>CM038681.1:587152998-587744006 GCA_021605205.1 Aegilops longissima | reverse complement strand
GCGCGCCAGGTAGAGAACGCATTGTGTGAATCCGGCCTAGAAGTTAGTATAGCAGTTCTTCATCACCATGGCTCCCAAGAAGAAGACGATCATGGCGATTGGTTCATCTGGAGCCAAACGACCTGTGCCACGATGGGGCGGCGATAGGAGGCGATGTCGCGGATGGAGGCGAGTGCGGCCGGACACCCACGCTCTGGCGGCGAAGCTTGGCGGCGATGTCGTTCGTGCCTGCGAGACAACGAGCGCCGCCTGCAAATCCAAAAGCAGGCCGTGCCCCAGCAGGCGATGCGGGCCCTCCAGAAGCGGCGTCGTGCCACTAGCAGGTAACGGCGACTTCAAAACGCCTACACGGCGCGCAACACGCTCTTCTCGGGTTGTCGTGATGAGTAAGCGCCACCTGCTTCGCGACCCGAGCGCCCGCCACAGGAAGAAGTCTTGCACCACTCCAGGGCCTTGCAGAGACCAATCGCATGCGCCGAGACAATGGCGAGAATGGCGCGTAGCCACAAGGCCGTGATAGAGCTCCTTCTAACGTGGTTAGAAGTCGGAGCACATCGCGGTCCACGCAGCTTTCGCCGCCACCCACGACAGCAGAAGCTTTGGCGTGCGCGCAGTTGCTCATCGACTTCCCTCCTGCTGTGGAAAAGCTCGACGAGTGGAGGGCCACCATCCGAAGCCTCGCCGGCATCGCCAACAAAGATGAGCCACGACCAGCTAGGCCCTCAGGCCGGCCTTTCTGTCGAACACCGCATGCCGGTGGTGGAAGGACGGAGGTGCCGCAGCCACGGTGCCTCTCCTCCTCCACGCCAATTACGGGTGCGGTCCATGGGGCGGCTTGTGATAACATTTCCATAGCGTGCGTCGACCATACGGACCCACCACTATCAGCACCAAGTTCGCCGGGAGGCGAGCCCGATGAAAGGCCTTCGAACCACCATCGGCGATGGCGATCGTGCCATCAGTCAGATATGCGGGCGGGGCCCACTATGGACCACCCACCACCGGGAGGCTCTGGTGGCCTACCTTACGAGGTGGGTTGCCCAGCCTTTACCCGTGAGCTGCGGCAGTTCGGTGGCCCTCACGCCGCGTTCAAACTGACGTGTTGAGAAGTACAGCAGCAAGACTCACCCGTCAGAGTTCCTTAGCATCTACACCATCGTGATGCAAGCTGCCGGAGCTCGTGAAGATAAGGTGCTTTCCAATTACTTCCTGTTGGCACTTAAACCCAACGTCATGTCATGGTTGATGCACTTGCCAGTAGACTCTATTTCTTCTTGGTCGGATTTGTGCCATGCATTTGTTGGCGCCTTTACGGGAGGCCACCAAGGTCATGGCCAGGCAAGTCACTTGCATGTCATCCCCTAGAAAGAAGGTGAAAACCTGCGCAAGTACATCTGAGAGGTTCAGCCGAGTGCAATACAACATCCGGATGTTCATCCGCGCTATCATCAGCGCATTCCATCCGAATGTGCGTATTGCATTAAGAATCGTGAAGAGCTAGCGATGAACAAGGTCAGAGATGTGGCGAAACTCTATGTTCTAGCCGATAGATGTACTCGAGTGAAGAGGAAGGTACCCGGCGAAGACACTAGTCTGAAACCATTGCTTTCGAGACGAAGAGCGCCCGTCGCCCGACAAAGAAGGGCGACGCCGCGCCAAAGGAAAGCGCAAAGCGAGGCAAGGCCGTGCTTGCGTCGAGGATCGACAGCGAGCCTTCCAGAAGACAAAGACAAGCGACCCGGCAAAGAAATTGTTGGTAGGCAGCTGCCTGCGAACCGCAGAGGCTGCCGATAAGCGGGGAGCTCCGACCAGCGATCTTGCAAGATCCATCGTACCAAGGGCTATGACCTCCAGAACTCCCGGCAAGTCGAGCAGCTCGCAGAGAAGCAGAAAGCCGAATATGAAAGGTGGGACAAGGAGAAGGGCCAGGATGGTGCTGAGGGATCCGGGAAGAAGCGTAGCGGCCAAGTTGGCCGCTGCGGCAAAGATAATCAACAAGAAAGGCCCGTTCGGGCCCGCGACTAAAAATAGGAAGACGACGATCATTACGAGGACGATGAGTCCGGCGAGCATGAGTTCCAGAAAGCTACGGATGCCATGTGCGTCGACGGTGGCGCCTCGTTACACACCTCCCACTGCCGGCTCAAGCAGTGGGCACGTGAGGTCACAGTAGCAGAACCATCGTTCGATGCTCAAAAGCCACTGAAGTGGTCCAACACGCTTATCATTTTTGACACTGAGAACCACCCTGATCACACAACTGCGGTCGGGTGTTTGCCGTTGTTGGTCTCACCAACAATACACAACCTCAAGGTGATGAAAATGCTGGTTGACGGCGGGGCCGGTCTGAACTTGATCTCGCCTGTTGTGATCAAAAGGCTGCCGATTCCTGATGGAGACCTCGAAGAGACGGCCACGTTTCAAGGGGTCAATCCGGGAAGAAGTCAGCCAAAGGGTAAGGTCACGCTGCCCATTACGTTTGGAGGGAGAGATGAACTATAGGACAGAGATGATTGTTTTTTATGTTGCCGAGATCCCCTTGCCTTACAACGGGATTCTCGGCCGCCCAACACTAGCCAAATTCATGGCGGCATCACATTACGCTTATAACACGCTGAAGATGCGTGGGCCGATGACCATCATCACCGTCCCCTCCGATAAGAAACATGCACTGACCTGCGCCGACCAATTCTACCGGGAGACAGTTCCGGCAACTGCCACTAAGGCACTTGCTCCTACCACTGAAGCCCCGGGAGGGAAGAAGACCGGCAAGAGCAAGAAATCTAGAGCCGCACTGCCAGAGACCAAGAAGGTGTCCTTCAAGGAGGATGGCACGGGAGGGGCTTTCACCATAAGCTCCACCCTCGACAGCAAATAGGAAGGCGCGCTCGTCACCTTCCTGCGGGCAAATGTCGATGTGTTTGCATGGCAAGCATCCGACATCCCTGGCGTTCCCAGGGAGGTGATTGAGCACCATCCTGCCATCTGCCCTCATGCGCGACCCGTTAAGCAGAAGGTCAGGAAGCAAGCTTTGGAACGACAAGAGTTCATCACAAAGGAGATCAGGAAGTTGGAAGCGGCAGGCTTGGTTAAAGGAGTGCTCCACCCGACGTGGTTGGCCAATCCGGTGGTGGTGTGCAAGGCAAATGGGAAGTGGAGGCTATGTATTGATTAGACAGACATCAATAAAGCTTGTCCAAAGGATCCTTTCCCTTTGTCGTGCATCGACCAGATTGTTGACTCCACGGCCTGGTGTGATTTGCTGTCATTCCTTGACGCTTACTCACAATACCACCAGATTTTCATGACAAGAGAAGATGAAGAGAAGACCGCGTTTATCACTTGCGTGGTAGTATTGTTTTATCTGAATGCCTTTCGAGTTTAAGAAGCTAGTTCAACCTTCATGAAACAGTCAAATTGGTTTTGAGCCTCAACTACATGGAAATATGCAAGCCTATATGGATGACATAGTGGTCAAAACCAAGGGCCAGAGCAACACTCATACAAGACTTAGAAGAAACATTTGCCAATTTAGCAAGATCAACCTCAAGCTGAACCCTGAGAAGTGCGTCTTTGGTGTTCCATCCGGCAAGCTTATCGGGTTCTTTGTGTCACAGCGCGGGATCGAGGTGAACCCCGACAAGATCAAAGTGATTGAGCAGATTGAGGCGCCAAGGCGAGTCAAGGATGTGCGTCGGCTTGCTGGATGTGTCGTTGCCCTGAGCAGGTTTATCTCACATCCATTGGTAGCCATTCCTTTCAAAATCTTGAAAAAGGCGGTCCTAATGGAATGGACCCCCGAGGCCGAAGCAGCGCTACGAGGTTTGAAGAGATACCTCTCCTCTACGACAATACTGGTTGCACCTAAACCACAAGAGCCGTTGCTACTATATCTAGCGGCAACAAATCAAGTGGTCAGTGCTGGGCTAGTGGCACAGAGGGAGGTCGATCTGGAAGTGGTAGCAACGGCAGAGCTGATAGATGGCGAGGTAGGGCGCCCGATGGAATCTGACGCCACTGGGGCAGAGGCGGTACAACCGAATGAAGTGGTGCAGAAGAAGAAGATGATGCAGCACCCAATTTACTTTGTCAGCTCCCTCTTGCAGGGGGCTAGATCAAGGTACTCCGGCGTGCAGAAATTGCTTTTTGACCTCCTTATGGCCTCGAGGAAGCTTCGTCATTACTTCCATGCGCACGAGATCACCGTCGTCACCCGCCTCCCGTTGCAACGGATCTTGCATAACTCAGATGCAACCGGGAGGATTGTGGAATGGGCCTTGGGCTATCGAGATTTGGTTTGAATTTCAAAAGTACTTCGACAATCGAGTAGTGTCTTAGCGAGTTCATTGCGAATGGACCTCAACGCCATGACGAAGAGATTCAGACTACTCTCCCAGGCAAGAAACAAGTGTAGCTGGATTATGTACTTTGATGGGGCCTTCTCGCTGCAAGGTGCCGATGCCGGTGCCGGTGTGCTACTTGTCTCAACGCATGGTCAGCTGTCGGTGTACAAAAGTAGGGGCTCTCTTTTATACCTCTTTACTTGTGCAGGGCATCGAGCGGCACCTGTGATCACCTTAGCGAGGCGAGAGGAGGAAGCAAAAATACAAGACTACAGGCAACATTCAAGGAGTAGCGAGAAGAAGGAGCAACAAGATGGGCTTTCCCCCGGCAAGGATCTTGCCGGGGCGGCCTACGCAGCCTCGGCAAGGGCCTAGCTGGGGCAGCTCATCCAACGCCAACATAGCAGCCACCCTTGAGCCTGAGAGTTCCGATACCATAGACAATGTTGGGACCAAGGCTCGGGAAGCGCCTGCATGGTGGCATGCAGATCTTTGTGAAGACAAAGAGCCTACAAAGCCTAGATGAGAACCAGAAGGCAAGACAACCACGAGGCTCCTTGCCGAGGATGCCCACGGGGCCCCGACAAGGTTCCTAGAGACCGAAGATGGTATTCCTGTGAGCAACTCCTAGAACATCGAACATGTTTGCAAGTTTTACCCATAAGGCGCGGTTGCCGGGCTCCCCGGAAGACAACTTTTTGTACAAGCTTTGCCGACAAGGCATGTGACCCTTTGTACAAAGCCAGGCGCAGACCCTGAGCATATATAAATGAAGCGCTGGCGCCCTAAGTTTTAGCATGCATGCTAGGTTGAGTCTCTCTGTCAGGGTTGATAGTGCTTAGTAGCGACTAAACCCTAGCATGGAGATCGAATATGCGTCTCTCTGTTCCTTTCTGTCCTCTTTTGTTTGCAGGGTGCATGGACATTTCTGCTGAGCTGTTTGGAAGAAAGAGAACCCAGCAAGCCAAGATTGCCAGGGGCTGCAGATCCAAAGATCCGACCATGGCAAACCAAGATTTCCGGGGGCTACAGAATCAGACAAGTCTCTCATCGCGCACTCTATATTTCCGTATGAAACTGGAACGTACAAGACCTCCCTCACTCTTATACCATCTTGCTGCCTCTTTCCCGTGCCCCAAAAAACCTTACTTTGGGCCAAAACTTGGTCGTAGTGCGGTGGGAAGGGAACAAGCGAAGGGCCTAATCCTCCTTTGCCCCTACCTCCGCCAAGGGCATGAGTGTAGTCGAGCTATAGAGCAGGAGGACGGCAAGATCTGTTGCCGGGTTACAATGTTTATCTTAAGATAACAAGGATTCATTCCTTGGTGTAGGCCTCGCCCGCGCACAAACAAAACCCGGCAAACACCCTTCTCTTCATTAATATGTTGTCAATAAGTACAATTCATATGGAATGCATACATGAGCAAGGGGGGTTACAAGGTTTAAATCTTACAAAGGCCCGTAGGCTTAAAAACTAAAAAGAGATAAGGTGCCCGTAATCCCTTTCTTGTCCCTCTCCTCAGGAAATGGAACAAGATGGCATAAGGGCAAAAGGAGTGCCTAGGTGAGGTACGAGCAGCAGAAAACACCAAAAGAACATCCCGGTGGCCGTCCAGAAGAGAGCTGGTGATGATGGTGCCGGGAGAAGAGCCGAAAGATGAGGCAGCGGGCCGGCACTACGCGATGAAGGCGTCGGTGCCCGTGTACTCTGACTTGATGGCCCGCCACCAGCCTTCTTCTTCTCCCCCAGCCTTCCCACGCCAGCCGCCCAAGGACGCGACCCCGAAAGTTCAAGGAGCTGGCGATGCAGATGATGGTGCTTCCGGCACTGCCCAGGGATGGTATGTCCGATGCCTAGTCGGACCCTTCATCCTCCCGCCCGCTGCCCTCGTCGTCGTTGTCGCTGTCCTCCCAGTCACTGTCGCTCGAGGAGGTGCTTTCATCATCTGTCCAGCTCTCCGCACAGCACCCTCGCCTATGCCCCGACCGCCCGAAGACCGTGACGGAGAGCAGGTTGCTCTCCGCTAACTTGAAGCAGAGGACGTGTCCATTCATCAAGCAGTCGGCACGCGCAAAGGTCTTTGAACCCCAACGGAGGAACATTACATGAGGGGAGGGAACCTTGTGTTCGCCCACATGTCGCCATTGCAACACCCCTTCATGTGAAGCCTCAACCTCGGTGGCTGGTCGACCTCCAGCACCCTCATAAGCAACCGGGGGCGAAAGCGGTTCTTGTGGCGGGCTAGCGCCAGTTCAGAATGAACTTCAGCGCCGTGTCCCCAACATGGCCGCTCGACGAAGCAGAAGGAGACGACGGAGGGGATGGAGACGGAAATGATGACGACACGGGTGTCCCCCGTCCATGCCCGCCTCTACCTCGACCGCCTCGCCGACCGCGGCCCCGGCGGGCGCCTTCTCCTTGGGCATGACCTTTGGCTTGGGCATCTGTCTCTTCCTTGACCACCGGGGCTCTCTGGCCGCTCGACGAAGAAGAAGGAGACGGTGGAGGGGATGGAGACGGAGATGATGACTCTCAGCAGTGTCCCCGTCCGCCCTCCTGCCTTTCGACCGCCTGCTTCGGCCCGGCCAGGACCAGTGCCTGCCTTGGGCATGAACTTCGCCTTGGGCGTCCGGCTCTTCCTTGACCGCCGCGGCTCTCTGGCGGGAGGAAGACCCGGTCGCCTCCATGGAAGGACGGCCCCGACACACGCCCTCTCGCCATGACAAGGAAAAGAAAGGGATCAGATTAGAAGAAGATGGATGCGGGAGAATGCTGTCCCTCTCCCTTTTTATAGGGGGGGCGAGGCCGAGTAAGCCTGAAGGCGACCGCCCTAATCGACCAATACAGCCGCCGAAGGCACAAGTAGACGGGACTGACCCGCTGCCCCAATCAGCGGCACCCGGCCCCCGCCCCAGTGTTAAAGCCCATGCCTTGTTTGTCCACCACCTGCCCTTCCCGACGCATGGAGAACACGTGCGATCGAGCCAGGACTCAGATGGCAAGTGGAATGGCCGTTTCGCGCCCCACAATCGTGGGGCGCGGGTGCCATAATGGCCACGACCCGAGTCCACTTAGTAAACGAGCCGCGCCCCTACGGCTTTCTCTATTTCTTTATGGGGAAGGCACGGGCCGCCTCTTTACCATTTACCATGATGTGGCGTGTAGCGGCATCAACACGCCCATCTCTCACGGGGACCCCAACGTCCGCCACGACCCCATGTCATGCATTCATACGGGTCATGGGGGCTTAACTCAGCGGAGAATTACCTGTGATAAAATTCCACCCCACATGCCCTTTGCCGTTACAGGCCCAGTCAACTCTTAACGTTCGCTTATGTGTTGCCCAGGCACAGGGCTCTGTCGTTAATACAAAGTAGAGGCTCTCTTTTATACCCCTTTACTTGTGCCGCGGGTTGTCGAGCTGCACCTATGGCCACACTTAGCGAGCGGAGGAGGCAGAAATACAAGACTACAGCGGTACTCAACCGAGGCGTAGAAGGTGGAGCAACAAAAATGGGCTTTCCCGGCAAGGCTCTTTGCTATCGATTGTGTCAAAACAGCGGATCTCGGGTAGGGGTCCGGTACTGCGTCTAAGCGGATGGTAACGGAGACAAGGGACCACGATGTTTTACCCAGAGTTGGGCCCTCTTGATGGAGGTAAAACCCTACATCACTGCTTGATTGATATTGATATTGTGGATGTTTACGAGTGGATCTACTGCGAGATCAAGGAGGCTAAACCCTAGAAGCTAGCCTATGGTATGATTGTGAAGGTTGTTGTTGTTGTCCTCGGACTAGAGCCATCCGGTTTATATAGACGAGGAAGGCTAGGGTTACATAAGTCGGTTACAATGGTAGGAGATCTACATATCGATGCGCATGTAAGCTTGCCTTCACGCCAAGGAAAGTCCCATCCGGACACGAGGCGAAGTCTTCAATCTTGTATCTTCATAGTCTTGGAGTCCGGTCGATGATGATAGTCCGGCCGATGATAGTTCGGCCGATGATGGTAGTCCGGCTATCCGGACACCCCCTAATCCGGGACTCCCTCAGTAGCCCCGAACCAGGCTTCAATGACGATAAGTCCAGCGTGTGTGTAGTCTTCGGCGTTGCAAGGCGGGTTCTCCTTCAAGTTCTACGTGCACGCGACGGTGTCAGCTTCCTCATCAATGTTGCGTCTTGGCTTCCACGCCCAATAATTGCCTTCTTCCGCGTCAGCGTTGTGAAAAGCGAGGTGTCTTTTATGTTTTACCCCTAGTTGTGCGAATAATCTGCCTATAAGGAGGCAGAATCCAGATCAAATCACCATCTTCCTCCATAAATACTCATCGGGCGCTTCGACCAAAATCCATTCCATCATGGACCGTCAGCGCGGCTCCTCTTCTCGCGCTCGGCCCTTTGCCAGGAGATTGGAGGAGATGCTCTGTTCCCTGCTGTTTGGTGAAGCTCCAAGTGGGGATATCTCCCTCCGGCCTTCATGGTTCGGTTCGAGCAGGCTGGCCACCTACAAGGTGGGAAGCAAGCGGAGGTTACCCAAATCCCAACAAAGGGGCGGGTATGCTTCGTCCCCTATCGATAAGGGGCTCGGTTTCCTGTACATCCATTCCTCCTTGCGGGCTCACAGGTTCTCGGACTCGGCTTCATCACCTCCGCCCGCCTCAATCCTGCATATTGCGGGTTCGTAGCTCTTCTCTGAGCTTTTCTGGGCGTCGAGCCCCACCGCCTTTATGGAAGAGGTTGTTACGCCTTGTACCCGCTCTCACGAGGGTCCATATATCAAGTGGGCGGCGAAATATGGCGCATTGCGGGACGGATATCCATCCGGAACCCCTAAGAAAGTCGGTGGCCTTGAATGGTTTTATATAGAAGGCGGCTCCGCTGCGGACCTGTTGGATCGGCCTCCGGAGTTCAACAACGCTCCTCTGAAAAACGCCTTAGTTGGCGTCATGAGCCCCAGCGGAGGGAAAAGGCGTCCATTATTTGATGGGCGAATAAGATTCTTGGCCCATGCGGGTTGACCATGATTGGAGTCATGGCAACATGCATTATCTGAGGTGCAGCCACTGTCTGAGGCCACCCATGTGGGATTTCAGCGGGGAGGGCGATGCCACCCGTCATGGCATAAAGGGCGGATTCGGCGAAGATCTGTGATGATCTGTCCGGCCTGTATAAGGGGAGAAGGAGGATTTCCTTGGACGAACCGTTAAATGGGTTCTCCATGAATAATCCCGGCCTTGGGTAGCGAACACTCTGCGTGCCCGACCGTGCCTTTTGAAACTTAAGTTTCTTATATTGTGTTCTTCTTCGGCGAGGAACTGCCGGACCGTGAAGAGAACATGCTATGTCGGCTCCGCCTTCGAGGATCCGGAGAGATCCGGGATCCGGCCTCGAAGGATCCGGACATAAAGGTGGAGCTAATCGGGGGTGTTCCACCAGCTCAGCGTGGACAATGCTTTAGTCGCCATAACGGCCGACTATCCCGGACTATATCCGGCTTCCCGGTGATTACGGCGAAGCCTCGACACCGTCATTCCTTCCTTGCTCATTCGACCACCGTATATGATGGCGCTGTGCAGGGCGCCCTAGGCTGAAGCGAGCCAGCGGTGGCTGACCAACAAAAGCCAGTCCGGACGATGGGCGGAAGAAGGCGTGGTGAAGCGTCGCCGCAAAAGGTGTAGTTCACAATTCATTATTTAAGCAACGTTCTAAAGCGTTTGAGTGCTCATGACTTTTATAGGGAAAAAAGCGTCCGCGGATCTGGGGCGTGAAGGTTGCCAATCCAACCTCTACCAGCCAGGCTCCCTTTTGATGCGGAGGGAGGCGGCGCAAAGCGCGAGCGGGCGTTCCTCGACGGAGGATGCCGACGACCGTCCGCCACCAAGTGAGGTGGAAGTGCCACGAATCACAGGCGCCGCGGCAGTATTCGTGACGTGCTTCTCCCCAGGCATTGAATGCCTTTAACAGGGGGCAGCACCTTCGTGCTGCTCAAGATGGTTTTACGAGCCGCAGGCAGTATGTAAAAGACATCTGGTAAGAAGAATTTAATAGTTATATATGCGATGAGCCCCGAGACTTAAAGTAGTTATATTAACTGATTTAAGGATCATATGAAACGTGGGATCTTACCAGAAGAATACCCAACTGTCTCGGGGCTGCAAGAGTGCAAGGCCCAACTTGAGGCGCACTCTGCCAGTGAGGAGAAGCGAGGACCTCTCCTAGTAAAGCATTATTTTAGAAAGATAAGTAGCGTTTGGCCTTTGCGCAAGTCTAAAAATACGTTGCGAGTGCTGCGGACAAGATCCGGACAGGCGAGAACTTCTGCGCCAACTAAAGGCGGCGAGAGGGTGCTGCATAAGGTGCAGCATGAAGGAACAAGCTCCGGGATGCCCATGCCCAGCTTGGAGAAAGAGCTGAAAGGCGTTCGGGCGGTATCGGGCTCCGTTAAGGAGAATCAGCGACCAAATCGCGGCATATATAGTAAGTGCTTGGCGAACTCCTTTGAAAAGAAGAGTTGGCGAGGAAGTCAATTTGAGAATATGTCTGCGGTATGCTCACAGTGCGCCTGCGGAGAGATGCCGTATCAGCGGGTGATCAACTTCGGTGTTGCAACTGATCGAGCGAGTTGAGGGCAATGGCCAGCGTCATCCAGGCTTATGGCCAGCCTTCTCCTTATCCGATGGTCTTGGGAGCTTGCGGAGAAGCTGGAGAGTCTGTGGCGCTTCCATTTATGGAAGATTTCGACCTGCCGCCAAGGTGCTGAGGAGGCTGGGCCATGGTAAAGCAGCGGTACAAGAAGGCGGATCCCAACCACATGGCGAAGTCGGACTTGTGGGGCCCGATGGGAAGGAGATCCTGTGAGTTTAGTATCTGACCAAGTGGAGTTGGCCGCTAAATTTTCCCAACAGGACTGTAAATTAGACAACTTTGTTAGGCGGGATTGAGGAAGAATACAATCGGTCGATTTGACAATGTATTATAAAATGACATATAAAATGCCTTCTAGCGGATTGTAGATCGTTTGTCTTTGCCGACCTTTTAAGCCCGACCTCGGGACCCTAGAGTCGGAGTGTGTCGAATACCTTCTCGGTTATGAAACAACAGGGGTATGCATGGAGACCAGGCGTAGGGGTCATCAGTGCTTTATCGGACAAGTGCCCAACTAGTTATGTTATATTACATGGGTAGTAAGAAACATCTTCAAGGAGAATAGTTCCATTAAGGGTTCCTTTCCTCACAGGGGTGGCATGCCCTAAAGTGCATGTCGGACTGCGAAAAAAGCAGAAAAAACATCGGGGGCAGATAAATAAGTGGATAAAAATCGTCTTTTAAGTCACCGACCGAATATTCCCTTAAAACGCTAGCTTCGGCTTCACCGGTCTGAGGTACACATCCCGGTGACCAGGCAGTAACAATCAGAGGTGCTCCTTTACCTCCTAGCCGAACAATCGGGAGCGTAGGGGTAAGCAGAGGCCGAGCAACCCAGCTTGGCCAAAACTTAAGTCATATCGATGCATATAATGGTGAATAAAAGGTACATGTGGAGGCTTGACACATGTCTTTGGGCATAAGCCCTTATAATTAAGCACGGTAAAGAAGCCCCGGTATAATGAGTCGCGGATAGCACATCAATTCTTGTGTGACGTTGCAAGTAGGCCCTTTAAGGCTTGGATGAATAGGGTTGAGAAGAAAAAGAGAAACAAAAGGCAGCTGAAGAAAAAAAAAAAAATTTGGGCCGGGGAAGGGGCGAACTCTTAGTCGGCGCTAGGCATAGAATCTTGGAGCGGGCTGCGTTCCATGGGTTCGGCTCGAGTCGGTTATCCGATGCATTTAAGTATCTGATGCGCTCCGCGGTCAGGACTTGATCGATGATGAAGGGCCTTCCCATTTGGGCTTGAGCTTGTCCTTTTCTTGTCCGGCGGCGTAGAACCAGTTCGCCAGCGTTGTAAGTCTTGGCCCGTACTTCTCTGCTGTGATATCTTGAGCCTGCTGCGATAGAATGCGGAGCGAGCCTTGGCGGCGTCGCGTTCTTCCTCAATCGTCCAAGCTGTCCTGCCGATCAACTCGGCCTCTCTTTCTTCGTACATGCGCACTCGAGGTGAGTCATGAATTATGTCGCGAGGGCAAAACTGCTTCTGCGCCGTATACCATAAAAATGGTGTGAATCCGGTGAAGTACGGTTAGGCGTTGTCCGCAGCCCCAGTCTGGTCGAGCTCCTCTACCGGTCGTGTCGGATTTCGTGAGGACCGCACTAGTGCGGTTTGATGCCGCTCATTATTAGACCATTTGCTCGTTCCACTTGACCGTTGGTTTGAGGATGATAGTGAAGCGTGTCGAGCTTGATGCCCATATTTTTGCACCATGATTTAACCTCGCCGGCGGTGAAGTTAGGTGCCGTTATCGGTGATGATCTTTGTGGGGACACCATAGCGGTGTACTACCCGGATATAAAGTCTATCACTGGTCGGACTCTGCCGTTTAACTGGTTTGGCCTCTATCCATTTGGTGAATTTATCCACCATGACCAATAGGTACCTTTGCTTGTGGGTCCCCCTTTAAGTGGTCCAACCATGTCAAGCCCCGGACCTCAAGCGGCGGGTAATGGGTATAGTTTTGAGGCGGTGGGTGGCATATGGCTCGATTAGCAAAGAGCTGACAACGAGCGCATCTTTGGACTAAGTCTGAGCATCTGCTTTCGGGCGTCGGCCAATAAAATCCTGTCTGAATGCCTTTCCTACAAGGGCCGAGCTGCGGCGTGGTGTCCGCCTAGTCGGCATGAATTTCAGCGGGAGGTTTCGCCCTTCCTCTTGAGATACACCTTTGAAGGACTCGGTTGTGCTTTTCTTATAAAGTTCTCCCTCATAGACCTTGTAGGCTTTAGATCGCGGACAATGCAGCGGGCCTCATTTTGGTCATTTGAAGCTCCTGCCTAAGCAAGTAGGCGAGAATGGTTACATCCGCGGGCAATTACTGCCATTATGTGCGTATGGCGGAAGGTGTTATGTCATCGGCTGAATCGCGGTTAGTGCGGCTTGTTCCGGTTTGTTAGTTCGGACTCCTCTTCCCATAATGCGGATGGCTTGAAGAGCCGTTCGGGAAGATGTTAGGAGGGACAGCGTCGCGTTTTGCACCGATGTGTGCGATCGTCGGCTGCTTGGTTATTATCGGGCTCGTGATGGAATTCAAGTCCTTGAACCGGGCTGACATTTTTAGGACAGCGTTGCGATATGCTGCCATTTTGGATCTTTGGCGTCAAAGTCTCCGTTTATTTGGGATATTGCGAGGTTTGAATCGCGCACCTCTAGGCGTTGAATGCCCATGGAGATTGCCATCCGGAGACCATGTAAAAGGGCCTCGTATTGGCTGCGTTGTTGGAGTCGTGTACATTATCTGAAATGCGTATTGGGTATGTCCCCGATCGGGGGCGTCAATGACGCATGACCCCAATCCGGCTAACATTTTAGAGCCGTCGAAGTGCATAATCAATTGGAGTATCGCCGTACTCTTTAGGGAGTTGACCCGGTCCATTCAGCGACAAAGTCAGCCAAAACTTGTGACTTTATAGCTCGCCGAGGTTTGTAAGTTATATCAAATGGTAAGAGCTCAATGGCCCATTTGCAATCCTGCCCGTCGCGTCGCGGTTGTTTATAATGTCGTTAAGTGGTACTTGAGGCCTTGTTATCGAACACTCTTGAAAGTAGTGTAGACTTCGGGATGCCATGAACACGCGTATGCTATCTTACGATAGTGCGGGTGCTTGGGACTTGCGGGGGTTAACACGATGGATCGTAGTATACTGGTTTTGAAGAGAATTTATGCCCTTCTTTCTCTCGTTCGACGGCGCAAGTACCGCGCTTACAACTTGATGCGTTGCTGCGATGTATAACAACATTGGTTCGCCCGGGTTGGCGCAGCGGAGGACGGTTGTTGCCAATATGGCCTTTATTTCTTGAGTCGGCGGTGGCAGCATCCGTCCACTCGAAGTGTTGATTGCGCCTAAGGAGGCGATAGAGGGTAATGCCTTTTCTCCTAGGCGGGAGATAAAAGCGGCTTAGAACGCCATACGCATCGATCAATTTTGTATTTGCTTGAGGTCTTTTGGGATATCTAGCTGTGAGCTCGGATCTTGGCTGGGTTTGCTTCAATTCCTCTACGGATCTGATGAAGCCCAGCAGCTTTCGGTTGATGCGCCAAGCGCATTTTCGGATTCAGCTTGATGTCATATGCTCGAGGTTGTCGAATGTGAGCCTCAAGTCGTCTACTAGAGTTTCGGCGTGTTTAGTTTGGCGACTCGTCGTCTCGTATGCCTCTACTGTTTTGCCGATCTGGGTAGCGGACATGTCTAAATCATGCGCTGATATATTGCGCGGCGTTTTTAAGTCGAAGGGCATCGTGTTGAAGCGAGAATGGTCCATATGGAGTAATGAATGCCGTTGCGGCTTGATCCGCTTCGCCATCTTGATTTGATGATAGCGGAGTATCGTCCGAGGAAGCACAATGAATCATGCCTGCGGTGGCATCGATGATTTGGTCGATCTTGGGGGAGGAAGGGATCCTTTGGGCAGGCTATATTTAGGTCTTTGAAATCGGCGCATAAGCGCGAGTTTGTCCTTCTTTGGTACCATTACCAGGTTTGCTAGCCAATCCGGATGCTTGATGTCTCGATGAATCCGGCTTCCAATAGTTTGGCTAGCTCTTCTCCCATTGCTGTCTTTTGGGTTGGAAAATCGTCGAAGAGCACATTTAAGCGGCTTGAATCCTTTAGGATGTTTAGGCTGTGTTACGCTTGTCTGCGTGGGATTCGGGCATATCCGAGGGGTGCGGGCAAAAATGTCCCAATTTTCGAAGGAATTCTCATGATCTTGGCGTCTACATCGAGGTTCAATTGTGCCCCGATGGAGCCGTCTTTGTAAGTCCGTTGGGTGGACCTGGAATTTTACTATTTCATCTGCTGGTTTAAAGGAGGTGGACTTGGATCTCTTATCGGTATCACATCGTCCCTATTCACCGTAAGGCGCGCTGCGGTGAGTTCCTCTGCCGCTAGGGCTTGGATAGTGCCTCTAAGGCTAATCACGGCTGTCTTGTTTTGGTAGCAGTGCTATGTCGGATCACTAACGAGTGATTATTCCGCGGGCGGGCATTTTGAGCTTCATGTACCCGTAATGAAGTGCGGCTTGAAAAATTGTGAATGCCTCTCGTCCTAATATAGCGTGATATCCGCTGTTGAGCAGGGCCACTTGGAGGTGACTTCTTGGATCTGTAATTGTCCGATGGGCGAATACCACATCGAGTGTGATTTTTCCTGTGCAGTGCGCCTCCCGGCTAGGGATTTTTCCTCTAAAGGTTGTCTTTGCTTCGCTCAATGCGGCTCCGATCTATTTCCATTTTTGAAGGGTTTCCTCGTAGATGAGGTTTAATCCGCTGCCGCCATCCATGAGGACTTTTGTAAGTCGAAAGCCGTCCACTATTGGACTAAGTACCGGTCTTGGGGAGCTCGGGCTGTCGAATTTAGGTTAAATCGCTGGCGTTGAAGGTGATGGCTGTGTCGCTCCATGGATTGGTTGTTGCTACTTGGTAGACTTCGGCGAGGCTGCGGATTGTTCGTTTCCGCATATTATTTGATATGAAAGTCTCGAAGACTGTTGATACCGTACCGATGTTGTTGGAGTGGTTTTCGGGGCTAGAAGCTCCTCTCCACTTTTGGCCACTGCCGTAATATCAACATGCTTTCGAAGGTTATGTGTTGGGACGGCGCCTTGATCTTGTGAATTTTACGGTCCGCTAAGCCATCCCTCTAAATGCGGTTCCGTGCCCTTTATGGGGTCTTTGCTTTTTGGTTTTGTATCTGGTGCACAGTGTAATGCACCCTTTTGTTGCGGACTAGGGTTGTATTCGGGGCGGATTGTCCCAAAACTTATTTTCGGTTGTCAAAACTCTCCATCGCCTGATACTTCGTACTATGGGCCTTGGTCGTGAAGCGTGTAATTTCCGGACGGCTACTGGCGTTCAAAGTCCGTCGTCGTGCAATTATTGCAAAAAATTGAGATTGCGTTTTCCTCTCGGCGATCCTTTATCTGTCCATAACCGGGAGAATCGGCCCGATGGTGATGTCTTGACTCGGCGGGCTCTTGCGGATTAGAGATAGATCGCATATATGCGGGCGGGTGGGTGGAATTAAGTCGGAACCCTACCCATCTCAAGGCTCGAAGGCCGAGAGTTTCAAATTTGGAAGCTTGGATTGCTGGGCGTTGTCCAGCGACTGCGGTCGATGCGACTTTAAGTTCGATTGCTTGATCGAAGTCCGTCCCTCGCGGGAATCCGGCATGGGGGTTGGGAGCCGGACATGACTAGTTTTCAATACAGGAGAAGCGTCGCGCATTGTTCCTCTACCTTTGCAACGTGGTGGGTGACACAGGGAGAGTTAATCTCTCGGATCGGTTTTAAGCCCAATCTGATTGTAGTCTCATGGCGACTCCTAGGCGGCGTCACGATCCAGAAGCTTCGTTCTGGACGAGAGCTCTATTGGATCAACCGCTCGGCGAATTCGAGCTGGCGTGAAAATTGCTTTTGATGACTTGAGAGGTCATTGTCGAGCGGTGGCGGACAGACGGTCATAAGAAAACCACCTAGCGGATAGTTTGGCGGCCAAAGCTCCTTTGGCAAAAATACCGTCCTTGAAGGCGGGAGGGGCATCCTTCCTATCGGTGGCGGCGGAGAACTCTCAATGAAAGCACCAATGTCGGTGTCAAAACCGGCGGATCTCGGGTAGGGGTCCCGAGCTGTGCGTCTAAGCGGATGGTAACGAGGAGACAAGGGACACGATGTTTTACCCGGGTTGGGGCCCTCTTGATGGAGGTAAAACCCTCGTCCTGCTTGATTGATATTGATATTGTGGATGTTTACAAGAGTGGATCTACCACGAGATCAAGGAGGCTAAACCCTAGAAGCTAGCCTATGGTATGATTGTAAGGGTTGTTGTTGTTGTCCTACGGACTAGAGCCATCCGGTTTATATAGACACCGGAGAGGGCTAGGGTTACATAGAGTCGGTTACAATGGTAGGAGATCTACATATCCGTCTCGCCAAGCTTGCCTTCCACGCCAAGGAAAGTCCCATCCGGACACGGGGCGAAGTCTTCAATCTTGCATCTTCATAGTCTTGGAGTCCGGTCGATGATGATAGTCCGGCCGATGATAGTTCGGCCGATGATGGTAGTCCGGCTATCCGGGCACCCCCTAATCCGGGACTCCCTCACTCTTGCTGGGGCGGCCTACGCAGCCCCTGTAAGAGCCTAGTCGGGGTAGCTCATCCAACGCTAGCATAGCAGCCACCCTTGAGCCTGAGAGTCCCGACACCATCGACAATGTTGGGACTAAGGCTCGGGAAGCGCCTGCATGGTGGCATGCAGACCTTTGTGAAGACAAAGAGCCTACAAAGCCTAGATGAGAACCAGAAGGCAAGACAACCGCGAGGCTCCTTGCCGAGGATGCCCACAAGGCCCCGGCAAGGCTCCTTGCTGAAGACACCGAAAGGCCCCGACAAGACTCTTGGCGAGGGCGCTCACAAGGCCCGGCAAGACCCTTGTCGGGGACATGTGCAAGACCGCGGCAAGGTCATGGCGCCCCATCGCCGCCCCAGCTCAGCGGCCGACCCACCGACTAAGGCAAGTACCCACATGGCAGTACGTGGCTCCTAATCCAACTAGTCAAGCACCTGCGTGGTGGCTTGTAGATCTTCATGAAGACCCTACCACCATGCTAGCTCAGCAGCCTGCCATCCTACATGGCGCTGCATGCCTGTTGGCCTGGACATGTGTCAGAGCAAGGCGGAGCGGCGACGGATGGGACGGGCCTCGTTACTGCCCCTGATAAAGCAAGTGGACACCTATGTAGCACATTCAATGCGCTTTGTCCTATAATGACAGACGATAAGCTTGTACTCTGTACATACCGTTCCACCTCATGTGTGCCACTGTGGTGCCCCCTTTGACTATAAAAGGAGGCCCGAGGCGTACTAAGGAAGGATTCAGATCTTTTGGACTAGACATGCACCGTAGCTAGTTCAAGAACTCAAGAACACCTAGATATACACAAAAGCAGGACTAGGGTATTACGCATCCTCGCGGCCCGAACCTGGGTAAATCTCGCTGTGCTAGCTACTGGACCCGCTCTTTGCACAATCTCGCGCCCACCAACCATAGAAGGGATTCTCGTGATCCCATAGGTGTCGTTTCCCACTGACATCAGCAGTTCGATGCCTCTGCTCCTACAGCCCACCGTCACAGCAGCACCGCAAGCTTAGTGGTCTGGCATAGATAAACCGTCTGCTAAGAATTCCGTCCAAGCTTCACCGTCTGCTCGGCAGTCTACCTTGCATCCAACCAGACGTTCTGCCAGAAATGCTTCAAGTGCCAAGAACTAAATGGCCAAAAAGGCTATACCCACGACCACGAGGAAGCGCGGCGGAAAAGTGAAGAGGAAAGAGAACAATTGCCTCTTACTTAAAGCACTCATCACCCAGAACCAAATTAACAGCAGCTTGTTTGAATCGGGGAGTAATGTTATTTCTGACGCCATGGATGATGAAGAAGTAGAGTTGTTGCTTGCTAAAAGTAAAGCAGACGTACTTCAAGCACGCTATTACGTCCATGGTCAGTCATTTATTGTTGGCGAATACTTTGATGAGTGCAGCTCCAGTTGCCGCGAGTTACATGAATATTGCATGGATCTAATGTCAACAGGTCATCATGGTTAGCTAGTCCACTACAACAGAGATCATTTCCGACACGATGCTGGTTCCACCGATGTGAGTTTCGAGGACTTACATTTCTTCTTCAACTTCAACGTGCTCAATGCCACCCTTGTTAGATGCCTGATTTTGTAAGTACTTAACAAACTCTGATCAACTTCTCCATACAAGGTCGTAAATGATAAACAGCTAACTTCATTTTATTCCTCTTAGGGGATTGAACGTGCAGAGAAGAAAAAGGGAGAGTGTGTATTTCATAGATCCTGAGTTAGAAAATGGCACAACAATACATGGTAAGGACCTACGGGACTGGGCCGTTAACACGATCGTCCGTCTCTTCGAAAACACGTCCCATGCAGAATCATTTCTCTAGCCATATCATGAACAGTAAGTCAAGTAAACAACCACGCATACACTTATTGTCTTTCAGATTTCGACATAATTCGTAAGTTCATGGCTTTCTTAATATGTAGCGATCACTGTATATTGGTATTCATTATTCCAAACAATAACACGGTTTACTACATCGATTCTCTCAGAGAGTCAACAAACGCTCAGGATCTGACGCATCTTCAACAATTCATGGATAGGTATTGAATTCTATGATGTTGAAATTTATTTGCATTCATATCTGGTTCAATAATTGATGTTGTCAAAATTCATCATCATTTGCAGTGTGCTTGCATTGTGGAAATCTAAACTAGGGAACCTGTTCAAGAGGGAACTACCTCTACAGCACGAGATCGTTTCTCCAGTAACACACCGAAATCTGTTATTTTTGGAAAATTTATCCAACATTCTGCAAATACCTTTCCTTACACTAGTCAAATGTTCAAGCTTCTAAATAAATATCTTTCTAATTTGTCCAAAGAAAAAATAATACATCTAACACCGGTTAGGTTGTTCCTAACAGGAAAAATACATGACTAATTCTGTACAAAAAATTTCAATGTCCTCAGCAAGAAGCAGGGACCAACCTTTGTGGATACTATGTTTGCAGACACATGATCTCCATCTGCAAATCTGCTGATAGTTGTGACGATCCTCGCGAATTAGTACCAGTAAGTCTATCTTAATTAATATCTTCTACTCCATTCATACGGCACATTCTGATCTTAAAAATACTGCAGCTCATCTTAAAACCGAGGACCCCTGAACCACCCCCGGCTGGTGAATTGTTGATGGTTCGGAGATTTATCGACGACTTCTTCCTGGATCACTACATCAATCCCACTGGTGATAATGAAGATTTCAGCATGCCTTCTCCTGAAACATTGAGTAAGAGTTAGCCGCTAAACATATAACGCGTGGATCCATTGTTTTCCGTCTGATGAGGTCTTCGTATTTCGTACACTATGATTAGTTATGTAATGCACATATGTGTCGAAAAATCATTGGAATTTAGCTACGATATGTTCAATTGCAATTATTCCGAAATCTGATGAATTTTCTTCCTGTGGACACTATTTGTTCTATTGAATATTGTGGAGAATTTTCTTTTTGCTTGCCGATTCAAAATGGGGTGTTTTTGTTTATATGTTCAATTGAATATTGTGGCGAATTTGCTTTTTGCGTGCCGATTCAAAATATGATATTTTTTTATTTGTTCAGTTGAATATTGTGGCGAATTTTCTTTTTGCATGCCGATTAAAAGTGGGATATTTTTGTTTTAACCTGGCAATTGCTTCGCACACGGTTCAACTAAATGGGTGTGTGCGATCCACACCGGAAACACTACAAAAAAGACACATCCGTGAAATTTTGGGCCGAACGAATTTTTTTTCTGTCATACTTATAACACTTCTATGACGAAAATTGTGACAAAACCCGGTATCATCATAGATGTGGTGGGCTCCTACTTCTATGACAAAAATCATGACGAAAATGGACTTTCGTCTGGCGGGTCGGAGCGCAGCTGCATGACATTCTTTGGGCCGTCCATGGCGGAAAAAAACCATGGTAGAAGCGAGGCGAGGAAAATATCGGGGTGTTCCGGTTCACGGTGGGTGGTCGAGGCGAGCAATGCGCGTTTCTCATTACTGCGCACGCAGCGAAGGTGCAAAGCGTTGGGATCTGGCGAACGGCGAGGCGCTCGCCTATTGAACCCGGCGATTGCTTTGCAGGCTCGCGTTCTTGAACCGGCGATCGATCGATGGCTGTGGCCCGAACCCGATCGGCGATTCGCCGCTCTGCTGCTAATGAAGCCGATCGATCTGCCTCTGGATGAATAGTGAGTGTTCTTTGGGGGGGTTGGATGAACAGTTCGGTTGGGGTGGATGAGACAGGACCCGTGTTGTTGCCTCTGGATGAACGGGACCCCGATCGGTCGAGCGGTTGGGGCTGGATGAACAAGACCACCCATGGAGGGCTGGATGAGCGATGAAGCGGTGGAGGGCTGGATAAGCGGTAGCCCGTGGAGGGTGGTTGAGCAGGAGCCGTGGAAGGGCTGGTTGAGCGATAGTCGGTGGGTAGCCGCGGTGGAGGCTGGATGAACGGGATCTGTGGATGAGCGATCGCGGTGGAGGCTGGAGGAGGTCGGTGGATGAGCGATAGCCCATGGAGGCTGGAGGGGTCGATGGTGGAGATGAGCGGTATCCGTGGAGTCCCGTTTTGCGGTATGCCACACCTCCCGATGAATAGGACCCCGTTTGGCCGTGGCGCTCAACAAAAACTGTTTCGCCGTTTTGTGGTACACCACACCCCTCCCGGTCAACAGGACCCCGTTTCGACCGTAAGAGGTCCGTTTCCTCCGTTTTGCGGTATGTCAGACCCCTCCCGATGAACAGGATCCCGTTTCAAACGTGGCCGGTCAAACACAAGGCCGTTTCCTCCGTTCTGTGGTATGCCAGGCCTCGTTTCCATCGGCTGTTCCGTCCAAGCCGGTTGGCTCCCACGCGTTCCGTTGCCTCCCGATGAACATGACGCATTCCGTTGCCTCCCCATGAACATGACGACGACGCAGTTCCTCTGTTCCGACCCAGCCATGTACACGAGCCCTGGCGTACGTATGCGCGAGTAGGCATTCGAGACCCCGCCTGTAGGTATATACGTGGCCGTATTTTCTTTCTTGCACACTGGTCGATGTACGTACGTGTACATGCTACATGCGCGCCTCTACTACGACACGTGCGCGCTCTACATCGACCAGTATGTACGTACACGTTCGCGACCAGAATGACAACGCTACGTACGCTTCGACCAGGTGGGACCCGACTATCAGGCACTTCCTTGCGTGCGAAGATATAAATGGTGGGTCCCAGCAGTCAGGGGGCGAATCTTTTTTTTTGCCCGGACGCACTTCCTTGTGTGCGAAGATGCAGCTGGTGGGTCTCAACAGTTAGGGGGGAAATGTTTTTTCGCAATATACGGTGGCCCGTCCGGTGGGTCCCCGCTGTCAGGTGCAGGAATAATTATTTTGCACGTAATAAGGAGGCACTTCCTTGCGGCTGCCGAGAACCCAGGTGTCAGCCTCTCCACGTATAGTACTCTTCCGATGCAAGTCGGACTGAGGGAGTCCTCGACTAGTGGGTGTCCGGATAGCCGAACTATCATCTTTGGCCGGACTCCTGGACTATGAAGATACAAGATTGAAGACTTCGTCCCGTGTCCGGATGGGACTTTCCTTGGCGTGGAAGGCAAGCTTGGTGATATGGATATGTAGATTTCCTACCATTGTAACCGACTCTGTGTAACCCTAACCCTATTCGGTGTCTATATAAACCAAAGGGTTTTAGTCCGTAGGACGAACAACAATCATACCATAGGCTAGCTTCTAGGGTTTAGCCTCTCTGATCTCGTGGTAGATCTACTCTTGTACTACCCATATCATCAATATAAATCAAGCGGGGTAGGGTATTACCTCCATCGAGAGGGCCGGACCTGGGTAAAAACATCGTGTCCCTTGTCTCATGTTACCATCCGCCTAGGCGCATAGTTGGGACCCCCTACCGAGATCGCCGGTTTTGACACCGACATTGGTGCTTTCATTGAGAGTTCCTACGTGCCGTCACCTATAGGCCCGATGGCTCCTTCAATCATCAACAGCGGCGCTGTCCGGTGAGACTTTTCTCCCGGATAGATCTTCATATTGGCGGCTTTGCTGCGGGCAATTCGCTAGGCCATCTGGAGCAGTTAAAGCTTCGCCCCGGCCATCAGGTCAGATTTGGAAAGCTTGAACTATCGGCCGATGTCGCGGAGACTTGATCTTCGACGGATTCGAGCCCTGGTGGCGTGCTGCTTTGTCTCGATGGAGTGCGATCTAGCTCTGCCGCCCGAAACGAGTGCCACAGTGGCGCACCACTGCCGCTCCGACCCTTAATCCGGAGCGGTTTCGCCGATCGAGGGCGGATGGTTGGACACCGCCTCGGGGCTGAAATCTCTCGGCGATTGAGCGAACACCATCCCTGTCCTTTGCAAAGCTCGTGACTCCAGTGCGGACTCCTTTCCGGACTCCGAACCTCGCGCCCTACCCGGTCGAATCCGATGGGCGCGGTTATGGAGTTCACCGCCGCGGACATCTTTCGGCACTCGCCCTTTGGCGATATCCTGAACTCATTAAAGTCTCTCTCTTTGTCGAGAGCCTGGGCGAACTATGGTCGGGAAGGTTGGGATTCGGACGACGAAGAAATTCAACGCCACCCACCACCCACTTTGTAGCCGCGCCGATGATTTAACCGACATGCTCGACTTCGACTCCAAAGACATCGACGGTATGGACGACGATGCGGAGGCGATCAAGAGCCAGCGCCCACGGGGGCTGGAAGGCCACCTCGTCATATGACATATACATGGTGGACATCCCAAAAGATGGGAATGGCGATGGAGCGCGGAGGATGACCTACAGAAACAACCAAAGCGCCCGACATCAGTGGCGCGCTCTAAATCCGCCACGGTAAAAGCGGCGATTCCGCACGGGAGACAATAATACCACGGGCGGTGCGTAGATGACCCCCTCCAGCGGGACTCGGCGCAGGAGGAGGGAGAAGCAAGTCCGCGCGATAGTGCGGCGAAAAAAGAAGGTAGAGGGCGATAATTATCGCCCCCTCGAAGGCGAAGCAAGCCTCGGCAACGGCAATTTGTTGTGCGGAGGACCCCGTCGAACAAGGCGTTTAAGCGCAGGCTCATGGCCCGGCAAGCAGCCTCAAGAAAAAGCAGCAACAACTTAGAGCTGACCAAGACCTGCTAGGCAGCGGATGTCTTTGAAGTCCTTGCAGCGAAGAGTATGAACTCGAATGCCCCTCAAAAGCTACCCCAAGCGCAGGCTGTTGCCTCGATCGAGGAGGAAGCACCCGTCACCGGCGCGCGACATGGCGGACCAGCCACCCGTGGCCACGACGAGAAGCCCTCGGCCCTCCGCTCAAGCCACGCCCGGCGCGCTCAAAAAGTACCAAGGCAAGGAAAAGCGCGCGGACTTGCGAGATATATTGGAGGATAAGGCAAAGCATACAAGAAAGATCTACAGATCGTGGGCGTATGACTCGGGATGATTACCGTCACGCGGATACAACAAACCCGGCGGGCGAACACGATGAACAAAGCTCATATGAGCTACGTCGTGATATAGCCCAATCGAGGCGCCGCACACCCACTATGCTTCACAGATGAAGTAATGGATCATCAAATCCACGAGGGCTTCAAACCCTTAAACATCGAATCATACGATGGTACCACGAGATCCTGCGATGCGGATCGAGGACTATCTCCTCCATATCCACATGGCCCGCGGTGATGATCTACACGCCATAAAATTCCTCCCACTCAAGCTTAAAGGACCAGCTCGGCATTGGCTCAACAGCTTGCCAGCGAGTCAATCGGTTGTTGGGAGGACACGAAGCGCATTCATGATAACTTCGGGGCACATATGTGAGACCACGAGGCGCCGATGACCTTAGCCATATAATTCAGCAGCGGAAGAATCGGCGAGACAATTACGGGCGCGGTTCCTAACAAAGAAAAATCAGATCGTTGGCGCCCGGATCACGAGGCGCTAGCAGCCTTCAAACACAACATCCGCGACGAGTGGCTAGCCCAGCACCTAGGACGGAAAAGCGAAATCCATGGCAGCCCTCACCACACTCATGACCCGCTTTGCGGGAGAGGACAGCTAGCTAGCTCGAAGCAACAACTTGGCCAAACACCACAGTAGTTCGGATACCAAGGACAGCAATGGCAGGTCGTGTCGCAACAAGCATAAGCGCCACGTGCGGTGATAATGCTGAAGATCTGACGATAAATGCGGATTGAGGCTCTAAACCCGGTCGTGGAAGAAGCCATTCAAAAGAAATACCGGGGCCCGTCAACTTGGACCAAATACTCGATCGCATGCGGATACATGGCACCCCGAAAACCAACCAACCACACCAACAGGGATTGTTGGGTGTTCAAACAAGCAGGCAAGCTAAGCACCGAAAACAACGACAAGGGGCTACATAGCGATGACGAGGAAGAGCCCGACGCCCGAACAATAGAGGCAGAAGGGCTTTCCCTCACAAGTCGGACGGTGAACATGATATCGCAACCCACATACCCAAAAGGGGCGGAGCGTGCGCTAAGGGCGTATATGCGATGGAGCGATCGCCCGAAGTTCAACCCATGGTCCTCCTGCCCGATCACCTTTGATCGAAGGACCACCACTAGCATCCGTCACGGTGGATTCGCGCATTGGTTCTTGACCCAATCATCGACGGATTTCACCTCACTAGAGTCTGATGGGGCGGTAGCAACCTGAACCTGCTTTATCGGGATACGGTCGCAAAATGGGCATAGACCCTCAAGATTAAACCCACAAAGGCGACCTTTAAAGGCGTCATACCGGTGTAGAGGCCAATTATACAGGCTCGGTTACACTCGAAGTGGTCTTGGATCCACGGATAACTTCAAAGCGAAGAGTTAATCTTGACATAGTCCCGTTCATGGCGGCTATCATACCTGCTTGACGAACCGCATTTGCAAAGTTCAATGCGGTGCCGCACTCGCATACCTCAAGCTCAAGATGCCAGGCCCTCGAGGTAATCACGGTCAATGGAAACACGAGCGCTCTCTCCGAGCGGAGGAGCACACAGCTGACCCTCGCGGCGGAGGTGCAAGCAGCCTCTCACAACAATTCTCGAGTCCGGCTATTAAATGTCGGCCACCGTCAAGCGCGCCGGAGTAACCTACAACAAGACTGCCTAGCACGATCGAGCACGCATAGCAATCCGGCCCCAACCTCAGCCCTCAAACCGCTGCGAAGCGATACTACTGGCGTACATAACTACGCTCTGGAGATACCATGGGCCTAAGGGAGGGGCACGACCACGCACGCGCATACAATGCGGCTCAACCGCACGAGGACTCCCAATTGTGTCATTCCTTTTCTTTCTTCTTTTTTCTTACTTTCAGGACTCCGTTTCCGAAGTCTTGTCGTCATTCGCGCCCGAATACGATGCAACAGCAGCAGGGAAGCAGAAAACTGCGTCGAGTGTCGGTGGTCTCTATTACAAAGCTGTATACCTGTTTTACATACCACACATAAACTCACCCTGGAAGAGGACATATCAAAAGTCCGTACCTTGCTTATCGCACAATTTGTATCGTTCTGCTTTTATTTGCGGTTTCTTTTTAATAACCAATATATAGCTCTTGCCTCTTATTGCATTCTTTCCCATTATATATGTTCATTTATGACATTGCTTAACCGTACAATTTAGTGCAGCCAATACCGAGGGGCTTAAGTAACCCAAAATTATGGTGTGATAAGTCCGAACACTTTCACAAGTGTGGCACCCGAACTTATAGCATTATATGCATCGGCTCGAATCATGTCTTGGGTCAATAGTTGGGTTTGCCGGCTCCCATGTTTTGGTACCTTCGTTCCGTTATATCGGCTAAGGTAGCTGGGAGAACCACTGCGATTGTGCCCGGTTGAGCTGGGTTGAGCACCTCGGTGGAAAGCTAAAACTGAATGTCATGATAGAGCGAGCGATGTCGCTGTTCGAGAGGTTTTGGTCCCTAAAGACTTATGCGCTTAGGCGAGTCGGCATTGTCCGGCCAAGGCATGGATAGCGCCCCGAACTCGGTCTTCCGAATACTAGGGCTTCGCCGAAATTTAAAATTATAGAATTCTATGGCTAAGTGAGAGTGTTCAAGCACTATAAGTCCGGTTGCCTTGTTAGTTGCGTTGGCGCCTCCTCGATGGACCCAAGAATGGGAACAAGAGCGCTCAAGTTTATCCCGAACACCCCACACTCGTGGCATGGGGCTGAAGCCAACGACTTGCCATCTCTCAAATTTGATAAGCGGCCGCCTGAAGGTAATATTTAAAATTCTGGCGTTGCTTAGCGCATATGAACACGTTTTCAGCGTACAGGATAACAAATGCAAGTCTACTCAAATTTACATCTTTGGAGCATTCACCCGCTATAAGACGGGCACCCTTCAGGACGCCCTCATAATACTTCTCGGGCTTGCGATGTTCTTTGCCCGGCGGCCTGTCCATCACCAGCTTCTGCGTCCAGCTTGCCCCGTGCACCTTAGCGCGGGCAAGGGCCCTCACGGCACCTTCAATACGAGCGGAGGCGCTGATGACTTTGACCCATGGACACGCATCCACCAGCCGCCCGCACTGGCCGAAGTAGCTCCGGGCATGGCCTCATTTAGCCACAGCCGAGCTATAAGGCCCTTAATGGCCTGTTCGGCGACCTTGTGGAGCTCGACCAATTGCTTGATTGGTCGCTCAAGGGCACCGGTGTTCGGCCTCGGCATCACGAGACCAAAACACCTTTTCCGTCGAGCTCCCTTCTTGGCTCGATAGAAAGCGGCGACATCGGAGACACTCATGGCAGATCTCTGACGCTCTGGAAAGCTCCGGATTCGGGTAAGTACTAGATAATTGACTTTTACATTCTTGCTCTGCATTAAGAATGCCTTACCCACCGCGATCTTCTTTATTGCCTCAATCTCCTGGCGGGCTTTTTGGGCCTCGGCCTTAGCAGCTTTGGCACTCTCAAGAGCCGAGGCAAGCTCGGACTCTCGGGTCTTCGAGTCACGCTCCAAACCCTCGTGTTTTTCCACGAGAGCCTGGAGCTCTTGCCGTACCTCCGCCAGCTGCGCTTTGCGGCCGCTTTGTTTTTGGCCGCGGACACCGCCTCCTTCAGGGTTGCCACCTCGCTCGTGGCCCCTGCAGTACCCATGTTATTCCTGTTATCTTTTGCAACCACATTTTTTAAATTCCATAATGTATTACTTACCTTCCTTGTCCTCGAGCTGCTTCTTGGCTTGGCCGAGCTCGTTCTCGGACCGCTCGAGGCTCTCCTTCAATGCATTGACCTCCATGATCGGTCAGAGGTCGGCAGGGCAGCCTGCATTCCCATATTGACATAATTATGTTAGACTCCTGCGTATATCTTTTTAGATCCTCAGTCCGGCTTTTCTTTTGAAACACGAACTAAGCATCGAGGGCTCTTGTCTATGCGGTAGTCTTTTTACATATATTGAAAACTTACCTCAAAGCACGGTAGAAGGCGGTGCACGCTTGATCAGCCCGCTCTTGGAAGGCTGAACTTTCGGATCACCGCACTCATAGCGGTGCGGTGCTCCTCCTGATGGGCTGTTAGCGCCTCCGATGCTATCCGGTTCCTCGGTTGAGCGGAGGACACCGGCGTCTTACCTTCCTCTGAAGGGCGCTTGCGGACTTGAACTGGCTGAAGGTTCGGTATGGAGTCGGACAAGGGTGGGCTTAAAGCCACGGGGTCTCGCTCCCCTCGCGCTGGAGTCAGGGAGGCTGCCTTGCGGCGCCTCCTGCGCCACCTCCTCTTGACCAGGCCCCATTGGGGCCCCACCTTAGCGTCGTCAGCGGCGTGAGGTGGTGAGGTGGCGGAAGTGAAGTACTCTCCACTTCCGACAAATTGAGGACCCTTCGGCGAAGCGGCGAGCTCTCGTCCTTAGGCGGGCTGCATGAATGTTCGACATTAGAGAACACTATGCAATGAAAAAAAAGCCATGGGTATCCGGACACTTACGATCTCGCGAGGCTTGGCCCTTGTTGGCCCTCCTCCTCGTCGTTATCGGCCTTGGTGGAGAAGTCCGGAGGAAGGTCCTTCCTTCTTGGACCCTCCGGCCTCCCGGTTAGGCGGCCTTCCTTTCTTCTCTCCCCGGGGAGAGAAGCTTCTTTCTCCTACTCCTCTTCCTCGGAGGAGGATTCCGCCTCGGGGTTGTCGGGCGATGAGTCCAGCGGCACACTGGCGCCGGAGCTCCTTGAGTTACCGTGGCCTTCTTCTTGGCCTTCTTCTCCGGCACCACGTGAGGTGCGGAGCCAGCAGCTTCCAATCAATCGAGGCGTCCGCTGGAGTCTTCGGCAAAAGGGCGGACGGTTAATCTATCGACGTCTTCACCCAGTCTGTCAAAGGTTAGGGAGTTTTAGATCCCTCATAGAGTCAAACTATGAAAAAGAGTCCCATAAAGGGTAAAATAACTTACCTCGCTGGATTGGCGCTTCTGAGCTGAATCCACGATCGCCGGTGGCGGATGTAGAACCTCGGCGCCCTTGAACAGCACCTTCGAGGCATCTTCGTGCGTAGTGTCGAAGAGCCTTTTCAGAGTTGAGGTCTTGTGCGGATCGAACTCCACAATTTGAAGGCCCGTTGTCGGCATGGGAGAATCCGGCGGATGAGCATCACACGGATAACGTTGACAAGCCTGAGATTCTTGTCCGCCGAGGTTTGGACGCAAGTTTGGAGTCCGGATAGCTCGTCGAATCACCCCATGACAGGCCGTCTCTTTCCATGATGTGAGCCGCGTGGGGAAGCGGATAGGAATTGGGGCCGCCGCCCATTGAAGTCGCGCGGCTCGGTGATGTAGAACCACCCGATTGCCACCTTTATGGTCCTCACAAAGGAGCCCTCGAGCCATAGGACTTTGGCCATCTTGCCAACCATGGCACCTCCGCACTCCGGCAGCGGCCGCCCACTACCCGGCTTGACATTGAAGATCTTCAGCCATAAGCGAAGTGGGGCTGGATCTGAAGGAAGGCCTTGCACACGACGATAAACGCCGAGATGTTGAGAATGAAGTTGGGGCCAGATCATGGAAATCCAGGCCGTAGTAGAACATGAGCCCCGGACAAATGGGTGAAGTGGAAAACCTAGTCCAGCGGAGGAAGTGGGTGAGAACACCACCCTCTCATGGGGCTGGGGGTGGGAATGAGCTACCCCTCGTCGGGTAGCCGGTGCGCGATGTCGCTGGACAAGTATCCGGCCTTCCGCAGTCTTTTTACTTGGCCCTCCGTGACGGAGGAGACCATCCACCTGCCTCCCGCTTCGGACATAGTTGGAGAAGGTTGAGGAGGGGTGTGCGGACTTAGTATTTGGAGCTCGAGTCTTGCGGAAATGGATGAGCAAAGGAGGAAGAAGGCGTAGGTGAAAAGGTGGATCCTTATCCCCTTATATGGACGGACGAGGTTATGCGTCCCCCACCAGCCTGATAAAACTCGCTTATCTCCCAAGCACCGCAATCAATGGCGCGGTTCGGTTACCCACGTCTGTATTGATGAGAATCCCGGAATAAGGGGGCACGATCTATGCTTTGATAAGACATGCCAAGGAAACCGCCTCGCTAAACGCGCTGAGGTGGGACAGTAAAAACGATTCGAATAAAGGCCTGGCCGTGGTGTGATGTCAAGCCGCGGAATACGTCAGCAGATCTGTGCAAAGAATTATCCTCTCTACGGTGGTATGTGGAACTTGTTCTGCAGAGCCGGACACTATCCTTGTGTTCAAAACCTTTTATGAAGTATTCGGAGGAGTAACCCGCCTTGCAATGCCGAAGACAATATGCGTGCCAGACTCGTCGTCATTGAAGCCTCGTTCAGGGGCTATGGAGGGAGTCTGGACTAGGGGTGTCCGGATAGCGAACTATCATCTTTGGCGGACTCTGTACTATGAAGATACAAGATTGAAGACTTCATCCCGTGTCCGGATGGGACTTTCCTTGGCGTGGAAGGCAAGCTTGGCGTCTGGATATGTAGATTTCCTACCATTGTAACCGACTCTGTGTAACCCTAACCCTATTCGGTGTTTATATAAACCGAAGGGTTTTAGTCCGTGGGACGAACAACAATCATACCATAGGCTAGCTTCTAGGGTTTAGCCTCTACGATCTCGTGGTAGATCTACTCTTGTACTACCCATATCATCAATATTAATCAAGCGGAGAAAGGTATTACCTCCATCGAGAGGGCCCAAACACAGGTAAAAATATCGTGTCCATTGTCTCCTGTTACCATCCGCCTAGGCGCTTGAGTTCGGGACCCCCTACCCGAGATCCGCGGTTTGACACCGACACGGACGTTGACCACATTAACCACACGGCCGAGAGCACCAAAGGCGGTGGGCGACAGCGAAGTCCTAGGAAGGGGCAGCGGAGCGAGGAAAAAGCGGCGATGGATGCCCACGCGAGAGAGAGTCGAGGTTCCTTGGTTCGGTGTGGTGTGAGGCTGTCATCATTTGTAGAATAACGAGGGTGTGGGTGAGTAGAGGAATGGCCGGCCAGCGGTGGGAGTAGTAGAGGCGGTGAGGTCTCCGCGGCATCACAGACCCGGCCACGTGAGGCGGAGCAGCGCACACGACCGGCGCTGGTTTGGGCTCTTTGGAGCAAGAAGACCAGAGGTTGAAGATGCACTCTGACCGTTGGATGGACATCGTCACGGTCCTTTGGAGCTAGAATCGTTCATATATTGACTAAGTTGACAAAGCCATCCATCCCCGTCAACTTAGTAGGCCCACAAGTCAGCCTCCCACTATGGTGGGTCCCAGCTGTTAGGGGGGTATTCATTTTTTTGTGCACAATAAGGAGGCACTTCCTTGCGTGCGAAGATATAGTTGGTCAGTCTGACCTGTCAGCGGAGGGAACGTTTTATTCACGAAATACAGAGGCCCTTCCGGCGGGTCCCAGATGTCAGCTGGAGGAATCATTATTTTGCGCGTAATAAGGAGGCATTTCCTTGTGTGCGGCCGTGGACCCAGCTGTCAGCCTCTCCACGTACAGCCCACTTCCGATGGATGTCGTTCATTGACCACGTTGACCACGCCGTGCCGAGAGCACCAGGGCGGTGGACGACGGCGAGGCCTATGAAGGGAACGACATGGAGCCAGGGAAGACATACCAGTGGCTGCCCATGTGGTGGAGAGTACGAGGGTTGACTGGTTTGGTTGCCGTCGCCGGAATATAATAGCAGGAGTGGGTGAGTAGAGGGATAGACAAGCCAGGGATGCGAGTATATGATGGGGCCATGAGGCCTGCCTGGCAGCACAGTCGGCCACGGGAGGCGGGAGCAGGTGGTTCCGGTGGCGCTGGTTTGGGCGGCTGGGGCAGGAAGATCAGAGACTGAAGAAGCATGATTGCCGTTAGATTGACATCTAATGGTCTGACGCTGGTAGAGTTGATTGTTGACTAAGTTTCTTTTTGAGAAACCTTGTCTATGCATGAACTTAGTAGGCCCACAAGTCAGCCTCCAAATCTGTGGCAGACAACATAGAGCCCATTTGCTATTTTTTAATAATTTGCAGCCCATTTGCTAATTCTTAAGTAATTTATTACAGTCCATTTTCTGCCCAGGACCACGGTCAAAAAGTTCAACCTTATTTTGCATATTTCGGTGGAGTCCGAACTTTTGTAATCCCGAAATGATAAACATTTTTTGAAGAACTTATTGATTTGCCAAAAAAAATTGTTTTGTTTTTGTAAGCAAATAAGATGTGGGACAATTGAGTTGGTTTAAGGGAAACCAGTGGTAAAAAAATTAGCGCTGGTAGGGAAAACAACAACAAAAATAAGGATGTAAATATGATAAGCGAATTTTATGTATTTTCAATATAATGATACGTGTATATGTACTAGTAAAACTATAGGTAGAGATTAGAAAACGGATGTAGGACATGCGTTTCAAGAGGAAAATAGAACTGGGCTGTGTGTTTGGTTCAGTAAAAAAAACTGCCTGCGGATGTTGTAAGACAAAATATAACTAACTTGGCGGGCCAGAGGCCAGTAGATACCTGCTGGATCTTTGTGCCCCATTGTCGTCATGTGCTGGGCCTGTTAAAAACAAAACCAAGCTTGGGCAGTCTACAACCCAGTTGAAACTTGCTCGACCTGAAAAAACAATATACGTGCTCAATAAACGAGAGAATTCTGCAAGTACAGACTGATAACTGGGATGCAGCAGGGATATTGTTTTTTCATCGTGATAATAAGTGCAGCACTTGTTTCGAAAAATTTGGAGAACTGGGAATTCGAACGGCAGGTGCTTATGCTACCCATCAAATAAAAATCAAGTGCCTGAAAATTCGTTTCGAAACAAATGATTCAGCTTTATATCCACGTTGACCATCGGCATGATGGTTGGAAGCAAATGCCAAGTTCATACCAAAAGATCGTTAACAACAATACCAACTTGCGGACGACAAGGTAGTACAAGTACGAATACCAAACTAACTTATAATCTTTTTACTCCTGGCCCTAGTGTTTGTCTGGTAGAAAATCTTGCAGAGGACTAGCTCCCGCTCCTTCTCTTGCTTCAGGTCCCCAAGGTGGTACCGTTGCATCACCCATTTGGTCCTCTGCTGGTCGAAGTTCTTGTTGGTGTGCAGCACCAGAACCTTTTTGCTGCTCGTCTGCCGGCCGTTGACAATCACCGGCATGGTATTGCCGGTGTTCTGCCACATCGCGTGCATGCCGCACTCCGACTGTATCTTGCGACGCGTCCACGTGTCCCTTTTGAGCATATGGAATTGCGCTGGAAGAAATGCTTGCTTAGGCCACTCAGTGTGATACCTGCAGTATTGTCGAATACAGGTTTTAGTGTACGTAGTTGGCATTTTCATAACATCTTTGGCATGTTGCAGTCACTTGTTTCACTTTTTATTAACTGTAAAATTGTAATTGCTTCACCAGGTCTGCGTCTAAAAAGAAAAATAAAGCTATAAACAAAGGAATATGTTTGTGCAAGTAGACGGCCAATCGGTGTCTTACCTGGAAGTTTCTCAGGATGGGTGTAGCATATGTCGTGCTCGCTGTCGATGGTTGGTATGAACAAATCGATGAGAGGGTGAGATCTCGCGCTGTCAGCACTCACTTTCGCTTCAAGGTGCTTGATCAGCTCCTGATCCGTGGGATCGAATTTGACGCCAGCCGGCAGCACCGTTCAATCCTTCTCCGACTTGCATCGGTTAATTCCAGTTATATGGTACTCAATGTATGATCAATCGACTGTTTTAAGTGAATAATGAAAGATTTTGACAGATAAGTAGTACTCCAAATCTAAAGTCCAGAATACCCGAACACGCCGCCGGGATTCTTGTATCACCTCACGCGCAGCGTGTTGTCACATCAATTCAATGTGTGGACATGATGAATAATTTGACCGACGTATACTAGTACTGCTACTGTACTACTTACTAGTCGTATTTAGTGTCACATTTTAACCATAGGTTTAACTAACAAGTACGCACTTGAAGCCTAATTAATATATATATATATATATATATATATATATATATATATATATATATATATATATATATATATATATAACATCTCCATCATCATTATCAGTACATCCTGCACAGGTGAGTTAGGATGCACTTGATCCCAAAAAGGTATCTATCCTTCAAACCAGAGGAGTGCTTCAAACTAGCAACAATACATAATATCCAACAAAAGAGGGTCGTGCTACAGCAGCAATACATGGCTCAGTATAGATATCTGTACGAATCAAGTTGTGCATATTTGCTGTTGGCACGAACCACATCGCCGCATGTCGGGTTTGCAAAAGCCAACCATCGCATGGAAGCTTGATGCCTTTCACACACTGAAGATTATCTGGCAACAAGCTGTGTCGACGTATCTCTGGATATGGTGATTCATGAAACCCATGGTATGATGTGTAAACACAGTCCCCCTAGGCGAATGGAAGTTGCATAGCACGGTAATCATCGCCGGTGATATCATCGATGATTGGTTGGATGATCGGATAATTGAGCTTGAGGAACATGGAGTGGTTGCCGAGGTTGTAAACCCGCCTCCAGTTGAATATGCATGGCCCAACGGAGCTGGGATCTTTCTCGAACACGAAGCAGCCATAGCCATCAATGTCACGAACGCCCCAGGCATTGTACTGCATGTGGTTTGATGTAATGGTTTGGTCAATTTGGTACGTGCGAATGAGCATCAAATGACTGCAGTCAGTTGAACGAGCGATAAACCACCACCCATCGGCTGGTATGATTCCAGGTCCTGGAATCATGAAGGCCAGCGCATTTGCGTCTGCTGCAACAATTCAAATTGGAGACCAAAAGGCCAAAAATAAGCAATCATGTTCAGAGTATGTGTGGAATTAAGATTATTATAACAGTAACACATATCATAGACAGAGAATTGCAATGTCGTGGTCATAATCATACCCCCAAGTTAAAAAAATAAGCCAATGGCTTTCATATTCTAGTAATATGTCATGGTTCAAACATCATGTAACAATGAGAGGAAAACAGCTATGACAGAGCCTACTCATATTCTACCATAGCACTTACTACTATTGTTCTCATATCAACTCTAAGCAATAACATGCGTTGTTATAAAAATCTTGGAAATGAGAGTAACATATAGCAATCATGATGTTATGCTCATAATATCTATTCTAACAATCATTAGATGCCAATTGTTCTCATATCAACTCTAACAATAACATGTGTGGTCATAAAAATCTAGGAAATGAGAGGAACATATAGCAATGATGTGGTTATAGACATACTATCTATTCTAAATTTGTAACAATGAACAGGCAGTCGTATTCATAAGGTAAAGATGAGATGAGATAGAACAATTACGACGATAGATTCCACCAGTATAGGCAGCCAATCGTAATGCGTCGATCGGCGTAAGCGATGCCATCATGCACTATAGCATCGAGACGAAATGTTGCCTCAACACGATTGACGATGAGCCATAACCATGTATGGCGACGGATTCGAGATAGACTAATCCCATGTTGAACAAGGCAATGAGCTTGTAATCCATGTAGTCTTACGATGGTGTGGGCACCCATGATTACAACTTTCAGCAAGCGAGAGGTCGAGCCAAAAGCTTGGCGCATCTCGTGCATAGTAGGCAGGAGTGTCCGGCGGGCCACGAGGCTTGATGGCGGCGGTATCCAGCGATGGAAGGTGATCTCTCGCTGGGTGTAGATATCCACGAGGCGCCACGGACTACGGATTGGTGGATGAGGGCGATCGAGTTGGCCTTCATGCCTGCCCGAGTGGTGGCGCGCATGAAGGACATGTGGGCGGAGTAGTGGTAGCATGTCGAGGTGCACCACGAAACCTCCGTAGAATTGTCAAGTCGATTATGGGCCACTGCGAGGATCGGGCATCAGCAAGCAGGGTGTCTTGAAATGAGCCGGCCGGTTGCAGACGAGCAGACGGTGCGAAGACACCGAGCATGCGGCCAGACGGACGGTGCTGAGTAGGTCCATACGATTACAGATCTACTCCAAGAGAACATCAGGGAGGGAATTCCAACCATGGCTCTGCGTGTCAGTCGGTTCTGCCATTGGGGTTTTTGGTGCCTGCAAGCCAGCGGGGAAGTGGATTGGTGAGGCGGCGAAAAGCGTCTCCTCGTGTGGCGAGCGGTGGCGGGGATATGATACATCGAGCTACCAAGGAAGATAAGCGGGCGGGCGAGGAGCAAAGTGGCGGGGGCAAATGGTGTGCGGCCGACGATGGGGAAGAGAGGAGGAAGAAGAAGAGAGGAGGAAGAAGCGTGGAAGACGGGGAAGAAAGTGCATTAAATCTCAATTCTACTACTACTACTACCAGGATATACCGTCCTTCGGAGTGTAAATAGTTACACTGATGACATGTGGGTCTACTACAAGAGGGCCCATATGTCAGTTAATGGAGGACAGAAGCGTGCTCTACTGGCAAACATGATGGCAGTACTGGGTAAGGCTGATTTAGTAACACCAACATGCTGGTTCAGCTTCTTAATTAAGTGTCCCATCTGCTGCAGCGTGTATTGTCACTTCACTGCGTAGACTAGTTGAATATTTCTCTCTGACCGAGATGGGGAATAATGGATCGTGAAGACTTCCTTTCTACATTATCCCTATGCCTCTACGCTCAGTTCACTCATTTTGCTCCGTACGTAGTCACTTGTTGAAATCTCTAGAAAGACAAATACTCCGTATTTGGGAACAGAGGGAGGATTTTACTCCGTATTTGGGAACAGAGGGAGGATTTTACTCCGTATTTGGGAACATAGGGAGTATCACCATATGGAGGGAACAGAGGAAGCTTGAAATATGAACATGTCAATGGGAGGGAGTAAGCCTCATGCATGCATACAACATGCAACACTCACACGTACACATGGACGCACACAACACACACGCACCCATGCGGCACACAACACATGACGCAACACACACGCTCACGCTCAAGTGCTCAACCAACTCCCAACGTCCGTGAAATACTGTACATTTAGAGATTTACACATTGACCAGGGTATAATTAACGCCCAAAAGTAGCAGACTTATGTGTGCATGCGACCATTGAGAGAACAAGATTAAATGAAGGTCGTTGCACGCTGTAATTAAGGATAGATATGTAGCCTATACCTAGAGCACAAGTTGGTGCATTAGTCAATCAATATCGATTTAGATTAAAGGCTAAATGCATTGGAAGTGTAGATGTACTACACTCTTTGTTTTTTAGCCGATGTACACACTTTGTTGGAAGACCAAGGGAGTACACTGCATGCACTCACATACACAGCCAGGGTGGTTCGCGCGCAAGGGTTGGACTCCTGTCGCGCCTGCGTGAAGTTTTGTTTAACTAATTTCTTTGCTCTGCCAACTGACAGGTGGGACCCAGAAACCAGGTGAAAATTTAACCAGTCAACAAAGTGTGACGTCGACTATGTGGCCGGTCAGTAGGGTGCAATATGGCGCTCTACGATGAGCTAGTGATCGTATAATCACCGCAAAACTATATATAGTGACCGTAAAGAGCGTATTGTTACATACGTTGACCGCTAGTGTATTTTTCTCGTTTCAAATTAAGCCATATTAACCGGAAAGGACGCAGTATGGACTAGTACTAGTACTGCGTTGATGTGTCCCATCAACTCGCCGAACAAGGAGAAGCTTGCTTACTACGCCTCTCCCTCGCCCACGCGTGCGGTGGTTCGTAGGACGAGGAGACGGTTTTGACTGCATCGCCCTCTCCCTCTCCCTCTCCCTCGCCTTCGCGGTGGACGTGCAGCAGTTCAATCGGTGTCAGATTGCCAGAAGCATATTGTACTGTAGTATCATCATTGTTGGACCTTCCGAAGAGGCGAAGAGCCAAGTGCAAGGTTCACACGAGAACAAACTGTTGAACCTCCCGAAGAGGCAAAGAGGCAAGCGCAAGATTTTATAGGAGTTATCCTCCTAGTAGGAGTGTACTACAACTATAGCGAACAATCCTACTGTATGATGTCACCACGTCACGTATATCCAAAGCTGTGCCACCTTTTTTTCTCAAAGAGCGTGCTGGAGCCCGTGCAACAACCACACAAGTTGCACGTACACATAACACATTTACTAGTAATAAATTCTAAAGGACAAATGCCAGTATGCCACACAAGTTCATCTCCAATTCATGTGATAAATTTGTGCACGACTAGTCTACATATATTCACATTGCTACCATTCACAATTTACCGTACTCCACTTACATGATATAGATGGGCTACATGTCCTCCTCCAGGTTCCAGTCCCAGGTGTTCTTCATGGATGGCACGATCCATAGTGGTGGGCAACGGGAATCATTGTCGCAGCTTTCTAGTCCGGTTCCACACGATGGAGACTCATCCAAGCTGAAGCAACATAAATCTGGGATAGCGTGTCCCAGCATGTTGTTCATCCGGCGGTGTGCACTGAAGACACAACCATGCTTCATGAACGGCAGGCCTTCCGTGTCGTGCACGGAAGGTGCATCCGCTTCACAATGGGGTAGCTGTCCCCAATGAAAAGCGACTACTCTCCAAGTGTGTTCCTCGGCACCCACGTAGCATCACGGGGGTCGAACTCGGCGCTGTTCATCTGGTACATGCGGCATCTCAGATCTGGACACATGGTCACGTACATAGTCAAGGTCCATGCATAATAATGTTGTGCTCAAATATGGCAGTCAGTAATACTATGCAGCACATAGTACTACTCCGGTATAGAGGAAGTAAAATAACCGGCTTATTATATATAGCCACTCTTGGTTACATGGATGAGATAGTAAGACATGGAAAAACAAAAATGGTGACAGCTAGTAGGTTCAAGTCTTCAAGGGCCTAGCTAGCTATATCCGTCCTCCAAGGTAAAAAGTACTCCTACTAGTACGTAAGTAGAGTACTAGTACAACAATGAAAGAGAAGGCGAGAGGGTTAAAAATGGAATACCTGGGTAGATGGTGACGGTCCGATCGTGGTAGATTGTGTGACCATGTTGCACATTAGTGGTACCATGGGTAACGACTGCTAAGATAGTTGATCCCAATATGCCAAAGTCAGCTACAAGGTTCCAGGTTAGACCGAATCGCGGATGCAAATGCACATCCAGGATCGGCGATCTTATTTTGATCGCGGGATGACTGGTCCCTGCAAAATAATGGAGTACCATTAGGGATGCAAATGATGGTTTGTGCATTCCGTTTGTAATCTCCCATACCGTAGGATGGCAACTAGATGAAACAAGTCCCCTGGCTTGTAACCGTGAAGATGCGGCCTAGATGGCGCACGACGTCTTTGGACGTGTAGTGGTACAAATCTGTCGCCGCCAACATGCGCCAGCCTCTGTCTTATTGCCTCTTGCATTGTAGGGTCCGCAATTACTATCTTCTTCAATCTCATGTAGGCATCATCATACGTATTCAAGCCTAGCCTGTCCGGAAGGCCAATCCCAATGATGGATAAGGGGTCTACCGGAACGGCCGCACTATTGTGGATTGTTGTGCAAAATGATGGTGGTATCCGGCCGGAGGTATGCAAGCCAACCTTCGTTGGCACCAACCGAGACCTATATATAAGACGGTGGGCAGCGGAGAAATTACGGGAATTAAATGGAATAACAAAGTACTACATGATCAAACTCCATTACTGACCTGCTCATCGGACGAAATTCGACTACCTCTCAACGTCGGCAACTCTAGCGGAGTCAACGTGCAACCATGGCCAGGGAGCGGTGGACTGTTCGAAGGATTGTCCCATAGAAGAACCTTCTCCTCGAGGACGCATGGAAGAACAACAAGCATGGCCTTTTCCCAAGACTTTTTAAGCACCGTCTTGAAAAAGTTGGTGCAGGAAGCACCGAGTCTTGCGGCGGTGAGGACGTCGGAGCGGCGTGCGATTTCTCCCAGAGGATCGTCGTCCAAGGTCTCCCAGCCCCGACAAGGAGGAAAACCACCTGGCGAATCCATGGGAGCAGCGACGAACTGCCTTCTCTTCGAGGGGAGGTGAACTGGCGAGGAGGATATAAGAGCATAGTAACCGAAGGGCCTCGTCCCTTCCAACTGTAGATCGTTCCTTAGCGAAGGGGTGAGGCTATTATTTACTACTAGTACTAGCATTATGGGACGTTATGGGATTGCATTATACTGTAAATAATAGCACTAGTAAGAAACTTTTGGCACTAGCTAGTAGTTTTTGGTGTGGATTAAGAAATTTTGGGTATGTTTTGCTATTTTTGTACCGCCAACTAGTGTCAAAAACGTCTTACATTATGTGCGGAGGATGCGTACTCGTCTTGTAGCAGTACTACTACTACTTTCTCAACTAGTAGTGCGATCTACTGTACTTCTAGTATAGTGCACCAGTTTTGAACTCTTGAATCTCAGGGCCAAGGAGCTACAGTTGGAAGTGGAGGGTACTACTGTTCTCTAGAACATTTGCTGTACTATCAATGCAGGGAAAGTACACCTGTGTAGTGGTGTAGTGGGTACTCTCGGTGCTCTATTCAGCCGCTCCTCTCACGTAGCTAGCCTACTCAGCCGCTCCTCTCACGCACACACTAGCAGCCTGTTTATCGTGAAGGATTCTTTGAGGGAGAACATTTGAGTTATTTGATACAGTGAGACTAGGCTTTTCGGTTCCATTTGTGGAGGTGTAATGGATCTCATCAAACTTTGTTAGTAGTTCCTTCTTTATGAACAAGATTAAGCAAAGCTTTTGCCTCCGTTTAAAAAAACACGTCAAGAGGAATTTCTTTTATAGTAGAGCCGATAATGGAGTGAAGTCCATACGTGCAACACCACAAGCTACAGAGTCGTAGTAGAGCACTTTACGTACAGAGCCATATCGCACAGTTGCCAATGCCCCACCAGGCTTTTTCGGCTCCTCGAGCTTAATTGTGAGGCCCTAGTTTAATTATGCTACTAGCTAATGAGGAAGCTGCAAGTGAGGTGCGTCTAGGGCGAGCATGCGAGCCACGAGATGCTGGGCTATCCAGTGCACCTAGATTGTGGTGCCGCACGTCCGTTGGACTTCAAAACTCAAACTACCCATGTAAAATATTGGCTCGCAGCAAAGTTACTATTTAAATAAAAGGCCACCGTGCGTTCGGCCGGGATCGAACCCACAAAACGAGGTATACACTCCCGGGACCAGTAGTAGTACTCGTTGGAGTACAACGCAACCTAGAATTGCCTTTTGTTGCTAGTAGTACATTGTTCCAGGAAACCCCTAATAACGCAAGAAACCACTAATAATGCCAAGAAACTACTACCACTTGCATACGTTGCAGACTTAAGATAAGACTACCTTATCAACCATTGTACATGCTCTTACCAACCAGCCCTACCAAGAAACGACTACTCTACAAATTATAGGCATGTTTCAACCCATGGCCCTGTTTGGATACATTTGTTGTCAATCTAACCATGCCATCCAAACACCACTTTGGTTAGAATTAGTTCAGGGTTAGAATCTAACTCTAACCTTTGACTTAGAGTATCCAAACAGGGCCCATGTCGCCCATTAAGTCAACGCCTTCTATTCGACCGGGCGTTATGACTTGTGGAACCTACATGTCAGTCTGCCCAAAAATCCCCGAGTGACCTCCTACCTCCGGCCCGTCGACCTAGTCATCCTCGGCCATGGGACGCAGCTACCGCCGCCGGCAGAAGGCGAGGTCAAAACCGCCGGAGGTGCGGAGCCCATCTTGCGGTAGCACGGATGCCAGCTTCGTCCGGCGCTCGCGGCCGCTAGCTAGCCAAGATAGCTCCGTCCAGCTGCTTGTCTGCAAGGTTTGCTAGCTAGATCAGCACGGCGGTGCAACGGCTTTCTCGCGCGCGCCGCGCTAAGGCCAGCCATCTAGCTCGAGCGAAGGCCAGCGCGGCAGCTTGCTCTCTCGTGAGTCACGCTCGGGCCAGCCTTCCAACCCGTGCGGAGGCCAGCGCGACGTCCGGCCCGTCCGGCGGAGCGGCGGCCAACTCGCTCAACACTGGTGCCACCAACGAACAAGCGTCAGTACTGTTTGAAGTAATGTTCAGGAAAAATAATGAATTGAGGGGGAATAACAGGATAGAAGGTTAGATGTGGGTCCCTCGTGTCAACGGTCAAACAAAATGTGTTGGTTTAAGCTGCCTCGTCAACACAGACATGTGGGCCAACCATGTCATAAATGGGTTTAAACTAACGTAATTGGTACACCCTCTGTCCCATAATATAAGATGTTTTTGCAAGCTAAACTAGCTTGCAAAAATGTCTTACATTGTGGGACGGAGGGAGTACTAGGTAGTAGTTTTTGGCGTGGATTAAGAAATTTTGGGTATGTTTTTGCTATTTTTTGTACAATAGATTCTTCCTAGGGCTGGTAGAAAGTAGTAGTTTTTTGTTAAATACTCTACATATTGTAAGTAGGAGTGAAAGTTAAGCTTTGGAACCCAATAAGCAAGGCTAGTTACATAGTGCATATATGTACATGATTGACAGTAAATATCAACCATGAGTGACTAATATCTTGATGGAAAACTCGAAACTATGGAATACTAGGAAAAAATTGCATGGTTGGAAATACTAGCAATGTTCATGTGCGTTCCAACGAATCATAATTAGAATAATACATATTCACAAACTTGATACAAAACACTCTAATTTTGATATACATATATCAGTAGAGATATATTGTGTTTCAATTAGAATATATTCCTTGGGCTGTTTTGGTGAGGTCAGGGAGGGATGTGGTTGGTTTTAAGATACTAATTACGGGTTTTTTTGCAAATTGGTAGACAAGTCGGATGTTGGTGAGAAAAGGCAACAACTTACCTCACAGTCATTAGGTGTAGATCTAATGGTCACAAACGACGGATGGCAGACACACCATCATCACCAACTTAGTCTTCTGTAGGAGTACTAGCAAGATTCATGCATTGCACGGAACATCAAGATGCATTTTTTTATAAAACACTTGTTGTGATTGACCCATGTAGGAGTAATCCCATGTGTAAAAACTAATGATATCTAGAGAAATAGGAGATAAGGTGAAGAGGAGTGGGGCGTGGTGGTGATTGGTGGACGGACTGAGCCGAGGCATGGGGATTGACGATGCCGGCAGCAGCCACCTGGCCAGTTTGTTCCAGAGGCTTCCTTTCTTAATTGCTCAACAATGAGGTTGTTGGAGATAAGGATGAACGAGGGAAGGCCTTGTCTGCAAATTTGGAGAGGGGTGCGGGTATCTTTTAGTTTAATTTCCATCCGTCAGATATATATCGAACGGTCTATATTGCAAGATGGCACGCGTACCATCATCACCAACTCGTTCTTTTATAAGAGAAGAAATATAAGTATGAAGATACAAACGTATTATCGTTACTTGTTACCGTAAACTAGCATCTACATTCTATTCAACGCCTCAGCATGTGAGGCCTTAGCACAATGACTTCTCGACTGTGTAAAAAAAAGCTTTCCCGTCCCCGATAAGGAGGGGGTGACGGCGGCGCGCTTTTTGGCTTGCTCTAGTCCTAGTAGTCATACTAGGTGGTCTAAGCACGTGTAGACTTATTATTTTCACGTCTCGTGTTAGCCGTACTACCACATTGTTGATGAATAGATGGTAAGTTATTCACGGGAAACCCTTGTTGGCGTGTTTGCGAGAGAGAGAGCAGTGTGCGTGTGTGATATGTCTAGAGGCGAGGCAATGATAACTGATTCTTTGTGTCTATGTGTGCGGAGGATAGAGAGAGACATGTACATGGGGCTTTGTGTTGTGTAATGTGGAGACACATATACATAATTAGAGAGTGAGTGTGTGCATACACATGCGGACATGGGGAGAGATGAGGATCCAGATTAATGGGTGTTTGTGCGTGTATGTGTGTGTTTGTGTGCGCGTTTGTGTGTATGTGGAGTAGATAGACCACTAATGATGTAAACCTAGTATAAGGGAAGGGGGAATGGTGTGACATGTGTAGTAGCGGGATATCATGGGTGCGGGCGGGGGGAGCAGACTATTTGGAAGAGAGATCGAGTGTGTGGGAGGAGAGGGTGAGAGAGAGAGAGAGAGAGAGAGAGAGAGAGAGAGAGAGAGAGGAGAGAGAGAGAGAGAGAGGGAGAGAGGGGGCGAGAGAGGGGGCGTTTGTGTCCATAAATGGCGTATAGATAGGGAGACAATGTTGATGTTGTTTGAAATTGGCCTATGTATTGAGACGCAAGGGAAGCGAGTCATCGTGTGTGTGATAGGGACTTCATGAGAGATCTAGAATAGATGGTGTAGAGAACAATGTGCGAGATCGAGAACGATGATACATTAGGGAGCTATGGAAAGAGTCACGACATATATGTATACAGGGAGGAGCTGGGGCGGGTCCACATGTGGGAGAGATAGAAAGAGGAGAGTGGTGCACAAGGAGACAAAGTGTGCTTGTTTGCAGTGGGGGTGGTGTGTGAGGTGAGTGTGCGAGAACCACATAACTAGGGAGATAGACGTTTGGGGGTGACATTTTGTGTGTATGGGAAAGATACACTCTACATAGTGCATGTGCTTGGGAAAGAGAGATGCCGGGAGATCTAGCTAGAGAGTGGGGGAAGAGATGTGTGCATGCCCAAGAGACAAAGTGATAGAGACCTATATTGGGGTCCAGACTTTAGAAGAGAGAGGGGTGTTAATGTGCTCGTGTGTTGGTGTTTGGGGGAGAGAACGACTTCTCTGTGTGTGTGGGGAGGCGACGAGGGGGGGTTGGCTTCAGATAAAGAGTGAGGTGTCTATATTTGAGGGACTTTAGCGTAATTGAGATATACATGGTCAATAGTGTGTGCACTCATGGTTGATCAATTTGTTTCACAGTTTGGACTATGAGATAATGATACTTTTGAACATGGGTGACATACCTTGATGTACCAGAATTACAAACCTAAGATTGGAATTTTGGAATTTAACTCCATCATTAGCTTTTGTATTTCATTTAAAAGGAGGTACATTTTTAAACCGGGATTTCGTGATTTCAAATTCATATATCAAACCTAGAGATATACACATACGGGCATGTTCAAACTTTATAATCATCCACTTTATTCATACACATACACATTTTTGCTTTTGTCATCATATTTTGGATAAACACATTAGGAATTGCATTTGAATTGGACTGTATGATGGTATTTGCTTGTAGTATCTCAATGATCCATATTTGAATTGAATGGACAATCTAAGTTTTGAGTTGGAGACATTGATTTTCAAAACTTGCACTTTTTTTTGCGTGCAAAACAAACAAATTCTCAGCCATGATATCATAGTCGGTCGTACAAGAGCAGAATATAATTTCAGGCACCAAAAGCTTTCAAACTTCCCGCTCACATCGAAATATCTCGCGCCCGAAAGTTTAGCCCTGCGATATTCCTGTTTTACCCCTGCCACATGAACGGAGAAGGGCTGCTTTGGTAACTCCATTGTTTTCCCCTCTTTGCCCCCAACATTATTCCCCAGAGCCCCTCCCCTTCCCCTCCCCTTCCCCTCCCCGACCCCTCCCCCAACCACGGCAAGCCGCCGAATCTAGTCCTTTGCCGCAGCAGTGGACCTCACACCCCAACGGATCTACCTTCCGCACCTTGGAACCCCCAACTGCCAAGTCACCACTTCACGGGCCGCTTGTGGTGGCTTGTCCACCGCTCCAGATCTCCTTGACCGCCATCATGGTCCACCGCACTGGATCTGCTTAACCGGCACCCTCATCCACCATAGTGTAGGCCCTTCACTGACTCCCTCGTCCGTCCCTTCGCTGGCCCTTCATACAAGCCCTTGTCCCCCGCAACAGATCCGCCTCACCGAAAGCACTGTACAACGTGCCCGCCGAAGCCTTCGTCCACTGCACCGGACCCGCTCCACGGATGCCATAATCAACTCCACTGGCCCTACTTTACCAACGTCGCAACCTCATCAGGTTATTTCGATTTGTACTCCTTCGGTTTTTCTCTTTATCGTGCAACTGTTCAGTTACCACAGATAAGCTTTCTTGTATGTCAACATGCGCCGCAACCGTAGCACCGGAGCCGCTTCAGCGGCGGTGACAGCCGGCCCATACTCAACCGCAACACGAGCACCATTGATGATCCTTAGCTATCAAGTATGCCAATGATACCCATATGCCGCCGAGAATCAGGTACTATTATCCAACGGTCGGCACCTACATTCACTTTCTTAGCATAAGCACCGCACCTTTGAATTTCTTAAGGGCATCATTCAGTTTTTCATGAGACGCGTTATTCTGCTTGCACCTGTAGGGCCATACTTCTGGTAGCGAACATGTTACATGTGCTAAATTACATACTAGTGCACATATAGTTAATATGCTTTAGTTTTGTCCTAAGTATTACTGTACTTCCTAGATATCACTGCCTACTATTTTACTTCTTGCATGCTATACTTATGATAATGGTGTTGTTCTAATGCCACCTGTTGGTTCCATCTGACTGCTTCATGTTCTCTATGCTTAATTACACATAAGCAAACTAGCATGTGGTTCCGCTGGTTTTTTGTTCGTTTTACCCTACATTTTCTGATGCTAGCATTACATCACTGCTCTGAGCCTCTGTTCATTACTTTTTTGTGTGTTCTTGATCTTCCCAAGTTGCATGACTAATTTGATGATTCTATTAATTATGGAGCTGCCAACCCCATCAAGCAAAATATTTGTTCTTTTGGGGTTGACACCTCGAACAAGCATAAAAATAGACGGAAGCAGATATAATGTCCTGTATGCACACACCCTTCTTTCATTAGTTTAGATGAACCACTGATGATCAATTCAAACCAGTGCATGCGATTAAAATTAATTTTACCTAAATAGAGGGTGCAGAATAAACTACAACAAGTAGATTTGCAACCACGGGATGCTGACGATATCTTCAAAGAACATTGCAACAGCAGCGAGGCTTCACAACAACATATGGTAAGCGAGTGTGTTTTAGTACATGTGAAATGTAATGCGTGTGGGCTGCTTTCTTGGCTTGTGCCCTCAACCTGTAATCCTGAGAATAACAAATAGTTCAGTTATGCGCTTTCTTTGTATTGCTTGATTCGAATGCTTGTTTGTTACTTGTTACGCTATACTTGAGTTGGCCAATATGTCAGCAGTGCTTGTTGTACTATCATAAATAAATGCATGCCTAGTTCATTTGAGTCCTTAACTTTTCCTCTGAACTTCATCACAAGACTGTCTTTGTAGTTTATATGAGGCCACACTATTAAGTGCTTTCTTAGATTATTTCAACTACTTAGATGCCTTGGCAACTTAAATATAGCGGTGGTACACTCCCTTTCAACTAGGGATGTCAACTGGGTCCTGTTTAATCCCGATTAAAGTCCACTAGTGGTTTGATAGTTCAAAAGAGTTTTTGTTTTTTGAGGAAAATGAACCAGGGAGCTAGCAAAAACTAACTAGATGGGACTGGCGGATATCGTTTATTTGCCACTTACATCCCTAGTTTCATCTTACCATTTTAATTTCTTTTCGATTGATGCTGCTTCGAACCATTTAAATATAGCTTGCCATGCTCTGCAATAATTCGTATGTCGTTTACCATGTAAGCTTACTGCCTGGCTCATGCGATAACTATATCTTACTTATGTCCAGCGGAAACCTTTCAGGATGCCATTCACACTAGGACACAATGTACAACCCCAGAATCTGTTTGTGGAAGCGGTGCGCCATCCATGTTACCAGATGGTATCGGTTCAGAGGCAACACCGCCGAACGGCAGTCTGAGCACAGATATTATAGTTCTTGAGGCTCTACTAGAGGCAGAAAGAGATGGTGTGGCTACCATGAATGAGGTAATGTCGATCTTGAAGCTGGAAATTATGCAATTAGCTGCACGCATTATGCAAGCAGCCCAAGAATTGGAGGATGTAAGAATGTTGCATTTGAAGACAGAGGAGGTCCTGCTACTTCTGCTATCTGAAGCCCAGGGTAATCCCAGTTCTTCTTTAGATAGCAGTCGAAATTGTCATTAGATTATTGTACTTGCATGTTGTGTCATCTCTCTGAATGGATTATGTTTAAGACCCCCTATGTTGTCGATGTGTTGTAATGATCCGAATTTTTTAGGTGAGGTAATCCTCAGTACTTGTATGATTGACATAAGGTGAAATGTTTTTCGTGTGAGCATATTGTATTGGATGAAATAACGGTTCTCAAAGTGTATCCAACCTACTGAATTCGAAGATCACGACATTTCTAAATCATAATCATATATAAAGGTGGAATAAATCTTTGTTGTGGTTTTGAAGAAATAAATAACAAAACGTAGAATTATCTGTGGACATTCCTAATCGAATAAAAATTGGATTTGGATTTAGTTGCGAGGGCCCAGGGCAAACATGAATGCTAATTCTCCCAAGTTTTGAACGAAGCGGCTAAACACCCACTATCATTTGTGGGCTGCCCGAAGCAAGTGTTTGTGAGATGGAAATTACTGTCTACCCCTGACACTTGACATCCTTATCGACCGGATTTACACTGTTGTCGATAGGGGTAGACTACTAACTTCAATCAGATGTGACACGATGGCCTCTAAGTCCATTCAAACACGGTGGGCGCCAATCGTGGGCGGCAAAACACATTTGATTCAAGCTCGTACGAAAGACATGTGTCTCTCCCTCCATTTCCCCATTCATCCACGGTGGGCGCCAAAACAAACTCTCCTCGTCCGAAATCGATGTAGGCTAATAGTTTAAATAGGAGCAGATGTGTAACTTCCCTCAGACGTGACACAACCGCCCTACCTGTCAGTCCCGGTCATACACCGTGGGCACCAACCGTGGGCGGCAAAACACCCTCTCCTCGCCCGAAATCGTTACCGGCAAATATTTGGGAGATGCGAGATTACCGTCCTATTCCCAACCGACGTGATGTCCGAAATTTTAAACGGGGGATAAGTTCATAACTTTTCCACATTTCAGACAAGCGCGTCCCAAAGTTTGAGATCCCCCCTCCTCCTCCATTTCCCCATTCATACACCGTCAGCGCCACGACAACCTCCCCACTGCGGCCAGCCTTCTCCGTCTGCCACCCAATCCTCCACCTTGCTAGAGCCGCTACCCCTACCCCGTCGTCCACTGCAAGGGATGGAAGTCTCTCATCAACGCGCCGGACCATGATCCTTTCATCGCGTCGTCTCGCTTCATTGGCGCCGTCGTCCACCTTGTCGTTGCCGCTCCTACGACCGCCTCGTCCACGGCAACAGGATTTATCCCCCGACCCGGCCGCCTGCCATCTAAAGTCTTCTTCCCCGCCGCCGACAGCAATCACACCCGCAGCACCCTCAACGTATCAGCAGGGGCCTACACGGTGTCGCAAGAGAGGCGGTACTCTTTCATATGTGCTTAATTTATTGATCTCACCTGGAAAATAGATCTTAAATTGTTTACTATACTTTTCTTGTCCGTACCAAATCGTAGTGGCTAGTTGAATGCAAACATGAAGTAGCTTTGTCCGGTTTGCACCTTCAGATCCGCCATGTGGTGGTCACTATACCCGTAAAGCTTATGGTTTCCCCCCTTTATGTTCACTACCATCATCGTAGGTGCTTCACTGCTTTGTGTCATGCTAGCACTGCTCCTCAAGACCTCAACCCATCAAGCGAAACAACATGCCACTCATAATTACAGAGCTTACGTGTTGAAATACGAATCTGATATGATGCTCATATTACAAAAACAGAGAACGTTTAATTGGTCACCTAACATTCCTATATTCGTTTCGAAAAGCATGTGCGCCACCCACTGGTCCAGCTAGTTCAACTTTCCTGATTTTACTCTTGATGCTCAGGGTTTTCCCCTTTTATCTACTCTACTATGATCTGCGTAGGTGCTTTCTGTCGTACTAGCATTACTCCACCCTTCAAGCTAAACAACACAACACTCAAAATTCCAAAGCTTAGTTGTTCCGACATGATTGTGATATGATACTGATATTAGTTAACAGACACACTTAATTGGTTAGCTAAAGGTCCCACTTGAATTTCCAAATGCATGTCGCGACATATAGAGAGACAGCAGAATTGCATTTCTTTGTCACTTGTTGACTGTACGTTCTTGTCCATACCAAATTTTAGTTGTTATTTCAAAGCAAACATCAGTTGCTAACTACCCTTTGCGCAGTTTGCAGCTTCAGATCTGCCATCCCATCATGCTTACGGTTTCTCCATTTTATGATGACCACGATCAGCCTACGTGGTTCGTGTCGTAATAGCACTGCTCCACCCATCGAGCTAAACAAGCTTAGTTGTACAAATTCAAATCTGATATTATGCTGATATTAGTAAAACTAAGAGATGTTTAATTGGTCAGATAAATGTTCCTACTTTAGTTTCGAAATGCATGTGAGCCACATATGGAGAGACCGGAAGGAATAGTATTTATCTGTGCGCTCTGGTTCATCATGGGTGGCTAACCGACATTGTATAGAAAGACTTGTGATATCTTCAATCTTCTTGTTCTTCTGCTCTTCTTTAAGATGATCCTATTCTCTTGTGGTCCACTGGTCAGGTCGAGTTATTCTCCCTTAGTATAATTTGAATCTGTCAGGTCAGGTCGACTTGTTCTTCTTTACTATATGTTAAAGCTGTCATCTGCGAAGTATCATCACTTCTGGAGCTCTCATATTTTGACTAGTAGGCCACATTATATTAATGCACACACCAAATTACAGCATGCATGGCACCTCTTAGAAGAATTGCAGAGATAGCACAAAGGGGTTTACAGGGAGGAAGTATTGGATTAGAATCACTTCTGCATTACAAAGATAATTTCACTTGTTTTTATGTTTTCATGCATGTCAGGTATTGAACATTATCAAAATGAATATGAGAATGGGCACACGAGAGGAATATTGCGGAACAATCCACTGGCTAACAAACTTGGCATGGTGGAGGATGGCCTATCTTATTCACCCATCAAGGTGCATGCTCTAACTTGGCAAGGTCGTATTGGTCGCACATATTTTGCATCTGACCTCTTGCATTACTTCTACTTTGTTACTCCATCCGCTTAGTTTAAGCAACATATATGAGTATATGCCATACGTATCCATTTTCTGTACATATTCCATGTGTCGTCATACTATGTTTTTCCACTCAAATGTTGTTCTTTCGTAATAGATGTCCAAAAGGAAGTGGGTGAGTGCAGTTCCTCAAGGAGTACAAACTAGGTATTTGGAAAAGGTAGTGATACCTGTTAAATCAGATAGATCAGCAGCCACAGAAAACACAGGCCCAACTGTACCAGACTTTACCCCTACTCCAGTGGCCAAACCCCTATTAGAACTGCTGAGAGCCCAGCGTCGGGTACTATCTATGATATCAATTCAAAATTTGAACTCCTAAATTTCTGCATGTGCCTTACCTTGCTCAAAGGATCATAGGATCTCACGACAATACTGGGCTCTGCATTGCTCTTGTCAGTACCTCTTGCCCTTTGCCAGCATATTTACACTCATTGTTGTTTGATTATGTAGCATCACCGTAAATGTTCACTTCTTTATCCTCCCTTTGCTTGAAATTATAAGATCTATATTTACTCTTAGATAAATGTAGAATTAACACAATGGTTACGAAGTTTTGGATTGCTCATGTAAGTACCTGTTGTCATGTACTCCCTCTGTATCGAATTAATTGTTGATCAATTGGACGTATTTAGAACTTAATAGTGCTAGATACATCCATTTGAGCGACAAGTAATAACGGACGGTGGTGGTATTACTGTACATGCATCGCGAGAAAGTTGATTGTCTAGCATTACTCTGCATCTTATCTGCCCTGCCCTCCACCTTCTCCAAATTATCATATCTACATTTACTCTTACCAAATTAGCATTACTCTGCATCTTATCTGTCTGCATTCCTCTTGTCAGCACCTTTTGCCTTGTAACGTTGTACTTAATTAATTGCTATTTGATTATGTAACATCAGTCTGCACCTGAGCTTCATTATCCTCTATTTCTTCCAATATTATTTGATCTATATTTACTCTTTGCAAAATGTAGAATAATGGCAACGCTTATAAAGAATTTTCTTTGGGGAATTTATTGAATTATCCTTCCATCAACATGGAGAAGGGCTTTGTCCAGCCCGTGTTAACATGTAATGTAAGTTCCTCCTTCTCAAGCCTTCAAACTTTGTTCTAGTATAGATTTGGATAGGCATCATTTCCTCCACTGTTGTTTACATCGGATTGGATGTTTGCAACAACTACCAGTTTTAAATTGTAGTTGTAAAAACATGTTCCTTATGCAGAACAGATCCATTTATTTGCTTATATAATTGTGAAACCTGTTACGTGTCTCCTTGTTTCTCTTTCAGAGCCGTATCTCTTATGCCAGGCACAACTTTAGGAAAGATAGTGAGCCAAACCTTCTTGAGGACGGTGAGATGACCCCAAGGACCTGTCTTGATGAAGACAGTGAGTTGAAGTTACTCACCAGCAGGTGTGAGACAACCTCTATGCAGCCGCTGCCTCAATCAGTTCGACTTCTTCAGTCTCAACTTAAAGCGGAAAGGCTTGCTTCATCTCAACTCCGACTTGAAGTCAAAGATGTAATGAAGATGTTAGGGGACTGCCTTGCGCACTATGGTGCCATACAGCTAGGGATGAAGCATCTATCGTTGACACAACTGAGGTCTCATCAGCTTGTTCGGCTGCTTCCGGGCCCGACCTTGCCAGGTCTAGTGCCTTCTGAAGTGCTCTCAGTTTTGTATATTCTTTTGTCAGCGCGTTTATATGCACTGGTGGCGACCTTTGATGCCCAGTGTATGTAATCCGCGGTCATGTTGTGCTTTATTATCACCGGTAGCGAACTTTGATTCCTAGTGGATGTAATATGCCTTAATTTCTTTGTTGTATAGTCTAGGTTTATTCTTTGGTCGGTATGTTGTAATTTAGGCCGGAAGGTTCAGTGGATCTCTGTGTTGTCGGTCTTCAGGCCGGCCCATTACTCATATGGGCCAAAACGTGGGTCTATAATCATCTTGGGCTATTAGCAGGTCTAAACCTATAGTAGTTTCCCGCCTTTAATAGGCCATTGGCTACATATTTACTGTAGTGACACTAGGCCTCCTACGGTCCATAGAAACAATGGGCCTTCTACGGTCCGTAGAAACAATGGACCTTCTACGGGCCGTAGAAACAGTGGGCCTTCTACGGGTCGTATCATCAATGGGCCTTATACGGGCCGTATGATCGATTGGCCAAACATGGGCTAAAAACAGACCGCATTATGGCCATAAATGGGCTAGAGTTGGAGTCATCCGTTCATGGGCCGACCATAAATGGCCGTCGATAATAGGACGTAGTTGATGACGCTATGGAAACGGCCCAACGTATTAACGGGCCACAAACGGGCCGACTGTAACCACGGGCTGAATTTGGCCCACAAGCAGAAAATAGCAGTAACGGGCCGTAAGTAACCGAATGCTGGAAATGAGCCCAAGAATAAATGGGCCCTAAGAAGGCCGAAAGATAACATGGGCCGCAAACGGCTGAGGGAGTCCTGGATTAGGGGGTATCCGGACAGCCGGACTGTATACATCGTCCGTACTATTGAAGCGTGAAGATACAAGACTCAAGATTCCGTCCCGTGTCCGGATGGGACTCTCCTTGGCGTGGAAGGCAAGCTTGGCGATCCGGATATTATATTCCCTTCCTTGTACCCGACTCCAGGTAAACCCTAGCCCTCTCCGGTGTCTATATAAACCGGAGAGGTTGGTCCTTAGAAGGGCGATCACAATTACAATCATAATCATCATAGGCTAGCTCTTAGGGTTTAGCCTCTACGATCCCGTGGTAGATCTACTCTTTTACTACTCATATCGTCAATATTAATCAAGCAGGAAGTAGGGTTTTACCTCCATCGAGAGGGCCCGAACCTGGGTAAACATTGTGTCCCTTGCTTCCTGTTACCATCAGCCTAGACGCACAGAACGGGACCCCCTACCCGAGATCCGCCGGTTTTGACACCGACATTGGTGCTTTCATTGAGAGTTCCTCTGTGTCGTTGCTGCAAGGCTCGATGGCTCCTTCAATCATCGTCAACGACACGGTCCAGCGTGAAACTTTTCTCCCCTGACAGATCTTTGTGTTCGGCGGCTTCGCACTGCGGGCTAATTCGCTTGGCCATCTAAAGCAGATCGACAGCTACGCCCCTGGCCACCAGATCAGGTTTGGAAACCTGAACTACATGGCGGACATTCACGGAGACGTGATCTTCGACGGATTCGGGCCTATGCCAGGAGCACCGGACAGTCACGACGAGCACGGCTTAGACCTGCTGTCGGACAATGCTCGGGATATCACCCCTGCAGAAGCCCCAGACCTAAATCCGGAGCAGGCTGCGTGGCCTAAGGACGGAGGGATGGACCCGCCCCACAGGTCGTACACTCATCGGCGGTGGAGCCGAACACAGGCCTCACTTTTGAGGAAGCTTGTGACTCCGGACCCCCGGACTCGTGTCCGGATGTAGGTTCCAGTCCGCACACTCCTGAGCCCGCCGAGCATGGTTGGGCTCCAGTAATAGAGTTTACCGCTGCGGATATCTTCCAGCACTCGCCCTTTGGCGACATGCTGAACTCATTAAAGTCTCTCTCTCTCTCTGTGTCAGGAGGCTCTTGGCCGAACTATGTCCGGCCCGAGTGGAAAGAAGGCGACGAAGGAATTCGTAGCCCACCCACCACCTTTCGGATTTTGGGTTCCGGCAGACCCTTGAGGTTCAAACACTGGGGTGCGCACGGAGATCTTTCCCCTACCAGCTCACGTATCGAAGTCTCGCAAAGGATCTAGGCTAGAAAGAATAACACACAGCCGCCGTTAGCCCCGACCGGAAACCAGGACGGGACTAAGGAGTGAGGGGCTACGTGACCAGTTAGGCTCCTGAGTCGCGATGCTCAGGAGTCCCCCTTGACGTGCAAACGAGCTTTCGTACCATGGCTCCGCTCGGGGAGGGGCGCACGACGACCAGGTCCGAGGGACCTGGCTGGGTGGCGTGCGTTCGGGCGTGGCCTGGGCGCAGCCCCCGTGTCCAGCTCCTCGCGTGGCACTCCCGAGGGGAGTCGTTGCGATGGTGCCAAACACTAAGCTCTGGGCTCCCTGAGGTTGATACAGCCGTGGGCCGCCCTCAGTTGTTTATCACCAGCGTGGAGCATAGTGCTTCCGTATGTTTACGGGCATAGCCGCTCCTCAGCAGTGTCGTCAGCCAGCGCGGAGCATGGTGCTTCCACTGGTACGTGGGAGGGGGCTCCCCTCCGCAGGAGCCCTCGGGGCGTGTACAGCCCCGCCCTGACACGTGGCCGACACGGTAGGGCTAGGAGAGGTGTATTTGGGCACCCGTGATCCAGCACGGAACTCACGAGGCCCTACCTCGAGGCGGGTTGCGCCTGGCTCTGGGCCTTTATCAATGATGTGTTCCTGCAAGGTGGTTAGAATGCAAATGCTCTACATCCTCAGGTCCCGACCCTCAAGCGAGCTCAGCCGCCACTGGTATGACAGGTCGCGAAGCCGTGGGTCAAGGCCAGGGGGTGAGGGCTGGAGAGCAATAAGATCCCATGAGTCACAATGCTCAGGTACCCCCCCCCCCTTTTAACGTGCAAGCGCTTTGCATGCAAGCGGAGAGGTCCGCGATAAGCAGCAGATGATAGCCATGGGAATCAGGTTAGTTGCGGAGGAGCAAATCCATTTAGATAGATGCGGAAAAGGCAAACGCCACTGGGTCAGGCCCAAGAAGCTTGGGGATAATGCAGCCCGAGGGGCGCCCCCAACAAGGTAGGTAAAGAGCATAAGCAAAATGGATACATGCCGCAGGGACGGACCCACGCGAGAATGATGCAGCCCTGCGGGTGCTCCCAGCTGAAAAATGGAACTTTGAAACATGTCACCTGATACCGTTGGAGATGATAGGATGCTGAAGCAGCAGACGACGCGCGGTGAGGAGGCCGGCCCTCACGTGCTCCCGGCACCTGGAGCCTCGGGAGGCTCCGGGGGCACGGGTGGATCTTCGAGGGCCATCTCCATCTCCGCCAGGACCGCGCGATGCCTGGCCTCCCGAGCCTCCGGAATGCTCCTCAGCGGGCGCTGACGAGCGGCGGCCGCGTTCGGTAGGCCGAAAGGCATGCGAACGTAGCTGTGAGGTGGACCCTCATAACGGCCCACGCATGAAGGCAAGAGGCGCTCCTGAGACACGGCTCGGTTGAGCCCTGGTACGTCGATGCAGACGCGCAACCCACCATCCTCGCCGTGATGTGGGGCAACAACGGGCAAGCGGCGGCTGCCGCGCATGACCCTTGACTCCTGTAGCTCCTGAGTGTTCCTCGCGATGAACTCCTGAGGGTTTGGCCCTCCTTGCTTCATACCTTCCTGAGGGAAACGTGCCTTGAAGCACGCCTCCAAGTGGTGCCCGAGCGCCTCCCTCGTGACCTTGGCAAAGTCGGTGGCTTTCCCAGAAAGAGCCCCCGAGCCCTGCCCGAGGAGGGCACCGGGCACGCCTTCCTATGCGACAGAGGGTGGCGCCCCTTGGACGGGCGCGGATCCTGACGCAACGCCTCTGGAGGTGCCTGCCTCCTGAGGGTTTGGGCCAGGTGAAGCCTTCTTCTTCTTAGGGACTGCCTCGGGAAGTCTCCCACTCCTGTGATCTGGGTCTTTGATGGCCGCGGCTTGGAAGGCACGCTCAAGAGAACACACTGCATCCCTTTCCTCACAGGGCACCGTGATGACTCCATCGCTTCCTGGCATCTTGAGGACGTTGTAGGCATGGTGAGTCACTGCCATGAACTTGGCCAGGGCTGGGTACCCGAGGATGGCATTGTATGGCAGGCGAATGTGGGCAACGTCGAAGTAAATGAGCTCGGTGCGGTAGTTGCCGTGCTACCCGAAGGTGACTGGAAGGCGAACCTGCCCCATCAGAATGGTGGAACCATCAGTGACTCCTGAGAAAGGCTTGGTTGGCTGAAGCTGATCATATGGCACTTGGAGATTGTTGAATGTCTCGACGGACAGGACGTTGAGTCCCGCTCCGCCATCGATGAGGGTCCTGGTGACTTGCACATTGCTGATGACTGGGGAACAGAGCGTCGGGAGGACTCCGGCCATTGCTGCGCACTTGAGCTGATCCGCTGAGCTGAACGTGATAGCGCACGCAAACCACCTGAGAGGGCGTGTGGCCTCAAGCTTGGGGAGGACTGCGTTCACCTCGCGAGCAAACTGCTTGAAGATGCGCCGAGAGGCTGGGGCCTGAGTGCCGCCCAGGATGCAAGCGATTGCGCGCGGCTCCTGGAAGCCCCCAGCACCCTCGTCCTGATGATGGTCTTCATTCCTCCTTGGCGGTGGTGGCAGAGGAGGGAGGCCTGCGTTGCCTTGAGGGCGATCCTCACGAGGCTGATCCCTCCAACCTCCCTCACGAGGCTGGTCCTGCCAGCGGTCCTCGCGAGGTCGGTCACGCCACCCTTGGCGAGGGCCACGGTCTTCCCATCATCCTCCGCCTCTTCCTCCTCCTCGGCCATAGCCCCGGTCGCTGCGCTCGGGGCGTCGACCGATGCGCCCATCTCGCACTGCCCTGAGCTATTGGCATTCGTTGGTGTTGTGGGTGTGAAGGTCGTGGTACACGCAGTACCGGCTGCCCTTGGATGACTCAGGCTCATCCCTTCCTCGCTTGGTGTCTGGCTCCGCTGCGAGCACAACAGCTCCCTTACGCTTCACGTCCTTGACCTTGTGCTTCTTCTCTTCTGGATCGGGAGCCGAAAGCTCGAGGAGGGAGAGGCGCCCTTCCTCAGCCCTGGCGCACTTGGTCGCCAAGTTGAACAGCTCCAGGGATGTGCACAGTTCTTCATCGATTGCTAGCTCCTCTTTCATCTTGATGTCGCGCACGCCATCGGGGAAGGCTGAGATGATGGCTTCCTCAGTCACCCCGGGGATCTTGAGGCGAGCGTTGTTGAAGCGCTGGATGTACTTCTGCAGGGTCTCTCCGTGTTGTTGCTTGATGCGGCGTGATACGTCTCCAATGTATCTATAATTTTTGATTGCTCCATGCTACTTTATCTATTGTTTTGGACTATAATGGGCTTTATTTTCCACTTTTATATTACTTTTGGGACTAACCTATTAACCGGAGGCCCAGCCCAGAATTGTTGTTTTTTGCCTATTTCAGTGTTTCGAAGAAACGGAATATCAAACGGAGTAAACAGAACGAAACCTTCGGGAACGTGATTTTCTCACCGGACGTGATCCAGGAGACTTGGACCCTACTCCAAGAAGTGCCAGAGGCAGTCACGAGGGTGGGGGGAGCGCCCTCCCTGCCTGGGCACGCCCCCTGCCTCGTGGGCCCCCTGACGCTCCACCGACGTACTCCTTCCTCCTATATATACCTACGTACCCCCGACAGATCAGAGTAGGAGCCAAAAACCTAATTCCACCGCCGTACCTTCCTGTATCCACGAGATCCCATCTTGGGGCCTGTTCCGGAGCTCCGCCGAAGGGGGCATCCACCATGAAGGGCTTCTACATCAACACCATAGCCCCTCCGATGAAGTGTGAGTAGTTTAGTTCAGACCTTTGGGTCCATAGCTAGTAGCTAGATGGCTTCTTCTCTCTTTTTGGATCTCAATACAATGTTCTCCCCCTCTCTCATGGAGATCTATTTGATGTAATCTTCTTTTTGCGGTGTGTTTGTTGAGACCGATGAATTGTGGGTTTATGATCCAACTTATCTATGGAAAATATTTGATTCTTCTCTGAATTCTTTTATGTATGATTGAGTTATCTTTGCAAGTCTCTTCGAATTATCCGTTTGGTTTGGCCAACTAGATTGGTAGTTCTTGCAATGGGAGAAGTGCTTAGCTTTGGGTTCAATCTTGCGGTGTCCTTACCTAGTGATGTAAGGGGTTGCAAGGCACATATTGTATTGTTGCCATCGAGGATAACAAGATGGGGTATTTATCATATTGCATGAATTTATTCCTCTACATCATGTCATCTTGCTTAAGGCGTTACTCTTTTTTAACTTAATACTCTAGATGCATGCTGGATAGCGGTCGATGAGTGGAGTAATAGTAGTAGACGCAGAATCGTTTCGGTCTACTTGTCTCGGACGTGATGCCTATATACATGATCATTGCCTAGATATACTCATAACTATGCTCAATTCTGTCAATTGCTCAACAGTAATTTGTTCACCCACCGTAGAATATCTATGCTCTTGAGAGAAGCCACTAGTGAAACCTACGGCCCCCGGGTCTATTCTCATCACTTTATTTACTTGCTTTGCTTTTACTTTTCACTTTGCATCTTTATACCAAAATACCAAAAATATTATCTCTATCAGATCTCACTCTCGTAAGTGACCCTGAAGGGATTGACAACCCCTAATCGCGTTGGTTGCGAGTAGCTATCGTTTTGTGTAGGTACGAGGGACTTGCGCGTGGCCTCCTACTGGATTGATACCTTGGTTCTCAAAAACTAAGGGAAATACTTACGCTATTGTGCTGCATCATCCTCTCGTCTTCGGGGAAAACCAACACAAGCTCAAGACGTAGCAAGAAGGATTTCTGGCGCCGTTGCCGGGGAGGTCTACGCAAAAGTCAACATACCAAGTACCCATCACAATCCCTATCTCTCGCATTACATTATTTGCCATTTGCCTCTCATTTTCCTGTCACAGCCCTAGATTAGCCTTGTTGTTTTTGCTTGATATTCATGTCATCATGTCTAAATTCAAATGAAATTTGAATTGAGGAATTTTCAAAGCCTCAGAAACCTTTTAAAAATGATCAACATTAAAATCTTCTCAAAGAAGTCCAAGAAAATGTTCCTCATAGTCTCTGAAAATATTGCAAAGAGGTAAAACTCAAAAAAATATTTTTGGTATCTCAGAGATAATTATTTTGGGCCTTTGAATTAAATAAATAACTATTTGCATTGGATATATATTTGTTAATTAATTAATATATGTCCAATAATTCTGATCTTTGATGAAGGGCTTTGGAATAATCCAACTAGTCCCTACAATAATTATCAGAAGCAATAAAAATGATTTAGTGTCTAAAACTAAATCAAAACAAATTCTGAAAATGCAAAAGTAAGAAGAGAGAGAGAGAGAGAACTACAGGCCACTTACGGCGGCCCATCTACTCAGCAGCTGGTCGGCACGGCCGGTCGTCGTCTCCACAGCGCTGGAAGGGACGCCGGCGCGTGCTCGCCAGGCTTGCACACACGCGCCCATGCCACCTCCTGCCTGCTAGCCTGCGTGGCGCCGCGGACAGACCCGCGAGAGCCGTCTGGATCGCTCCGACCGCCCCGCATTCTCCCCCTCGTCTCCCTCTTGCCCTCTCCACAATGGCCGAGACGCCCGTCGCCGCCGACGTGCACCACCGCAGCCACTTCCTCCCCCTCGCTACTCTGACCGGCCCAGAGGCTCCACCCCGAACCCCTCTCTCTTCCACCCCAAGCCACGCCACCGCGAGAGCCCCACATCGCCGCCACGAGTCGTCTTCCCCGAGCACGGCCGCCGGACTCCATCGACGGATTCGCCGCCTTCCGGTCATCCCCGAGCCAACAGAGCCGTCATCGGTCTCACCGTGAGCTCCCGGTTCTTTTCCCATTCTCCTCGTGCTCTACTTCACTCTCTAGCCGCCACGCCCCTCTCGCCCAACTGCACCGCCGCCTGAGCTCGCCGTCGACGATGCTCCGGTGACCAAATGGTCACCCTGGAGTGTCCAACCTACTCCCCGTGATGCGTAGAGCCCTCCTAGCTCCCTTGCCCCGCTCTTCTACGCACTAAAACGCGATCCCGCGTGCAACCGAACTCCGGCGGCCGCAACCGAGCTCGCCGCCGTCGACTCCGGCCACCCCAGGCCCGGAGACCACCACCACCCGACGCACCATCGCACCAGCTCTCCGTAGGGCCTAAGGGCGCACCGAGCGGTGCGCTGTAGGCGAAACCCGAGCCCCTCCAGTGTCCCTCCGCCGCGTTTAGAGGTCGCCGCCGGCCATACTCCGGCGTGCTGACGTGGCGCCGTCATTAGTGGCTAAGGACGCCACTAACTAACCCCCTCCCTCACTGACTATGGGCCCCATGTCTTAATTAACCCCGGGATATATTCCCTGTTTAGTTTAGATTAATATAGTCGGCCCCACATGTCAGTTTGACCAAGCCACGTCATCGTTGACCCGGACCCACTAGTCAGCCTCTGTCCCTGCCCTGTTACACTGACGTGCGGGTCCCTTCGTCAGTTTGGCTGGACCCGCTGTTGACCTGCTTGAGGTCAGCATGACCTAATCTTGGCCTTAATAACTCATTTTCTCGGATTTAATCTAATTCAGAAATTTGAGAAAATAGTATAAACTTCTAAAAATCATAGAAATTCAACCATAGCTCAGATTGAAATAATTTATATATGAAAAATGATTAGAAAAATCCAATCTATCCATCTGTACCATTTTCATGCATGTTAGAACAACTTATAGCTCCTGTTTAGCACAAAGCATATAAATGGCAATTTAATATCTATATGGAGTTCGAATTTGAATCTTGGATTCAAACCAACTTCATTTAATCTACTGCTAATTGCATTAGCTCAAATCACAGCATATCGCCATGTCATGATCATGCATCATATTGTGGCATTGCATTGATTGTGTTCTTTCTCAGTTGCCGGTGGTTGTCCCCTCTCGATAGACGTGGTTCCGAAGATGAGTTCGATGACACCGATGAAGAACTAGATTATCTTCAGAAGTGCCAGGCAAGCAAAACCCCCTTGTTCATTCCGATACAATCCCACTCTCTCGCTCCTGCTCTCTTTTACTGCATTAGGACAACAACGATACATCATTACTTGCTGCGGTAGCTGAACCCCTTTATCCTCTGCATGACTGTCATTCCACAGTAAATAGATGAAACCCACTAGTATGAGTAGGAGTTGTTTGAGCCCTGTTGTGCCTACTCATTCATGCTTGTTTATCATGCCTGCTACTGCTTAGAGTTGAGTCAGGTCCGATTCATTGGGGATGAATCAGAGGTGTGTGAACATGTCCTACTGTGTGTGAGCTAAGTGTGTGTGAACACGATTTGGTAAAGGTAGCGGTGAGAGGCCATGTAGGAGTACATGGTGGGTTGTCTCATTGAAGCCGTCCTCAGGTACTGAGTTTTGTGTTTGTGATCCATGAAACAGTTACTACCACACATTGGGATCCTTAATTGACTCTCTCGGCTTCTTAACCACCCTTGTTCTCTGTCCAGGAGTTGCAACTAGTTTCTGGTGTTTGTAGGATATGTGTTGGAGGCCGTGCGTAGCGCTGACCCTAGGGGTGGGCTATGATGCGGTAGATACACCGTGGCCGGTGTCTGAATGCCCGTTTGGTATCTAGGAACCATGCACACATCGTTCGGGGCCGTTAGTGGAAACCTCGGCGGACTCCTGCGGATGGAACCCGAATAGGCGATAAACCTGGACTAGGGACTTGAGTGTTTAGGTAGGCCGTGGCCGACACCCTCGCTGGGCCTCCGCTTGAAGGTTGCCGAGTACATGTCGTGTAAACGGTGATAAGTGGTGAGAGTGGGTGTGAAGAAGTACACCCCTGCAGGGTTAATATGATCTATTCTAATAGCCGTGTCCGCGGAAAAGGACTTCTGGGTTGCCTATAACAGTTCATAAAGTGAAAGTGGATACTCTAAAATGCGCAAGATAAGCGTGAGTGCTATGGATGGCGTTCTCGTAGGGAGACGGGAGCGGATCCATAGTGGTGTATTGATATGGTGAATATGTGGACTCGTGTGTGCCACCTCAAAAGAGTTACTTGCAGTCGTAGTTCAGGTTAGCCACCGAGTCAAAGCTGGCTTGCTGCTGTTAAACTCCACCACCCCCTTTATTGATAATGATGCATATGTAGTTAGTTCTGATGTAAGTCTTGCTGAGTACATTTGTACTCACGTTTGCTTATTTTATGTTTTGCAGAGAGACGTCAGTCTCGCTAGTAGTTCCACGTGGACTTGACGTTTAGCTTGTTACCTCGGCTACGATCTTGTGCCCTCGGCAGATCTCAGTAGATAGTCAGGCTTCTCGGCCTTTTTCATTTGTAGATGTCGTACTCATACATGTTAAGCTTCCGCTTGTGCTTTGACTTGTATGCTCGAGTGTTGGGTCATGAGACCCATGTTTGTAATATCTCGCTCCTCGGAGCCTAATGAATAAATATTTGAGTCGAGAGTTATGTTGTGATGCCATGTTGTATTTACACATATTGAGCATATTGTGTGTATGTTTGAAATGCTTGGTATGTGTGGGATCCGACAATCTAGTTGTTTATCCTTGGCAGCCTCTCATATGGGGAAATGTAGTCTAGTGCTTCTGGCGATAGTAGTCTGCTACAGCCAGTTCACTGGAGTCCTGCTAGCCCAAAGACTACTGCTTTGGACACTTGATCGGCGGCATGTGTTTCACTTACGTTCCTATGTACATCCCTTCGGGAAATGTCACATGGTGACATCCGAGTCTGCCTAGCCTGCTACAGCCCGGTTGCGAGTCTGTTAGCCCGATGCTACAGCCCGGATTCATACGTTGATGACCGACATGCTCTATGTGATTCATGTATGCCTGTCCCCATGGGTTAGTGCCGCTTTGGGTTCATGACTAGCCATGTCGGCCCGGGTTCTCTGTCATATGGATGCTAGCGACACTATCATATACGTGAGCCAAAAGGCGCAAACGGTCCCGGGCCATGGTAAGGGGACACCCATGGGAATACCGTGCATGAGGCCGCAAAGTGATATGAGGTGTTACCGGCTAGATCGATGTGACTTGGAATCGGGGTCCTGACATTTCCTCTCCCCCACTTCACCCTTGCCGTTTTATTTGCCCTCTCTTTCCATTGCCTTTTCCTCGTCCGTTTGTTTGCTCGTGTGTTAGTTTGCTTGTTTGTCGTGATGGCTCAAGATGCTACCAAATTGTGTGACTTCCCCAACACCAATAGTAATGATTTCCTTAGCACTCCGATTGCTCCTCTTGCCAATACCGAATCTTGTGAAATCAATACTGCTTTGTTGAATCTTGTTATGAAAGATCAATTCGCCGGCCTTCCTAGCGAAGATGCCGCTACTCATCTGAATGGCTTCGTTGATTTATGTGATATGCAAAAGAAAAAAGATGTCGATAATGATGTCGTTAAATTGAAGCTATTTCCTTTTTCACTTAGAGATCGTGCTAAAGCTTGGTTTTCATCCTTGCCTAAAAATAGTACTGATTCTTGGAACAAGTGCAAAGATGCTTTTATCTCTAAGTATTTTCCTCCCGCTAAGATTATCTCTCTTAGGAACGATATTATGAATTTTAAGCAACTTGATCATGAACATGTTGCACAAGCTTGGGAGAGAATGAAATTAATGATACGTAATTGTCCTACTCATGGTTTGAACTTGTGGATGATTATACAAAAAATTTATGTCGGATTGAATTTTGCTTCTAGAAATCTTTTAGATTCGGCCGCGGGAGGCACTTTTATGGAAATCACTTTAGGATATTCTACTAAACTCCTAGATAATATTATGGTTAATTATTCTCAATGGCATACTGAAAGATCTACTAATAAAAAAGTGCATGCTATAGAAGAAATCAATGTTTTGAGTGGAAAGATGGATGAACTTATGAAGTTATTTACTAAGAGTGTTCCTTCTGATCCTAATGATATGCCTTTGTCTACCTTGATTGAGAATAATAATGAATCTATGGATGTGAATTTTGTTGGTAGGAATAATTTTGGTAACAACGCTTATAGAGGGAATTTTAATCCTAGGCCTTATCCTAGTAATCCTTCTAATAATTATGGAAATTCCTACAACAACTCTTATGGAAATTTTAATAAGATGCCCTCTGAATTTGAGAGTAGTATTAAAGAGTTTATGAATTCACAAAATAATTTTAATGCTTTGCTTGAAGAGAAATTGCTTAAAGTTGATGATTTGGCTAGGAACGTTGATAGAATTTCTCTCGAGATTGATTCTTTAAAGCTTAGATCTATTCCTCCTAAGCATGATATCAATGAGTCTCTCAAAGCTATGAGAATTTCCATTGATGAGTGCAAGGAAAGAACCGCTAGGATGCGTGCTTCCAAGGATGCCTTTATTAAAGCGTGTTCTTCTAATTCCTATGAAAATCAAGATGAAGATCTAAAAGTTATTGATGCGTCCCCTATTAAATCTTTGTTTTGCAATATGAATCTTGATGAAACTGAATATGATCTTCCTTTACCTAGAACACGTTCTAAGAATTCGGAGTTTTTAGATCTTAGTGATGAAATTGATAAAAGTGGGATTGAAAGAAATAGAAATCTAGATGTTGCTAAACCCACTATATTGGATCTCAAGGAATTTAATTATGAAAATTGCTCTTTAATTGATTGTATTTCCTTTTTTGCAATCCGTGCTAAATTCTCCTCGTGCTTATAGTCAAAATAAGGCTTTTACCGAACACATTGTTAATGCCTTGATGCAATCTTATGAAGAAAAGCTTGAGTTGAAAATTTCTGTCCCTAGGAAACTCCATGATGAGTGGGAACCTACTATCAAAATTAAAATTAAAAATTATGAGTTTCATGCTTTGTGTGATTTGGGTGCTAGTGTCTCTACTATTCCCAAAACTTTGTGTAATTTGCTAGATTTCCGTGATTTTGATGATTGCTCTCTAAACTTGCATCTTGCGGATTCCACTATTAAAAAGCCTATGGGAAGAATTTATGATGTTATTATTGTTGCAAATATGAATTATGTGCCCATAGATTTTATCGTTCTTGATATAGATTGCAATCCTTCATGTCCTATTATTCTTGGTAGACCTTTCCTTAGAACGATTGGTGCAATTATTGATATGAAGGAAGGAAATATTAGATTCCAATTCCCTTTAAAGAAGGGCATGGAACAATTTCCTAGAAACAAAATAAAATTACCATACGAATCTATCATGAGAGCCACTTATGGATTGCCTACCAAAGATGGCAATACCTAGATCTATCCTTGCTTTTATGCCTAGCTAGGGGCGTTAAACGATAGCGCTTGTTGGGAGGCAACCCAATTTTATTTTTATTTTTTTTTGTTTTTGATTCTGTTTAGGAATAAATAATCCATCTAGCCTCTTTTTATATGTGGCTTTATCTTTTAATTAGTGTTTGTGCCAAGTTAGACCTATTGGATCTTCTTGGATGATAGTTACTTGATCTTGCTGTAATTTCCAGAATCTTTGCGCTCAGTGCCCGAATTGTTACAAATCACCAGTACGTGATAAAATAGTGATTCCAATTTCTTCTGATCAATAAACAAATTTTCCAAGTCGTCTAATTTTGGTAGAATTTTTTGGGTTCCAGAAGTTTGTGTTAGTTACAGATTATTACAGACTGTTCTGTTTTTGACAGATTCTGTTTTGCGTGTGTTGTTTGCTTATTTTGATGAATCTATGGTTAGTAAAATAGTTTATGATCCATAGAGAAGTTGGAATACATTAGGTTTAACACCAATATAAATAAAGAATGAGTTCATTACAGTACCTTAAAGTAGTATTTTGTTTTCTTTCTCTAACAGAGCTCACGAGATTTCTATTGAGTTTTGTGTTGTGAAGTTTTCAAGTTTTGGGTGAATTCTTTTGATGGACAATGGAACAAGGAGTGGCAAGAGCCTAAGCTTGGGGATGCCCATGGCACCCCCAAGATAATCCAAGGACACCAAAAAGTCAAAGCTTGGGGATGCCCCCGGAAGGCATCCCCTCTTTCGTCCACTTCCATTGGTAATTTACTTGGAGCTATATTTTTATTCACCAACATGATATGTGTTTTGCTTGGAGCGTCTTGTATTATTTGAGTCTTTGCTTGTTAGTTTACCACAATCATCCTTGCTGTACACACCTTTTGAGAGAGCCATATATGATTTTAAATTTGATAGAATACTCTATGTGCTTCACTTATATCTTTTGAGCTTGATAGTTTTCTCGTAGTGCTTCACTTATATCTTTTTGAGCGTGATAAATTTTGCTCTAGTGCTTCACTTAGATCTTTTAGAGCACGGTGGTGGATTTGTTTTAAAGAAACTTGATCTCTCATGCTTCACTTAGATTATTTTGAGAGTCGTTAATAGCATGGTAATTTGCTTAATGTTAATATACTTGGTATTCAAGATATGTGAAACTTTCTTTAGAGTGCGTTGAATACTAAGATAAGTTTGATGCTTGATAATTGTTTTGAGATATGGAGGTGATAATATCAAAGTCATGCTAGTTGAGTAGTTGTGAATTTGAGAAATGATTGTGTTGAAGTTTATAAGTCCCGTAGCATGCACATATGGTTAAATTTATGTAACAAATTTGAAACATGAAGTGTACCTGGCTTGTGCATCCTTATGAGTGGCGGTCGGGGATGAGCGATGGTCTTTTCCTACCAATCTATCCCCCTAGGAGCATGCGCGTAGTACTTGGTTTTTGATGACTTCTAAATTTTTGCAATAAGTATATGAGTTATTTTGACTAATGTTGAGTCCATGGATTATACGCACTTTTACCTTTCCGCCATTGCTAGCCTCTTCGGTACTGTGCATTGCCCTTTCTCACATTGAGAAGTGGTGCAAACTTTGCCGGTGCATCCAAACCCCGTGATACGATACGCTCTACCACACATAAACCTCCTTATATCTTCCTCAAAACAGCCACCATACGTACCTATTATGGCATTTCCATAGCCATTCCGAGATATATTGCCATGCAACTTCCACCATCATCATCATGACATACTTTACTTTTGTCATATTGCCATTGCATGATCATGTAGTTGACATCGTATTTGTGGCAAAGCCACCATGCATTATTTTTCATACATGTCACTCTTGATTCATTGCACCATCCCGGAACACCGCCGGAGGCATTCATATAGAATCATATCTTGTTCTAGTTTCGAGTTGTAATCCTTATGTTGTAATCAATAGAAGTGTGATGATCATCATTATTAGAGCATTTCCCAAACAAAAAAAAAGAAAGGCCAAAAAAAGAGAAAGGCCCCAAAAAAAAGAGAAAAGAAAAGGGCAATGCTACTATCTCTTTTTCCACACTTGTGCTTCAAAGTAGCACCGTGTTCTTCATGTAGTAGGTCTCATATATTGTGCTTCAAAGTAGCACCATGTTTTTCATATAGTGAGTCTCATAAGTTGTCTTTCTAAACTAGTGGGAATTTTTCGTTATAGAACTTGGCTTGTATATTCCTACGATGGGCTTCCTCAAATGCCCTAGGTCTTCATGAGCAAGCAAGTTGGATGCACACCCACTAGTTTTCTTTTGATGAGCATTCATAGCTCTAGTGCATCTGTTGCATGGCAATCCCTACTCCTCATGTTGACATCAATTGATGGGCATCTCCATAGCCCGTTGATTATCCTCGTCAATGTGGGACTTTCTCCTTTTTGTCTTCTCCACACAATCCCCATCATCATACTCTATTCCACCCATAGTGCTATATCCATGGCTCACGCTCATGTATTTCGTGAAGGTTGAAAAAGTTTGAGATTATTTAAGTATGAAACAATTGCTTGGCTTGTCATCAGGGGTATAGAAGTTGGGAACATCTTTGTGTGACGAAGATGAAGCGTAGCCTATATATATGATTTTGTAGGGATAAAATTTCTTTGGTCATGTTATTTTGAGATGACATAATTATTTTGATTAGTATGCTTGAAGTATTATTATTTTTATGTCAATATGAACTTTTGTCTTGAATCTTTCGGATCTGAATATTCATACCATGATTTAGAAGATTTACATTGAAATTATGCCAAAGTATCACTCCGCGAAATTATGCCAAAGTATCACTCCGCATCAAAAATTCTCTTTTTATCATTTACCTACTCGAGGACGAGTAGGAATTTAGCTTGGGGATGCCTGATACGTCTCCAACGTATCTATAATTTTTGATTGCTCCATGCTACTTTATCTATTGTTTTGGACTATAATTGGATTTATTTTCCACTTCTATATTACTTTTGGGACTAACCTATTAACCGGAGGCCCAGCCCAGAATTGCTATTTTTTGCCTATTTCAGTGTTTCGAAGAAACGGAATATCAAACGGAGTCCAAACGGAATGAAACCTTCGGGAACGTGATTTTCTCACGAACATGATCCAGAGACTTGGACCTACTCCAAGAAGTGCGAGGCGGTCATGAGGGGGGGCGCGCCCCCCGGCACGCCCGCCTCGTGGGCCCCCGACGCCCACCGACGTACTCCTTCCTCCTATATATACCTACGTAACCCCGACAGATCAGAGTAGGAGCCAAAAACCTAATTCCACCGCCGTACCTTCCTGTATCCACGAGATCCCATCTTGGGGCCTGTTCCGGAGCTCCGCCGGAGGGGGCATCCACCACGGAGGGCTTCTACATCAACACCATAGCCCCTCCGATGAAGTGTGAGTAGTTTACTTGAGACCTTCGGGTCCATAGCTAGTAGCTAGATGGCTTCTTCTCTCTTTTTGGATCTCAATACAATGTCCTCCCCCTCTCTTGTGGAGATCTATTTGATGTAATCTTCTTTTTGCGGTGTGTTTGTTGAGACCGATGAATTGTGGGTTTATGATCCAACTTATCTATGGAAAATATTTGATTCTTCTCTGAATTCTTTTATGTATGATTGAGTTATCTTTGCAAGTCTCTTCGAATTATCCGTTTGGTTTGGCCAACTAGATTGGTAGTTCTTGCAATGGGAGAAGTGCTTAGCTTTGGGTTCAATCTTGCGGTGTCCTTACCTAGTGACAGAAGGGGTTGCAAGGCACGTATTGTATTGTTGCCATCGAGGATAACAAGATGGGGTATTTATCATATTGCATGAATTTATTCCTCTACATCATGTCATCTTGCTTAAGGCGTTACTCTGTTTTTAACTTAATACTCTAGATGCATGCTGGATAGCGGTCGATGAGTGGAGTAATAGTAGTAGATGCAGAATCGTTTCGGTCTACTTGTCTCGGACGTGATGCCTATATACATGATCATTGCCTAGATATACTCATAACTATGCTCAATTCTGTCAATTGCTCAACAGTAATTTGTTCACCCACCGTAGAATATCTATGCTCTTGAGAGAAGCCACTAGTGAAACCTATGGCCCCCGGGTCTATTCTCATCATATCAATCTCCATCACTTTATTTACTTGCTTTGCTTTTACTTTTCACTTTGCATCTTTATACCAAAATACCAAAAATATTATCTCTATCAGATCTCACTCTCGTAAGTGACCGTGAAGGGATTGACAACCCCTAATCACGTTGGTTGCGAGTAGCTATCGTTTTGTGCAGGTACAAGGGACTTGCGCGTCGTCTCCTACTGGATTGATACCTTGGTTCTCAAAAACTGACGGAAATACTTACGCTACTGTGTTGCATCATCCTCTCCTCTTCGGGGAAAACCAACGCAAGCTCAAGACATAGCACGGTGCAGGTCACTCATGGCCTGGGGCCGGTCGCGAGTGCCTTTGAAGTTGGCGATGAAGCGGGTGCACATCTCGTCCCAGGAGGAGATCATTCTAGGAGCCAGGTTCAGGAGCCAGGTGCGGGCACTGTCCTTGAGTGCCATGGGAAACCAGTTCGCCATGACCTTTTCGTCCCCGCTGGCGGCTTCGATACCCAGCTCGTATAGGTGGAGGAACTCCGCGGGGTCTGCAGTGCCGTCGTAGCGAGGAGGCAGGTCTGGCTTGGACTTGCCAGGCCATGCGACGCTACGTAGCTCGGCGGTGAAGGCGCGGCAGCCTGCAGTGGCCATCAGAGCTCTCTGCTGACGCGGGGCTTGCTCCTGGGGATTCCCGCGTGCCGCTGCCTGGAGCAGCGCGGGGGCTTGACGTGGCGGCGGAGGATGCGGTCATGGCGCACCGGTGCTGGGAGCACGCGGGCACCTTCTTGGGGACGGGGGATTTCTTGGCAACTCCTTTCTTGTCGTGCAGGCGCCAGAAACGGAGGGTCTCGTCCTGGTGCCGCGCGCCTTGGAGCCAGGGCGCCTTCTTGGGGAGGAGGTGGTGGAGGCACCTCCTGATCCTCGCCTCCTGCGCCGGATGGAGGGCGAGGCAGCGAGAGAGATGGCATAGGAGAGCCCCCTGCGGTGCTGACGATCTCGGTGATGCGGGCGAGCCAGTCCTCGTAGAGGTCGTCGACGAGACGGTAGTGCAGGAGCTCACGCGCCAGGAGTTGCGCAGCGTGCGCGTCCGTGGGGGCGCGACAGGCGTGGGACGACGAACCGGCAGGAGTCAGCGACAGGGTGGCGGTGCGGCCTTCCCGCCGCACCGAAGGGTGCAGGGACGAGGCCTGCTGCTCGTTCCCCGCCGGGCCGGTGGCGGCGTTGGCGGCAGGCGACGGGGAACGACGGGGGCGACCGCCGAAGGGCGCCGTCTGGGCGACGCGGGTGGCGAGAGCAGCCCGACGCTCAGCGCGAGTGAGGGAGTCCTGGATTAGGGGGTGTCCAGATAGCCGGACTACCATCATCAGCCGAACTATCATTTGCCGGACTATCATCATCGACCGGACTCCAAGACTATGAAGATACAAGATTGAAGACTTCACCACGTGTCCGGATGGGACTTTCCTTGGCGTGGAAGGCAAGCTTGGCGATACGGATATGTAGATCTCCTACCATTGTAACCGACTCTATGTAACCCTAGCCCTCTCCGGTGTCTATATAAACCGGATGGCTTTAGTCCGTAGGACTACAATCACAACAACCCTTAAAATCATACCATAGGCTAGCTTCTAGGGTTAGCCTCCTTGATCTCGTGGTAGATCCACTCTTGTAAACATCCACAATATCAATATCAATCAAGCAGGACGTAGGGTTTTACCTCCATCAAGAGGGCCCTGGGTAAACATCGTGTCCCTTGTCTCCTGTTACCATCCGCCTAGCTGCACAGTTCGGGACTCCCTACCCGAGATCCGCCGGTTTTGACACCGACATTGGTGCTTTCATTGAGAGTTCCTCTGTGTCGTCACCGATAGGCTTGATGGCCTCTTCAATCAACAACGACGCAGTCCGGGTGAGACCTTTCTCCCGAACAGATCTTCAGATTCGGCGGCCAGATCGCGGGCCAACTCACTTGGCCATCTAGAGCAGATCGAAAGCTACGCCCCTGGCCCTCAGGTCAGGTTTGGAAGCCTAAATTTCACGGCCGATATCCGCGGGGACTTGATCCTCGATGGATCTGAGCCACAGCCGAGCGTGCCGCGCTGTCACGATGGGCATGACCTAACTCTGCCGCCGGACAGCACCTTGGAGGCCGCCCACGAATCCGCTTCGACCCATAGTCCGGAGCCGATCGCTCGAATCGAGGACGGATGGCTGGACACCGCCTCGGGAGCCGCAATTTCTACGGCGATGGAGCCGAGCACTTACCTTGTCCCCCATAAAGCCCATGACTCCGAGGTGCCGGACTCCCTGCCGGACTCCGAACCTCCTGCGCCCCTGCCAGTCGAATCTGATTGGGCGCCGATCATGGAATTCACAGCTGCGGACATCTTTCATTTTCGCCCTTGGCGATATCATAAATTCATGAAGCTTCTCTCGCTATCCGGAGAGCCCTGGCCGAACTACGGCCAGGATGGGTGGGACGCGGACGACGAAGAAATTCAGATCCCACCCACCACCCACTTCGTAGCCACCGTCGACGATTTAACCGACGACTCGACTACGACTCCAAGACATCGACGGTATGGACGACGATCTGGAGACTACTAAGAACCGGTGCCTACAGGACACCGGAAGACCACCTCGTCATACGACATATACATGGTGGACACTCCAAAAGATGGGGACGGCGAAGAAGCAGCGGAGACCGATTCCTTAAAGAAACAGCCCAAGCGCCAACGTCGTGGCGCCGCTCTAAATCCCGCCACAAAGCAAGAATGGAGATTCCGCACAGAGATAATAACACCCCGAAAGTGCCGAAGACAACTCCCTCCAAAGACGATCCATCGCAGGAGGGGGCGAAGCAAGCCCTCGGGAGAGGCGGGATTTAAGAGGTCGAGGATGACAATTACTTACCTCCCTCCGGAGACGAGGCAAGCCTCGGCGATGGCGAATTCGTCGTGCACGAGGATCCCGTCGAACAAGAGCGTTTTAGATGCAAAGCTAATGGCCACGGCAAACAGCCTAAAGAAAAAGCAACAACAGCTTCAAGCTGATCAAGACCTACTGGCCGACAGATGGACCGAGGTCCTCGCGGCCGAAGAGTATGAACTCGAACGCCCCTCCAAAAGTTACCTAAAACGCAAGTTGCTCCCCCGATTAGAGGAGGCAGCATCACCAGCGCATAATACGGCAGACCGACCACCTCGTGGCCGCGATAGAGAGGCGTGCAAGCCCTCCACCAAAACCGTACCCCGGCATCGCTCTAAAAGCAGGAAGCCACGGGGGAACGCGCCGGACTTGCGAGATATATTGGAGGACAAGGCAAGACAATCCAGATCTATCTATGGATCACGCGGACGCCCCACGACCCACGCACGAATACCATCGCACGGATACAACTCCTCCGCCGGGCGAACACAGCAGATAACGCTCTCTCGAGCTACGTCGCGATATTGCTCAATCTGAGGCGCCGACACCCACTATACTTCACCGACGAAGTAATGGATCATCAAATCCTGAAGGGTTCAAACCCGTTAATATCGAATCCTACGATGGCACAACAGACCCGCGGTGCGGATTGAGGATTATCTCCTCCATATACACATGGCCCATGGCGGCATCTTCACGCCATCAAATATCTCCCGCTCAAGCTTAAAGGACCAGCTCGGCATTGGCTTAACAGCCTGCCCGCAGAGTCAATTGGATGCTGGGAAGACCTGGAAGCCGCATTCCTCGACAACTTCCAGGGCACGTATGTGCGACCACCGGACGCAGATGACCTAAGCCACATAATCCAGCAGCCAGACGAATCGGCCAGGCAATTCTAGACACGGTTCTTAACAAAGAAAACTCAAATCGTCGACTGTCCGGATGCAGAGGCACTCGCTGCCTTCAAACATAACATCCGCGACGAGCGGCTGGCCCGCACCTAGGGCGGGAGAAGCGAAATCCATGGCAGCCCTCACATCCCTCATGACCCGCTTCATGCGGGAGAGGATAGCTGGCTCGCTCGCGAGAATAACCTCAGCAAAAACGCTGGTAGTCCGGATACCAAGGACCGCAATGGCAGGTTGCGTCGAAACAAAAACAAACGCCGCATTAACGGCGACAGCAATGAGGATACGACAGTCAACGCCGGATTCCGAGGCTCCAAACCCGGTCAACGGAAGAAGCCATTCAAAAGAACCACTCCGGGCCCGTCCAAATTGGACCGAATACTCGACCGCTCTTGTCAAATACATGGAACCCCCGAAAAGCCAGCTAACCATACCAACAGAGATTGTTGGGTATTCAAGCAGGCAGGCAAATTAATCGCCGAAAACAGTGACAAGGGGCTACACAGCGATGACGAGGAGGAGACCCGGCCGCCGAACAACAGAGGACAAAAGGGATTCCCCCCTCAAGTTCGGACGGTAAACATGATATACGCAACGCATATTCCCAAGAGGGAGCGGAAGCGTGCACTAAGGGACGTATACGCGATGGAGCCAGTCGCCCCAAAATTCAACCCATGGTCCTCTTGCCCGATCACTTTCAATCGAAGAGACCATCCGACCAGTATCCACCATGGCGGATTCGCCGCATTGGTTTTAGACCCAATCGTTGATGGATTTCACCTCACGAGAGTCCGATGGACGGCGCAAGAGCTGAACCTGCTTTATCAGGATATAGTGCGCAAGATGGGCATAGACCCTTCAAGGATTAAACCTACAACGACGACCTTCAAAGGCGTCATACCAGGTGTCGAGGCCAATTGTACAGGCTCAGTTACACTGGAAGTGGTCTTCGGATCCCCGGATAATTTCGAGCGAGGAGTTAATCTTCGACATATTCCCGTTCATGGCGGCTATCACGCTCTGCTTCGGACGAACCGCGTTTGCAAAATTCAACGCGGTGCCACATTATGCATACCTTAAGCTCAAGATGCCAGGCCCTCGTGGAGTCATCACGGTCAATGGAAACACGGAACGCTCCCTCCGAACGGAGGAACATACAGCGGCTCTCGCGGCAGAAGTACAGAGCAGCCTTTTAAGGCAATTCTCGAGTCCGGCCGTTAAACGACCGGACACGACCAAACGCGCCCGGAGCAACATCAACCAAGACCACCTGGCACGTTCCGTGCACGCGTAGCAATGCGGCCCCAACCCCAGCCCTCGCAAAATTGCAAGACAAACTCTCCGCGTACATAATTACGCCCTGGAGATACCATGGGCATAGGGGGAAGGGCACAACCACAACAGACCCAGAGTGCGGTTCGACCACACCAGGGGCTCCCAAGTGTGTCGCTCTTTTTTGTTTTATTTTTCTCTTTTTTATACAGAACTCAGTCCGGCGGCGAACCTGCCGAACTCATGATGCAACAGCCAGGGAAGGACAAAGGCCGCGACGAACACTCAGGTGGTCTCCATCACGAGCATTAAATTTGTTAAATACAACATTCCGCGGCCTACCCCTGGAGGGAGACGCCTTTAATTCGTCCAATCCCTTGCTTTCCGCACTATTTGTATCATTCCGCACTGATAGCATATCTTCTCGAATAAAATGCAGCACTTTTTGCCTATAATTGCATTACTTTATATATATATATATGTTCATTTACGACATGTTGCACCCGTGCATCTTGGTACGGCCAAACACACCAGGGGCTTATGTCCTCCGCTTTATGGTGTGATAAAGTCCGCACACTTTCACAAGTGCGGCACCCCGAACTTATAGCATTATATGAATCAGCTCCGAATCATGCCTTGGGTCAATAGTTGGGTTTGCCCAGCTCCCATGCTCGGCACCTTACGTTCCGTTCTATCAGCTAAGGTAGCAATGGGAGAACCACTGCGATTGCACCCCGGTTGAGCCGGGTTAACACCTCAGTGGAGAAAGCTAAAACTGACCGGCATGGTAAGGCGTGAGACTGGTCGCTGTTCGAGAGGTCCTTTCGGGTCCTTAAAGACCTACGCCGCTTCGAGCGAAGTTCCGGATTATGTCCGATGAAGGCGTGGATAGCGCCCCAATTCGGTCTTTCGAATACTAGGGGCTTCGACGAAATTTAAAATTATAGAATTCTATGGCTAAGTGAGAGTGTTCAAGCACTATAAGTCCGGTTGCCTTGTTCGTTGTGTTGAGCGCCTCCCTAGATGGACCCAAAAATGGGAACAAGAGTGCTCAAGTTTATCCCGAACACCCCAGCACTCGTGGCATGGGGGCTGAAGCCGACGACTTGCCATCTCTCAGATTTAATAAACGGCCGCACAGAAGGTAATATTTTAAATTAAACAAGCGTTGCTTAGCGCATATGAACAAAGTTTTCAGCGCACAGGATAACACATTGCGAATTCACTCAAAAATTACATCCCTGGGGCACTCATCCGCAATCTTGCGGGCACCCTTCAGGACAGCCTTATAGTAAATTTCGGGCGTACGATGCTCCTTGCCCGCTGGTGGCGCGTCAGTGATTAGCTTCTCCGCATCCAGCTTGCCCCAATGCACCTTTGCGCGGGCAAGGGCCCGACGAGCACCTTCAATACAGGCGGAGCGCTTGATAACCTCCACCCAGGGGCACGCATCCACCAGCCGTCGACGAGGGCGAAGTAGCTCCGGGCATGGCCTCTCCAGCCACACCGGACTATGAGGCCCTTCATGGCCTGCTCGGCCACCTTGTGAAGTTCGACCAGCTGCTTCACCTGGTCGCTAGGGGCACGGATGGCCGGCCTCAAAGATACCGAGACCGAAGACCTTCTCCGTTGAGCTCCCTCCTCGGCTCGGTAGAATGCGGCGGCATCGACACGCCTGCGAGGAAGATCTGCAAACGCCCTTGAGAGCTCGAATCCGGGTAAGTAACACGTAATTTACATTCACATGCTTGCTTTGCATGAAAAATGCCTTACCGCCGCTATCTTCTTCATCAATTCAACCTCTGAAGGGACTTATGGGCCTCGGCCTTGGCGTTTTAGCACTTTCGAGAGCGAGGCAAGCTCCGACTCTCGAGTCTTTGAGTCACGCCCAAACTCTCATGCTTTTCCATGAGAGCACGGAGCTCTTGCTGAACCACCGCCACCCGCCTCCTGCTTTTCTCGCTCCCCTGTTCCGTGGCCGCATTGCGTTCGTCGCGGACATGGCCTCCTTCAGACCGCCACCTCGTTCGTGGCCCTGCAGTACCCATGTTATCCTTGTTATTTTTGTCGCAACCTAAATCCTTTTCAGAAGGTACAAATTCAAAGTGGTGTTACTCACCTTCTTTGTCTTGAGCTGCTTCTGGCACGGCCGAGCTCTTGCCGGACCGCTCGAGCTCTGCTTCAACGCACCGACCTCCATGATCGGTCTGGCAGAGGTCAGCAGCAGCCTCGCAACCCATATTGACATAATTTTTAGCAACCCTGCGTATATCTTTTTTCAGATCCTCGGTCCGGCTTTTCTTTCCAACACCGAACCGAGCATCGAGGGGCTCTGTCTATGCGGTATTACATTGCATATTTTAACTTCTTACCTCAAAGCCCGATAGAAGGCTATGCGCAGCTTCGGTCAGCCCGCTCTTGGCGAGCTGCACTTTTCGATCACCGCACTCATAATAGTGCGGTGTTCTTCCTCGATGGAAGCGCTCTGCAGCGCCCCAACAAATTACCCGCGCCCGGTTGGGACGGAAGCCGCGGCGCCACGGTCTTGCCCTTCGTTCGAAGGGCGCCGACCGACTCCGGAACCACTGCGGGTTCATTGTGGAGTCCGCGCAAAGTCGGAGGACGCCTTGTGGCGCCCGAGCCTCCCGATGGGTCCTTCGGGATCCCACTCGGCGTCCTCGGCGTCGCGAGGGGTTGAGGCGGTCGGGATGGAGTCTACATCCGACGAAGCCAACGACCGCTTTCGATGAAGCGGGAGATCATCACCTGGCGGACTACAGGCAGCATGCGGCATTAGAATGACACTATGTGACATGAAAAAGAAATTATAAATCATTCAGGAATCCGGATACTTACGATCTCGCCGAGGCTGGCCCTTGAAGGCCATTCTTCCTCGCCAACGTTGATGTTGGCAGAGCTGTCCGGGAATAGTCCTTCCCTCTTGACCCTCCGGCCTCCCAGTTGGGGAAGCCTTCCTCTTCCTCTCTCCTCCTCCTCGAAGAGAGTCCTCTTCCTCCTCCTCATTTTCGGGAGGAGTCAGCCCCGAGTCGTCGGACACCTGAAAACGGCACTCTTTCGAGCACCGTGGCCTCCTTCTTGGCCTTCTTCTCCGGCACCACGTGCGGTGCGGAACCAGCAGCCTCGCTAGACGGCGCCTCATCGGATTTTCGGCATAGGAGCCGGACAGTAATCTGCTCCGCCTTCTTCATCCAGTCCTATCAAAGGAAAAGGGAAATTAAAACCCGGATAGAGTCAAACTATGAAAACAAGTGTCCCGTAAAGGGGTAGAATCACTTACCTCGTCAGCCTGGCGCTGCGAGCGAAATCCGCGATCTTCAGTCGCGGATGCGGGGGCTTCGGCGCCCTTGAACAGCACCTTCCAGGCGCCTTCGTACGTTGTGTCGAAGAGCTTGTTCAGCGCCTGGTGCTGTTCCGGATCGAACTCCCATAGATTGAATGCCCGCTCTTGGCATGGGAGAATCCGGCGGACGAGCATGACTTGGACCACGTTAACCAGCCTGAGCTTCTTCACCAGCTTCTTGATACAGGCTTGGAGTCCCGTCAGCTCCTTCAAACTACCCCACAGCAAGCCCTTCTCTTTCCAGGAGGTGAGCTGCGTGGGGATACCAGATCTAAACTCGGGGGCCGCCGCCCATTTAGGGTCACGCGGCTCGGTGATATAGAACCACCCCGATTGCCACCCCTTGACGGATTCCACGAAGGCCCCTTGAATTAAAGGGCGTTGGGCATCTTGCCCAACATGGCGCCCTCCGATTCCGCTTGAATGCCCTTCACTACCTTCGCTTGACATTGAAGGTCTTGAGCCCAAGTCGAAGTGGGGCTGGATGCAGAGGAAGGCCTCACACACGACGATAAACGCCGAGATGTTGAGGATGAAGTTCGGCGCCAGATCATGGAAATCCAGGCCGTAGTAGAACATGAGCCCCCGGACAAAGGGGTGAAGTGGAAAGCCCAGTCCGCAGAGGAAGTGGGAAAGAAAGACGACCTCTCATGGGGCCAGGGGTGGGGATGAGCTGCCCTCGTCGGGCAGCCGGTGCGCTGATGTCGCCGGAAAGGTATCCGCGCCGCGCAGTTTGGCGATTTGCTCCTCCTTAACGGTGGAGGCCAACCATTTACCTCCGCCCGGACATGGTCGGAGAAGGTTGAGACGAGATGCACGAACTTGGGCGCTGGAGCTCGAGTGCGCGGAGATGGATAAGCAAAGGAGGAAGAAGGCGTAGGTGAGAAGGTGAATCCTTATCCCTTATATGGGCGGGCGAAGTCTTACGCGCCCCCACCGCCCGGTAAAACTCGCTTATCTCCCAGCGCCACCATCAATGACGCGGTTGGGTTACCCACGCCCGTATTGATGAGAATCCCGGATTAAGGGAAACACGATCTACGCTTGACAAGACGTGCCAAGGAAACCGCCGCTAAATGCGCTAAGTTGGTAAAGTAAAAACAATTTGAGTAATGGCTTGGTAGTGGTGTGACGTCATGCCACGGAAAACGCCGGCAGATTGAACTGTGTATATATTATTATTCTCTCTACGGTGGAATGTGGAATTTATTTTGCAGAGCGGACACTATCCTGGTGTTCACAATCTTCTATCATTTGAGGAGGAACCCGCCTTGCAATGCCAAGCAATATACACGCCGGACTTATCGTCATTGAAGCCTGGTTCAGGGCTACCGAGGAGTCTGGATTAGGGGGTGTCCGGATAGCCGGACTACCATCATCAGCCGAACTATCATTTGCCGGACTATCATCATCGACCGGACTCCAAGACTATGAAGATACAAGATTGAAGACTTCACCCGTGTCCGGATGGGACTTTCCTTGGCGTGGAAGGCAAGCTTGGCGATACGGATATGTAGATCTCCTACCATTGTAACCGACTCTATGTAACCCTAGCCCTCTCCGGTGTCTATATAAACCGGATGGCTTTAGTCCGTAGGACTACAATCACAACAACCCTTACAATCATACCATAGGCTAGCTTCTAGGGTTTAGCCTCCTTGATCTCGTGGTAGATCCACTCTTGTAAACATCCACAATATCAATATCAATCAAGCGGGACGTAGGGTTTTACCTCCATCAAGAGGGCCGAAACAGGTAAACATCGTGTCCCTTGTCTCCTGTTACCATCCGCCTAGACGCACAGTTCGGGACCCCCTACCCGAGATCCGCCGGTTTTGACACCGACAGCGGGCTCGGCGAGCGTCAGCCATGGACGCGACAGAAGATCACACGCGACCAGCGGAAGAAAGATTCCGGCTCACCCCTACCTGGCGCACCAAATGTCGGATTTCGGGTTCCGGTAGACCCTCGAGGTTCGAACTCTGGGGTGCGCACGGAGATCTTTCCCCTACCAGCTCACGTATCGAAGTCTCGCAAAGGATCTAGGCTAGAAAGAAGAACACATAGGGGACACGAGATTTATACTGGTTCAGGCCACCATTGTGGTGTAATAACCTACTCCAGTGTGTGGTGTGGTGGATTGCCTCCGGGGCTGATGATGAATAGTACAAGGGAGAACAGCCTCGCGAGGGCTGTTCTTGAGCTGGTGCGACGAACTGCTTGGGTGAGTTCAGTCACTTCTCTCTCTCTCTCTCTCTCTATCTCTCAATGATTTGTTTTCTCGATGACTCTACTCTGTGGTGGCTAGTCCTATTTATAGAGGGAGGCCCTGGGCCTCTTCCCAAATAATGAGCGGGAAGGGCGCCAACAATTGGCCATTTTGAAGGGGAACATCTGGTACACATATCCTGACTAAAGTTGGTCTTCGGCTGCCAAAGGCTCTGACGATGACGTCGTCCTGGGCTCCACGATGACCTCCATCCTGCCGTTCTGCTGGTCTTGGTCTTGTTGCACCGAAACGGTAACCTTTGCCTGATGCCTTGGCCTGTGCTTGGCCCCTTTGCACCGAAGGGGAAACAAGGACATTGTGCAGGCCGGCGCCCGCCTGGCGCCCGCCTGGTCTCGATCGTCATGGCTTGCGTCACGGGCTCCTCACGAGGTGCCCTGCCTTGATCTCTCCGCCTCCTCGCGAGCCTGCCTGATGAGGCTGCTCCTGAGGAAGCTTCCTGTCGTCCGCCCGCGAGGCTTGGCCCCTCGCGAGGGTCTTGAGCTTGAGCTGATGAAGCTGGGCTGCACCGGCCCCCCACTTGAGCCACGCCGCAGGCCGCAGGCAGGCAAGTCTAGGGACCCCCGTTCCCAGAATACCGACACCACCCACTTCATTGCCACGGTTGATGATTTAACCGATGTGCTTGACTTCGACTCCGAAGGCATCGACGGGATGGACGACCATGCAGGAGAAGATTCAGAATCTCTGGGGCACTGGACTGCTACCTCGTCACGCGATATATATACATGGTGGACACACCCAAGGATGACGACAGCGACAATCCGGAAGATAAAACCCCTGAGCAAAACCCAAAACTACGGCGCAGACACCGCTCAAAGTCCAGCAACACTAAAAATAGCGACAAGAGCGCCAGAAGGATCGACACCCCAGTCAACTCCGAAGGCAACAATGACCATACGGACCCAGCGATGGAGCAGGACAAGCCAGATCATGCCGAACACAGTTCGGAGCGGACGCCCGATCACAATGATCCCGAGGGACGAGTTCATCAAACTGCCCCAGGACAAGAACAAAGTCTGGATGACGATGCATTCATCATCCCGGAAACACGCGTGGAACGAGATAACCTCCACAGAAAGCTTATGGATCGCAAGATGTCTAAAGAAGAAGAAGCAACGGCTAAAAGCCGCACATGAAATGCTCAATCGCAGATGGAATAAAGTGCTAGACACTGAAGAAAGATATGGCGATTATCGCCATACAAAGAGCTATCCAAAACGTAAGCTACTGCCAGAATTCGACGACGAGGCCGTTCCACCAAAGAATAACACGACCAGGAGGCCAGATGTATCACTTCATAACCGCAACAGAGAGGCTACCGACGCCGCACACGATTTGCGTGAGCACCTGGATAAGAAAGCCGGCGCGGCCAGGTCCATCTACGGATCTAAAGGACACACCCTGGCGAGGGACTATGGTCACCAAAACGATCATACCAACCAAATACCAGTTCGGAATACGCACCGGATACAGCAACAGCCGACGGCATGCCACAACACGTCCAGATACAGAGGGGCTGCCCACCCCCTGTGCTTCACCAAAGAATTACTTGACCATGAATTTCCACAAGGCTTCAAACCTGTGAACATAGAGGCATACGACGGAACGACAGATCCTGGGATCTGGATCGAGGATTTTATCCTGCATATTCACATGGCTCATGGGGACGACCTCCACGCCATCAAATACCTTCCCCTCAAGTTGAAGGGACCAGCTCGACACTGGTTGAAAAGCCTCCCCAAAAATTTAATTGGGAGTTGGGAGGAACTCGAGGACGCTTTTAGGGCCAATTTTCAAGGGACTTATGTCCGGTTTCCGGATGCGGACGATTTAAGTCACATAATCTAACAGCCCGAAGAGTCCGCCTGCAAGCTTTGGAATAGATTCCTCACTAAGAAGAATCAACTTGTCGATTGTCCGGATGCCGAAGCCTTAGCATCATTCAAACACAGCATCCGCGACGAGTGGCTCACCAGACACCTCGGCCAAGAAAAACCAAGGACAATGCAGCCTTAACAAGCCTTATGACCCGCTTTTGTGCGTGTGAAGACAGCTGGCTGGCCCGTAAAGGCACCAGTGATCCCAGCACATCCGAAATAAGGGATGGCAACGTGAAGCCACGGCGTAATAAAAACAAACACCAAAACAAGGAAGAGAGCCCGGACAACACAACGTTAAACGCCGGATTCAAGGGCTCTTGACCCGATCAGCAAAAGAAGCCACTTAAAGGCAGTAAAGAGGGACCGTCCGGTCTGAACATAGTTCTGGACAGACTGTGCCAAATTCATGGCACCCCCGACAAACCTGTGAACCACACGCACAAAGAGTGCTGGGTCTTCAAGCATGCCGACAAATTAAATGCCGAACACAAGGGAAGGAAAACACCAAGTGAAGACGAGGATGAACCTCGTCAGCCGAACACTGGGGGACAGAAAAAATTCCCACCAGAGGTTAAAACAGTAAACATGATCCACGCGACTCACACATCCACGAGAAGGCACGGACGCGCGCTCAAAGATGCGTACGTTATAGAACCCATCGTACCCACACCTAACTACTGAATGGCTTGTCCGATCACCTTCGATCACACGGACCGCCTAAATAGTATTCGGTGCGGAGGATCGAAGGCCTTGGTACTTGACCCAATAATCGACGGATACTATCTCACCCACGTCCTTATGGACGGCGGCAGTAGTCTCAATTTAATATACCAGGACACTGTCCGAGAATGGGGATAGACCCATCCAGAATCAGCCAAAGCAACACCACCTTTGAAGGGGTAATACCAGGCATTGAAGCCCACAGCAGGGGCTCCGTCATACTAGAGGTAACATTCGGCTCCCCAGGCAACTCCAGAAGCGAAGAGCTACTCTTCACCATCGCACCCTTCCAAAGCAGCTATCACGCACTGCTTGGAAGAGCGGCCTTCGTCCGCTTCAATGCAATACCGCACTATGCCTACCTTACACTCAAGATGCCCGGTCCACGTGGCGTCATCACCGTTAACGGAAACACAGAGCGCTCTTCACGCGCAGAGGAACACACGACGGGTCTAGCGCCGAACTCTAAGCGTCCTCCGATACCAAAAAGCATGATTGGTCGTCAAGACCACGGACACGGTTAGACAGGTCCGGTAGCCTTGATAAAAACGAACCAGGCCACTAGGGGCTATAAATATTTAATATAGCCCCACACATGGCTCAACCTTATTTGCAGGCCAACATCTTACACTTTTACTATCCTTCGCATACTTACGTTGTACTCTCGTACACGAGTTTTCCTTTTTACAGACATAATGCGTGAGATACCTTTCCAGGAAACGGCACAACGGAGACAAAGGCGCAGACGTGCAGCAGGGCCCCACTCAAAGGTTTCTTTTTAGATTAAGCCCCTGTGTAAACTTTTTATATTGCCTCTTGTTGTTCGCACACCCCATGGGTACTACACCCACAGAGGATACTGCCGTTATTGGCATTTAGCCACGACAGATTAACGCACGTACCTGGAAATATAGGGTTTATAATGAAAGGGCATTCTTCAGCCGATTTTCTGTTACAAAGTCCGAATACGTTCGGGAGTGTTCGGCGTCACGAGTTTGGCCTTATATGCATCAGCTCTGAATCATGACTTTGGTCAAATGTTGGGTTTGCCCGGCTCCTGGGTTTGCCGCCTTACGTTCCATTCTTATCGGCTAAGGCAGCCAAAGGAGAACTTTTGCGATTTTGCCCTGGTTATTCCGGATGAGCGCCTCAGTAGAGAAAGCCGAAAACTGACTGTCATGATACAGTGAGAGACCGTTCAACCACTCGAAGACTTATCGGAATCTTTAGGATCCCTCCGCTTTAGCGAAGGACCGTTTCCCGGTCATGTACACCCGCACCCGTATTCGGATGCACGCGAAAGTACCAGGGGCTACATAGTAGCCCCACCATTAGACTCCCATGGCTAAGCGAAGGTGTTACAACTATATAATCCGGTTGCCTAGTTCGACGTGCGATCACCTCCTTAATGGACCAAGACATTGGATCAAGTGTGATTATGCATATTTTTCGCGAACACCCCCGCATTGCATGCGTGGCGGCTGAAGCCAACGACTGCTAACTTTCGGATCACACACACACACACACACACACACACACACACACACACACACACACACACACACACACACACACACACACACACACACACACACACACACATATATATATATATATATAAACGGCCGCACATGAGACACAATAATACTTTCGGCAAAAATTATAAATATAGCCTTACAACCAAAATAACATTGATTTTACAATGGTTTGATCTATCACTCGAATAATACATTCTTGGCAAGATCGCGCCTCTATTAGCTGGCACCTTCATTACTGCGCCAAATAGTGCTCGGCCGGATCCCGCTGGATTCTGGGTCGCTACAACGGTGGTCTCCATATCTGTCCAATATGCTTTAACGCGGGCAAGAGCCATTCGTGCACCCTCTATGCACGCCGACCACCTCATGGCATCGATCTGAGGCACGGCCCCAAGGAACTGCTGCACCAAACCAAAGTAACTGTCCGGCTTAGGCCCCCTTGGCCAAAGATGGTCTATTACAGATCGCATTGCAAGCCCGGACAACCTGTGAAGCTCCGCCACAGCAGCCATCTTCTCACTTAACGGCAGCGGACGCGCGGGAGCATTGAATTGCAACCAGAAAAGCTTCTCCACTTCTTTATCACCTTGATCCTCGAAAAACTTGGCAGCATCAGCGGCACTCTTCGCCAAGTCCGCATACGCATCTGCAGGACTCCAGCGTCCATCCAGGGGAGCATATTTCGGATCCAAAAACTTCGTCCGCAGTAAGTAGGAGCCCCCAGCCGTGATTTTACCGGCCTGTTGAAGCTCCTCCCGCACACCTCTGACCTCGGTCCGCATCTCCTGGGTGGCATTAAGTGCCTTGTTCAGGTCGACCGAATTAGCCTTATTCTCCTTTTCAAGGAGTTCATACCGGTCGGCGGTGTTTTTCAACTCCACAGCCATTTCGGCTATCTTTTCCTTGCTTCGGCGATGAGCAGCCTGTTCGGCTCTCAATTCTTCAGCCGTCTTTAGGGAAGCCGCACTGCTAACCCGAGTTTGCTCCTTGGCCTGGGCAAGTTCCGCCCTTAGGGCTTCCACGGCAGCAGCACCATCTGCAGTCCCAGCATATTGCAGTAATATTACGCCCATCTCTTATTTTCCTATACGACATAATAAGGAAATCAAAGCACATACCTTGTGAATCGTCCAGCCGCTTGTTCACCAGCGTGATATCGGCATCAATAGATCCGATCTGCCTCCTTAGCTCGGCAACTTCAACGGAGTGGTCGGCTGCCGGACCCTTAGATATCTGTGCATATGCACAACACAATCATTACTATATGATCCCCCGTTTGCCGCCTAGGGCGGGCAACCAGAGTCTCAGGGGCTACTATCCATATGGAGCACACCTAGCGCTTGCCTCACAGCCAAACAATAGTGTATTTTTAACTACATACCTCAAAGCCTCTGAGAAGGCTCGTAAATACTTCATTCAAACTGCTTGTGGCGGATGAAATCTTCTTGAGCACCGCGCTCGCTAATGAGCGGTGCTCCTCCGAGAGTGCAGCTCACTCCAGAAGGCCTGTCAGTACGTCCGGCCGGACATCGAACTGTGCCGGACCCTTCTTATCGCCCCCCGTGGGAGCCAAACGCTCCAGGCTCAGGGCGGCTGACATATTGATTTCCGGCTTCGGCAGATCCGGACTCCTCTGTGACGACACCTCGGTGTCGCCCGCTTCATGAGGCGGAGAGGTGGGTGGGGTTGTCCGTGTCAAAACCGGCGGATCTCGGATAGGGGGTCCCGATCTATGCGTCAAGGCTGATGGTAACAGGAAGCAAGGGACACAGATGTTTACCCAGGTTCGGGACCTCTCGATGGAGGTAAAACCCTACTTCCTACTTGATTAATATTGATGATATGGGTAGTACAAGAGTAGATCTACCACGACATCGTACAGGCTAAACCCTAAGAGCTAGCCTATGATGGTATGATTGTAATTGTGATCGGCCTTCTAAGGACCAACCTCTCCGGTTTATATAGACACCGGAGAGGGCTAGGGTTTACATGGAGTCGGTTACAAGGAAGGAAATATAATATCCAGATCGCCAAGCTTGCCTTCCACGCTAAGGAAAGTCCCATCCGGACACAGGCCGAAGTCTTGAGTCTTGTATCTTCACGCTTCAATAGTCCGGATGTTGTACACAGTCCGGCTGTCCGGATACCCCCTAATCTAGGACTCCCTCAGTAGCCCCTGAACCAGGCTTCAACGACGATGAGTCCGGCGGGCAGTCTTGTCTTCAGCATTGCAGGGCGGGTTCCTCCTCTGATTACTCCAAAGTGGTCATCGAACACGTAGACCGTGTTTGGATATGCAAGATGATCTTCGTATGGTATAGATCTGATTTGCTCGCAATCTTCGTGCGTCATGCCCTTGCAGCGGGGCTTGGTCCAATGCGAACCGATGTTACCTGCCCCACAACGACTCGTGTTGCGAGGTGGTTTTATTGGCACGTCCCGTCGAGGCATAGATCGTGTTCCTCTTATTACGGGATTTTCCATCAATATGAGCATGCATGACCCCATGACGGTTGTTGGTATAACCCGTGTTTTTTTTAGATAAGCCTGAAACGGCCACACCGGGGACTCTCGATATTCACCCTCTTTATAAAGGGGTCGAGACCTACACCTCTTTTTTCACCTTCATCGCGCCTTCTCGCACCTCGAGTTCTAACACCCAAAACCTAAGCTCCACCCCTCCGGAATGTCCGAATCTGACCCTCAAGGGCGGTGGGTGGCCTCCTCAATTCAAGAGAAGGACATTACAAAGCTTAGGGAGGTCGGATAATTGACCGCAGATATCCAGCACAGGCTCCCTGCTCCAGGGCAGGTCATCCCTACGCCAGAGCCCAACGAGAGTGTCGTTTTCATCCCACACTTCCTCCGTGGTCTGGGTTTCACCCTTGATCCCTTCGTGAGGGGGCTCATGTTCTATTATGGGTTGGATTTTCACGATCTGGCTCCAGACGCTATCCTCCACATCTCGTCGTTCATTATAGTGTGTGAGGCTTTTCTCCATGTCACCCCACACTTCAGCTTATGGCTCAAGACCTTCAATGTGACGCCGAAGATGATCGAGGGGCGACATGTGGAGTGTGGAGGTGCCGTAATAAGAAGGAACGGTGATACCCCGTGGCCAGAGGGTTCTTTCCCAGAAGTATCCGATGTATGGCAGCGGAGGTGGTTCTATGTCACGGCTCCCAGAGGCACAAAGTGGGTGGTCGCCCCCGAGTTCCGCTCGGGCCCTCCGTCCCAACTAGCGTCTTGGACCGACGTAGGACGGAATTGGGGGTCCGCTGGTGATGTTCCAGTACTGCAGAACCGCATCCAAGAGCTTCTTGAGAAGGACATTAACCTTGTCAGCATAATGCAAGTGATGTTAATCCGACGGATGTAACCGTGCCAACGCCGTCCTCTCCGGATGTGTGAGTTCAATCCGGAGGGTCCGCGGACTGTCAAGCACTTCTTCGGCCTGAAGCTCGAAGAGATGTGCAAATTATTCTTTGGACGGAAAGTAATGTGTCCAGACACCACTGAGGATGCGGGCCTAAGCTGCAATCGCCAAGATACCCAAGTAAGTAGCTTTGATGCCGGACACCCTATTTTGTATTTGTCACGATTGTTTGTTCTGAAAATCATCCGTGGCCAGGAATGGCTCAGCAAAGCGGAGAGAATCAGGTGTCCGGCGCCACTTCCCGAAAGCTCGCCTGGTCCCACCATGGCCAAGATGCTTGACCGGGTGCTCAGCAGAATGCCCCCGGGGAAAGACAAGGGGAAAGGCGAAGAAACCGAACCCCACACGCTACGCATCCAAACCGGGGGAATTGTTACCTCCCCTAAGGAGGATAGTCGGGAAGGGGAGGCTAAGGCCTCCTCCCCGCGCGGGAAGAAGAGGGCCGCCTCCGAAGACTCGGAGACGGAGATGCCCAAACCCGGGAAAAAGATAACACCAGGGGGCTCTGCCCCAATGGGCACCCTCACTGCATCGTGCCCACCAACGGGCCAGCCCTCCACCGAGCCGTAAGTTAATTTTTATTTCGAAGGTACTACATTCCTCCTAGATCAATAACCAGGATTCGTCTTTCACAGTCCAGCTAGCAGCCCTTCTCAACAGAGTTCGTCTTTGGGGGATCTTCCTCCGGAGATGATGGAAAGCGAGACCCCACCCACCTCTCCGGCTCATGAAGCGGGCGACACTGAGGTGTCGTCACGGAGGAGTCCGGATTTGCCGAAGGCGGAAGCCAATGCGTCAGCCCCCCTGAGCCCGGAGTATTTGGCTCCTGCGAGGGGCGATGGGAAGGGTCCGACACAGTTTGATGTCGGCGGACGTCTTGTGACGGCCCTCTTGGAAGCGAAGCTGCGCTTCGGAGGAGCACCGCTCATTAATGGCGCGTGCTCGGGAAGATTTCCTCCGCTTCAAGCGGTTTGAATGAAACATTTACAAGTCTGCTCGGAGGCTTTGAGGTATGTAGTGAAGAATACCTTGTTTTTTGGCTGTGAGGCCCGCATTAGGTGTGCTCCATATACATAGTAGCCCCCGAGACTCTGGTTGCCCGCCCTAGGGGCAAGCGGGGATCATAAATCAATTATTGCGCTATAAATATGTGCGGTACACGTGAGTCCGACGCCGACCAGATCTGTGGAAGTTTCGAACTGACGGGCAGATTCCATCAATTGATGCCGATATCACTTATTTGGTGAATGGCGGCGGACAAGTCACAAGGTATGTGCTCGCCTTCCTTTGTATAGGAAAATATGGGCGGCATTTATATAATATGTTCGGACTACGAGATGGTGCTGCTGCCGTGGAGGCCACGAGGGCAGAATTTGTCCAAGCCAAGGAACAAGCTCGGGTTAGCAATTGGCTGCCCTAAAAGGCGATCGAGGCGAGAGCGAACAGGCTGCTCATCGCCAAGCGAGGAAAAGATGGCGAGATGGCTATTGAGTTAAAAATGCCGCTGACGGTATGAGCTCCTTGAAAAGGAGCATAAGGATAACAGCGAGCTGGACAAGGCACGCAATGCCACCAAGGAAATACGGACCGAGCTCGAGGGTGCGGGAGGAGCTTCAACAGGCGGTAAAATTGTGGCTGGAGGTTCCTACTTGCTGCGGACGAAGTTTTTCGATCAATCGCGCCCCCTGGATGGTATTTGGAGTCCTGCGGGACGCGTATCGGATTTGGCAAAAAGTACGGCTGACGCTGCCAAGTTCTTCGAGGGTCAGGGTGATAAGGAGGTGGAGAAGCTTTTCTGGTCGCAATTCAATGCTCCCACTCGCCCGATGGCGTTAAATGACAAGATGGTTGATGTAGCGGAGCTCCATAGGCTATCCGGTCTTGCAATGCGGTCTGTGATAGACCATCTTTGGCCGGAAGGGCCTAAGCCGGACAGTTACTTTGGCTTGGTGCAGCAGTTCCTTGGGGCCGTGCCTCGGATCGACGCCATGAGGAGGTCGGTGTGCATAGAGGGTGCACGGATGGCTCTTGCCCGCGTTAAAGCCTATTGGACCGATATGGAGGCCAATATTATAGCGACCCAAGATCCGGCGGGGGGCCAGTATCCGGCCGAGCACTACTTGGCGAAGGCACCGAAGGTGCCCGCCTAATAGAGGTGCAGTGCTCGAAGAATGTCTTATTCGAGTGATGAATCGAATCATTGTAAAAAACAATGTTAGTTTGGTTATAAGGCTATATTTATACTTTTTCCCCGAAAGTATTATTGTGTCCCCAGTGTGGCCGTTTACACACACACACACACACACACACACACACACACACACACACACACACACACATATATATATATATATATATATATATATATATATATATATATATATATATATATATATATATATATATATATATATATATATATATGAATATTTAATCCGAAAGATAGCGATCGTTGGCTTCATCCCCATGCAGGCAATGCGGGGTGTTCATAAAAATATGCTTAATCACACTTGATCCAACGTCTTGGTCCATGAAGGAGGTGATCGCTCGTCGAACTAGGAAACCAGACTATATAGCTGTAATACTTTCTCTTAGCCATGGGAGTCTAATGTTGGGGCTACTATGTAGCCCCTGGTACCTTCGCCTGCATCCGAATATGGGCGCGTGTGTACATGACCGGGAAACGGTCCTTCGTTAATGCGGAGGGATCCTAAAGATTCGATAAGTCTTGAGTGGTTGAACAGTCTCTCGCTGTGTCGGGGTGTCAGTTTTAAACTTTCTCTCTTGAGGTGCTAAATGCCGGAATAACCAGGCACAATCGCAGTAGTTCTCCTTTAGCCACCTTAGCGATTATAACGAAACATAAGGCGGCAAACCCGAGAGCAGGCAAACCCAAAATTTGACCAAAGACATGATTGGAGCTGCTTCATATAAGGCCAAACTTCGTGGCGCGAACACTCCGAGGGTATTCGGACTTTATAATAGTCGAGGGCTCAAGAATGCCCATTCGTTATAAACCCTATTTTTCCAGTGCGATGCGTTAATCTGTCGTGGCTAGATGCCAAAAGCGGCGGTATCTCTCGTGGGTATGGGACCCATGGGATGGTTAAACAACAAGAGGCAATAAAAAAGGTTTACATAGGGGCTTAATCTAAAAGAAACCTATTGAGCGGGGCCTGCTGCGTCTGCGCCTTTGTCTCCGTTGTGCCGTATCCTGGAAGGGTATCCTTGGCGTTATACGTAGTTAAAAGAAAAACTCGTAGAAGAGTACAACGTAAGTATGCGATTGATAATAAAAGTGTAAGATGTTGGCCTGCCCATAAGGTTGAGTCAACTGTGGGACTATGTTAAGTATTTATAGCCCCTGGTGTCCACTACGGGATTACATATACGGTGCCCTGGTTCAATTTTATCCGGGTGACCGGACTCGTCTAGCCGAGTCTGTGGTCTTTAAGGACCAGACATGTTTTCTGATGTTGGAGGCCGCTTATAGTCCGGCCGCGAGGGCCGTCGCGTGTTCCTCTGCGCGTGACGAGCGCTCTGTTAGTCCGCTAACGGTGATGACGCCACGTGGACCGGGCATCTTAAGTGTAAGTTAGCCATAGTGAGGCAATGCGTTGAAGCGGGCGAAGGCCGTTCTTCCGAGCACTGCGTGATAGTCGCTTTGGAAGGGTGCGATGATGAAGAGTAGTTCTTCTCTTCTAGAGTGGCCTGGAGAGCCGAATGTTACCTCCAGTGCGACACAACCTCTGCTATGCGCTTCAACGCCTGGTATCACCCCTTCAAAGGTGGTGTTGCTTTGGTTAATTCTGGATGGGTCTATCCCCATCCTGCGGACAGTGTCCTCATATATTAAATTGAGACTGCTGCCGCCGTCCATAAGGACGCGGGTGAGACGGTCTCCGTCGATTATCGGGTCAAGCACCAAGGCCTTTGATCCTCCGCGCCGAATACTAGTTCGGTCATCCAAGTTATCGAAAGTGATCGGATAAGGCATCCAGTGGTTAGGCGTGAAATGCGATGGGCTCTATATTGGCGCGTCTCTATCGCAGCGCATTCGTGCCTCCTCATGGATGTGTGAGTCGCGTGGATCATGTTCCTTTGTTTTAACCTCTGGCGGAAATTTTTACGTCGCCGGTGTTGGTGGCGAGGTTCATCCTCGTCTTCACTTGGTGTTTCCCTTTCCTTGTGTTCGGCATTTAATTTGTCGGCCTACTTGAAGACCCAGCACTCTCTGTGCGTGTGGTTTCTGAGTTTGTCGAGGTGCCATGAATTTGGCATAGTCTGTCTAGGACTCTATTCAGACCGGATGATCCCTCTTTGCTGCCTTTAGACGGCTTGTTTTGCTGATTAGGTCGAGAGTCCCTGAATCCGGCATTAACCATCGTGTTATCCGGGCTCTCTTCCTTGTTTTGGCTTTTGTTTTTATGACGCCGTGGCTTCCCGTTGCCATGCCTTATCTCGGATGTGCTGGGGTCGCTGGTGCCTTTACGGGCTAGCCAACTATCTTCTTGCACGCAAAAGCGGGTCATAAGGCTTGTTAGGGCTGCCATTGTCCTTGGCTTTCCTTGGCCGAGGTGTCTAGCGAGCCACTCGTCACGGATGCTGTGTTTGAATGCTGCTAAGGCTTGACATCCGGACGATCAACAATTTGATTCTTGTTAGTGAGGAATCTGTTCCAAAACTTCCGGGCGGATTCTCCGGGCTGTTGGACTATGTGACTTAAGTCGTCAGCATCCGGAGGCCGGACATAGGTCCCTTGAAAGTTGGCCCTGAAAGCGTCCTCGAGTTCCTCCCAGCTCCCAATTGAATTTTCGGGGAGGCCTTTCAACCAGTGCCGAGCTGGTCCCTTTAGCTTGAGGGGGAGGTATTTGATGGCGTGAAGGTCATCCCCACGAGCAATATGTATGTGCAGGATAAAGTCCTCGATCTAGACCCCTAGGTTTGTCGTTCCGTCGTATGCCTCTATGTTCACTGGTTTAAAGCCCTATGGGAATTCGTGGTCCAGTACTTCATCGGTAAAGCATAGGGGTGAGCAGCCCCTCTGTATCTGGACGTGCTGTGGCATGTCATCGGCTGTTGTTGTGTCCGGTTTTTATTCCGGACTGGTATTCGATTGGCGTAATCGTTTTGGCGACCGTAGTCCTTCGCTGGGGTGTGTCCTTTGGATCCATAAATGGACTTGGCCGCGCCAGATTTCTTATTCAGATGTTCATGTGGATCGGTAGCCTCTTTGTTAGGGTTATGAAGTGGTACAGCTTCGTCGTCGAATTCTGGCAGTAGCCTGCGTTTTGGATAGCTCTTTGTATGGCGATCATCGCCGTATCTTTCTTCAGTGTCTAGCACTTTATTCCATCTACGGTTGAGCGTTTCCTGTGCGGCCTTGAGCCGTTGCTTCTGCTTCTTTATACTTCTTGCGGTGGCCATAAACTTTCTGTGGAGGTTATCTCGTTCCGCGTGTTTTTCCGGGATCGCATCATTATCTGGACTGTTTTCCTATGCTGGTTAGTTTTGATGACCTCGTCCGTCGGGATCATTGTCCTCGGGCGCTCTTTCGAACTGTGTTCGAGGTGACCTGGTTAATCCTGCTCCATCGCTGGGTCCGTATGGTCGTTGTTGCCTTCGGAGTTGATTGTAGTATTGATCCCTCTGGCGCTCTTGTCACTATTTTTACTGTTGCTGGACTTAGAACGACGTCTGCGCCGTCGCTTTGGATTTTATCCGGGGGTTTTATCGTCCGGATTATCGCCTTTGTCCTCTTTGGGCGTATCCACCATGTATACGTCGTGTGACGAGGGGGAAGTCCGGCGCCCCATAGATTCCGCATCTTCTCCTGCATCGTCGTCCATACCGTCGATGTCTTCGGAGTCGAAGTCAGGCACGTCGGTTAAATCATCGACCGTGGCTATGAAGTGGGTGGTGGGTGGACAACGAATTTCTTCGTCTCCTGCTTCCCACTCGAACCGGATGTAGTTTGGCCCAGAAATTTCTGTCAAAGAGAGAATCTTCAACGAGTTCAGCATGTCGCCAAAGGGCGAGTAACGAAAAATGTCTGTGGCAGTGAACTCCATTACCGGAGCCCAACCTGGCTCGACCGGTTCGGGCGTGCGCGGACCGAACTCAACATCCGGATACGAATCCGGGGGTCCGGAGTCAAAGGCCACCATAGAGGTAAGGCCCGTGTTTGGCTCCAACGCCGATGAGTGCGCGACTTGCGGGACGGGGTCCAGCCCTCCGTCCTCAGGCAACGCAGCCTGCTCCGGATTTAGGTCCGAGGCTAATGCGGGGGTGATACTCCGAGCTTTGTCCGACAGCAGGTCAAAGCCGTGCTCGTCTTGACTGTCTGGTATCGCGTTAATGGCGATGGTTGAAGGAGCCATTGAGCCTGACGGCGACGACACAGAGGAACTCTCAATGAAAGCACCAATGTCGGTGTCAAAACCGGCGGATCTCGGGTAGGGGGTCCCGATCTGTGCGTCAAGGCTGATGGTAACAGGAAGCAAGGGACACATATGTTTACCCATGTTCGGGCCCTCTCGATGAAGGTAAAACCCTACTTCCTGCTTGATTAATATTGATGATATGGGTAGTACAAGAGTAGATCTACCACGAGATCGTAGAGGCTAAACCCTAAGAGCTAGCCTATGCTGGTATGATTGTAATTTTGATCGGCCTTCTAAGGACCAACCTCTCCGGTTTATCTAGACACCGGAGAGGGCTAGGGTTTACATGGAGTCGGTTACAAGGAAGGAAATATAATATCCGGATCGCCAAGCTTGCCTTCCACGCCAAGGAAAGTCCCATCCGGACACAGGCCGAAGTCTTGAGTCTTTTATCTTCACGCTTCGATAGTCTGGACGTTGTACACAGTTCGGCAGTCCGGATACCCCCTAATCCAGGACTCCCTCAACGGTCTCGCTTTCCATCATCTCCGAAGGAAGATCCCCCAAAGACAAACCCTGCTGAGAAGAGCTGCTAGCTGGACTGCAAAAGACGAATCCTGGTTATTGATCTCGGAGAAACGCGGTACCTTCGAATTAACGATTAACTTACAGCTTGGTGTAGGGCTGGCCCGTTGGAGGGTATGACGCGGTGAGGGTGCCCGTCATGGCAGAGCCCCCTGGGGATACCTTTTCCCCTGGTTTGGGCATCTCCATCTCCAAGTCTTTGGAGGCAGCCCTTTTCTTCCCGCGCGGGGAGGAGGCTTTAGCCTCCTTCCGACTATCCTCCTCGGGGAGGTAACAATTCCCGGTTCGGATGCTGGCGTGTGAAGTTTGGTTTCTTTGTTCTTCCCCTTGTCTTTCCCTGAGGGCATTTTGCCGAGCACCCGGTCAAGCATCTTGGCAATGGTGGGATTAGGCAAGCCTTCGGGAAGTGGCGCCGGACACCTGATTCTCTCCGCCTTACGGAGCCATTCCTGGCCACGGATGATTTTCAGAATAACAACTATGACCAGTATAAAACAAAATGTCCGGTATCAAGGTTTCTTACTTGGGTATCTAGGCGATTGCAGCTTAGGCCCGCATCCTCGATGGTGTCCGGACACTCTACTTGTGGTCCGAAGAATAATTTACACATCCCTTCGAGCTTCAGGCCGAAGAAGTGCTTAAAAGTCCACGGACCCTCTGGATTGAACTCCCACATCCGGAGAGGCCGGCGTTGGCATGGCAACATCCTTCGGATTAACATCACTTGAATTATGCTGACAAGGTTAATGTCCCTCTCAAGAAGCTCCCGGATGCGGTTCTGCAGTACTGGTACATCACCAGCTGGCCCCCAATTTCGTCCTACGTCGGTCCAAGACGTCAGTTGTGACGGACGGCCCGAGCGGAACTCGGGGGCGGCTACCCACCTTGTGCCTCTGGGAGCCGTAACATAAAACCACCTCCATTGCCATACATCGGATACTTCTGGGAAAGAACCCTCTGGCCATGGGGCATCGGTGTTCCTGCTTATTATGGCACCTCCGCACTCTGCATGTTGCCCCTCGATCATCTTTTGCTTCACATTAAAGGTCTTGAGCCATAAGCCGAAGTGTGGAGTGACATGGAGAAAAGCCTCGCACACAATGATAAACGACGAGATATGGAGGACAGTGTCCGGAGCTAGATCATGAAAATCCAACCCGTAACAGAACATGAGCCCCCTCACAAAGGGATCGAGGGTGAGGCCCAAGCTGCGGAGGAAGTGAGGAACAAACACGACGCTCTCATTGGGCTCTGGTGTAGGGATCACCTTCCCTGGAGCGGGAAGCCTGTGCTGGATGTCGGCGGTCAGATATCCGACCTCCCTAAGCCTCGCAATGTCCTCCTCTTGGATCGAGGAGGCCTCCCACCGGCCTTGAGGGTTGGATCCGGACATATTGGAGGATCTAGGGCATGGGAGCTTAGGTCTTGGGTGTTAGAACTCGAGGTGCAAGAAGGCGCGAGGGAGGTGAAAAAGAGGCATAGGCCTCGGCCCCTTTATAAAGAGGGTGAATATCAAGAGTCCTCAGCGTGACCGCTTGAAGCTTATCTAAAAATAGACGGAGTCATACCAACGGCCGTCATAGGGTTACGCACGCCCATATTGACGGAAGATCCCGTAATAAGAGGAACACGATCTCTGCTTTGGCAGGACGTGCCAATAAAACCGCCTCAGAACGCGAGTCGAGGTGGGGCAAGAAACGCCGGTTCGTGTTGGACCGGGCCACGATGCAAAGGCACGACGTACAAAGACTGCCAGCAGATCGGATTTATGCTATGTTCCCTGCGATGGTATGTGAGAATCACCTCGCCGATCCGGACACGGTCTAAGTGTTCGATAATTACTTTGGAGTATTCGGAGATAGAACCCGCCCTGCAATGTCGAAGATAAGACTGCGCGCCGGACTCATCGTCATTGAAGCCTGTTTCAGGGGCTACTGAGGGAGTCCTGGATTAGGGGGTATCCGGATAGCCAGACTGTATACATCATCCGGACTATTGAAGCGTGAAGATACAAGACCCAAGACACTGTCCCGTGTCTGGATGGGACTCTCCTTGGCGTGGAAGGCAAGCTTGGCGATCCGGATATTATATTCCCTTCCTTGTAACCGACTCCAGGTAAACCCTAGCCCTCTCCGGTGTCTATATAAACCAGAGAGGTTGGTCCTTAGAAGGCCGATCACAATTACAATCATAATCATCATAGGCTAGCTCTTAGGGTTTAGCCTCTACGATCTCGTGGTAGATCTACTCTTGTACTACTCATATCGTCAATATTAATCAAGCAGGAAGTAGGGTTTTACCTCCATCGAGAGGGCGAACACAGGTAAACATTGTGTCCCTTGCTTCCTGTTACCATCAGCCTAGACGCACAGATCGGGACCCCCTACCCGAGATCCGCCGGTTTTGACACCGACAACGGCCTATTGGATTAATGGGCCGTTAATGGGTATAAAGTGATAGACTGTTCATTACGGGCTAGTTTCACCACGGGTCGTTGATGGGCCCAGAGTTACAAAGGGCCTCATATGGGTCAAAGACGTCATGGGCCATACATGGGCCGGAACTTAAAATGGGCTGGAATCATATTGGACGGCCCAGATGACGCTACTGGGCCGAATTCGGATAGGTCGTAACGGGCCCTGGGTTAGCGGGCTGTAAATGGGCTATATGTGAACAGGCTGTTAACATGCTTTCCATGGGCCGGGCTGCCACCTTTTGACCAAGTCAAACGGGCCGGCCTTTTCACAGGAATGGGCCTCTGTTCGGCCGTTCCACGTTTCGACGTATCATAGGCACCTTCGGTCCAATGAGTGGATAACATCTATCCCAACGGTGAGCCGACACGTGTTTCCTCCAGCCAATGATGATTTTACACGTGGAAAACCCCCATTGGTCGGGGCTGTTAGTGGGTTATCGGATCCAAAACCGGACCCGATAGCTTAACGGCGTTCCGTTACGGTGGATGCCACGTGTCGGTCACCCTTGCGAAAGCACTTCTGTGACGCGCGATTTATCGTCATGGAAGTGGACACTTCCGTGATGATAATTTTGGTAATGTCATGGAGTACTTCTACGACAGCCCATGTATGACTATCTTGATTCTGTCATAAAACCATCATGGATGTACATGCATGACAAAAAATGCGACCTACTGTGACAAACACGTATCATCACGGAAATGTATTTTTTGTAGTGAAAGCATACGTCAATCATAGCGGAACAGTCGGTGATACACAGCAGATCGCAAACTATTTGCAGCGCTACTACATGTGCGTAAGGTCTCCAGAACCGTTTGTGATATTGCATTATCGCACACGAGAACTGGGAGTAAGACGTGCCCAATGTAAAATACAATCCCAGTCGTTATTTTTTCAGGAAACGTGTGGGATCCCAAAACGAAAAGCACGTGCCACTCTTGCTGCAACCGTCGGTGATACCCAACAAATCACAAACGCTCTGCAACACTTGTATGTGTGCGAAGGGGCTCCTAAACCGTTTGTGATAGAACATTATCGCAGACGGTAATTGTTGGCAAATGTGCGCGATGGAGTCTTGATGGCAGACAGGTTACGCAGAAAACTCGTGTGCGATGGGGCACAAATCACACACAGTTCATATGTTGGCCCGTGTGCCTTACATATTGTTTCCCAAATGGTTCATTATGACAGACCATATGGTTTCACTGCGTCATTAGAAACGTTTAATCACCGATACCACACGTGTGAAAGAATTTAGTGTGTGCTGCATCACACACGATTACATTTTGGAAGGCCTCTGGATCACTGCTCCATATCCCCGACGGTTTCTGGGTCGTGTGGGAAGGACACCCTATCGCCCACACTCACTTGGCGACGGTCCCAAATGCCGTCGCGGAAAGGGGTTAAAAACCGTTTGTATAGCACCGACGCGTACTAGTGTTATCTTGATGAGAAAAAGATATATCTTATATGTCTCCGCTGTATCTATAATTTTTGATTGTTTCATGCCAATATTCTACAACTGTCATCTACTTTTGGCAACTTTTTAGACTATTTTTGGGACTAACATATTGATCCAGTGCCCAGTGCCAGTTCCTATTTTTGTTGCATGTTTTTTGTTTCGCAGAATATCCATACCAAACAAAGTCCAAACGCGATCAAAACTTACTGATATTTTTTTTGGAATATATGTGATTTTTGGGAATTGGAATAAACATGAGACGATACTCGAGGGTCCCACAAGCCCTGGAGGCCCGCCCCCTACCCTAGACATGGCCAGGGGGCTTGTGGCCACCCCGTAAGGTGGTTGGTGCCCTTCTTTCGCCGCAAGAAAGATAACATCCGGATAAAACCGTGTTAAATATTCAGGCCAATAGGAGTTAAGGATCTCTGGGAATTTAGGAAACGGTGAAAAGGCAGAATCTGGGAACTCAGAGAGAGAGAGAGAGAGAGAGAGAGAGAGAGAGAGAGAGATCCAATCTCGGAGGGGCTCCCACCCCTCCGTCACCATGGAGGCCAAGGAACAGAAGGGAAACCCTCCCCCCATCTAGGAGGAAGGTCAAGGAAGAAGAAGAAGGAGGGGGATCTCTCCCCCTCTCTCCCGGTGGCACCGGAACACCGTCGGGGCCATCATCGTGACGGCGACCTACACCAACAACTTCGCCGCTGTCATCACCAACTCTCTCCCCCTCTATGCAGCAGTGTAACACCTCTTCTCCCTGCTATAATCTCTACTTAAACATGGTGCTCAATGCTATACATTATTTCCTAATGATGTATGGCTATCCTATGATGTTTGAGTAGATCTGTTTTGTCCTATGGGTTGATTGATGATCGTGATTGGTTTGAGTTGTATGTTTTATTATTGGTGCTGCCCTATGGTGCTCTCCGTGTCGCGCAAGCATGAGGGATCCCCGCTGTAGGGTTTTTGATATGTTCATGATTCTCTTATGGTGGGTTGCTAGAGTGACAGAAGCGTAAACCCGAGTAAGTAGGTTATTTGCATATGGGAGTAAAGAGGACTTGATACTTTAATGCTATGGTTGGGTTTTCACTTAATGATCTTTAGTAGTAGCGGATGCTTGCTAGAGTTCGAATCATAAGTGCATATGATCCAAATTGAGAAAGTATGTTAGCTTATGCCTCTCCCTCATAAGTGCATATGATTACCGGTCTAGTTATCGATTGCCTAGGGACAAAGAACTTTCTTGTGACAAAAATATCTCTACTAAAACTAACTTAGTTGTTTCTTTACCTAAACAGCCCCTATATTTTACTCACGTGTTCTTCATTATCTTGCAATCATATTCGCTTACACCTAGAAAGTACTTCTAGTTTCATACTTGTTCTAGGTAAAGCAAACATTAAGCATGCGTAGAGTTGTATCGGTGGTCGATAGAACTTGAGGGAATATTTGTTCTACCTTTAGCTCCTCATTGGGTTCGACACTCTTAATTATCGAGAAAGTCTAAAAATGATCCCCTATACTTGTGGGTTATAAATATCCTGTTATTACTAGTGCTAACTGCTGTCTACTACACAACTTTATCCTGGTAGACATTGTTGGGCCTCCAAGTGCAGAGTTTTGTAGGACAGTATCAAATTTCCCTCAAGTGGATGACCTAAGGTTTATCAATCCGTGGGAGGCATAAGATGAAGATGGTATCTCTCAACCAACCCTGCAACCAAATAACAAAGAGTCTCTTATGTCCCCAAACCCAATACAATAGTAAATTGTATAGGTGCACTAGTTCCGCGAAGAGATGGTGATAAAAGTGCAATATGGATGGTAGATATAGGTTTTTGTAATCTGAAAATATAAAAATAGCAAGGTAGCAATACTACAAAAAAATACACTTCCGTGATGATACGTGTTTGTCACAGTAGGTCGCGTTTTTTGTCATGCATGTACATCCATCACTACTGGAATCAGGGATTTTGCCGTCTGCTTGCGGACGACAAAGAAGGTCTTTGCCATCAGCTACCAAACAACAGACGGCAAAGAATTGGCAGACGGCAAAGAAGGTCTTTGCCATCTGTCATTCTTTGCCGTCGGGCGAATGGAAAAGAATCTTTGCCATCTGTCGTGGACGGCAAGAGGTGCCACGGATACTGTATCTTGCAGCGGTCCACCCCACTATTTGTAAATGCTCTCGCGACGGCAAAGATTCTTTGCCATCTGCTGGCGGACGGCAAAGAGGGGGCTATATTTTTTTTTTGCGGTAAAAAAAACCGTTGCCCCACCTCCTCTATCTCTATCCCCTCTCTCTCCGCCCCTATCTCTCTGCCCCACCCCTCTCTCTCTCTCTCTCCCGCTCGTCTCTCCCTCTCCCTCCCGTGAGAAGCTACGCCGGCCGATTCCGGCGGGATTCAATGACGCCCGCCCCACAGCCAAGAGCCTCCCGACCCCGCCTTCCTCGACCCTGCGCCACTGCGCCCCCTCGCCTCCTCCCGCGGTGCGTGCCGCCACCTCACGGACCCCAGAGCCCGCCGCCTCGTCTTTGCCCGCTGCGCCCGCGTCGCGTCGCCACCTCCCCAAGCTCGCCGCCCGTCGCGGAAGCCTCGTCGCCGTCGCCCGACCTCGAGATCCGCCTCCGCCATGGGAGCCGAGCACCGAGCTCCTCTGCGCCCCGCCCGCCATGGGAGATCTGAGGCCGGCCGGGAGGCGGGATGGGGGCTGGTGGGCCCTGGGATCTGCGGTGGCGCTGCTCGCTTCGCCAGCGCCGCAACAAAGATCTCGATCCAGCGAGCTCGGCGCACGTGAGTCCGCTCCTCCGCCCTGTTTTTTCCGTGCTGCTCGCTTGCTCTGTCGTGGCTCGATCTTGTCGATTATTGGATGTGCATTTAGGTTCGGTCGCCGTGAGGATCCTCCGACGGTCTTTGGATGTGCCGTGGGCGGTGGTGCCCCAGGTGGCGCCTCCATGCTGCGGTGCCCCTGGTTGGCGCCTTCGTGCCCGTGCTCTCGCTGGCGCCGCCGTTGTGGTGCTCTCTGGAAAGCTCCAACTTGTTGTGGTGGTGTTGGTTGTCATGCTGGTCATACCATAGTGATGGTGTGGTTGCATCCTGCTTCGGCTACAACTCCTCTTGGTGAGCTTGTCCTTGCTCCCCTCCTGATCTCTCTAAGGCATAGCTGTAGCATTTTATCTTGTTGGATGTGAGGCTCTATTAGCTGTAGTTAGCTGCTATAGATGAGCATCAACTTGTATTGGAGCTCTATGTGATGGATTCTTGCTGTGTCAGGGTTTTGGTCAGTGACCATCTATGTGTATTTGTGAAGTATATATACTCTGTCTTTGCTCGTTACGTGTATTTGATCCTGGAGTTGTTACTTTGGTCAGTAGCTTTACTCATGAACATATACTCACTTGTTCGTAGTTATTTTACTTCTAATACTGATATGAACAGATACGACTTGGTTTGGCTATTCTTATTTGTCTCTTTCTAATAGCCTATGAGCAGATGTTATACTTGGTTTTGGTGTTACTTTCCTAGTCTTCTCTTGATAAGATAGATATTACATCTGATTTGGGCGGTGATCTTTGGTATGAGCCCCCTCTCTTAGGCTTAATTTACATGCGGCTATCCCTGTGATGTGATGAACTAGCCTTGGCACTTCGGGCTGTCGAGCACATAATCCTCAAGTATACCTTGAGGTCTTTTGTACCTCTTCTTAATGGTTACCTCTTCTAAGCTGCTTGTGGCTGGATGTGTTGGGACTTGAGTGCAGTTGGCTGGTTGTGATGTATATCTCCTCCTGGAGCTTTGTTTTTGGCGTTGCAAAGTGACATGTACCTATTGTCACTGGACAAAACTGATTGTGGTGATGAAGTCTAATCTTTGGCTTTAATCACTAGTTTTTTGTTGGCTTAATTCACGGAGCTAATCTTGATAGTGGTCTTTGTGTTGGCATTTAACTAAGCGCTAATTGTGGTGGCTTCTTGATTGGGTCTTTGGCTGGTTCTCTCCTTTGGCTCTTTGGTATTGGTTTACTCTATTTGGCTTTCTAATTAAGATCACTTTGAAAATCAGGATCTTAACTAAGATTATCTTGATCTCAAGTCTTTGGTTCCTCTGACATTGCATTTCACCAAGTGAAATGCTACATTTCTACTCTAACCCATTCTCTCTTTCTTAGTGTTTTTTTATGCAGGTTGGAAGAAAAGAAGAAGATCCAGAGAAGATCTTAGTAATAAGATCGTTTTAGGAAAATAGATATTTAGTTTTAGATCATTCCTTGTAATATTTGTTGGATATGTGTTCATGGATATGTGTTGGATATATATGTGTTCATGACTATATATTGATAACATGTGTTGGATATATATGTGTTCATGAGTATTGGTAATATGTGTTGGATATGCTATATTGGTCATATATATATATATATATATATATATATATATATATATATATATATATATATATATATGTGTGTGTGTGTGTGTGTGTGTGTGTGTGTGTGTGTGTGTGTGTGTGTGTGTGTGTGTGTGTGTGTGTGTGTGTGTGTGTGTGTGTGTGTGTGTGTGTGTGTGTGTGTGTGTGTGTGTGTTTGATTTTCTATGAAAATGAATTGATATAAGAAGAAACAGAATTAATTCCTATTTGGTCTCTTTGCCATCTGCGGCGGATGGCAAAAGCCACGCTTTTGTCTGCCAAATAGATGGCAAAGAGCCATGCCCTTTGCCGTCAGCCGCTGATGGCAAAGGCCCCTTTGCCGTCCGCCACCAAAAGCAGACGGCAAAGTAGCTCTTTACCTGCCCTTTCTTTGCCGTCCACTTTTGCCATCCGTGGCAGACAGCAAAGACCTTTGCCGTCCGCCATTCATGCCTTTTCCGTCCGCCTTGGCGAGCAAAGTAGCCGATTCTGTAGTGCATGACAAATTTATGACAGAATCAAGATAGTCATACTGTCTTTGTCATAGAAGTGTTCCATGACATTACCAAAATTATCATCACGGAGTGTCCACTTCCATGACGATAAATCGCGTCACGAAGTTATTTCGTCAAGGGTGACCGACACGTGGCATCCACCGTAGCGGACGTTGTTAAGCTATCGGGTCGGGTTTTGGATCCGATAACCGTTAACAGCCCGACCAATGGGGATTTTCCACGTGTAAAATCGTCGATGGCTGGAGAAACACGTGTCGGCTCATTGTTGGGACAGATGTCATCCACTCATTGGACGAAGGCGCCTATGATACGTCGACCGCGGCCCGCCCAACAGAGGCCCATTCTCGTGAAAACGCCGCCCATTTGACTTGGTCAAAAGGTGACGGGCGGCCCATGGAAAGCTTCGTTAACGGCCTGTTCGCATATAGCCCATTTACAGCCCGCTAACCCAAGGCCCGTTATGCCCTACCGAATTAGGCCCGATGGCGTCATCTAGGCCATCAATATGATTCGACCCGTTTTCGCCGGCCCATGTATGGCCCATGGCGTCTTCGGCCCATATGAGGCCCTATGTAACTCTTGGCCTATTAACGGCCCGTGGTGGCCAGCCCGCAATGAACGATATATCACTTTAGGCCCATTAACGGCCCGTGGTGGCGGCCCGTAATCAGCGGTGTATCACTTTATACCCATTAATGGCCCGTTATTGGTTGGGCGTTTCAACCCATGTTATCTTCGGCCTTCTCGAGCCCATTTATTCTTGGGCTCATTTGAGCATTCGTTTACTTACGGCCCGTTCATTGTAATTTTTTTACGCTTGTGGGCCAAATTCAGCCCGTGGTTACAGTCAGCCCATTTGTGGTCCGTTAGTACATTGGGCCGTTTTCATAGCGTCATCAAATACTGCCTATTAACAATGGCCCGTTATGGTCGGCCCATGAACGGACGATTCCAACTCTAGCCCGTTTACGGCCATAAAGTGGTCTGTTATTGGCCCATGTTTGGCCAATCGATCATACGGCCTGTATAAGGCCCATTGATGATAGGGCCCGTAGAAGGCCCAATATTTCTACGGCCCGTAGAAGGCCTACTGTTTCTATGGGCTGTAGAAGGCCCACTGTTTCTACGGCCCGTAGGAGGCCTAGTGTCACTACAGTAAACATTAGCCCATGGTTATTGTGGCCTAGTTTTAAAAAATAGGTTATTGCAGCCGCTAGCAAACCATGGAAAAAGAACTGCACTGACTACAAGCAAACAAATAAACAAGACAACAAGGAAATAAATAGGTAAGCAACTTATGCTAGGCTATCACCGCTATTACACATATTACATCCACTGGGCATCAAAGTTCACCACCAGTGCAAATACAGGGAACACAGCGACATATAAACGCCGCAGCAAAACAAGTCCAGAACTGAAACCACTTCAGAAGAGTTCAAGAAACAATATCCTGGGTACCCATAATGCTGGCAAGATGCTTAGCAAGCTTATTAACTTTCTCTTGTTTGGCGCTTAAATCCTCCAGCGCTTGCCGTTGCACAAGAAAGTACGCATCTGAATTCGGCAGGGACTTCCTCAGTCCTTCGGCTTCTTGCCGCATCACAGATGACTGATGCCTTTCAGCTTGTAGCTGAGACTGAAGAAGTCGAAGTTATTCAGGCAGCGAGTTCGAAGAGCTTGTGCCAGTGATGCTGCCGAGAACTTCGAACACTACATCAACGCAGGACTGTGGGGTTTTTCACTGTCTACAAGATCGTTTTTATCACCTTTCTTGGAGACGAACAGGATTGTCTCACTATCTTGAACTTTATCTGCATTACTTTCTCTACCATTGCATAGTGGGGTGCTCTTCTCCAATATTCTGTTTGCATACTACAAGAGAAACAAGCAGACACATCACAGGTTTAGCTTGTAGTATACCAAACTCATTTTGGTAAACCGGTTCAGTAGTAAGGTGGACACGATAACAGCATGAAACAAACTTATATCTATGTACAATGGTCACTGTATTGTCCATATCATTCTAGTTTATGTTCCCTAATCAAGATAGAGACACAGTTCAACTCATATATTTTTAAGACAGGGCAGCATAGACAGAATATAAGTGTGAGAAACTACACAGCATTGGCATCACTTGTAATGTGCATCACATGAGAACATCACTGTTTATACAACTTAAACTGAAATCAACATAGAGCAAGAAGTTAGAACAGCAATCCAGTTAAAGAAATAGGTTTAAAACATACCTGTTGCGCCATTGGAGTTTCAATTGGATCCTTCAAATTCGAAAGTAGTTGGTATGAGTAAATATAGTGATGCAACAGCAAAGGAGTATGGACCACAGCTACGGAATCTGACCTGAGAACGGTTGCTCTTCTACTTTAAACGCGGAGTTTGGGTTAGCTGTGGTGGTCTTCATGCTTTGGGCACTGCAGTAGCTTTACAAACTGCTCGTGTGGGGGTACTCTGTGGTGGACATGGTGCTTTGTCAACTATAAGTGGGTTACTATCCATTTGGGGTTGCGGTTAGATGGGTTGTAGCTGGTTCTCGCTTAACGGTGTAAGTGTGCAATCTGGAAGAGTCTCGATTATGTGTGGTGGGGCTAGTTTGTGGGCCAGTACAACCATGGTTCTATCTGCATCGACGGGTAGCACTTGTCTTTTGTGAAGAACGGGTTTTGCTCCCTTAGATCTGCCATCACCCCTCCAATTCAAATGGCTGATAAACAAGAAAAGAAATTGAGCGTCTGAGACATTGTATGATAGCAGATGTGGTAATTCACATATATGTTGTCTAACCAAGCAGTGACAGACATGACACAATTTCACATATATGATGCCTAACTAAGCAGGATAGCATGACACAGTTTAGGATATATGATGGATAACTTAACATGATATAATGGCATAATTCAACATATGATGAGTACCTAAACAGGATGACATGACAAAACTATATGATGTCTTTCTAAAATAGGTTGGGATGAAATAATTCACATACATGTTGTCTAAGTATACAGGATGGCATGATATAATTGACATAATTGATTCATATACTAAGCAGCTGGCACTTGCATGTATGATCTCTAAACTAAGCAGATAGAATTCAATATTGTGCATATGATGTCTAAACTAAGCAATGCAAGACACCATATGCATCATATGAGAAATATAAACATGGCAACTTAGAGCATACACCTCAGGTGGGATATAGGTGTAACGCCCTTGATGCGGCTATATCTCCCACGTGTCGAGGCACGACTTAGAGGCATAACCGCATTGAAAGCAATGTCGCAAGTGAGGTAATCTTCACACAACCCATGTAATACATAAGGAAAGAGATACATAGTTGGCTTACGATTCGCCACTTCACACAATACATAAATAAACATCCATCATTGAGTACACTCAAGGTCCGACTACGGAACCAAAATAAAAGAAGATACCCCAAATGCTACACGGATCCCCGATCGTCCCAAGCTGGGCACCACTCTCGATCATCGGGAAAAGACACATAGTAACGACCACGTTCCTCGTCGAACTCCCACTTGAGCTCGGTTGCGTCACCTGACTGGCATCGTCGGCACTGCAACTGTTTTGGTAGAATCTGTGAGTCACGGGGACTCAGCAATCTCACACCAGCGAGATCAAGACTATTTAAGCTTATAGGAAGGACAGAGTTGTAAGGTGGAGCTGCAGCAGCGACTAGCATATATGGTGGCTACATTCGCAAAAGAGAGCGAGAAGAGAAGCAAAGCACGGTCGTGAAGCTAGTAGCGATCAAGAAGTGATCTGAACTACTTACGTCCGACATAACTCCAACACCGTGTTCACTTCCGGACTCCGCCGAGAAGAGACCATCACGGTTACACACGCGTTGATGTGTATTTTAATTGAGGTCAACCGGGTTTTCTACAACCGGACATTAACAAATTCCCATCTGCCTCATAACCGCGGGCACGGCTTTGAAAGATATTACCTGCAGGGTGTCCCAACTTAGCCCATTATAAGCTCTCACGGTCAACGAAGGATATTCCTTCTACCGAAAGACCCGATCAATCTCGGAATCCCGGACTACAAGACATTTCGACAGCAATAAAACAAGACCAGCAAGACCACCCGATTGTGCCGACAAATCCCGATAGGAGCTGCACATATCTCGTTCTCGGGGCACACCGGATAAGCTAAGCGTCACAGAACCGGCGTAATCCAAGTTGCCAAGGAATGGTCCCCAGACGGTGCTCTAGTTTGGACCAACGCTTCGAAGGAGCACCGCCCGGGGTTTAAATAAAGATGACCCTCGGGCTCGCGAAAACCCGGGGAAAAAGGCTTAGGTGGCAAATGGTAAAACCAATGTTGGGCCTTGCGGACGAGTCTTATTCAAAGCGAACTGTCAAGGGGTCCCATAAATCACCCAACCATGTAAGGAAGCGAAATCAAGGAACATAACACGGTATGATGGAAACTAGGGTGGCAAGAGTGGAACAAAACACCAGGCATAAGGCCGAGCCTTCCACCCTTTACCAAGTATATAGATGCATTAATAATAGCAGATATATATATTGTGATATCCCCAACAAGTAAACATGTTCCAAAAAGGAACAACATCTCCATGTTCCAACAAGGAACAAACTTCAACTTCACCTGCAACTAGCAACACTATAAGAGGGGCTGAGCAAAGCGGTAACATAGCCAAACAACAGTTTGCTAGGAAAAAGGATGTTTAGGGGCTGACATGGCAATATGGGTGGCATGATAAGCAAGAGATAGGCATCGCAGCATAGGCATAGCAAAAGAGCGAGCAACTAGCATAGCAAAGATAGAAGTGATTTCGAGGGTATGGTCATCTTGCCTGCAATGTTCTCAGAGTTGTCGAAAGCTTGATCCTCGTAAGCGTTCTCAACAGGTTCCTCGTTCACGTACTCGTCTCCCGGCTCTACCCAAAGCAAGAACACAAACAAAGGAACCACAATAAATCACGGTGCAATGCACAATCAACATGATGCAAAACATGACATGATATGCGAGATGTGATATGCAATGCGTATGCGCGCTCCGGAAGGAAATGATGAACCAGGCATCAACTTGGCAACCCAAGTATGCCACTGGAAAGATGAGATGATTTCGGTTGAAATCGATATAAAGATCACCGGAATCGGATGCACAGTTTGCAAATGACAAGCAAAACAAGAATGGCACGAATCTGCCATTAACAGCATGATGCCACTTAGCAAGCAACAATAAATTAAGCTACTGCACCCAAACGTATCAAAAAAGTATATGGCAGTGATCTACACAAGATGCTTGACAAAATATGAGCACTGAGCTACGGCTAGTTCACATCATAACAGGTTCAAACAAGCATGGCAAAAGTGCACAAAATATCAGGCTGGACATGGCAAAAACAGCATCAGGTAGCCATGTTCAGAGCAAGAAAACAACATGCTACAGGAACTTATAATAGCAAAACAAGGCATGGCATGAATCTACTCAAAGCATAGAACAAAAGTTCCTTACCGACCATAAGCTAAAAAGGATCAGAAAATATAGTAACACCCATGTCAATATCACAAGTTTCGTTAACAGATTCAGCAACATGGCATGTCAAAAACTGATAACAAGTAGGCATGTTAAAGAGCTCGATGCACTCACTACAGAGCCTTACATGATAAACTAAGCATACATACATCAAGAAGACATGGCATAGAAGATATAAATGGCAAGAACAATATCATAGCATACATGGATCAACCACAACAACCTTGGCAAAATTGAATAACATGTAAACAATCTGCCAGGAAACATTTGATAGCAAAAGTAGAGCTCGATTGACTCAAGCTATGGCACTCCATAATTGCAAAAAAACGCATGGATGGATAGAGCAAGACATGTAGAACAAAACAGCCTTACTGAAGTATCTCAAATTATGCATAGATCTCTCGGTAGCATCAAGTTAACATGGCATCAAAATATCAGCTAAACAGGGCTGAAAACAGCAACATCAGACACCTACTTTGCATGCTTGTGCTAGTCACCACATAGATCACAAAAATACATGGCATACACCCGTGGAAAGATGGCATGGCATATTACAAAACACATGTAGGACTCAAATTCATAGGGTGCACACATCAATCATGGCAAAAATAACAAAAGTGCAAGTTCTGTTAAGAAACAGAAACTAACATCACATAGCCCTCTTCCAACAGCATTTCGGGCATCAAGATCAGCTCAAATGAAAATGATGCAATGAGATGAAATGATCTACTCTTCGAGGCGAACATTTTGACATATTACACGCGCAAAATGGAGCTACAGATGCAAAGTTACGATGCGTCGAAAATGCCACGAAATAATCACAGAACAAAATACTTAGATGAATATGAGGGGGAGAAAAAGTCAACCGGGATCCGGATCGGGATCCGGCCCGATCGGATCGAGGGCGGCGGCGGCGGTTCGCCGGAGAGGAGAAGGGGCGGGGCCGGAGCTCGGCCGGGAGGAGACGGCAATGGCGCGGGGCGGGGCGGCGCGGCCGAGGCGGAGGCGAGGGCGGCGGCCGGGCCGGCGATTCTTGAAGCGGCGGGCCGGCCGGCCGGCGCGGCGGTGGCGGAGGAGGCTTGGGAGGGCCGGGAGGCGCTGGCAGCACGGGCCATGGCTCGGCGGGCCGGGCGTGTGCGGTGGCCGGGCGCCACGTGGCGCGCTTCTGGTTCGCCGGGCGGCGGCGCTGGCGGGCGGACGTGTCCGGACGGGGTGGGGTTTCGTCCGGCGCGAGGTAGGGGAAGGCTAGGGTTAGACCAAGAGATTTGGAATGGGGTTGCTTAAATAGGCATAGAGGAACTAGGAGAGTCCAAATGAGGTGTAGTTTTCGCCACACGATCGTGATCGAGCGACGGAGAGCATGGAAGTGACTTGGATGGGTTATTGGGCTATTTTGAAGGGTGTTGGGCTGCAACTTAAAAGAGGCCTTTTCGAGAGTGCGGTTAACCGTTGGAGTACCAAACGAGCTCCAAATGACCCGAAACTTGACCGGTGGTCTAACGGCGGTATGCCAAGGCCACTAGACAAACCTCGGTCCGTTCGAGAAGGTTTAGTGCCGCTTTACGGAAAAAGCGTAAAAGGGGCCGCGGGGAGATAGGAGTGCGGATTGCAAAAGCGGACAATGGGAAAATGCTCGGAATCATGAGGCGAACACGTATGCAAATCGATGCACATGATGACATGATATAAAATGCATGACATGGACAAAATGCAAAATGAAGAAAAACCCAACCACGGAGGAATATCATATCACAATGCGAAAATGGCAAGAGTTGGAGTTACAAATATGGAAAGTTACTTCCGGGTGTTACAACACTCCACCACTACAAGAGGATCTCGTCCGAGATCTAGGGCTGAAAGAACTCCGGATATTCGGAACGGAGGTGATCCTCGCGCTCCCAGGTGGCTTCTCGGTCGGAATGGTGTGACCACTTCACTTTCAGGAATTTGATTGACTTGTTGCGAGTCTTGCGCTCGGTTTCTTCAAGAATAGCAACGGGGTGCTCATGATAAGAAAGATCTTCTTGAAGGTCAATCTCTTCGAAGTTGATAGTGCGTTCAGGAGTCTTGAAGCACTTGCGAAGCTGTGACACGTGAAACACATCGTGCACATTTGCGAAGTTGGACGGAAGCTCAAGTTGATAGGCGAGATCGCCTCTTTTGCCAATTATCTTGAAAGGACCCACGTATCTAGGGGCAAGCTTCCCTTTGATACCGAAGCGACGAGTGCCTTTCATTGGAGAGACGCGGAGGTAGACATGGTCTCCGATTTCAAAAGCCACCTCACGGTGCTTATCATCATAATAGCTCTTCTGGCGCGATTGCGCGGCTTTGAGATTCTCACGAATGACTTTGCACATTTCTTCTGCTTCTGTGATCAAGTCGTTGCCAAGAAGTTGGCCTTCACCTGTCTCAGACCAATTGAGAGAGTACGGCACTTTCGCCATAGAGAATTTGAATGGGCCTTGCCGAACTCGCTTGGAAACTGTTGTTGTAGGAGAACTCGGCATATGGAAGACAATCTTCCCACTTCATACCAAAGGAAATGACACAAGCCCTGAGCATATCTTCAAGGATTTGATTAACTCGCTCAACTTGGCCACTTGTTTGAGGATGGAAAGCTGTCTTTGAAAGCGAATGTTGGTGCCCATGGCCTTCGAAAAGAATCCCAAAACTTGGAGGTAAAGATGCTGCCACCGTCTCGAAGAGATCACTTGTGGAATGCCGTGCAAGGAGACAATCACGAGGTGTATAGCTCGCCAACCGAGCTGCTGTGATAGATTCTTTGATAGGAAGAAAATGAGCCACTTTAGTAAGCTTGTCAATGACAACGAAGATAGCATCATTTCCACGCTTGGACTTAGGAAATCCGATCACGAAGTCCATTTCAATATGATCAAACTTCCATTCGGAATAGCAAGAGGTTGGAGGAGACCAGCTGGTCGTTGGTGTTCGCTTTCACTCTTCGCAGACATCACACACATTCACGAATTGAGCAATTTCTCGCTTCATTCGAGTCCACCAATATGATTGCTTGAGGTCTGGTACATCTTTTACTTCCGGGATGAATGGATAGAAGCGAATTGTGAGCCTCGTTCATAATGACTTTTCTCAGATCACCCTTAGGAACCACAATCCGGTCCTCGAAGAAAAGAGTATCTTTGTCATCAACGTGGAAGCACTTGTACTTGGAAATGCCCTTGTCGATACCACGTTTCACCTTTTTCACCATGGTATCTAGAAGTTGAGCCTCACGAATCTGATCTTCCAAAGTAGGAGAGACTATGAGGTTGGCAAGAAAGCCTTGAGGAACAACTTGAAGATTCAGCTTGCGGAAAGCTTCACAGAGATCCGGCTGGAAGGGCTTGAGGATTAAACTGTTGCAGTAAGCCTTCCTGCTCAAAGCATCTGCAATGACATTGGCCTTGCCCGGAGTATATTCAATACTTGGGTTGTACTCTTGAATCATTTCGACCCATCGAGTCTGCCTGAGGTTGAGGTTGGGATGAGTGAAGATGTACTTGAGACTCTTGTGATCGGTGAAAATGTCCACTTTCCTTCCCAACAAGAGATGTCTCCATGTTATCAATGCATGGACAACTGCTGCCAACTCAAGATCGTGAGTGGGGTAGTTCTTTTCGTTGGGCTTCAACTGGCGAGAGGTATAAGCCACAACTCTCTTCTCTTGCATTAACACAGCACCGAGACCTTGAAGAGAAGCATCACAGAAAACTTCAAATGGCTTGGATTCATTAGGAGGAGTCAAGACAGGAGCTGTGACGAGTTTCTCTTTGAGAGTATTGAAAGCAACGTCACACTCAGGAGACCAGACATACTTCACATGCTTCTGGAGGAGGTTGGAAAGAGGCTTTGCAATCTTGGAGAAATTCTCAACGAATCTTCGGCAATAGCTTGCAAGACCAAGAAAACTGCGGAGCTGCTTGACATTCTGAGGAGGTTCCCAATTCACAATTGCGGACACCTTCTCGGGATTAACAGTGATGCCCTTGGCGGAGATGATATGACCAAGATAAAGCACTTCATCAAGCCAAAATTCACATTTGGAGAACTTAGCATAGAATTGATGCTCTCTGAGCTTGTCTAGCACCAATCGCAAATGTTTGGCATGATCCTTCTTATTCTTGGAGAAGACCAAAATATCATCAAGATAGACCAAGACGAATTCATTGGTGTAGGGGTTGAATATGAAGTTCATCATCCGAGAGAATGTTGGAGGAGCATTGACAAGGCGAAAGACATGACAGTATATTCATAAGATCCAAAGCTTGTTCGAATCTGTCTTGGGAATATCTTGTTCACGAATCGAATCGATGATAACCCATACGAAGGTCAAGCTTGGAGAATACTTTAGCACCTTTGAGTTGCTCGAAAAGCTCATTGATGTTGGGAAGTGGATACTTGTTCTTGATAGTCTTCTTATTCAATGGACGGTAATCGACGCAAAGTCGGTCCGTGCCATCCTTCTTCCGGACAAAAGAACACCACAACCCCAAGGAGATGAACTCGGTCCGATCAAACCAGACGCTCTTGTTCATCGAGCTGCTTCTTCAATTCCTTCAGCTCATCAGGTCTAAGCTTGTATGGACGCTTGCAAGCGGGTTGATGCGGGCTCAAGATCGATAACGAACTCAAGCGGCCGATGAGGAGGCATACCCGGAAGCTCTTCTGGAAAGACATCTTGGTACTCACAAACGACTGGAATCTGAGAGATAGCATCCAATTCGCCCTTCTCATTGAGAGAAAACAACCAAATGGTTTCATCACGAGCGGCATAGATGATTACATCATTAGAAGAGTGAGTCAATTGAATTTCCCTGGCAGCACAATCAAGCTGAGCTTTGTGCTGATAAAGCCAGTCCATCCCGAGAATGAGATCAATATCCGAGTCACCAAGGACAAATGGTTTAGCCAGAAATCTATAGTCGCCCATCTTGATAGAAACATCCGGAATCCTTGTGGTAGCTCTCATAGAAGAGGCTGGAGAAACAATCCCAAGGGTTTTTCCAACATCTCCGAAATGAAATCATGCTTTGCAACAAATGATCTAGACATGAAACAATGCGATGCACCGGTATCAAATAAGACTTTTGCAGGAATATCATTAACTGGAAGATTACCCATTATCACATCAGAAGATTCCTCCGCTTGAGCTGCATTCATCATATTGACCTTGGCATGCTTTGGATTATGCTTGACCCCGCATTGCTGGAAGATTTCACAGAGGAGGAGGCGGAAGGCACCTCTGGTTGAAGCATTTGTTAGCATAGTGACCTTCTGCCGACATTTGTTGCAAGTCACCTCGAGAGCGGACGGTGGTAAGGAGCACTTGACCTTGGAGCTTGAGAATTAGACTTGTTCGATAGCTTGGGTTGGGTGGGTGGGAAGATCCACGGCCACCTGAGTTCTTCTGGCGATAAGGCCGACGGAACGGAGGAGGAGGAAGGTAGAACTTCGCTGCTTAGCTGCCACTTGAGAGGAAGAAGAAGACTGAACTGCATCCCTGATTCTTTTCTTAGAAGCCTCACATTTGAGCTGGGCAGCTTCTTGATTCAGTGCCATGTTGTAGAATTCATCATACTTTTCTGGCTCAAAAGCACAAGAGCTAATTGCAGATCTTCTCTCGGACCACCTCGAATTGATAGATCATACTCTTTTCATCAGGGACGTCTTGCTTAGCAAAGCGAGCAAGTTTCTGGAACTGGATATTGTATTGATAGACAGACATGTTGCCTTGCTTGAGATTGCGGAACTCCTCACGCTTGCTCTCAACAACACTTTTGAATGTGGTGAGCTCTGAAATCACGGCGGAACTCATCCTGTAATGACACGACCTCCTCTGGAATCTTTGTATTCTTTGGTACCACTCGGCAGCTTGATCCTTGAGTTGAAGCGATGCAAACTTGACAAAGTCCTCGGTCGACATTGCTACATTCAAAATGCTTGCAGATGTCCACAAGCCAATCGTCAGCGTCTGTGGCCTCAACACAGAAACTGAAAGACTTCGGCTGATTAGCGAGGAACTGACTGAGAGTAGCAAAGTGTGGCTGGTTGTTGCCTTGACCTTGATTTCCTTGACTGCCTTGCCCTTGAGTACGTTCTTGCAAGAGCTGCAAAATCATCTGAGCATTGGCATTGGTGGCTGCCATGATAGCTTGCCAGGCCTCTGGAGGCGGAGGTGGAGGTGGAGGGTTCGACTGATTCCCATCATCACGATCCGGATTCAGACGCGTTGGCGGAGCCATCCTGAAGAGGGTGACATCCGTTAGTCCTTTGATAGACAAATAGTCAAGTTGAATCAATGGATAGAAATTGCAACATATAGTCTTCACAATAAACATTCGAACAAGAATGAACGAATGAATTCCAAAGTTAATCATCACACGTCCATTAAGGTGAGAAGCCACTTAGATAAGATATGGAAACAACATCTGTCTTAGAAACAAATCGAATATCACAACTGAAAACAAAAGATTGGCTTCTAGAATGAGCCGGAACAAACACATGATAGAGATTTCGCCCAAAGTGTTCGTGGTGGGGCCCACACGGACACGACGTATAGCGGACGTCACGAATGACAAACAAGACGTCCCCGAATCAGCATAGCCAAGGATTCTTTAAGACGCCTCGCGACCATCAGAATCGACCGTGAATGGGCGGACCACTAGACGTTGAACCCCAATCTCAAATCATACATCTGTCGGAAAGATATCCTTTAAGCTACTAGAATTCCCACCTATAAACTCCCGAAACTTTCTGGTTATGCAATCTGGTGTTGGGGATACAGGGGACACAAAATATATCACCCAAACTAACAATACCTAGATCCAGCTGTATCCATCCGTCAACACATAACCAAGAAATCCTCGGAAATCGTGTACCTCGACCTTCGAAAAACATCCGTTATACTGTTGGGGAACGTAGCAGAAATTCAAAATTTTCCTACGTGTCACCAAGATCTATCTATGGAGAAACTAGCAACGAGGGAAGGAGAGTGCATCTACATACCCTTGTAGATCGCTAAGCGGAAGCGTTCAAGTGAACGGGGTTGATGGAGTCGTACTCGTCGTGATTCAGATCACCGATGATCAAGTGCGAGCGGACGGCACCTCCGCGTTCAACACACGTACAGCCGGTGGCGTCTCCCACGCCTTGATCCAGCAAGGAGAGAGGGAGAGGTTGAGGAAGACTCCATCCAGCAGCAGCACAACGGCATGGTGGTAATGGAGGCGTGGCAATCCCAGAGGCTTCGCCAAGCACCAAGGGAGAGGAGGAGGAGGAGAGGCGGGGCTGCACCAAGAGGAGAGGTTCTCGTGTGTTGGGCAGCCCAAAACCTCAAGTATATATAGGGGAAAGGGGCTGCGCCCCTTTAGGGTTTCCACCCCAAGGGGTGCGGCCAGCCCTAGATGGGACTTGGGGCGGCCAAGAGGGGAGGAGTGCCTCCCAAGTCAAGTGGAGGCCCTCCCCTTAGGGTTTCCCCCTCCCATGCGCATGGGCCTTGGGGGCTGGTTCCCTTGGCCCATTATGGCTAGGGCGCCCCCTACAGCCCATGCTACTGTATTGGACGTGGTGGAACAATTTCCGGACCTCCGGACCCCTCCGAATCCTCCGGAACCTTCCGAAGCTTCCGGTACAATACCGAAAAACCCGAACTTTTAGGAAACCGAACAACAACTTTCCATATATAAATCTTTACCTCGGACCATTCCGAACTCCTCGTGACGTCCGGGATCTCATCCGGACTCGAACAACATTCGGTAACCACATACAAACTTCCTTTATAACCCTAGCGCCATCGAACCTTAAGTGTGTAGACCCTACGGGTTCGGGAATCATGAGACATGACCGAGACGTTCTCGGTCAATAACCAACAGCGGGATCTGGATACCCATGTTGGCTCCCACATGTTCCACGATGATCTCATCGGATGAACCACGATGTCAAGGACTCAATCGATCCCGTATACAATTCCCTTTGTCTAGCGGTATTGTACTTGCCCGAGATTCGATCGTCGGTATACCGATACCTTGTTCAATCTCGTTACGGCAAGTCTCTTTACTCGTTCCGTAACACATCATCCCGTGATCAACCCCTTGGTCACATTGTGCACATTATGATGATGTCCTACCGAGTGGGCCCAGAGATACCTCTCCGTTTACGGAGTGACAAATCCGATCTCGATCCGTGTCAACCCAATGGTCACTTCGGAGATACCGTAGTGCACCTTTATAGTCACCCGATTCGTTGTGACGTTTGATACACCCAAAGCACTCCTACGGTATCCGGAATTGCACGATCTCATGGTCTAAGGAAGAGATACTTGACATTGGAAAAGCTCTAGCAAAACGAACTACGATCTTGTGCTATGCTTAGGATTGGGTCTTGTCCATCACATCATTCTCCTAATGATGTGATCCGTTATCAATGACATCCAATGTCCATGGTCAGGAAACCGTAACCATCTATTGATCAACGAGCTAGTCAACTAGAGGCTTACTAGGGACATGGTGTTGTCTATGTATCCACACATGTATTGCTGTTTCCGGTCAATACAATTATAGCATGAATAATAAGCGATTATCATGAACAAGGAAATATAATAATAACTAATTTATTATTGCCTCTAGGGCATATTTCCAACAGTCTCCCACTTGCACTAGAGTCAATAATCTAGTTCACATCGCCATGTGATTAACATCGATAAGTCACATCGCCATGTGACCAACATCCAAAGAGTTTACTAGTGTCTTAAACTAGTTCACATCACCATGTGATTAAGTCTCAATGAGTTCGGGGTTTGATCATGTTTTGCTTGTGAGAGAGGTTTTAGTCAACGGTGCGAACCTTTCAGATCCGTGTGTACTTCGCAATTCTCTATGTCATATTGTAAATGCTGCTTTCACGCTCCACTTGGAGCTATTCCAAATGGTTGCTCCACTATACGTATCCGGTTTGCTTCTCGAGTCACTCGGATAGGTGTTAAAGCTTGCATCGGCGTAACCCTTTACGCCGAACTCTTTATCACCTCCATAATCGAGAAACATGTCCTTATTCCTCTAAGGATAATTTTGACCGCTATCCGGTGATCCACTCCTTGATCACCTTTGTACTCTCTTGCCGATATGTAGCAAGGCACACATCGGTGCAGTACACGGCATAGCATACTATAGAGCCTACGTCTCGAAGCATAGGGACGACCTTCGTCCTTTCTCTCTTTTCTGCCGTGGTCGAGCTTTAACTCTTAACTTCATACCTTACATCTCAGGCAAGAACTCCTTCTTTGGTGATCCATCTTGAACACCTTCAAGATCATGTCAAGGTATGTGCTCATTTGAAAGTACTATTGAGCGTTTTGATCTATCCTCATAGATCTTGATGCTCAATGTTCAAGTAGCTTAATCCAGGTTTTCACTTGAAAACACTTTAACCCTATATGCTTTAGAAATTCTACATCATTTCGATCACCAATATGTCAACAACATATACTCATCGAAATTCTATAGTGCTCCCACTCACTTCTTTGGAAATACAAGTTTCTCATAAACTTTGTATAAACCCAAAATCTTTGATCATCTCATCAAAGTGCACATTCCAACTCCGAGATGCTTACTCCAGTCCTTAGAAGGATCGCTGGAGCTAGCATACCTTTAGCATCCTTAGGATCGACAAAACTTTTCGATTGTATCACATACAACCTTTCCTTACGTAACCGGTAAGGAAACTCGTCTTGACATCCATTGCCAGATTTCATAAATGCAGCTTGTGCTAACATGATTCCGACGGACTTAAGCATCGCTACGGATGAGAAAATCTCATCGTAGTCAACTCCTTGAACTTGTGAAAACTCTTTGCCACAAGTCGAGCTTCATAGAAGGTGACATTACCGTCCATGTCCGTCTTCTTCTTAAAGACCCATTTATTTCAATGGCTTGCCGATCATCGGCAAGTCCACCAAAGTCCATGCTTTGTTATGATATATGGATCCTACTCGGATTTCATGGTTTCTAACCATTTGTCGGAATTTGGGCCCACCATCGCTTCTCCATAGCTCGAGGTTCATTGTTGTCTAGCAACATGACCTTCAAGACATGATTCTTGTACCACTCAAGTAGTACGCATCCTTGTCACCCCACGAGGTGCGTCGGTGACTTGATCCGAAACTTCATGATCACTATCATAAGCTTCTACTTCAATTGGTGTAGGTGCCACGGAACAACTTCTGTGCCCTGCTACACACTTGTTGAAGTGACGGTTCAATGACCTCATCAAGTCTCCACCATCCTCCCACTCAACTTTTCGAGACGAACTTTTCCTCGAGAAAGGACCCGATTCAAGAAACAATCCCTATTGCTTTCGGATCTGAATTAGGAGGTATACCCAACCGTTTTGGGTGTCCTATGAAGATGCATTTTGTCCGCTTTGGGTTCGAGCTTATCAACCTGAAACTTTTCCACATAAGCGTCGCAGCCCCAAACTTTTAAGAAATGACAGCTTAGGTTTCTCTAAACCATAGTTCATACGGTGTCATCTTAACGGAATTACGTGGTGCCCTATTTAAGTGAGTGTGGTTGTCTCTAATGCCTAACCCATGAACGATAGTGGTAATTCGATAAGAGACATCATGGTACGCACCATATCCAATAGGGTGCAACTATGATGTTCGGACACACCATCACACTATGGTGTTCCAGGCGGTATTTATTGTGAAACAATTTGCACAATGTCTTAATTGTGTGCCAAAACTCGTAACTCAGATATTCATCTCTATGATCATATCATAGACATTCTATCCTCTTGTCACGATGATCTTCAACTTCACTCTGAAATTACTTGAACCATTCAATAATTCAGACTTGTGCTTCATCAAGTAAATATACTCAACATCTACTCGAATCATTTGTGAAGTCAGAACATAACGATATTCATCTTTGCATGCCTCAAAGCACTCATTGGACTGCACACATCAAAATGTGTTACTTCCAACAAGTTGCTATCTTGTTCCATCTTATTGAAACCGAGGCTTTTAGGTCATCTTGCCCATGTGGTATGTTTTGCATATCTCAAATGATTCAAAATCAAGTGAGTCCAAACGATCCATCTGCATGGAGTTTCTTCATGCATATACACCAATAGACATGGTTCGCATGTCTCAAACTTTTCAAAACGAGTGAGTCCAAAGATCCATCAACATGGAGCTTCTTCATGCGTTTTACACCAATATGACTTATATGGCAGTGCCACAAGTAAGTGGTACTATCATTACTATCTTATACTTTTGGCATGAAAATGTGTATCACTACGATCGAGATTCAATAAACCATTCCTTTAGGTGCAAGACCATTGAAGGTGTTATTCAAATAAATAGAGTAACCATTATTCTCCTTAAATGAATAACCGTATTGCGATAGACATAATCCAATCATGTCTATGCTCAACATAAACACCAAATGACAATTATTCAGGTTTAATACTAATCTTTATGGTAGAGGGAGCGTGCGATGTTTGATCACATCAAACTTGGAAACACTTCCAACACATATCGTCACTCACCTTTAGATAGTCTCCGTTTATTCCGTAGCTTTTGTTTGAGTTACTAACACTTAGCAACCGAACCGGTATCTAATACCCTGGTGCTACTAGGAGTACTAGTAAAGTACACATTAACATAATGTATATCCAATATACTTCTATCGACCTTTCCAGCCTTCTCATCTACCAAGTATCTAGGGTAATTCTGCTCCAGTGGTTGTTCCCTTTATTACAGAAGCACTCAGTCTCGGGTTTGGGTTCAACCTTGGGATTCTTCACTAGAGCAGCAGCTGATTTGCCGTTTCATGAAGAATCCCTTCTTGCCCTTGCCCTTCTTGAAACTAGTGGTTTCACTAACCATCAACAATTGATGCTCCTACTTGATTTCTACTTTTCGCGATGTCAAACAACGCGAATACCTCAAGGATCATCATATCTATCCCTGATATGTATAGTTCATCACAAAGCTCTAGCAGCTTGGTGGCAATGACTATGGAGAAACATCACTATCTCATCTGGAAGATCAACTCCCACTCGATTTAAGTGATTGTTGTATTCAGACAATCTGAGCACAAGCTCAACGATTGAGCGTTTCTCCCTTAGTTTGTAGGCTAAGAAAATCGTCGGAGGTCTCATACCTCTTGACGTGGGCACGAGCCTGAAATCCCAATTTCAGCCCTCGAAACATCTTATATGTTCATGACGTTTCAAAACGTCTTTGGTGCCTCAACTCTAAACCGCTTAACTGAACTATCACGTAGTTATCAAGACGTGTATGTCCGATGTTCGCAACATCCACAAACGACGTTTGGGGTTCAGCACACTGAGCGGTGCATTAAGGACATAAGCTTTCTACTGTCCGCATAATCGCTACTTTCAACTTTCAACTATATTTTCTCTAGGAACATATCTAAACAGTGGAACTAAAGCGTGAGCTTACGACATAATTTGCAAAAGGTCTTTTGACTATGTTCATGATAATTAAGTTCATCTTATGAACTCCCACTCAGATAGACATCCCTCTGGTCATCTAAGTGATTACATGATCCGAATCAACTAGGCCGTGTCCGATCAACACGTGAGACGGACTAGTCATCATCGGTGAACATCTTCATGTTGATCGTATCTACTATACGACTCATGCTCGACCTTTCGGTCTCCGTGTTCCGAGGCCATGTCTTCACATGCTAGGCTCGTCAAGTTAACCCTAAGTGTTTCTGCGTGTGTAAATCTTGCTTACACCCGTTGTATGTGAACGTAAGAATCCATCACACCCGATTAACACGTGGTGCTTAGAAGCGACGAACTGTAGCAACGGTGCACAGTTAGGGGAGAACACTTCTTGAAATTTGTGTAAGGGATCATCTTATTTACTACCGTCGTTCTAAGTAAACAAGATGCATAAACATAATAAACATCACATGCAATTATATAGTAGTGACATGATATGGCCAATATCATATAGCTCCATTGATCTCCATCTTCGGGGCTCCATGATCATAATCGTCACCGGCATGACACCATGATCTCCATCATCATGATCTCCATCATCGTGTCTTCATGAAGTTGTCTCGCCAACTATTACTTCTACTACTATGGCTACGGTTAGCAATAAAGTAAAGTAATTACATGGCGTTGTTTAATGACACGCAGGTCATACAATAAATAAAGACAACTCCTATGGCTCCTGCCGGTTGTCATACTCATCGACATGCAAGTCGTGAATCCTATTACAAGAACATGATCAATCTCATACATCACATATCATTCATCACATTCTTCTTGGCCATATCACATCACATAGCATACCCTGCAAAAACAAGTTAGGCGTCCTCTAATTGTTGTTTGCATGTTTTACGTGGCTGCTATGGGTTTCTAGCAAAACGTTTCTTACGCAAAACCACAACGTGATATGCCAATTGCTATTTACCCTTCATAAGGACCCTTTTCATCGAATCCGTTCCGACTAAAGTGGGAGGCGGCACCGCTAGCCACCTTATGCACCAAGTGCATGTCGATCGGTGGAACCTGTCTCACGAAGAGCGTGTAAGGTCGGTCCGGCCGCTTCATCCCACAATACCGTCGAAACAAGATTGGACTAGTAACGGTAAGCATATTGAACATCATCAACGCCCACAACTACTTTGTGTTCTACTCGTGCAAAGAATCTACGCAATAGACCTAGCTCATGATGCCTTTGTTGGGGAGCGAGCAGAAATTCAAAATTTTCCACGTGTCACCAAGATCTATCTATGGAGAAACTAGCAACGAGGGAAGGAGAGTGCATCTACATACCCTTGTAGATCGCTAAGCGAAGCGTTCAAGTGAACGGGGTTGATGGAGTCGTACTCGCCGTGATTCAGATCACCGATGATCAAGTGCGAACGGACGGCACCTCCGCGTTCAACACACGTACAGCCGGTGGCGTCTCCCACGCCTTGATCCAGCAAGGAGAGAGGGAGAGGTTGAGGAAGACTCCATCCAGCAGCAGCACAACGGCATGGTGGTGATGGAGGAGCGTGGCAATCCCGCAGGCTTCGCCAAGCACCAAGGGAGAGGAGGAGGAGGAGAGGGGGCTGCACCAAGAGGAGAGGTTCTCGTGTGTTGGGCAGCCCAAAACCTCAAGTATATATAGGGGAAAGGGGGCTGCGCCCCTTTAGGGTTTCCACCCCAGGGGTGCGGCCAGCCCTAGATGGGACTTGGGGCGGCCAAGAGGGGAGGAGTGCCTCCCAAGTCAAGTGGAGGCCCTCCCCTTAGGGTTTCCCCCTCCCATGCGCATGGGCCTTGGGGGCTGGTTCCCTTGGCCCATTATGGCTAGGGCGCCCCCTACAGCCCATGCTACTGTATTGGACGTGGTGGAACAATTTCCGGACCTCCGGACCCCTCCGAATCCTCCGGAACCTTCCGAAGCTTCCGGTACAATACCGAAAAAACCGAACTTTTTCGGAACCCGAACAACAACTTTCCATATATAAATCTTTACCTCCGGACCATTCCGAACTCCTCGTGACGTCCGGGATCTCATCCGGACTCGAACAACATTCGGTAACCACATACAAACTTCCTTTATAACCCTAGCGCCATCGAACCTTAAGTGTGTAGACCCTACGGGTTCGGGAATCATCTGAGACATGACCGAGGCGTTCTCGGTCAATAACCAACAGCGGGATCTGGATACCCATGTTGGCTCCTACATGTTCCACGATGATCTCATCGGATGAACCACGATGTCAAGGACTCAATCGATCCGTATACAATTCCCTTTGTCTAGCGGTATTGTACTTGCCCGAGATTCGATCGTCGGTATACCGATACCTTGTTCAATCTCGTTACGGCAAGTCTCTTTACTCGTTCCGTAACACATCATCCGTGATCAACCCCTTGGTCACATTGTGCACATTATGATGATGTCCTACCGAGTGGGCCCAGAGATACCTCTCCGTTTACACGGAGTGACAAATCCCGATCTCGATCCGTGTCAACCCAATGGTCACTTTCGGAGATACCGTAGTGCACCTTTATAGTCACCCGATTACGTTGTGACGTTTGATACACCCAAAGCACTCCTACGGTATCCGGAATTGCACGATCTCATGGTCTAAGGAAGAGATACTTGACATTGGAAAAGCTCTAGCAAAACGAACTACACGATCTTGTGCTATGCTTAGGATTGGGTCTTGTCCATCACATCATTCTCCTAATGATGTGATCCCGTTATCAATGACATCCAATGTCCATGGTCAGGAAACCGTAACCATCTATTGATCAACGAGCTAGTCAACTAGAGGCTTACTAGGGACATGGTGTTGTCTATGTATCCACACATGTATTGCTGTTTCCGGTCAATACAATTATAGCATGAATAATAAACGATTATCATGAACAAGGAAATATAATAATAACTAATTTATTATTGCCTCTAGGGCATATTTCCAACATATACAAGTCATGGCAACACTCCCGAGCTCGCCCCAGTACTGGGTTATCGGGGTTATCTCACCAACAACTGCACAAAAGAGATTTCGATGTCGGTAAAACTCAGGTATTCCAGAACTGCAACGATAAAATTGTGACGACAACACCTCGGAGCTCAACTCCCCGGGACACTGCCACAACCCCTAAATGTCAGGAGGCACCAAGAACAATGTTCTCGTCACAAAACCATCGGAACGATCCCAAGATACCCGCGTGATCCTAAAAAAATTTTTTAGTGAAATTTGAGGAGAGAAGAGTCAAAACTCTACGTCAGGAGATCTCACAGAGCGACGAAGGGACTGGGGAGTAAAAAGAATCCCACTCTCCGATATATATAATCCTAAGACTCAAAACATTTTCCATTCTAGACTCAACAACGCCAGTAAACAATCAAGTAGGGGGGCTCCTAAGTCGGGGAAGGCTCTGATTACCAACTTGTAACGCCCTCGATGCGGCTATATCTCCCACGTGTCGAGGCACGACTTAGAGGCATAACCGCATTGAAAGCAATGTCGCAAGTGAGGTAATCTTCACACAACCCATGTAATACATAAGGGAAAGAGATACATAGTTGGCTTACAATGCCACTTCACACAATACATAAATAAACATCCATCATTGAGTACACTCAAGGTCCGACTACGGAACCAAAATAAAAGAAGATACCCCAAATGCTACACAGATCCCCGATCGTCCCAACTGGGCACCACTACTGATCATCAGGAAAAGACACATAGTAACGACCACGTTCCTCGTCGAACTCCCACTTGAGCTCGGTTGCGTCACCTACACTGGCATCGTCGGCACCTGCAACTCTTTTGGTAGAATCTGTGAGTAACGGGGACTCAGCAATCTCACACCCGCGAGATCAAGACTATTTAAGCTTATAGGAAGGACAGAGTTGTAAGGTGGAGCTGCAGCAAGCGACTAGCATATATGGTGGCTACATTCGCAAAAGAGAGCGAGAAGAGAAGCAAAGCACGGTCGTGAAGCTAGTAGCGATCAAGAAGTGATCCTGAACTACTTACGCCGACATAACTCCAACATCGTGTTCACTTCCCGGACTCCACGAGAAGAGACCATCACGGTTACACACGCGTTGATGTGTATTTTAATTGAGGTCAACTTCGGTTTTCTACAACCGGACATTAACAAATTCCCATCTGCCTCATAACGCGGGCACGGCTTTGAAAGATATTACCTGCAGGGTGTCCCAACTTAGCCCATTATAAGCTCTCACGGTCAACGAAGGATATTCCTTCTACCGGGAAGACCCGATCAATCTCGGAATCCTGGACTACAAGACATTTCGACAGCAATAAAACAAGACCAGCAAGACCACCCGACTGTGCCGACAAATCCCGATAGGAGCTGCACATATCTCGTTCTCAGGGCACACCGGATAAGCTAAGTGTACAGGAACCGACGTAATCCAAGTTGCCAAGGAATGGTCCCGCACGGTGCTCTAGTTTGGACCAACGCTCGAAGGAGCACTCGCCCGGGGGTTTAAATAAAGATGACCCTCGGGCTCGCGAAAACCCGGGGGAAAAAGGCTTAGGTGGCAAATGGTAAAACCAATGTTGGGCCTTGCCGGACGAGTCTTATTCAAAGCGAACTGTCGAGGGGGTCCCATAAATCACCCAACCGTGTAAGGAACGCGAAATCAAGGAACATAACACCGGTATGACGGAAACTAGGGTGGCAAGAGTGGAACAAAACACCAGGCATAAGGCCGAGCCTTACACCCTTTACCAAGTATATAGATGCATTAATAATAGCAGATATATATACTGTGATATCCCCAACAAGTAAACATGTTCCAAAAAGGAACAACATCTCCATGTTCCAACAAGGAACAAACTTCAACTTCACCTGCAACTAGCAACGCTATAAGAGGGGCTGAGCAAAGGGGTAACATAGCCAAACAACGGTTTGCTAGGAAAAAGGATGGTTAGGGGCTGACATGGCAATATGGGTGGCATGATAAGCAAGAGATAGGCATCGCAGCATAGGCATAGCAAAAGAGCGAGCAACTAGCATAGCAAAGATAGAAGTGACTTCGAGGGTATGGTCATCTTGCCTGCAATGTTCTCAGAGTTGTCGAAAGCTTGATCCTCGTAAGCGTTCTCAACAGGTTCCTCGTTCACGTACTCGTCTCCGGCTCTACCCAAAGCAAGAACACAAACAAAGGAACCACAATAAATCACGGTGCAATGCACAATCAACATGATGCAAAACATGACATGATATGCGAGATGTGATATGCAATGCGTATGCGCGCTCCGGAAGGAAAATGATGAACCAGGCATAAACTTGGCAACCCAAGTATGCCACTGGAAAGATGAGATGATTTCGGTTGAAATCGATATAAAGATCACCGGAATCGGATGCACGGTTTGCAAATGACAAGCAAAACAAGAATGGCACGAATCTGCCATTAACAGCATGATGCCACTTAGCAAGCAACAATAAATTAAGCTACTGCACCCAAACGTATCAACAAAGTATATGGCAGTGATCTACACAAGATGCTTGACAAAAGATGAGCACTGAGCTACGGCTAGTTCACATCATAGCAGGTTCAAACAAGCATGGCAAAAGTGCACAAAATATCAGGCTGGACATGGCAAAAACAGCATCAGGTAGCCATGTTCAGAGCAAGAAAACAACATGCTACAGGAACTTATAATAGAAAAACAAGGCATGGCATGAATCTACTCAAAGCATAGAACAAAAGTTCCTTACTGACCATAAGCCAAAAAGGATCAGAAAATATAGTAACACCCATGTCAATATCGCAAGTTTCGTTAACAGATTTTCATTTTCGGAATCATGAGACGAACACGTATGCAAATGCGATGCACATGATGACATGATATAAAATGCATGACATGGACAAAATGCAAAATGAAGAAAACCCCAACCACGGAGGGAATATCATATCACAATGCCGAAAATGGCAAGAGTTGGAGTTACAAATATGGAAAGTTACTTCCGGGGTGTTACAATAGGACTGGTCATCTGTCTCTAAATCCTCCTCTGAGGAGCTCCCTGTAACCATCGAGATATATGCTTCAACAGGTACCATTGCCTGCTCTGAAGACCTTGGTCTCACTCCAGATTTTTCCATAACCGGCTCAAATGGCTGATACACATGAAGAGTAGTTCAATATACACAGATTGTCGACAAATGGAATACGTACTGGAAAAAAAAGATGGCATGAGATAATTCACATATATGATGCCTGGCTCCATGGCGGTGCATAATTCACATATATGATAACTAGCTGAAAAACATGGCATTTCATAATTCACATATCTGATATAGAAAGCAAACAGGAGGCATTCACACAAAGCATGTCTAATCTAAGCAGATGGCATGGCAATACAAGGCATCATATGCATGATATGAGCAATATAACCCAGCCAAGTTAGAGCATGCACCTCGGGGATCTGTTGGTCATCTCTCTGAATCCTCCTCTGAGGAGCTATCTGTAACCAGCAAGAAATCTGCATCGATAGGTAGCACTAACTGCTCAGAAGACCTTGTTTTCACTCCAGATTTTCCCATGACCGACTCAAATGGCTGATGCACAGGAAGAGTAGATGAATGTATAAACATTGCTGACAAATGGAACACATTATGGAAAAAATATGGCATGATACAATTCACATATACGATGACTGGCTAAACAGGATGGCATTGCATGATTCACGTATATGATGCCTGGCTAAAGAAGATGGCATTGCATAATTCCCATATACTCCCTCTGTTCCTAAATGTTTGTATTTTTAGAGATTTCAAATGGACTACCACATACGGATGTATATAGACATATTTTAGAGTGTAGATTCACTCATTTTGTTCCGTATGTAGTCACTTGTTGAAATATCTAAAAAGACAAATATTTAGGAATGGTGGGAGTATGATATAGAAACCAAACAGGTGGCATTCACACAAAGCAAATCTAAACTAAGCTGATGACATATAAGATGTATAATGTAAGCAATGCAAGGCGCCATATGCATGATATGACCAACATCAGCATGCCAGGTTAGAGCAAACACCTCAGGTGGTAAACAGGCATGGTCGGCTCCTTCTGAATCTCCATCTGAACAATTATCTTCCTCTGGAATACAACCTGGAAATGCAGGAGGGGGGGGGGGGCACTTCGCCCACCATGGAGCAGCATCTGCATGACATTATATTCGCACGCCACGGTCTTCTCTTTTTCTCTACATGTTCAGTACAATTGTGTACAATATCTGACATCCATAATAAAAAAAAAGTTAGATTTTGTAAGGCCTAAGGGGGGCATGCAAAAATCAAGACTGATGGTAGCAAACGAGTGGATGGACCCAAAACTAATGATAGCAGGTAGATTATAGCTTCAGTTTAAAAAGATAGACAATGGATCATCTATTGTTTGTTGCCCACCCAACATGAACCACATAGAAGACCCCAGATGAACCAAATAGTAGACTGATACTATTCGTTGCTGGCTCGATATGAGACCCATGGGCAATTCAAAACTCAAGATTGAACGATAAAGTAGCAGGTAATAATAACCGATGTATAACATAAGCAAACACAAAAGACTGCGACCTCTCTTCCGGAACTATCTAGACCTTAGGTTCATCTGCTCAGTCGATGATGGTAATGCAGTTGGCGTGGCTGCCGGCAACGGGGAAGATGATCTGAGGCGGCGAAAGAAAGTCTGCATGGGGGATCTCTGCTACAGTGAACGCTTCTGTCGGTGGTGCACCTCATGTGGGGTGGATGACGGCACGGCAGGAGCAGGACATAACACACAGAGTGTACTTTGACACCATGAAAATGAAGTAAATCTGTAAGGGATCCTTAGAATTGGAGGATTCTATAAACGCAGGACAGGAAAAACACAGGCATAGGATAGGAATCCACGTGCAAAACAGAGCATTTGGAAACATAGGATTTCAGTCAACCTGGGTGTTTGGCTCACATGAATTGGAAGAACAAAGGAATGGAGAAACAAAGTGATGCGACTAGTGTACAACCTCTTTGGCATAGCCTTGTGGACCTCAGCATCATTGGGTTGGACGTGGAGGATGGTGATGATGCTGGTGTGTGACTGCTTGAGGCGGGAAGAAGATCCGAGGCCTCTGGAAACGGCGCCGAGGGTACTGTTCCGCTGTGATGGACGGTTCCGTCGTTGGAGTAGCTCTGCTAAGGTGTACGACAACGAGGCTGAAGCATGACAAGATAGACAACTTTAATCTGAAGTGGGACCCTAATATCATCTGCAATAGATGATGTAAAATACATCACCAAAAAGTGCTAGATGTAAAATGCATCAGCCGCGCCATGGCCGCTCCGACAGATGTTGTAAGTACTGTTCACTAGAAACAAAGCATTGCAATAGATGTTTAGGGCGTTCGAGCACTAGTAGCAGAGAAGCAGTGATCTAAATCAGCAGACGCTCGAGCAGGGAACGCACTAGCAGAGAGCAAGTCGTGCAGTAGCACCGCGAGCGAGTGCTAAAGCAGCAACTCCTGTAGCTGCTGGAGGTCGTGCAGCAGCAGCGCAAGCGAGAGCAAGAGCAGAGCAGCGGCACGAACGAAAGCAGGAGCAGTGCAGCAGCGCGACCGACAGCAAGATCAGAGCCGCAGCGCGAGCGAGAGCTGGAGCAGCTGCAGCTAGTGCCGTTGTGGAAGTCGTCGCCGAGGAAGCAACGACATGGGGGAGAGACATCGTGGGTGATGTGGCCGGCGACGGTGCCATCGATGGAGACGCCATGTCTGCTCGGTATCGAGCACGGGCAGCCCCGTGAGATCGAATAAAATATAAAATGCAGTGGTGAGTGCAGAACCTCCTTGGTGGCGCCGAGTTGGCCTCGGCTTCATCGGAGGAATTGGTGAGGGTGCTGCGGTTTCGGTGGGGCAGGTCAAGACGGCGCTGTGGGGATTGAGGTTGCGCGATAGACGAGGCGAACATCGGGGCAGCTCCTTAGAGGTGGAGGAAGGGGCGGCTGATCCGGCGGGACGACGAGATCGACAACGGATCCTCATCCGGTGCGGTGGATGAGGGACGGCGAGCTGTTGTGGTGGACGACGTAGTCGGGGAAGAGTCTCTGGCTGGGCGGCGGTCGGGAGGCCGACGGAGGAGTGTGGGGTTTCGCGGGTTTTGGCGGCCTCGGTTTACGAATGGGGGGGGGGGAGGAGAGGGGAGGCGAAGGGGAGGGGAGCCAAGCTTAGGGACGCGCTTGTATGAAATGTAGGGTAAGTTACCAGCGTACCCCCACCGGTTTTGACACCGCGACATGGAGCTTCATTTCTGACTGAGGGGTAGAAGGGGGATTTCGCGTGTCTGGGCTGCGGGAGCGATTTCGGATGAGGAGGGAGTTCTCGCGCGCGTCCAAATTTCGGGATAACAAGGCGGGGCGCGGGTTGAAGAAGTGGGAGTTTCAAAGCAGGTGAGACAAAAGATACTCGAGCTTGAAACTTTTGGGATAACAAGGTGCGGATTCCTTGTTAGGCAGAACAAACTTAACCTGTAAAAAAAATCATACAAGACACAAGAGAGTCATGTCCCCTTTTACTATATTGCTATAGATGCCATTGAAAAAACTAAAAGAAAAATGTAAAAAAAATCGTGAGAACATGATTAGCCTGCACAGTACCAAATCGATTCGCACTTCCCTCAACAACAACAAAAAACAAATCAATTCCCACCAAAGAAAGAGTAATGTCCCTTTTTATATGATTACAGATGCCATGATCTCGAATTTCAATTTTTGAATCCATGTTATGTTGAATTTGAATATATCATTAGGTGACCTTGCGGTTTATAATTGACGTAGTCATACATTTTGATCTTCCATCATATATGAACATTTTACTCCACCGTGTGAACATATATATTGTCGTCTACCATATGGACTAAATTTGAATCAATTTTCCTTATTTGAATACGATTGTTGTCAAGTTATACAATAATTTAAATATTATCTTGATAACAAAAAGACATGCATATAGCAGTAATCATATTTCACTATGAACTACATGTACCATACGCTCTCCAATTCAAATATATGTATCCATTTTATGTTGAATTCAAATCATAGTACATTATTGGTCTAGGTAGCGAGATGTTCGGGATAATCTAAACCCTGTTTTCATACGTATAATTTTTGGCTGAATTGTGACAAGTTTTGGTATAAGCCTCTTGCAAAACCGGAGATTCTCTCAACAAGCCTCGTGGTTCCGAGAGGGAATGTGTCACCTTTGTGTGCGAAATGATATACGCTACCTCCCCCTGATTTTATTTACAGAGGCAACATAGAACTATATGAGTGCCCTGTTAAATTTTGGAATTACTTCGGGTTCATTTGGCCTTTTTATACATTAATTGAGTTTCTGGACTTTTAATGTGCATAATCTAAATATGAATTGCATGCACATGCTCCGGTGCACCAAAGTGGGTTGAAAAATCACATGTGTGTCCTTGGTTGAATTTCTAGGTCCCATGGAAGAAATGAGAATGAAATTCAAACATTTGGGCGTCATGACTCTGCCGAGAACATTGAGAAACTTAGATTTTAAATTCATGTAACGAAACTTGGCATGGTGTCATGTCATGGCACTAACATGTTGTGGTAAAAAATTGGGCGATTTGAAAGCTCGTGGTTCTAAGAGGAACGTGCCACCCCCCCGCCCTTGAGTTTCTTAACAAAGGCAACATAGAACTACATTAGTGCCATGTTAAATTTTGGAATTATTCGGTTCGTTTGTTGTTTTTATACATTAATTGAGTTTCGGTCATTTAATGTGCATAAGTCAAATTTGAACTACAAGCACATGCTCTCGTGCACCAAAGTTGGTTGACAAATCACATTTGTGTCCTCGGGTGAATTTCTAGGTCCCATGCAAGACATGAGAATAAAATTAAAACATCTGGGCATCGTGGCTCGGCCGAGAACATTGAGAAACTTGGTTTTAAAATTCTTGTAAATCCGAAACACGTCTGAAAATCATGAAACTTGGTATGCATGTCATGTCATGGTATTACCATGTTGTGGTAAAAAAAATGGCCGAATAGGAACAAATTTTGGCATAAGCTTCTTTCAAACCGAAGCTTCTCTCAAGAAGGCTCGTGGTTCTGAGAGGGAACGTGTCACCTTTGAGTGCGAAGCGATATTGTTGTCCCCCTTGAGTTTATTTACAAAGGCAACATAGAGCTACATGAGTGCCCTGTTAAATTTTGGAATTATTCCGGCTTCGTTTGGCCTTATGTACACATTAATTGAGTTTTTGGTCATTTAATGTGCATAATTAAAATTTGAACTACAAGCACGTGCTCCCGTGCACCAAAGTTGGATGAAAATCACATTTGTGTCCTCGGGTGAATTTCTAGTCCCATGCAAAAAATGAGAATAAGATTCAAACATCTGGGCATCGTGGCTCGGTCAAGAACATTGAGAAACTTGGTTTTAAAATCATGAAACTTGGCATGGTGTCATGTCATGGTAGTACCATGCCATGGTAATTTTTTTTGGCCAAATAGGAACAAATTTTGGTATAAGCTTCTTGCAAATCGGAGCTTCTCTCAAGAAGGCTCGTGGTTCTAGGAGGGAACGTGTCACCTTTGTGTGCATAATTCAAATTTGAAATACAAGCACATGTTCCAGTGCACCAAAGTTGGTTGAAAAATCACATGTGTGTCCTCGGGTAAATTTCTAGGTTCCATGCAAGAAATGGGAATGAAATTCAAAATTCTGGGCGTCGTGGCTGGGTTGGAAACATTGAGAAACTTAGTTTTTTCATTCCTGTAAATCCAAAACACGCATGAAAATAATGAAACTTGGCTTGGTGCCATGGCATGGCACCAACATGCTGTGGTGAATTTGAAGTCCGATTTGCGAAGGCGCACACATTAACAATCAACAAAGTCATTTTGGAACAAGTGTTTTCACGTTACAATCGGAAACACAAGTATTATTGAAACCGGGGGCGTTCTACTTACTAGTACCATTTACGTGCCGCCACGCGTCCCCATTTTTTATTAGCTAGGAGGCGCCGTGCAGGGTAGCTATTTGAGTACGAGAGGCGTGCGATCAGACCCCTGCGCGTGCTTATCGGGAGGAGAGCCCTTTGACCTCCATCTGCCGTCCACCTCTCTCCCAAGGTCTCTATTAATGGCGCCCGAGCCTCTGTTTAATGGCGTGGCTATGTCTTACTCGACTGAGATTTAAGAGAGAAAAAAGAAAATCTGACAGCATGGATCTTGATGTAAGATTCGACGGACCTATATAGCATCTACTGCGACTTATAGCAAGACTGATGAATATATAAGGACGATTTTTTTATCAAAGAAGGGCTTGCCCCTTCCGATTTTTATTACTGAAAATCACCACAATTCACAAGAAGTTCAGCACAACTCCAGCCTAACACGAAGGACTAAAAGTACCAGATTGAAATCGCAACATCCCAAGAGGCCAACAAAGGCCAAACATCCGCGGTAGAACCCAACATTTCACAACCGACGACACAATCGACATCCTAAACCGATTATTACATCAAAAGAAACCAGGAAACTGAAGGAAGCCTAGCAGCAACTAGAAGAACAACAATGCTAGGGTCGCCACAGCAAGAGTTTTCTTCATTCCAGCCTCGCAAATTGATCTTCCACAGAAAGATAAGGACGATTAATTGTCTTACATAATTAGAAAGATAATTAAAAAAGCCACATGCGGCTACGCTCGAAATACACAAGGGCAAAAGAAGAAGGAATACAAGGATATGGCTCGCTGATCTCTACTTTCTTGATGCGTTGCTGCAGGCCGTGGGAACTAGTCTCCGCGACGAGCGGCGATGAGCTCTTTCCTGTCCTCAAGACGCTGCTTGAGAACATCCACGGATTCCTCCACCAGCCTTTGGCGCTCGTTGCGGAGCATGTCATTCTCGTCCATAAGTTTCTTGGCGATGGCGCCGGTCCTCTTCAACAAGGCACTTGGTCTCCTCCTGCTGGTACGCACCGGACGATCTTCTCCCTCAGCAGGTCGCGCTCGGCCCGGAGCCTCTCATTGCCCTCCCTTAGTTGCCGGATGACGCCGTTAGCCTGTTCAAACGAGGCTTTCACGTCGTCCTGCAACCTCGCCAAGCCGGAGATCTGATCCATCGGCTATGAGCGATCGCATGCATGCGCAGAATAGCGATCGTCGCCCGCCGAGAAATTTTCCCGAAGCGCGCGCGCGGCGGGACATCTCTGCTGCATTCATGGCGCGGCGGGACATCTCTGCTGCTTCTACGGCGTGGCCGGACCAGTCTGCTGCATCGACGGCGTGGCGGGACATCCGTGCTGCTTCAGCGGCGCGGCGGGACCTCTGAGCTGCTACTTTCGCGCGGCGGGACATGTCGGCTGCTCTCGCAGCGAGGCGGGACATCTCTCGTGCTTCCGCTTCCATGCTCGCCTCTCCCTGGTAGCAATCTCTCGACTCAGAACTCACGCTGGCCATGGCAGACGCAAGGGAAGGATGCTGAATGACTTGTCTGTTTTTGTGGATGAGGAGTTGAGGAGGAATGTGCAGTCATCTTGGCATACTAGTATTTATAACCGAGTACTAATACGCTCCTAAGTGGGAAACCGTTTAGGTTGTGATTGGTGTGAATAGGTTTGGAATTCAATATACTAGCGTGGTACTAATACGCTCTTAAGTGGGAAACCGTTTAGGTTGTGATCGGTGTGAACAAGTTTGCAATTCAATAATCACAACCTAAACGGTGTGAACAGGTTTGCAATTCAATATAGCGTGGAGTAATTTGGAATGTGACGAGACGCAAGCTCAAAAACTTGTACTCTGAGTTTAGTACTCCCTCCGTCCAGAAATACTTGTCATCAAAATGAATAAAAAGAGATGTATCTAAAACTAAAATACATCTAGATACATCCCCTTTTATCCAGTTTGATGACAAGTATTTTCGGACGGAGGGAGTAGTACGTTATACAGGAAGAGAAGAGGGGCACGCACGCACTCGTCCTCTCACACACGCGTCTGTTTTTTCTCGAAAAGGAGGATGATGACCCCCGGCCTCTGCATCTGGGAGTCACACGCATCTATAGCTACGAATTGTAGTGTTCTCAACCATCCGATTGGCTCTATCATGGATGTACCTATATACTAAAACATGTCTAGATACATCTATATTTTGACAAATGGAAGGCATGTATTGTGGAATGGAGGGAGTGCTTGTCATCAAAATGGATAAAAAGGGATGTGTCTAGAACTAAAATACGTCTATATAGATCTCCTTTTATCCATTTTGATGACAAGTAGTACTCTTACCCAAAGGAACTTTATATCCAACAGACACAAAACATCCGTTCGACTCTTGGAAATTACTGATCTGATGTCGAAGTAATTACTACAGCGCCACCAAAACCCACCATTTCTTAAGCTAAAGTAGACCAAGGTAATCCCTATATTAGCATATTACTAAGATAAACAGAAGGAACTGTCGAAACATTTAGGACGTGAGCTTGTCAATCTGAATGTGGAGGGACACAAGCTTAGCCCCGGCCAGCAGCTTGGGCGGAACTGTCAAGAAGGTCAGCTCCTGCACGTCGATGTCGCCGGGATCCTTGCTGCTTGTCACCTCCATTTCCACCTTGACGGCGTCGGTCGTGCCTTTGGGCTCCCCCGGCGGGCCTTTGACCCACAGCTTGGCCAAGTAGTGCGGCAGTGGGGACGCCTCCGCTCTGATGCAGACGACCGACACGGCGATAGGCGCGCCGATGTCGAGCACGCCGCCGACCAAGAAAAACATGCGGCGGTCCTCTTCCGCGAACAGCAAGAGCCGTGGCTCCGACAGTGGCACTTGTAGCTGGAGCACCTTGCCGTACTGGATCCTGTGCACGGGCATGGGATGCGCGGTGCTGATGTGGTGGTAGAGGCCGCGGCGGCCTTCGTAGCCCTGCAGACGGGCACGGGCATTTGCAGGGCGCGAGCGGACACACGCTCTGGTGATCGGCGAGCTTGTGGTAAGTGACGTAGAGCCCACAGCCTTCGTGTGGGCACTCCACCCTCACCGGCGAAAGGATGGAGTCCACCGCCGTGTTCCGCACGTCGAAGCCACCGCCGCGCTCGCACTTCTTGCACTGCCGCTAGTTCCCGGGGCGCTCGACGCGGCAGTCCGCGCAGGACAGGTGCCCTCCCTTGCACTGCAGAAATCAATCCAACAGCACATTAATCAAGAAACCTGCACCTTGCTCAATCAGCCGAACGGACGAGGTGTATTCAAACCTCATACACTGGAGGCGTCAAGGGGAGGAGGCACAACAGGCAGTGGAGCACGGTGAGGTCCATCGAGTCCTTAGAGAGCTCCATCGTCGGGTCCTGTTCTTGTTCGGTCTGCATGATCTCGCCCTCCTCGTGCACAACTATCCTTCAAGGTGCATTAAATCAACACATGCAAGTACTATCAAAAGAAGAGTCACGGCATGCATGCATGCGTTGTAATTAATGCATCGGTAAACGCAAATTATTGAAATATATCAAGTGCAATGCTTTGATGTGTCGCGTCAACTCGTACATCAACGAGAAGTTTGATTATCCTCTCCCTCGCGGACTTAACTGCACCTGCCTTTGGTTGTATGACAGGTTGGCCACACACCTGTCGGGCCCACCTGTCATACACGCAAAGACAGGAGCGTCCCTCCCTCGCCCATGAGCGTGGTGGCTGGCAAAACTAGGAGAAGCTTTCGCTACACGCTCTCCCTACCGCACGCGGTGGACATGCAGCAGTTCAATCGGTGCGGATGGCGAAGCGTCTTGTAGTACTCCAAAGGCAGATAGTACACCATCATTGTTCGACTTCCCGAAGAGGCGAAGAGCCAAGCGCAGCCCGGACGCCCGTGTGGCAGTTTCATGTGTAGAGTAGTCTAGATAGCGTGTACCGTGCCTGTAAGCTTAAAATCGTTGGGGTCGGCTCCATGCTATGTGGCCGTCTCGAAGTTTTTTTTTAATTAAAATAGTCTTCTGGGCCTACCTGTCACCCTGGTGATTGTAGTTTGCACGCTCATCTGGTCAAGACAGGAATATATATTTTAATTTATTTTTTTCGAAAAGGGGGGACTCCCCGGCCTTTGCATCAGAATGATGCATACGACCACATATATTTTAATTTGTGGTGGGTAAATGTTAGAGGTTGCAGCAAATATATTGTTCACTGCGGGTCTTTCAGCCAAGTTTAGAGGCAAGCATGTGGGGCCAGTGCTATGATGTGTCGCGTCAACTCGTAGAATGAGAGAAGCTTGATTTTACTACACGCCTTCTCCCTCGCCCATGCGCGCGGTTGCTCGCAAACAAGGATAGGCTTTTGCTTAGTAGTAGTACTTCCACAACAAGCTATCCATCCCGCTCACGGTGGACGGACATGCAGCAGTGGATTCGACACTGTAGAAGCAGTAGTAGTAACATCATTGTTCGTCTTCTCGAAGAGGCGAAGAGCCAAGCGCAAACCGAACGTTGCAGTTGCGAACATTGGAGCACGCCAGGCTCTTGCATGAGACAAAATTGCTATGTGAGCCCACAATTGTACTAGTACGCACAACTACTTGCTAGTATAGCCCTGTAAACCAGAAAGGAGTATTTGCCCTTCTAGAGATTTCAACAAGTGACTAGACTACACCGAGACGGAGTACATATGGAGCAAAATGAGCGAATCTGCACCATAAATAAATACGTACTAGTTCTATCGTTTTCCTCTCCGAGGTGCACAATGTTGAGTATACTGACTAGTCTCTTTTTGACACGCATTTACGTTCAGTACAGACGCAAGTGCTCATATACACGCACATACACTCACCCCTATGAACGCACACACGCACGGCACTATCATCTTGAAATTTACGAAGTCACCATAGGCACCTCGTCGTCGACGGGTCCATAGGTGCTTGAATGCCAAGGAGGAAGAGGGTAGCGGTTACCGAGACGTTGAACGGTCAATGATGCATCCTCAATTACATGCAGAGGGAATTAATTCGAGAAGCAGACTAGAGCCAGCACGATGTGAATGCAACACAGTTTGGACTCTCATATAATAAAGGCGCCCCAACACTCCAATCCATCTACTCCCAAGTCTCTACGTAACACTGCTCACTCCAATCCAAGACCAAGTGACCAGAAGCCACAAGCACCTATCGAGGCGATGGACGCGAGCGGCAGTCGGCTGTGCCAAATCATCCAAGGCGCTGGCCTGCGGCCCAGCACTGTGCAGCGTTTCCACACGATGCTGGCGACCGCAGGCATCGTAGCCCTCACCGATGCCGGCTTCGCCTCTCGCATGGACGACATGATGGTCAACTCCATCCGCAAGTTCATCGCCGTCAAGAAGCGCGCGGACAACCTTGCCGTACTGTTCCAGCCTGCGCGCCCAGGCTCCTCATTGCCTGCCACCCTCATCGGCCTACATGGTGATGAACTTTTTCAAGCGCTGGTGGCCCTGCAGGTGCCGGAGGTCGCGATGAAGAATGTGCACCTCGAGGCCGTGCTCACCGTGCAGCGCCTCGCCATGAAAGAAACCGTCGACCTGCACATCCACGTCTATGAGGAAATCGTCTACATAGGCCACTACAAGGCAAGCGAGGACAAAAAGACGTTGGCCTTCTTCCAGCGGCTGGAATCTTTTGACGCCATTGTTCAGAAGCACGTCGACCTGGCCACGAAAGCCGCTGCTACTTAGGCGCCGTTCGGTGGGCCGGCGCCCTGAGTCGACGAGGTGGACGTCGTCGATGGATGCATCTCTTCTTCTTTCCTCCTGTAACCAGCAATGCATCGCCTCGTGGCCTTAATGTTTTATTAGCATAGTACTCCCTCCGTTCCCAAATATAAGTCTTCCTAAAGATTCCAGCAAGTGGCTACTACATACGGAGCAAAATGAGTGAATCTACACCCTAAACTATGTCTTCATACATCTGTATGCTGTATTCCATTTGAAGTAGTATCTAAAAAGGCTTATATTTATGAACGGAGGGAGTATATGGCATTTTTATTCCAGTCGTAACGTTTTCACTGTGAGGTGGGGCCGCAGTTGAGCAAACCCACCCCACCCACCGGGCGTCGGCCGAGTTTAGAGTTAGAAGAGAGAAACGAGGGAGGAGGGCTAGCTGTAGTACAGACTTTGTTGTCGATGGGACTCGTGTTTATAGAATAGAGTCTTGAGCACTCGTGCCTCTTTTTTTGAGGGAAAAATTAGTCGTATGTCTAGTACCACTAGTTGGGTGCGTGCGACCTATAGCTCTCATCACTTTCGGTCTACTTTTCGAACCGCGACTATGCTTCACAGTACATATTTTTCACGCATTTATCCTCCTATATGTACTCCTAGGCTATTTCCACGTGCTCCCATTCGCCGACATGTGGGACATAGAGCATCTGGGTCGTAGTGCATGCATGTCTCGAAGCATATGCCGGGGTACTTTACATTTCAGACCTCACGAATTACATGCAAACCCCCCACAGAAGAATAAATAAATCAATGAATCACTACATGAAATCGGATTATTTTCATGGAAACCGGAGCATGTTCATTAAATTTTGGACATAACACGTTTATAAAAAATGACCGGACCTAAACCAGTCTAAGGGCCTCTTTGATTTTTCCCGAAAAAAAGGGCCTCTTTGATTCGCAGGATACTGAAAACACAGGAATGGGGAAAGTATGATGGCGATGAACCGAGACGAGGAGAACTCTAACTCAGTTAGAGGTTAGAGTTAGATTTTAACCCTGAACTAACTCTAAACCAAAGAGGTGTATGGATGGCAGGGTTAGATTGACAATAAATGCTCTATCTCAATCATTTGACTACTTTGGACCCTATTTTTAGTCAGACTAAAATAAGTCCCTTGGATCCAAGCACCCACTTGGTGTGGCCGACTCTTCTCTGGCCTCCTCCCGCTCACAATTGACATAAACGAACCATCTATACAATCAAGCATGCAAAACATGATAATTTTTACTTGTCCATACAAATGAGATATCCCACTTAAACATACAAGTCGTCAATCAAGCTTCATAAAATAAAAAAACACTTCATGAAACAAAGAATGAGCTAACTCATCACGGAAGTTGTTCACGATAGGGAGGGAGCCCGGAGCCCCTCACGCACCGAGGGAGGAGTTCGCCATCGTCGCTCTGGAGGAAGGCTCTGTAGAGCCCAAGCACCGAGAACCCCTCCGACGCCGGCCCTTGCGAGTTGAGGTCGACACCGGCATGGGTAGCAGGGCCGCTTGCCGCCGACTGGGAACTTAATCTTTGGGCCTCTATAAATAATGCAAGCCTGTAACTAAAATACCTAGAAAGGTGAACTGAATCTTTGGGCCTCTAGAAATAATGCAAGCCTGAAACTGAAATACCTAGAAAGCTGAACTGAATCTTTGGGCCTCTAGAAATAATGCAAGCCTGAAACTTAAATACCTAGAATGGTGAACTGAATCTTTGGGCCTCTAGAAATAATGCAAGCCTGAAACTAAAATACCTAGAAAGGTGAACTAAATCTTTGGGCCTCTAGAAATAATGCAAGCCTGAAAATGAAATACCTAGAAAGGTGAACTGAATCTTTGGGCCTCTAGAAATAATGCAAGCCTGAAACTCAAATACCTAGAAAGGTGAACTGAAACTTTGGGCCTCTAGAAACAACGCAAGCCTGAAATTGAAATACCAAGAAACGTGAACTGAATCTTTGGGCCTCTACAAATAATGCAAGCCTGAAATTGAAATACCTAGAAAGGTGACCTGAATCTTTGGGCCTCTAGAAAGATTTATTACCTCCTCAAGCAGCATCAAACAATTCCATGCGTGCACCACAAATCTATAGCAAGTTTGATCAGGATCTACTTTTCCAAATCAGAATTAGCGCTAGAGCAAGCAAGATCAATGATATGGTCGTGAGACAGAGAAGGAACGAACAAACTCACCCCTCTCGCGACCTCCCTGGTAGATGCGCCGCCGCCGCGCCCGATAGAGGGAGAAAGACGATTGGTGAAGGGGGAGCGGGGCAACCTTCGAAGGTCAGAGGGAGAGGGCGGCCGGAGTAGGACGGCGGAGGCCGAAAGGAGAGGGCGGCCGGAGGAGAGAGAGGGCGAGCGGCGCTTGGGCGGGCGGCCCTATGGGGAACAAAGAGGAGTCGTGCGAGAGGGGGGAGCAATCTGGTGCGGGCAGGTGAGATTTTTTTAGGGGAGCGATCTGGTGCGGGTAGGTGAGATTTTTTTAGTTCTCTTTTAGTGGGCCCAGGATAACTAACCCAATTAGAACCTCTCCACCGGGCTAGTTTTTTTAGCTGGGTTAGAGCAAACTAGCTCAAACTAACCCCTCTTGTTTCGATAATTTGAGGCTATTTCAACCCAAACTAGCTCTAACTCAGGGATCCAAACAAAGAGGAGTGTTACTGTACATGCTAAAGTGTGGACCGTAGCACATTGTTTTTTATGGACATATCACCACATTATTGTTTTCTACTGCTGGTTCACTGGGCTACCGTGGTTCTCACGGCTGGTTCGCTGGGCTGCCGTGGTTCGCACTCCTCCGACCTGAGTAGTACTCCCTCCGTTCCTAAATATAAGTCTTCGTAGATATTTCACTGTGGACCACATACGGATGTATATAGATGCATTTTATGTGTAGATTCACTCATTTTTCTCCGTATGTGGTCCATAGTGAAATCTCTCCAAAGACTTATATTCAGGAACGGAGGGAGTAGTATAGTACTAGTATATACTGCATCATTCTTTGCTCCTTCTTACTACTCCGACATGTGGGAGAGCCAAGACATCCGGTCGACGTGTCATGCACCAGATTAGAGCTGAGCGGAAGGGGGCATCACCCGGTCGGGCGCCGATAATTCATGACTATAGTGAGTGGTTATATCACAAGTCTTTCCAGCGAAGAAGCGCCGTCAAATCGCACAGCCCCACTCGCTCACCCTCCTCGCCTCTCTGTCAAACCGCCTACCCGAAAACTGTCGCACGTACTACCCAGGAAAAGCCCCGCCCTCAAATTTTAACTACGCGAAAATAGTTCGAGCTTGTTCGTTCTATATAAATACAGTACTTACTGTATGTTTATTCACCCGTGGGGTTGTTCAATGAATGGAGGGGCGGGGAGCACAAGTGAACAATACTACCTCTGTCCGGGTTTATTGGTCCCCATTGTATTTCGTGCCAAATTTTGACCATAGATTAAACTAAGAAAATGTTCACGCATGTCACCAAACATTATATTTTTCAAAACTATGTTCAAATACGAATCCAATGAGATAATTTTTCTTGACATGCATTAACATTTTGTTAGTTAAATCTTTAGTCCAAATTTGGCACAAACTATAAAAGGGACCTATAAACCAGACGGAGGTAGTCTTATAGTAGTAGTAAGTAGGAGTCGAGAGTAGTCACCTTAAATAGAGAGTTTCTTTTCTTTAATGTCACGTACACAAATTGAAACGCTTGTTGTGGAGAGAAAAAAGATAATCACTCCACTATATATGGACGCAGGGGCCTGAGCGGTTGCTTTACTTGGGTTGCTCTCTTCATTCTCTCATCCTCTCCAGATATAAACAAGACAGCGGTAGCGACATTTTCTCTCTGCTCACCGCTGGTCACAGATCCGGCCAGATCCATTCGGCCGGTGTGTGTAGAGGACTAAAAGGTGCATCGTTCACGCGGTCATCGCCGCCGAGGGAGGAAACCCGCAGCTGCCGGAGGGGCACGATCCTCTGCCCGTGTCATTCTCTCCGACACAGCGCCGGCTCGGGAGGTCCTCCGACCCTTCTTCCTCCCTGCCGTATTGTCCGCAGATCCAACCTGCCGCCGCCGACATCCCAGCGACCCTCAGGTATAAGTTCTTCGAAAGCGGCCTTGCTCTACTGCCCCAGCTCCCCACGTGTCTGCATGTGCATCTTTTTCTACTCCCATCAGCTCTTCCAAAGCCACCTAAATTGTTAGTTTTATTAGATGTAAAGCTACTTCATGCATTTGAATCTAGGGCTTTGTTCAAACAACGAAGAAAGGGGGAAAGTTGTAGCATGAATCTAGGACTTGATTCCAAGAGGAAATAATATGGTAAAAGTAGTAGAGACCGGATACCCAACCGGTCTCTTGGTTGAAAAGGGAAATAATGGGAAAACGCAGTACGAACTGGATAAGGAAGAGATCTATTATTGGTTGAAAAAGGATAGAAAGTGGCGGTGGTGGACAAGTCAACGAGTATGTCCAGGATTAGATTTGCTGCCATCACATAGTAAAAGGTCTCGAGATTAGATTTGCCGCCTCTCATTGTAAAAGGTCTCGGATTAGATTTGTTGCCCTCACATAGTAAAAGGTCTCGAGGATTAGATTTGCTGCCCTCACATAGTAAAAGGTCTCAGGATTAGATTTGCTGCCCTCACATAGTAAAAGGCCTCGTGATTAGATTTGCTGACCTCACATAGTAAAAGGTCTCGAGTGATTAGGTTTGCTTCCCTCACATAGCGTGAACAAGCTCGGCATCACCACTTTATGCCTTGTAGGTACATTGTGCTGATCGTCCACCGTCGCATGTCCTTATACCAACCTTTTGCTGTTTTTTTATGGGTAAACCAACCTTTTCTTTGTAAGGCGCATGTAAAATGAAGCGATCACACTGTTACCTTAGGGACATTTCTAACCAGTGTTATTGTTAATCTAATGCCTCCAGTGATAATATGCAATTAAACTGTGTTACAAATGGCACTCCTGCTGTTTTCCCCAGTATGATAAATAAGTTGCTCCTTTACGCTGCTGAGTGTCCGGGTGTCCCCACGGTCCCATGCCCTTAAACCAACTCTTTAGCTGCTGTTGATTTACCGTGTCTGGTAAACAAGCAATGCCACCATTAAAGTAATCCCATATCTGTGGAATCTCATTGTTGATCGTAATGCTTCTGGTAACATGAAGCATTGCTGACGTTTTAAAATTTCTACTGTCCTTGCGTGATTGCCATGAACATAATTAAGATGCTTCTTTTCATTTTGTATATGTTTCGTATATTCTTATTGACCAACAACTGTTTACTTTCTATCATTTTGTGCAGATAGGGATATCCATTTCACCTTGTTGCTATTGTGACCTTTTGGTGAACTACACAAAGCACTTTTTTTTGGAATGAGTGTCTTGTGCAGTTCAACTAAAACGTCACGTGGGCAACATCTCTCAATTTTGGTGGAACTGCACAAAATGGTTAAACTAAAGTGAAACCATGCTCTCCTGTCTCCTTGTGACGGTCAAGAGAAACATCTCTCAATTTTGGTGGAACTGCAGAAAATGGTTCAACTAAAGCGAAACCATGCTCTCCTGTCTCCTTGTTTGTGGTATGCAAACATGCTGTGCAAACAGGAATACTCTACTACAGATGTTGTGACGGTCAAGAGCATTCGCCAAGTTCTTCAATTGTATGACATGGCTAGCCAAGATGGATTTAATCCCGATATTCACTTTATCAAAAGGCTCTAATGGGTTGGTTACGAATCTTGCAAACCGGGAATCAAATGAGATGTGTAGGCATCTTTGTTGTACTTATTATTTGGATCTTATTTGTTGGTTCTGAATCTTGCAAGCTGGGAATCAATGAGATGTGTAGGCATCTTTGTTGTACTTATTATTTGGATCTTATTTGTTGGTTCTGAATCTTGCAAGCTGGGAAACATGACATGATGATGCAGAGGACAGCAACCATAACAAACAATTCAAACTTGGTAGTATTATCTTTGTGAAAGTGCGACAAATGTCTTTGATCGTAAAGCGCCCCGAGAATAATAATTCTAATTGTTGTGCATGTTGATCCCGTGGCACTGATAGAACGAGCCAATGCATTGCTTGTTTTAAGTATAAATTTCTATTAAAGCTAATTAAATTTAAGTAAAGTGACTACTAACTCCTGTTATTACAGTACCAACACAGACCCGCTCGTGAACCGATGTGTGGCCGGAGTAGGTTTCTTAATGGAGGCGTTTGAATGCGCCGAGGGTGCATCTTCTGTCGGGCGTGCAATGCACGAGGGAGGGGTAGTAACTGTTGTCGTCTGTACACACTCAGCTTACTGTTGAATCCAGTTCCCCAAGAGCTGAAAAACGAACTGCTGCCGCCGCCTACACACTCGTTCACTCGAAGAGCAAGTACAATAGAGCTGAGTCAGCGAGCTATAAGGCATAAACTAGTATATTTCTGCTTAGTTGGAGGAAAGAGAAGAGGGGAGAGAAGGTAAGCGGGCTCTTCGTGAAGAGCCAGCTCTAGCACGTGCTCCTAGGCACTTTATGAGAATGAAAGGCGGGCCACATAATAAAAAAAATAGTACAATCTTTTGATCTACTATTGTACATGTTGACTATAAGATGGGCTGTAGATGACATGGCACTGGCTTATAGCCAGCAGCTGGCTATACTATTAACCATGCTCGAAGAGACTCCAATGGCGATCCGAGGAGTGAGCCTGCTGGATATGGACTTCAGCAAGGAGTTAGTTTGCCATTCAGTCCTATGGCTGCACCAAGTTGAATGTGATGTACACCAACGATACGGACTCGGTGAAGCTCTGCCTCGCCTCAGTCCTATGGCTGCACCAGGTTCTGGAGCATTTGCCCGTTTCATCGGCAGCGCTGACTGCACCTTCTCTACGGTTGAGAGAAGGAAGAATGTGACGATTCGGCCATCTGGTGCAACAAGCTTGTCGACATCCAGAAGCAATACAAGATCATCAGCAACATGCAGGAGAAGGACTCCGTGGTTGACCTTGCTGAGACCATCATCGACCCCTGATACGCCGACATGAAAGAAGACGACCTGAACACGTGGGAGGTACCTCTGAATCTAGCCTACATAACCAACGCGGCCAAGGACGCATACGCATGCTACGACATGTACAGGCAGATCTTGGACATGAGGGCGTGTCTACTTCCCGTAACCGACGAGTACACGGACAGCCGCATCGTCATGATCAAGCGTGCCAGGAAGGTCTAGATGTTGTACTTTATCTGTTTATAAGCACCTTTATCATCTGAGTCTTTCATGCATTAACCTATGTGTCGTAATTATCTGTTTTGTCCGAAATATTTCGTTTAAGAACCCATTAACCCGATTGCTTTTTTTAGTGGCTATTTGCTAATGTATGTAAACTAGTTCACTTGTCCGTAAAAAAAACTAGTTCACTCGGCTGCCGTGCTTTGAATCTCGTTCCTCCCAACATATTCCTCTCCTCAGGTGGACCCAGCAGGTCTCTGAATTTTCTCCCACTTTCTTTTTCGATGAAAACTGAGTTTTCTCCTAGTACTTTCCCCTAGAACCAACTCAACTGTCCCACGTGTAGCCTAAAAATAGTAATACCCCACGTACTATTAAATCATCAAATTAAAATGATGTTTTATTTCGTAAGTTGAAAGTTCTTACAAAATAATAATAATAATTGTTTATATGTAACTTGCCAAGTTAACTCCTAGTGATTGCGTACATAAGCTTGCAAAGATTTTACTGACGTGCAATAATGTGTTTATGTTTTTATAACATTTCTCTGTCTAGCCCAACATGATATTTTCACCTAGCCCAGCAAGTCCGCGGATTTCGAGAAAAATGCAAATGGGATTTAAACGGGCTGCATAGATGCTACATCATTGTTTCACCCAACCCACCAAGTGGACTGAAAAAACAAATGGACTGGCTGACATGTGGGCCGGTAGGTCGAAGCCAAAGAAGGCGTTGGATTTACATCCAATGGCCGGCATTCTTCTTCAATCTCTCGTCTTCTTCCCCCAGCGCTGCCGAAACCGCTTGCTCCAGCCTTCGGCGTCCAACGGCGTTGTTTTGCGCTCCTCAGCGAAACGCTACCCCGCCGACGGCCAGGCCATCCCTCCACTCCGCACATCCTGTTATTCTCTGCCGAGTGTAGGCCCACCCCGCACCCGAACCAGTCAAGTTTCCCACTCCTCTCCGTCTGCGACTCCACTATCGCGTCTTCCCCATCTCCGGGTCGTTCCAGTCTGGGGCCTTGCCGTTGTCCACCGCCTCGGTGCGCTCGGCGCGGCGTGGTCAACATACGAGAGTCATCGGATGAGGACTGTACGTGGAGAGCCTGACGGCTGGGACCCACGAGGTCCATGGTCGCACGCAAGGAAAGTTCCTCCTTATTACGCATTGTACGTGCACTGTACGTGGGAAGGCCTTCTGTATTTCACGACAAAACGTCCCCCCCCCCCCCCCGCTGACAGGTCGGACCCACCAGCTATATCTTCGCACGCAAGGAAGTGCCTCCTTATTACGCACCAAAAAATGAATACCCCCTGCTAGCTGGGACCCACCATAGTGGGTGGCTGACTTTGGGCCTACTAAGTTGACGAGGACGGAGGGCTTTGTCAACTTAGTCAATATGAACGATTCTAGCTCCAGTGACCGTACGATGTCCATCCAACGGCCATAGTGCTTCTTCAACCTCTGGTCTTCTTGCTCCAGCCGCCCAAAGCAGCGCCGGTCGTGCCACATGCTCCTGCCTCTCGTGGCCGGCTGTGATGCCGCGGAGGCCTCACCGCCCCCTACTACTCCCACCGCTGGCCCAGGGTATCCCTCTACTCACCCACACCCCCTGTTATTCTGCGGCGACAGCAGCCTCACGCCGCAGCCGAACCAGTGAACCCCCGTGCTCCTCTCCGCGTGGGCATCCACTGTCGTGTCTTCCCCGGCTCCTCGTCGTCCCCTTCCTAGGCCTCGCCGTCGTCCACCGCCTTGGTGCTCTCGGCGCGGCGTGGTCAATGTGGTCAACGACCGGCTTCCATCGGAAGAGTACTGTACGTGGAGAGGCTGATAGCTGGGTCCAAGGCCACAGCCCAGTTTTTTTGTGATTTGCCAAGTAAGTCGCTTTGTCGGGCCTGTTGGGCTGCAAATCTTTCAAGACAAGGAGAGCTTCATTCGGCTGGCCGAGAAAATGGACTATCAGTAATGAGAAATGGGCTGTACATTTTTAAAACACATCAAACCGGCAATTAGTTTCAAATATCTTTTTTTCATTTCGAGATTTTAAATTACATTAATTTTTATGCGTGGAGAATTCGTTGGATTTTATATTGATATACATTAATTTTTAAAATCAGTTTGAATGTGAGTCGAAATTTCGGGATTAAAAACAGTTCGGACCTTTTGAAATATGCAAAATTTCAGTATAATTTTTAACCGTGGCCACAATATGGGTTGTAATGCTAACAAAAGAATATGGGCTCCAAACAAAACCTTAAGAATTAGCAAATGGGCTGTAAATTAATAGAAATAATGGCAGATGGGCTGTATGCTGTTTTCCACAGATTTGAGGCTTTCCTAAAAAGGTTGGCGACAAGCAAAGGATCGTTGGATGGCCATCCAACGGCCGTCGTGCTTCTTCAATCTCTGCTCTTCCTGCTCCAGCCGCTCAAACAAGCGCCGGCAAGACTGCCTGCTCCCTCCTCCCCGCGGCCGGCTGTGCTGCCGCGGAGGCCTCACCGCCCCACCGTACTCCCATCGCTGGCCTAGCCATCCCTCTACTCACCCACACCTGCTGTTATTCTCCGGCGACGGCAGACGAACCAGTAAACCCTCGTTCAGTTGTACTCCCCTCCGCGTAGGAAACAACTGCGGAGTCTTCCCTGCCTCCGTGTCGTTCCCTTCCTAGGCCTCGCCATCGTCCACCACCCTGGTGCTCTCGGCGCGGCCTGGTCAACATGGTCAGCGACCGACATGCATCTGAAGTGGACTGTACGTGGAGAGGCCGACAGCTGGGTCCACGGCCGCAGGCAAGGAAATGCCTCCTTATTACGCGGAAAATAATGATTCCTCCACCTGACATCGGGGACCCATCGAAAGGGCCTCAGTATTTTGCGAAAAAAAACATTACCGCCGCTGACAGGTCGGACCCACAAGCTATATCTTCGCACGCAAGGAAGTGCCTCCTTATTACGCACAAAAAAAATGAATACTCCCCCTGTTAGCTGGGACCCAGTATAGTGGCAGGCTGACTTGTGGGCCTACTAAGTTGACGGGGATGGAGGGCTTTGTCAACTTAGTCAATATGCACGATTCTAGCTCCAGTGACCGTACGATGTCCATACAACGGCCGTAGTGCTTCTTCAACCTCTGGTCTTCTTGCTCCAGCCGCCCAAACCAGCGCCGGTCGTGCCTCGTGCTCCTGCCTCCCGTGGCCGGCTGCGATGCGGCGAAGGCCTCACCGCCCCCTACTACTCCCACCGCTGGCCAGGCCATCCCTCTACTCACCGACACCCCCTGTTATTCTGCGACGACGCCAGCCTCACACCGCAGCGAACCAGTGAACCCTCGTACTCCTCTACATGTGGGCATCCACTGCCGCGTCTTCCCTGGCTCCCCGTCGTCCCCTTCCTAGGCCTCGCCGTCGTCCACCGCCCTGGTGCTCTCGGCGCGGCGTGGTCAACGTGGTCAAGGAACGGCTTCCATCGGACGTGGATTGGACGCGGAGAGGCTGACAGCTGGGTCCATGGCCACAGCAAGGAAGTGCCTCCTTATTACACGCAAAATAATTTTTCCTCCACCTGACAGCGGGGACCCACCGGACGGGCCACCATATTTTGCGAAAAAAACGTTTCCCCCTGACTGCTGGGACCCACCAGCTACACCTTCGCACGCAAGGAAGTGCGTCCGGGCAAAAAAAAACGATTTGCCCCCCTGATTGCTGGGACCCACCAGCTACATCTTCGCACGCAAGGAAGTGCCTGACAGTCGGGACCCACCTGGTCGAAGCGTACGTAGCGTTGTCATTCTGGTCGTGAATGTGTACGTACATACTGGTCGATGTAGAGGCGCGCACGTGTCGTAGATGTAGAGGCGCACACGTGTCGTAGTAGAGGCGCACACGTAGCATGTACACGTACGTACATCGGCGAGGGTGCAAGAAATAAAATACGTCCACGTACGTACATACAGGCAGGGTCTCGAACGCCTACTCACGCATACGTACATGGCTGGGTCGGAACAGAGAAACAGCATCGTCGTCGTGTTCTTGGGGAGCCAACCGGCTGGGTCGGAACGGAATGCGTGGTCGTGTTCATCGAGAGGGCTTGGACGGAATAGGCGATGGAAACGAGGCCTAGCGTACCGCACAACGGAGGAAACGGCCTTGTGTTCGACCGGCCACGTTCGAAACGGGGTCCTGTTGATCGGGAGGGGCCTGGCGTACCGCAAAACGGAAGAAACGGACCTCCTACGGTCGAAATGGGGGTCCTGTTGATCGGGAGGGGTGTGGCGTACGCAAAATGGAGGAAACGGACCTCCTACGGTCAAAACGGGGGTCATGTTGATCGGGAGGGGTGTGGCGTACCGCAAGACGGACGAAATGGACTTGTGTTGGAGCGCTACGGTCGAAACGGAGGGGGGGGGGGTGTGGCATACCGCAAAACGGGACTCCACGGGATATTGTTCATCTCCACCGTCGACCTCCTCCAGCCTCCATGGGCTACCGTCGACCTCGTCCAGCCTCCACGGGCTCCTGTTCATCCAGCCTCCACCGCGCGCTACTCCACCGGCTATTGTTCAACCACCCCTCTCCAAGGGCACCCTCCACCGCTCACTGCTCATCCAGCCCTCCACACCACGGGTCCTGTTCAACCACCCTCCACGGCCACCCTCCACCGCTCACTGTTCATCCAGCCATCCACACCACGGGTTCCTGTTCATCCATAGGCAACGCCACCGCCACCGCTCATCCAACCCCCCGCAACGCTCACTAGCAGCATGAGCGGCGAATCGATCCATCGGGTTCAGTTAACAGCCATCGATCGATCGCTCGGGTTCAGTAACGCGTAGCCTGCAGTGCAATCGCTCGGGTTCAGTTAGAGCCCAACGCCTCGCTCGGCTTCAGTTAGAGCCAACGCCTCGCACACACGCGCGTACGTACGAGAGAAACGCGCATCGCTCTCCCACCGTAACCGGCAACTCCCCGAAATTTTCCTCCCCCTCGCTTCTACCATGGTTTTTTCCGTCATGGACGGCCCAAAGAATGTCATGCAGCTGCGTCTCCGGCCCGCCCAGGATGAAAAGCCATTTTATGTCATGATTTTTTGTCATAGAAGTAGGAGCCCACCACATCTATGATGATACCGGGTTTTGTCACAATTATCTTCATAGAAGTATCATATGTATGACAGAAAAAAATTTCGTTCGGCCCAAAATGTCACGGATGTGTCTTTTATTTGTAGTGCAAGTAGTATAAGTGAGCGAAAACGGTATTGCAATGCTTGAAAACATGGCCTAGGGTTCATACTTTCAGTAATGCAAGTTCTCTCAACAATGATAACATAATTAGATCATATGGCAATCCCTCAACGAGCAACAAAGAATCACTCCAAAGTTTTTATCGGAGAACGTAGGACAAAAACATGCATCAACCCCTATGCATAGATTACCCCAATGTCACTTATGGAATACGCGAGTTGAGTGCGGAAACATACATCAAGTGAATCAATAGAACATCGGAATGTCACCACATATATCCCATCGCCAGACATACATCAAGTTTTCTCAAATCCAATACTCAATCCAACATAACGAAACCTCAAAGAGCAAGACTCAATTCATCACAAGAAGGTAGAGGGGGAAAAGCACCATATGACTCAACTATAGTAACAAAGCTCGCGGTACATCAAGATCGTGCCAAATCAAGAACATGAGAGAGAGAGAGAGAGATCAAACACATAGCTACTGGTACATAACCTCAGGCCCGAGGGTGAATGCTACCTCTTGAGCTTGCGTTGGTTTTTCCCTTGAAGAGGAAAGGGTGATGTAGCAAAGTAGAGTATGTATTTCCCTCAGCTTTTGAGAACCAAGGTATCAATCCAGTAGGAGACAACTCGCAATTCACCGAATACCTGGACAAACAAACACCAACTTGCACCCAACATGATAAAGGGGTTGTCAATCCCTTCACGGTTATTTGCAATGTAAGATCTAATAGAGATGGATAAACGCTAAAGTAATATTTTGGTATTTTTGGTTTATGGAATGGAAAGTAAAAGATTGCAAACAAAGTAAATAGGAAACTGAAATTGTAGATCGGAAACTTATATGATGGAAAATAGACCCGGGGGCCATAGGTTTCACTAGAGGCTTCTCTCAAGATAGAAATTATTATGGTGGGTGAACAAATTACTGTCGAGCAATTGATAGAAAAGCGCAAACATGAAGATATCTAAGGCAATGATCATGAATATAGGCATCACGTCCGTATCAAGTAGACCGACTCCTGCCTGCATCTACTACTATTACTCCACACATCGACCGACTCCTGCCTGCATCTAGTGTATTAAGTTTATAAGAACAGAGTAACGCATTAAGTAAGATGGCATGATGTAGCGGGATAAACTCAAGCAATATGATGAAAACCCCATCTTGTTATACTTGATGGCAACAATACAATACGTGTCGGTTCCCGTTCTGTCACTAGGATCGATTATCGCAAGATTGAACCCAAAGTTAAGCACTTCTCCCACTGCAAGAAAAACTAATCTAGTTGGCCAAACCAAATCGATAGTTCGAAGAGACATGCAAAGATATCAAATCATGCATATAAGAATTAAGAGAAGATTCAAATAATATTCATAGATAAGCTGATCATAAATCCACAATTCATCGGATCTCGTCAAACACACCGCAAAATACTATTACATCGAATAGATCTCCAAGACAATCAAAGAGAACTTTTTATTGAGAATCAAAGAGAGAGAGAAATCCATCTAGCTACTAGCTATGGACCAGTAGATCTGTGGTAAACTACTCACTCTTCATCGCAGAGGCAATGGTGTTCATGACGAATCCCTCCATGATCGAATCCCCCTCCGGCAGGACGCCGGAAAAGGCCCCTAGATGGGATCTCACGGGTACAGAAGGTTGTGGCGGTGGAAAAGTGGTTTCGTGGCTCCCCTGGAAGGTTTTGGTATATTTGAGAATATATAGGCGGAAGAAATAGGTCGGTGGAATCACGAGGGGCCCACAAGGGTGGGGGGCTGATGACCCACAAGTATAGGGGATCAATTGTAGCTCTTTTCAATAAGTAAGAGTGTCGAACCCAACGAGGAGCAAAAGGAAATGACAAGTAGTTTTCAGTACGGTAATGTATGCAAGTGCTGAAATTGTAAGTAGTGTAGTAGTTTGATAGCAAGATAAATTGTAACAAGCAAGTAACGATAGTAGTAACAAAAGTGCAGCAAGGTAGCCCAATCCTTTTGAGGCAAAGGACAGGTCAAAACGGTCTCTTATAGTGAGCAAAGCGTTCTTGAGGGTACACGGGAATTTCATCTAGTCACTTTCATCATGTTGGTTTAATTCGTGTTCGCTACTTTGATAATTTGATATGTGGGTGGACCGGTGCTTAGGTGTTGTTCTTACTTGAAAAAACCTCCTACTTATGATTAACCCTCCCGCAAGCATCCGCAACTACGAGAAAAGTATTAAGAATAAATTCTAACCATAGCATTAAACTTTTGGATCCAATAGGTCCCTTACGGAATAGTGCATAAACTGGATTTTAAGCTTCTGTCACTCTCGCAACCCATCATCTAATTGCTACTCCACAATGCATTCCCTTAGGCCCAAATATGGTGAAGTGTCATGTAGTCAATGTTCACATGACACCACTAATGGAATAGCAACATACATACTATCCAAATATAGAACACATATCAAATTCACATGATTACTTGCAACATGATTTATCCCGTGACCTCAAGAACAAAAGTAACTACTCACAAATGATAAACATGCTCATGATCAGAGGAGTATTAAATAGCATAATGGATCTGAACATATAATCTTCCACCAAATAAACCATATAGTAATCAACTACAAGATGTAATCAACACTACTAGTCACCCACAAGCACCAATCTATAGTTCCGGTAACAAGAATGAAGACAAGAGATGAACTAGGGTTTAAGATGAGATGGTGTTGTTGAAGATGTTGATGGATATTGCCCTCCCCAAGATGGGAGAGTTATTGGTGATGATGAGGACAATGATTTCCCCCTCCGGGAGGGAAGTTCCCCCGACGGAATCGCTCCGCCGGAGGGCAAAAGTGTTCCTGCCCAAGTTCCGCCTCTAGACAGCGAAGCTCCGTCCCGAAAGTCCTCTCCTTATTTTTTCTAGGTCAAAATGACTTTTATACCAGAAGATGGGCACCGGAGGTGGGCCTGGGTGAGCACAACCCACCAGGGCGCGCCTGGGCTCCCTGGCGCGCCTAGGTGGGTTGTGCCCACCTAGTGGGACCCCTCTAGTAGTTATTGGCTCCAATAAATCTTAAATATTCCACAAAAAATCTCCATGAAGTTTCAGCTTGTTTGGAGTTGTGTAGAATAGGTAGCCTGACGTAGCTTTTCCAGGTCCATATTTCCAACTGCCTGAATTCTCCCTCTTGGTGTGTACTTTGCAAATTATGAGAGAAAAGGCATTTTGAATTACTCCAAAAAGCACTATTATGGATAAAAACATCATAAATAACAGTAAGAAAACATGATGCAAAATGGACGTATCAACTCCCCAAGCTTAGATCTCGCTTGTCCTCAAGCGAAAACTGAAGATGTCCCCATGCTTTGAGAGAGAGGTTTCGATAAAAACAAAATACGGGCATAGAAGCATCATGTGAATTATTATAACATCAACAAATTTAAACATAGGACTTTTATTCTCATGAATAAGCAACAGTTCATCACATGATCGAAGTATAAAGCAAAAACTCTATTAGAAACCCACAAACTATGTTCTCAGTCAACTTTGCAACTACAATTCATCATCTTTTCAGGAAGGGTCACGTGTCGGAGCCTTTAGGCAAGTCCACATACTCAACCATCATATAGTCTTCTATGATTGCTAACACTTACCGCGTACATATGAGCAAAATGTTTCAACGGGACACATAGAAAGATAGGGGCTTATAGTTTCTCCTCCCAACATATTCACATCAAGGGTGGTGTCAACAATAATAACTCATGCTATCTATATTCAACTGGACATATGTGCCTAGATCTTTCCTCACCACATGATGCTTGCCAAAGGAGAAAAATAACAAGGAATAGAGGGAAAACTTTGACTCTTTGCATAAAAGTAAATACATAAAAGTAAAACATAGGCCCTTCGCAGACGGAAGAAGAGGTTGCCATGCGCTTATTTGTTTGTATGCTCAACCCCTTCGTGCAAAAGAACGTCACGTTGCATCGCCCCTTGTGATAGAAACCGTTATTATGCAGTCAATCAGTTTTATTCTTCACCATCACAAGTTTGTGCAACGCTTAATTTATCTTACACGAAATGATCTCACACATTTAAAAGCAATTTTATTGCCTTTTTGCACCGATGACAACTTACTTGAGGGATCTTGCTCAATCCCTAGGTAGGTATGGTGGACACTTGAAAATAGGATTTGTGTTTAAGGGTTTTTGGATGCACAAGTAGTATCTCTACTTAGTGCGGAATTTTTGACTAGCGAAGATAGGGAAAGCATCACATTTTGGATCTATGACAATATGACTTCTATGTGAATATAAACAAACATAAACCATTAAGTTGTCTTCCTTGTCCAACGTCAGCAATTTTGGCATATAATATTTTGATGAGGGCTCACAATCACAAAAGATTTCTAGGATAGTATATTTTATATGTGAATCTTCTTTCCCTTATTAATTCTTTCATGAGTTGCATCATTGACTAATGCTATGTTTGTCAACCTATAATAAAATTTGCTATTTATACTTTTCCTTATGTGGTGCCACAACCTACCATAGGTTTAGTATATGATATTATTGATTTATTTACTTTATTTTATTTACTTCATCTCTCCTTTTCTTTCTTGTTTCTTTTCTTTATTTGCAACATGAAAGTAAAGAAGCAAAAACTCAAAATAAACTTTATTATATAACTTTCACATGATTACAAGGATAGATCACTGAGCAAACTCTCAAAGAAGAAAGAAACGAACTAAACTTTTATTCATTCCAAACCAAAAGATCGAACTAAGATAAGTAAAAGCAAAAATATAGTGGGATGATACGATACCGGGGCACCTCCCCCAAGCTTGGCAGATGCCAAGGGGAGTGCCCATACCCGATACTCAATTCTCCTTTGGTGGTGATGGTGGTGGTGACGACAATTGTGCCTTAAAATTTTTCATATTTTAGTTGAGGAGAGCAATTTCCTCCTTTAAATCATCGACTTCCAACTCCAGCTTCAAGATCTTGTCACATAAATCCCCTTTGCTTTTCTGCCGAAAACGAGAAGGAATAGATTGATTTTTAGAACGGTTAGCTCTCTTGGGGAGACTTGACTTCTTGAACTCCATGTGCATATCCCCAGGTTGAGGTAGAGGAATATCCTCCTCCTCTGAGCTTGAATCATCAATCCTCATCAAGTGAGCATCCTCCTCGTCATCCGTAGTTCAACCATAGGGAGATAGGTCCCCATAGGTCTTTGGGTCAGCAACGAGATGTGAGGCGTAGCTCTCTCCATCGGAGTCTTGAGATGACATATTTTCAAAACTGCGCAGAAAACAACAAGAAAAGAGAACAGAGGATTTCTTCGTGATAGGGTGGTTAACAGGGTCGGGAAGTATATATAGATATTTTTTACATTGGTGGACAAGCATACGGAAGAAAAACGGAGTCCGGGAGCTGTCCCGGGTGGGCACAACCCGTCTGGCGGCTGGCGCGCCCTCGTGTCTTTTGCCCACCAGGGGACACTTCCTGGAAGTTTCTTTATTTCCAAATTCTTAAATATTCCAAAACTGATAAAAAGTATTTTTGCGGACTTTTCGGAGTACGTTTACTTACAGTATCATGTACCTCCTTATTTTCACGATTCTGGAGTGTTCCGTAAGGACTCTTTGATGTGTTCTTCTGGTGTCAAAGTTTGGATAATATTACTTTCAACATTAATGGGCGTACCTGAGATATAATGCTTTATTTGTTGCCCATTGACAACCTTCGGGTTAGTACCTTTAGAATTATTTATTTTGATGGCTCCAGGCCGATAAACTTCCTCGATGACATAGGGGCCTTCCCGTTTTGAGGGGAGTTTTCCTGCAAAGAATCTAAAACGAGAGTTGTACAAAAGAACATATTCCCGAACTTTAAACTCATGCTTTTGGATTCTTGTGTCATGCCATCTTTTAACCTTTTCTTTGAATAATTTTGCATTTTCATAAGCTTGGGGTTCTCCATTCATCTAATGAGCTTATATCAAATAACATCTTTTCCCGACAAGTTTCAAATCATAGTTGAGTTCTTTGACTACCCAAAATGCTTTATGTTCTAACTCAAGAGGCAAATGAAAAGTTTTTCCATAAACCATTTTATAAGGAGACATACCCATAGGATTTTCATATGTTGTTCTATAAGCCCAAAGTGCATCATCTAATTTCTTAGACCAATTCTTTCTGGACCTATTGACAATCTTTTGCAAAATTAATTTTATTTCTCTATTGCTAGGTTCAACTTGACCACTAGATTGAGGATGATAAGGTGATGCAATTATATGGTTAACATCATACTTGGCAAGCATTTTACGAAAACCACCATGAATAAAGTGTGAGCCACCATCAGTCATTAAATATCTAGGGACTCCAAACCTTGGGAAAATAACTTCCTTAAGCATTTTAATAGAGGTGTTGTGATCAGCACTACTGGTTGGAATAGCTTCTACCCATTTAGTAACATAATCAACAGCAACCAAAATATGTGTATACCCATTAGATGAAGGAAAAGGTCCCATGTAATCAAATCTCCAAACATCAAATGGTTCAACAGCAAGTGAATAATTCATAGGCATTTCTTGACGCTTACCGATATTACCTATTCTTTGACATTCATCACAAGATGAGACGTACTTACGGGCATCCTTGAAGAGAGTAGGCCAATAAAATCCAGACTGCAATACCTTGTGAGAAGTTCCATCTCCAGCATGATGCCCTCCATAAGCTTTGGAGTGACATTTCCGTAGGATTTGTCCCTATTCATGCTCAGGCACAAAACGTCTAATAATACCATCTACTCCTTCTTTATAAAGATGTGGGTCATCCCAAAAGTAGTGTCTTAAATCATAGAAGAATTTTTTTGATTTGTTGGTATGTAAAGCTAGGTGGCAAATATTTAGCAACAATGTAATTAGCATAGTCAGCATACCAAGGAGTACTATTAGCAACATTCATTGCAGCTAACTGCTCATCAGGAAAACTATCATCAATAGGCAGTGGGTCATCAAGCACATTTTCAAGCCTAGACAAGTTATCAGCTACGGGGTTCTCAGCTCCTTTCCTATCAATGATATGTAAATCAAATTCTTGTAACAAAAGAACCCATCGAATAACTCTAGGTTTAGCATCTTTCTTTTCCATAAGATATTTAATAGCAGTATGGTCGGTGTGAACGATAACTTTAGAATAAACAACGTAAGATCTAAATTTATCACAAGAAAACACCACTGCTAGAAATTCATTTTCAGTAGTAGCATAATTTCCTTGGGCACTATCTAGAGTTTTACCAGCATAATGAATAACATTCAGTTTCTTATCAACTCTTTTTCCTAGAATAGCACCAACAGCATAATCACTAGCATCACACATAATTTCAAAAGGCAAATTCCAGTCAAGTGGTTGAACAATAGGTGCAGAAATTAAGGCTTTATTGAGTGTTTCAAAAGCTTCCAAACAATCATCATCGAAAACAAAAGGAATATCCTTTTGCAAAAGATTTGTAAGAGGCCTAGAAATTTTAGAAAATTCTTTGATAAATCTCACATGGAAACCAGCGCGACCAAGGAAACTACAAATACCTTTGATGTCCATAGGACATGGCATTTTCTCAATTGCATCAACCTTAGCCTTATCCACTTCAATGCCCTTCTCAGAAATCTTATGACCCAGGACAATACCTTAAATAACGTTTGTAACATCCCAATTTTCAATTTGGATGTTATACATAGGTCATCATGTGCATATCATATTTTTTTTGCATTTTGGTTGTGATCCTAGAAATCTTAAGCAACTCAAGGACCCAAGGAGAGAATTGGAGGTTTCACATATTTTCATATTTGATTTTTTTCTCTCCAATTATTTCCAATAATCAAAATAAATGAGAGAAGATAAAATGACTTCTTCAAAAAGAGAGGAATACTGGAGAAGAATTTTTAAAATCAAATTATTATTTTATTTGAGTTAGAAAAATATGCATTTTTGAATAATTGCATTTTTAGGCCAGAAAAATGTTCACTTTGTTCTAAATATTAGGTTTGGACGGGGAAAATTGTTTCTGGTATTTTAGTTTTTTATATTTTATTAGGATTTTATTTCTTTTGGGCGAAATTTATATAAAAAAAGTTTCGGACCGACCGGGCCGAAGGCCCAGCCGGCCCAGTCCGCACCGCCGCCTTCCTCCCGAGCGGAGGAGTCCCGCCGCGCGCCGCCGCCGGCCGAGTCGAGGCGGACTCCGCCTCCCCCGCCTTGACCCTCCCCAAGCCGGCCGAGCCCCTCCCTCTTTATAAGCCGCCGACCCCGCCGCCCCGTCCCCACATCGCCCGCCAGAGCCCAAGCACGAGCCAGCACCGCTTTGCTCGCGTGCCGCCGCCGCCGATTGCACCGCCGCCTTCGCCGTCGTTGCCGCCGCCCGCCCGCCCGCCTCGCCGCCGAGTCGCCGCCGCCGCCGTTGACCCCGCCGCCGTTTGGACCGGTATAAAACTATCCCGGTTCGCCGGTTCTCGTTTCGGTTTTTCTTTTTAGATCGGTTTTTTAGGGTTCGCTAATTAGCGAACGTTCGCTGTTTTGTTCGTTTTAATGAACGGATTCGTCGGTTTAGTTCTGTTAGCAAATGTTCCTTCGATAGGTTTTTCTTTTTCTTTTATTTTTCGGCCAGGGACATATCCATGATTATTTTTATCACAGATTAGTCCCTGATCTTCAAACCCTCACAACTTTTTGGTCGTTTATCCAAATCCAATGAAACCAACACCAAAATCTTCGTCTTGTTCCCCTCTTTCCAGATAACCAACTTGAACATGATTTTGACAATTTAAAATTTGGTTTCAAGCAGATTTGAATTCGAACTTCTTTTGATCGTAGTTTGAGTTTCACAGCTCCGATTCGATTGATTCTTTTTGCAAATCGAAGCTCTTCAGTCGAACTTTCAGTTTGGATCATTTCACTTGAGTTTTACCCTTTCATCTATGCTTGAGTACTTATGTATGCTATTGTTTGTTCACGATAGAGTTTCCAAAGTGCGAAGCGTGCTACTACGAGTCACTAGGGTTTTCAGATCGTCAGCAAGGCAAGTAACCTTTGATCATACCTCTTTAATACCCAGTTTTTATGCATTAGTTTCAATCCTCAAACACTGCATGGTTAGGATCTGATTAACATGTGGGTATTGGGAAGTAGTTGATGAGGTAGAACCTATTGCCTTTTTATTTCAAACCCTCGGAGTTACTTCTACGTTATGCTTATACTGCTATGCTATGCTCGTAGACGTGGTTTGGTTTGAGAGATCCATGACATATGTGAGAGTTATCATTTACTAATGGTTGAACTTAAGGTGGCTACTTTAACTCACATCTGGGTGGATTGCTTGAGGCACCCTGGAGCACCCAGTGGTTGTCTGGGCACCTGGAGCAATCCAGCGTTGTCCTGGGATATCCTGGAGTACCAGTGTGATCATCCTATGGTTCGCCACCCAGGCTCAAAGGGATCATAAGATTATTCATGCTAGAAACTTCCGTGTGCAGCCACAAGCCATTATGGGCTCTAGCATAGTTTAGTATGTTGTCTGACCTATTTCAGTGGTAGGCTAGCAAATGAAGGGGAAGTAGGTGGTACTGTCTACCCAGAGTAAAGAGTTAATGCTTCTGAAAGACTGTGTCTCGATCATCCGTTTCTCAAACATCATGTAGTGAGAGAAATTCAATGGAGGAGATCGAGTCTTGTGGGGAAAAGTGCGCAAACCTCTGCAGAGTGTATAAACTAATCATGGTTAGCCGTGTCCCGGACATTTTGAGTATCTAGTACTTGAATTATTGATCTGATCTCATCACTCTATTTAATTAATTTTTTGGGTTGATAATTATTCATTGTGATTGAGTTGGAGGAACCTTCTCAATGTTTTCAACAAACTTTGTAGTTAAATAAAATATATTCCTTTGTTGTAGGGAAAAACTGGCTTTCTGCAAAAATAACCATAGAGCCTCCACCAGCCAAATATGCATATAGTTATAGCCGATACATTGTTCATTGCTCTATAGTGTTATTTTGCCAGCATATTCCATGTGCTGACGTATACAGGCTGCAATGTATTATGTTGTAGAGTTTTCAGACGAAGAGTAAGGTGCGCTAGGTCGTTGTCATGCACTCAGCTATGCCGTTGGAGTTTATGGACTCATTTACCTTTGAAGCTTCCGCAGTTATCTTTTGGATGGCCTTCAGCCATATTATTGTAATAAGTTATCTTTTGAGACATTTGATGTCCTAAGTGTGTGAGTGAACTCTGTTATAAATCCTCGAGTACTGTGTGTGTCTGCATTACCGATCCAGGGATGACACTTACGCACAAAGATTTGACCGTCTAGGTCGGATCGCTACAACAACAACAACAACAACAACAACAACAACAACAACAACAACAACAACAACAACAACAACAACAACAACAACAACAACAACAACAACAACAACAACAACAACAACAACAACAACAACAACAACAACAACAACAACAACAACAACAACAACAACAACAACAACAACAACAACAACAACAACAACAACCCACCGCCACCACCCCCAGTTGACAACTTAGCCCATTTTTTGAGGTTGAATCCACCGGTGTTTTCCAGTAGTACCGAGCCGATTGTTGCTGATGACTGGCTCCGTAGGATTGGAAGGGAGCTGACCACCACAGGTTGCATAGATGTTGAGAAGGTGCACTTTGTCGCATACCAACTGGATGGACCCGCAGCCTCATGCTGGGAGAATTACACTGCCACTTTCCCCATAGCCAATGTTACTTGGGATCAGTTTCAGCAAGCTTTTCGCACATCTCATGTCTCAACTGGAGCTATGAGCATGAAGAAGTGTGAGTTTCACAACTTACGCCAAGGGGAAATTGTACTATGGGGAAGTACATGGATGAGTTCAGCAAGTTAGCTTGTTATGCCCCAGATGATGTAGCCACAGATGCCGCGAAGCAGGAGATGTTTATGGAAGGACTGAATGATGAGCTTGTTGGGGAACATAGTAATTTCAAAATTTTCCTATGCACACGCAAGATCATGGTGATGCATAGCAACGAGAGGGTACAGTGTTGTCCACGTACCCTTGTAGACCGTAAGAGGAAGCGTTATGACAACGTGGTTGATGTAGTCGTACGTCTTCACGATCGACCGATCCTAGTACCAAAAGTACGAAACCTCCGCGATCTGCACATGTTCGGTTCGGTGACGTCCCATGAACTCACGATCTAGCAGAGTGTCGAGGGAGAGCTTCGTTAGCACGACGGCGTGATGACGGTGATGATGAAGCTACCGGCGCAGGGCTTCGCCTAAGCACTACAACGATATGAACGGGGTGGATTATGGTGGAGGGGGGCACCGCACACGGCTAAGAGATCAATGATCAAATTATGTGTCTATGGGGTGCCCCCTCCCCAATATATATAGGAGTGGAGGAGGGGGAGGGCCGGCCCTCTACTATGGCGCGCCTTGGGGAGTCCTACTCCCACAGGGAGTAGGATTCCCCCCTTCCAAGTAGTAGGAGTAGGAGAGAAGGAAGGGGAGGAGAGAGGGAAGGAAGGGGGCACCCAATTTGGATTGGGCTAGGGGGGGCGCGCCCTCCACCTTTTTCCCATCCTATCTCTATTCCACTAAGGCTCAATAAGGCCCATATACTCCCCGGGGGGTTCCGGAACCATTCCGATGTCCAAACATAGGCTTCCAATATATCGAACTTTACATCTCGACCATTTTGAGACTCCTCGTCATGTGCGTGATCATATCCGGGACTCCGAACTACCTTTGGTACATCAAAACACATAAACTCATAATACCGATCATCACCGAACGTTAAGCGTGCGGACCCTACGGGTTCGAGAACTATGTAGACATGACCGAGACACATCTCCGGTCAATAACCAATAGCAGAACCTGGATGCTCATATTGGCTCCTACATATTCTACGAAGATCTTTATCGGTCAAACCGCATAACAACATATGTTGTTCCCTTTGTCATCGGTATGTTACTTGCCCGAGATTCAATCGTCGGTATCTCAATACCTTAGTTCAATCTCGTTACCGGCAAGTTTCTTTACTCGTTCCGTAATGCATCATCCCGCAACTAACTCATTAGTCACATTGCTTGCAAGGCTTATAGTGATGTGCATTACCGAGAGGGCCCAGAGATACCTCTCCGACAATCGGAGTGACAAATCCTAATCTCGATCTATGCCAACTCAACAAGTACCATCGGAGACACTTGTAGAGCACCTTTATAATCACCCAGTTACGTTGTGATGTTTGGTAGCACACAAAGTGTTCCTCTGGTATTCGGGAGTTGCATAATCTCATAGTCATAGGAACATGTATAAGTCATGAAGAAAGCAATAGCAATATAGTAAATGATCAAGTGCTAAGCTAGCGGAATGGGTCAAGTCAATCACATCATTCTCTAATGATGTGATCCCGTTAATCAAATGACAACTCGTGTCTATGGCTAGGAAACTTAATTATCTTTGATTCAACGAGCTAGTCAAGTAGAGGCATACTAGTGACACTCTGTTTGTCTATGTATTCACACATGTACTAAGTTTTCGGTTAATACAATTCTAGCATGAATAATAAACATTTATCATGATATAGGGAAATATAAATAACAACTTTATTATTGCCTCTAGGGCATATTTCCGTCAGTCTCCCACTTGCACTAGAGTCAATAATCTAGATTACACAGTAATGATTCTAACACCCATGGAGTCTTGGTGCTGATCATATTTTGCTCGTGACAAAGGCTTAGTCAACGGGTCTGCAACATTCAGATCCGTATGTATCTTGCAAATCTCTATGTCTCCCTCCTTGACTTGATCGTGGATGGAATTGAAGCGACTCTTGATGTGCTTGGTTCTCTTGTGAAATATGGATTCCTTTGCCAAGGCAATTGCACCAGTATTGTCACAAAAGATTTTCATTGGACCCGATGCACTAGGTATGACACCTAGATCGGATATGAACTCATTCATCCAGACTCCTTCATTTGCTGCTTCCGAAGAAGCTATGTACTCCGCTTCACACGTAGATCCCGCCACGATGCTTTGCTTAGAACTGCACCAAGTGATAGCTCCACCGTTCAATATAAACACGTATCTGGTTTGTGACTTAGAGTCATCCAGATCAGTGTCAAAGCTGGCATCAACACAACCATTTACGACGAGCTCTTTGTCACCTCCATAAACGAGAAACATATCCTTAGTCCTTTTCAGGTATTTCAGGATGTTCTTGACTGCTGTCTAGTGATCCACTCCTGGATTACTTTGGTACCTCCCTGCTAAACTGATAGCAAGGCGCACATCAGGTCTGGTACACAGCATTGCATACAAGATAGAGCCTATGGCTGAAGCATAGGGAACACCTTTCATTTTCTCTCTATCTTCTGCAGTGGTCGGGCATTGAGTCTGACTCAACTTCACACCTTGTAACGCAGGCAAGAACCCTTTCTTTGCTTGATCCATTTTGAACTTTTTAAAAATTTATCAAGGTATGTGCTTTGTGAAAGTCCAATTAAGCGACTTGATCTATCTCTATAGATCTTGATGCCCAATATATAAGCAGCTTCACCGAGGTCTTTCATAGAAAAACTCTTGTTCAAGTATCCTTTTATGCTATCCAGAAATTCTATATCATTTCCAATCAACAATATGTCATCCACATATAATATTAGAAATGCTACAGAGCTCGCACTCACTTTCTTGTAAATGCAGGCTTCTCCAAAAGTCTGTATAAAACCATATGCTTTGATCACACTTTCAAAATGTTTATTACAACTCCGAGATGCTTGCACTAGTCCATAAATGGATCGCTGGAGCTTGCACACTTTGTTAGTATCCTTTGGATCGATAAAACCTTCAGGTTGCATCATATACAACTCTTCTTCTAGAAATCCATTCAGGAATGCAATCTTTACATCCATTTGCCAAATTTCATAATCATAAAATGCAGCAATTTCTAACATGATTTGGATGGACTTAAGCATCGCTACGGGTGAGAAGGTCTCAACATAGTCAACTCCTTGAACTTGTCGAAAACCTTCCACAACAAGTCGATCTTTGTAGACAGTAACATTACCGTCAGCGCCAATCTTCTTCTTGAAGATTCATTTATTCTCGATGGCTTGCCGATTATCGGGCAAGTCAACCAAACTCCACACTTTGTTCTTATACATAGATCCCATCTCAGATTTCATGGCCTCAAGCCATTTCACGGAATCTGGGCTCATCATCACTTCCTCATAGTTCGTAGGTTCGTCGTGGTCAAGTAACATGACCTCCAGAACAGGATTACCGTACCACTCTGGTGCGGATCTTACTCTGGTTGACCTATGAGGTTTGGTAGTAACTTGATCTAAAGTTACATGATCATCATCATTAGATTCCTCACTAATTGGTGTAGGAGTCACAGGAACAGATTTCTACGATGAAATACTTTCCAATAAGGGAGCAGGTACAGTTACCTCATCAAGTTCTACTTTCCTCCCACTCACTTCTTTTGAGAGAAACTCCTTCTCTAGAAAGGATCCATCCTTAGCAACGGATGTCTTGCCTTCGGATCTGTGATATAAGGTGTACCCAACAGTCTCCTTTGGGTATCCTATGAAGACACATATCTCCGATTTGGGTTCGATCTTATCATGTTGAAGCTTTTGCACATAAGCATCGCAGCCCCAAACTTTAAGAAACGAGAACTTGGGTTTCTTTCCAAACCACAGTTCATAAGGTGTCATCTCAACGGATTTAGATGGTGCCCTATTTAACGTGAATGCAGATGTCTATAAAGCATCACCCCAAAATGATAGCGGTAAATCAGTAAGAGACTTCATAGATTGCACCATATCCAGTAAAGTAAGATTACGACGTTCGGACACACCATTATGTTGTGGTGTTCCGGGTGGCGTGAGTTGCGAAACTATTCCGCATTGTTTCAAATGAAGACCAAACTCGTAACTCAAATATTCTCCTCCACGATCAGATCGTAGAAACTTTATTTTCTTGTTACGATGATTTTCCACTTCCCTCTGAAATTCTTTGAAATTTTCAAATGTTTCAGACTTATGTTTCATCAAGTAGATATACCCATATCTACTCAAATCATCTGTGAAGGTAAGAAAATAACGATACCCACCGCGAGCCTCAATATTCATCGGACCACATACATCAGTATGTATGATTTCCAACAAATATGTTGCTCGCCCCATTGTTTAGGAGAACGGAGTTTTAGTCATGTTGCCCATGAGGCATGGTTCACAAGTACCGAGTGATTCATAATCAAGTGATTCCAAAAGTCCATCAGAATGGAGTTTCTTCATGCGCTTTACACCAATATGACCCAAACGGCAGCGCCACAAATAAGTTGTACTATCATTATCAACTCTGCATCTTTTGGCTTCAATATTATGAATATGTGTGTCACAACTATCGAGATTCAACAAAAATAGACCACTCTTCAAGGGTGCATGACCATAAAAGATTTACTCATATAAATAGAACAACCATTATTCTCTGATTTAAATGAATAATCGTCTCGCATCAAACAAGATCCAAATATAATGTTCATGCTTAACGGTGGCACCAAATAACAATTATTCAGGTCTAAAACTAATCCCGGAGGTAGATGTAGAGGTAGCGTGCCGACCACGATCACATCGACTTTGGAACCATTTCCCACGCGCATCGTCACCTCGTCCTTAGCCAATCTTCGCTTAATTCGTAGTCCCAGTTTCGAGTTGCAAATATTAGCAACAGAACCAGTATCAAATACCCAGGTGCTACTGTGAGCATTAGTAAGGTACACATCAATAACATGTATATCACATATACCTTTGTTCACCTTGCCATCCTTATTATCCGCCAAATACTTGGGGTAGTTCCTCCTCCAGTGACCACTCCCTTTGCAGTAGAAGCGCTCAGTCTCAGACTTTGGTCCAGACTTGGGCATCTTCACTTGAGCAGCAACTTGCTTGCCGTTCTTCTTGAAGTTCCCCTTCTTCCCTTTACCCTTTTTATTGAAACTGGTGGTCTTGTTGACCATGAACACTTGATGCTCCTTCTTGATTTCTACCTCCGCAGCCTTTAGCATTGCAAAGAGCTCGAGAATTGTCTTATCCATCCCTTGCATGTTATAGTTAGTCACGAAGCTCTTGTAGCTTGGTGGCAGTGATTGAAAAAATCTGTCAATGACACTATCATCAGGAAGATTAACTCCCAGTTGAATCAAGCGATTGTTATACCCAGACATTTTGAGTATATGCTCACTGGCAGAACTATTCTCCTCCATCTTGTAGCTGTAGAACTTATTGGAGACTTGATATCTCTCAATCCGGGCATTTGCTTGAAATAATAACTTCAACTCCTGGAATATCTCATATGCTCCATGACGTTCAAAACATCGTTGAAGTCCCGGTTCTAAGCCGTAAAGCATGGCACACCGAACTATCGAGTACTATCAGCTTTTCTCTACCTGATGTTCATAACATCTGGCGTTGCTCCTGCAGCAGATTTGGCACCTAGCGGTGCTTCCAGGACGTAATTCTTCTGTGCAGCAATGAGGATAATCCTCAAGTTACGGACCTAGTCTGTGTAGTTGCTACCATCATATTTGAACTTAGCTTTCTCTAGGAATGCATTAAAATTCAACAGAATAACAGCACAGGCCATCTATCTACAACAACATAGACATGGAAAATACTATCAGGTACTAAGTTCATGTTAAATTAAAGTTCAATTAATCAAATTACTAAAGAACTCCCACTTAGATAGATATCCCTCTAATCATCTAAGTGATCACGTGATCCATATCACTTAAACCATGTCCGAGAATCACGTGAGATGGAGTAGTTTTCAATGGTGAACATCACTATGTTGATCATATCTAATATATGATTCACACTCGACCTTTCGTTCTCAGTGTTCCGAGGCCATATATGCATATGCTAGGCTCATCAAGTTTAACCCGAGTATTCTGCATGTGCAAAACTGTCTTGATCCCGTTGTATGTGAACGTAGAGCTAATCACACCCGATCATCACGTGGTGTCTCGGCACGACGAACTTTCGCAACGGTGCATACTCAGGGAGAACACTTGTACCTTGAAATTTAGTGAGAGATCATCTTATAATGCTACCGTCGAACTAAGCAAAATAAGATGCATAAAGGATAAACATCACATGCAATTAATATAAGTGATATGATATGTCCATCATCATCTTGTGCCTTTGATCTCCATCTCCAAAGCACCGTCATGATCACCATCTTCACCGCCACGACACCTTGATATCCATGTAGCATCATTGTCGTCTCGCCAACTATTGCTTCTACGACTATCGCTACCGATTAGTGATAAAGTAAAGCAATTACATGGCGGTTGCATTTCATACAATAAAGCGACAACCATATGGCTCCTGCCAGTAGCCGATAACTCTGCTACAAAACATGATCATCTCATACAATAAAATTTAGCATCATGTCTTGACCATATCACATCACAACATGCCCTGCAAAAACAAGTTAGACGTCCTCTACTTTGTTGTTGCAAGTTTTACGTGGCTGCTACGGGCTGAGCAAGAACCGTTCTTACCTACCAATCAAACCCACAACGATTTTTCGTCAAGTATGTGTTGTTTTAACCTTCAACAAGGACCGGGCGTAGCCACACTCGATTCAACTAAAGTTGGAGAAACTGACACCCGCCAGCCACCTGTGTGCGAAGCACGTCAGTTGAACCAGTCTCGTGTAAGTGTACGCGTAATGTCGGTCCGGGCCGCTTCATCCAAAAATACCGTCAAATCAAAGTATGACATGTTAGTAAGCAGTATGACTATTATCACCCACAACTCACCTGTGTTCTACTCGTGCATATAACATCTACGCATAAACCTGGCTCGGATGCTACTGTTGGGGAACGTAGTAATTTCAAAATTTTCCTACGCACAAGCAAGATCATGGTGATGCATAGCAACGAGAGGGGAGAGTGTTGTCCATGTACTCTCGTAGACCGTAAGCGGAAGCATTATGACAACGTGGTTGATGTAGTCGTACGTCTTCACGATCGACCGATCCTAGTACCGAAAGTACGGCACCTCCGTGATCTGCACATGTTTGGCTCGGTGACGTCCCACGAACTCACGATCCAGCAGAGTGTCGAGGGAGAGCTTCATCAGCATGACGGCGTGATGACGGTGATGATGAATCTACCGGCGCAAGGCTTTGCCTATGCACTACAACAATATGACTGAGGTGGATTATGGTGGAGGGGGCACCACACATGGCTAAGAGATCAATGATCAACGTGTGCGTCTATGGGGTGCCCCCCTCCCCGTATATAAAGAAGTGGAGGAGGGGAGGGCCGGCCCTCTACTATGGCGCGCCTTGGGGAGTCCTACTCCCACTGGGAGTAGGATTCCCCCCTTCCAAGTAGTAGGAGTAGGAGAGAAGGAAGGGGGGAGAGAGGGAAGGAAGGGGGCCCCAGCCCCCACCCAATTCGGATTGTTCTAGGGGGAGCGCCCTCCACCTTTTTCCCTTCCACTCCTCTATTCCACTAAGGCCCAATAAGGCCCATATACTCCCCGCGGTGTTCCGGTAACCTCCAAGTACTCCGGTAAATGCCCGAACTCATCCGGAACCATTTCGATGTCCAAACATAGGCTTATAATATATTGATCTTTACGTCTCGACAATTTCGAGACTCCTCGTCATGTCCGTGATCATATCCGGGACTTCGAACTACCTTCGGTACATCAAAACACATAAACTCATAATACCGATCGTCATCAAACGTAAAGTGTGCGGACCCTACGGGTTCGATAACTATGTAGACATGACCGAGACACGTCTCCGGTCAATAAAAATAGCGGAACCTGGATGCTCATATTGGCTCCTACATATTCTACGAAGATCTTTATCGGTCAAATCGCATAACAACATACGTTGTTCCCTTTGTCATTGTTATGTTACTTGCTCGAGATTCTATCGTCGGTATCTCAATACCTAGTTCAATCTCGTTACTGGCAAGTCTCTTTACTCGTTCCGTAATACATCATCCCGCAACTAACTCATTAGTCACATTGCTTGCAAGGCTTATAGTGATGTGCATTACCGAGAGGGCCCAGAGATACCTCTCCGACAATCGAAGAGACAAATCCTAATCTTGATCTATGCCAACTCAACAAGTACCATCAGAGACTATAGCTGGCAAAATGGGCCATTTCTTCGGGCCGGCCCATGAGCACGCCAAAGACAGCCCATTTGGGCGTGCACGCACGGCTAAGCAGGAGGGCCCGCACGCATCAGGACGTGCTCGGGCACTCGAGGCTGGGCACGCGGGCTGGCACGGCCCGATCCGATTACGTTTTTTATTTTTTTATACATCTACATATGGCCCAACATGTAAAAATAGGCTAAAATGCTTAGTGCGTCAAATAACAGGCTGAAAATATGCGGCCCACCGTGCTAAACGGGCCAATGTACCGGCCCTTTTACTAACTGGGCCGTGCCTAGGCCTGGGGGTGCAGCACGCGGGCCAGCACGGCACGACCCGTATTGTAATCATGCCCTAGCGGGCCGTGCCGGGCTAAGCACGATTACAATGGGCCGGGCCGGACCGTTTGGCCAGTTATGTCGGAGACACCTGTAGAGCACCTTTATAATCACCTAGTTACGTTGTGACGTTTGGTAGCACACAAAGTGTTCATCCGGTATTCGGGAGTTGCATAATCTCATAGTCATAGGAACATGTATAAGTCATGAAGAAAGTAATAGCAATATACTAAATGATCAAGTGCTAAGCTAACGGAATAGGTCAAGTCAATGACATCATTCTCTAATGATGTGCTCCCGTTAATCAAATGACAACTCGTGTCTATGGTTAGGAAACTTAACCATCTTTGATTCAATGAGCTAGTCAAGTAGAGGTATACTAGTGACACTCTGTTTGTCTATGTATTCACACATGTACTAAGTTTCCGGTTAATACAATTCTAGCATGAATAAAAAAAATTTATCATGATATAAGGAAATATAAATAACAACTTTATTATTGCCTCTAGGGCATATTTCCTTCAGAGCTGAGTATGCAGTTGATGGTGGCAACATTTTCTAGCTACCAGGAGTTGGTAGACAGGGCTCTTATGATTGAAGGCAAGCCGCAGCAGATAGAGAGCCGCAAAAGGAAGTATGGACAGGGGAAGTACAGTTCTGGAGCTCAGCAGAAGCCCCGTTTTACCCCGAACTCGGGAGGGCGGATCCATCATAACCATGGAGGCCACACTCATAATGGAGGAAGTTCACACAACCACAGTGGCCCTAAGAATGGTAATGGGAATGGAGGAAACAATGGTCAGAACTGTTTCAACCCCACTACACCCGTCAAGAAGGATCTAAGTCACATTACTTGTTTCAAGTGCGGGAAGACTGGACACTACGCCACTGAGTGCCCCGAAGCAAAGAATGGAAAAGGCAATGGAAGTTCTGGGAAGAAGCCCAACCCTTTCACCAGAGGACAAGTGAACCACGTTAACGTGGAGGAGGTTGAAGAACAGCCTGACGCAGTGCTCGATAAGTTTTTGATTAAGTCATCTGCCACTCTCGTTCTTTTTTACACTGGTGCATCGCATTCATACATATCAAGGGGATATGTGGACAAGTTTAAGTTGCCAACCTTAGCCCTTAGGTCACCCATGTTAGTAAGCTCGCCAGGAGCAGAGTATATGGCCAGCCGATGGTGTGATCGGTTACCACTAACCATTGGTAGCCACGTTTTCCCCTCAGACCTAGTGATTTTGGAGTCACAAGGATTAGATATAATACTAGGCATGGATTGGTTATCGAAGTATGGAGGAAACATCGACTATGCTAGTAAGTCAATTTTACTCACTACCTCGGAGGGAAAGAGGATCAAGTGTGTATCCAGGCATGCGCCAAGGAGGGTCCAAGTAAATTCTCTCTCGGGAGTTGTTCAGGAAGACGTTCCAATTGTGAAGGATTACCTGGACGTATTTCCAGAGGAATTACCAGGCATGCCACCCGATCGAGACATAGAGTTTTTGATAGAACTGTTGCCAGGCACCGGGCCAATATCGGAGAGACCGTATCGGATGCCCGCAAATGATCTGGAGGAAATTAAGAAGCAGATTAAGGAGTTACTGGAGAAAGGTTATATCTGACCAAGTTCATCACCGTGGGGAGCCCTAGTGCTCTTGGTTGAGAAGAAGGTTGGATCCTTGAGAATGGTTGTTGATTATCGGGCGTTGAATGAAGTGACGATCAAGAAGAAGTACCCACTACCGATGATCGATGATTTGTTTGACCAGCTGCAAGGAGCTAAAGTATTCTCCAAGATCGATCTTCGATCAGGATACCACCAGTTGAAGATCCGAGAACAGGATATACCTAAGACAGCTTTTACAACAAGATATGGGCTATATGAGTACACGGTCATGTCTTTTGGATTGACTAATGCTCCTGCCTATTTTATGAGTATGATGAACAAGGTATTCATGGAGTTTTTGGACAAGTTTGTTGTAGTGTTTATTGATGATATTTTGGTGTACTCGAAGAATGAAGAGGAACACAAGGAGCATTTGCGCTTAGTTCTCGAGAAGCTCTGGGAACATCAGTTATATGCCAAGTTCAAGAAATGTGAGTTTTGGTTGAAGGAAGTGGATTTCTTGGACATGTTATATCAGGAAAAGGTATAGCAGTAGACCCTACCAAGGTTCAGTCAGTCACTGAGTGGTTGGCACCCACCTCAGTTGGAGAGATCCGCAGTTTTCTGGGACGCGTTGGATGTTATAGGAGGTTCATTGAGAATTTTTCCAAGATCACGAAACTCGTGACAGAGTTGTTGAAGAAGGATACCAAGTTTAAGTGGACCGAAGAATGTGAGGCCAGTTTTCAGGAGTTGAAGAAACAGCTAGTTACAGCCCGAGTGCTAATTCTTCCGGACATACGCAAAGATTTCAAGTGTTTTGCGACGCTTCTCTCCTAGGACTTGGAGGTGTACTTATGCAGGATGGAAGAGTTGTTTCATATTCCTCACGTCAGCTTCGACCCCATGAGTTGAATTATGCCACACATGATTTGGAGTTAGCAGCCGTAGTACATGCGCTAAAGACCTGGAGACATTTTATGATCGGAAACCGTTGTGATGTGTACACGGATCACAAGAGTTTGAAGTACATTTTCACTCAGAAGGAGTTGAATCTCAGGCAGAGGAGATGGTTGGAGCTTATAAAAGATTATGATATGAAGTTGCATTATCACCCAGGGAAAGCCAATGTCGTAGCAGATGCTTTGAGCCTCAAGAGTTATGTCAACACCCTCGTATGCGGAGGATTACCGCAGGACTTAGTCGACGATCTCAAGGAACTTCAATTGGAGATAGTTCCAAGAGGTTTCGTTGCAGCAATGAAAGTTTAGTCTACATTATTGGGAAAGATTCGAGAAGCTCAGAAGGAGGATAAGGAAATTGCTGAGATAAATGATAAGATGAGCAAAGGAAAAACCAAGGGTTTTCGCGAGGATGAGCACGAGACGTTATGGTTTGAGGATCGAGTATATGTGCCTAATAATGCGGAGATCAGGAAGTTAATACTTCAGGAAGCTCATGACTCACCATACTCGATTCACCCTGGAAACACCAAGATGTATTTGGATTTGAATGAACGTTTCTGGTGGACCGGTATGAAGAAGGATATTGCCGAGTATGTAGCAGTATGTGATGTATGTTCGAAAATGAAGGCAGAACATCAGAAGCCAGCAGGATTACTTCAGCCTATGCCAATACCAGAATGGAAGTGGGACAAGCTTGGCATGGATTTCATCACCGGATTAGCCAGGACACGATCAGGGTATGACTCTATCTGGGTAGTAGTTGATCGCTTGACTAAGGTAGCTCACTTTATCCCCATGAAAACTACTTATACGAGCACGAAGTTGGCCAAGATATATATGACCAGGATCGTATGCCTGCACGGAGTTCCGAGGACCATCATATCAGATAGAGGAACACAGTTTACCTCGAAGTTTTGGAATCAGCTACACCAGAATTTGGGTACTAGGCATGAGTTCAGTATAGCCTTTCATCCGCAGACAGATGGACCGACTGAGAGAGTCAATCAGATTCTGAAGGACATGTTGAGAGCTTGTGCGCTAGATTATGGATCTAGTTGGGATGATAATTTGCCTTACGCAGAGTTCTCATATAACAACAGTTACCAGGCTAGTTTGAAGATGACACCTTTCGAAGCTTTGTATGGAAGAAGGTGCAGGACACCATTGATGTGGGATGAAGTTGGAGACCGTTAGTTGTTTGGACCAGATTTAATCAAGGAATCTGAAGAGAAGGTTAAGTTGATTCGGGATAGATTGAAGGTAGCTCAGTCCAGGCAGAAGAGTTACGCCGATACTAAACGCAAGGAGGTAGTCTATGAAATCGGAGACAGAGCCTATCTTCGTGTGTCACCACTCCGAGGAGTTAAACGATTTGGAGTTAAGGGAAAGTTAGCACCGAGATTGGTAGGACCATACCGAGTTTTGGAGCGTATGGGAGAAGTGGCTTACAAGTTGGAGTTACCCGAAGGATTGTCAGGAGTTCATGATGTATTTCACGTTTCCCAGTTGAAAAAGTGCCATGCTGAGACGGCCGATATCCCTCTGAGAGATATAGTGCCCCTAGAAGCAATTCAGTTGGATAGTGATCTAACTTACGAGGAGAAACTAGTCAAGATTCTCGAGTTTGCCAGCCGAGTTACACACAACAAGGTTACCAAGTTTTGCAAAGTACAGTGGAGCCACCATACCGAGGAGGAAGCCACCTGGGAGCGAGAAGAAGACCTACGGAAAGACCACCCACACCTATTTTCTATCCAACCTGAATCTCGAGGGCGAGATTCATCTTAAGGGGGGTAGGTTTGTAACATCCCAATTTTCAATTTGTATGTTATACATAGGTCATCATATGCATATCATATTTTATTTGCATTTTGGTTTAGATCCTATAAATCTTAAGCAACTCAAGGACCCAAGGAGAGAGTTGGAGGTTTCACATGTTTTCATATTTCAATTTTTTCTCAAATTTGAAAAGAGGATAAATTTGGTTTTAGTATTTTTCTCTCCAATTATTTCCAATAATCAAAATAAATGAGAGAAGATAAAATGACTTCTTCAAAAAGAGAGGAATATTGCAGAAGAAATTTTAAAATCAAATTATTATTTTATTTGTTATTTTATTTGAATTAGAAAAATATGCATTTTTGAAAAATTGCATTTTTAGGCTAGAAAAATGTTCACTTTGTTTTAAATATTAGGATTGGACGGTGAAAATTGTTTCTGGTCTTTTAGAATTATTTTTATATTTTATTAGGATGTTTTTCTTTCGGGCGAAATCTCTCCCTAATAATAAAGCACGGATTGACTCCGTGGGTTCACCGTCACAATACGCTTCTTCCCGTAATTTTACGTTTTCAGTTTGAATTTGTCTTTGAAATTAAAGAAAACAGGGAAAAAAGTTGTGGGCGCTGGGATTTGATCCCTGGTCTACCGGATGTAGGACAACATAGCAGACCACTCCAGCTATGCTGATGAGTGCGCTAATGTAGTCGTATAGCCTTTTCAGCATATAAGATGAGGCATAGACGGGGTGAGGGAATGAGCACGGGCATGCTGGGCTGGGCCAACTCGTGCGACCCATTGGACGGACAATGGGAGTAGGCTGGAGGCTGTTTTTCATAAATAGTCCCACCTTTTTTTTGACCTTGAAGACTGCAGGGCTTACACCCCACAACATTTTACTAATAAAGAACAAAGAATAATAACAGAGTTTCTCAAGAGGGGGAACAAAAAGAAATAAAAAGCTATACAAGACAAGCTATATTACTCTAGAAAAGCAGTAGGAGCTACAACTAAGAAAGAAAAAGGTTACAAAGGAGGGTCCTCAAGGAGGCAGGAAGTGAATCCATTTGAGTAGATCATCCTTGTATCTGGCCTTGATCCTGTGTGAGAGCACAGTAATATCATGAATAAACCCGTTTCTCCACTGCCTAAAAGTTGGGTGGACATGCCTAAAAGCCCTGTCATTCCTAACTTTCCAGATATTCCACCATGCAAGAAAAACCACCTCCGCAAAAAAAGGCTTATCAAACTCCTTCCTTGCATGTAGGCAATTTGCACCATATCATTGCTATCCAACCAGGAAACCTGCATGTAGTTCCAGATTCTCATACTGAAGTTACATTGGAAGAATAGATGATTCCTATCCTCAATTACTCCAGTCGGGCATAGGACACAACTAGGTCCATCATTAATTCTCCAATGGCGTCGTTGAATCATATCCTTGGTGTTAACTCTATCCATAATGACCATCCAGGCAAACATTTTAATTGTCATTGTACAACAGCTTTTCTAAACCCAGCTGAGTATGGGATTGGCAATAACAGGCTGGTGGACAAACTCATAGTACTTCTTTGCCGAGTACTCAGCTCATTTCCCATGTCTCCAAGCCCATATATCATTTCAACCACTGTCTAAGGAACTCCTAGATAACAACGTTGAAAGCTGGTTAAACTCCCTATAAGCCAGTTCAGACAAAGGCAAAGAAAACATTTGTTGTAAATTTTCTGCCTGTATCACTTCCATAACAGAAAGGTTCTTCTGAAGGCAAAAGGAGAAAGGCCTTGGAAACCTTTCATGAAGGGGAATGCAAGTGTCGGTGTCAAAACCGGCGGATCTCGGGTAGAGGGTCCCAAACTGTGCGTCTAGGCGGATGGTAACAGGAGACAAGGGACACGATGTTTTTACCCAGGTTCGGGCCCTCTCGATGGAGGTAATACCCTACTCCTGCTTGATTAATATTGATGATATGGGTAGTACAAGAGTAGATCTACCACGAGATCAAGGAGGCTAAACCCTAGAAGCTAGCCTATGGTATGATTGTTGTTCGTCCTACGGACTAAAACCCTCCGGTTTATATAGACACCGGATAGGTTAGGGTTACACAGAGTCGGTTACAATGGTAGGAGATCTACATATCTGTATCGCCAAGCTTGCCTTCCACGCCAAGGAAAGTCCCATCCGGACACGAGACAAAGTCTTCAACATTGTATCTTCATAGTCTTGGAGTCCGGCCGTGACGATAGTCCGGCTATCCGGACACCCCCTAGTCCGGGACTCCCTCAGTAGCCCCTGAACCAGGCTTCAATGACGATGAGTCCGGCGCGTTGATTGTCTTCGGCATTGCGAGGCGGGTTCATCCTCCGAATACTTCATAGAAGATTTTGAACACAAGGATAGAGTCCGGCTCTGCAAAACATGTTCCATATAACACCGTAGAGAGAATAACTTTTGCACAGATCTGCTGACGCATTCCGCGGCGTGACATCACACCACGGCGAGGCCTTTATATGAATTGTTTTTTATTGTTCCACCTCAGCGTGTTTAGCGAGGCGGTTTCCTTGGCACGTCTTATCAAAGCATAGATCGTGCCCCCTTATTCCGGGATTCTCATCAATACGGACATGGGTAACCCATCTGCGCCATTGATTACGGCGCTTGGGAAATAAGCGAGTTTTACCAGGCTGGTGGGAGACGCATAGCTTCGTCCGTCCATATAAGGGGATAAGAATCCACCTTTTCACCTACGCCTTCTTCCTCCTTTGCTTATCCATTTCCGCGCACTCGAGCTCCAGCGCCCAAGTCCGCACATCCCACCTCAACCTTTCTCCAACCATGTCAGGAGCGGGAGGCAGGTTGATGGCCTCCTCTGTCACGGAGGGGCACATCGCAAGACTTCGGGAGGCCGGATACTTGTCCGGCAACATCGCGCACAGGCTTCCCGGCGAGGGGCAGCTCATTCCGACCCCTGGGCCCCATGAGAGGGTAGTGTTTCTCCCCCACTTCCTCCGCAGACTAGGTTTTCCTCTTCACCCATTTGTCCGGGGGCTCATGTTCTACTACGGCATGGACTTCCACGACCTGGCCCCGAATTTCATCCTCAACATCTCGGGGTTTATCGTCGTGTGTGAGGCCTTCCTCTGCATCCAGCCCCACTTCGGCTTATGGCTGAAGATCTTCAACGTCGGGCCGAAGGTAGTGGGCGGCCGTCAAGCGGAGTGCGGATGCGCCATGGTGGGCAAGATGGCCAAAGTCCCATGGCTCGAAGGCGCCTTCGTGGAGACAATAAAGGGGTGGCAATCAGGGTGGTTCTACATCACCGAGCCCTGGAACACCGAATGGGTGGCGGCCCCTGAATTCAGATTTGGCTTCCCCACACGGCTCTCGTCATGGAAAGAGACGGGCCTGACGTGTGGGAATTCGGACGAGACATCCGGATTTCAAACATGCGTCCGAAACCTGGTGGCCAAGAATCTTAGGCTTGTCGACGTAATCCAGGTGATGCTCATCCGCCGGATACTCCCATGCCAACAACGGGCCTTTAACTTGTCGGAGTTCGATCCGCACAAGACACGGTTCTGAGCCGGCTCTTGACACTACGCACGAAGACGCTGGATGGTGCTGTTCAAGGCGCCAAGCCCCAAAGATCCTCTACCAAAGATCGCGGATACAGCTCGCAGTGTCAAGCCGGCGAGGTATGTTATTTTACCCTTTACGGGACTCTTTTTTCATATATTGACTCTACATGGGATCTAAAACTCCCTAATCTTTGACAGGACTGGCTGAAGACGTCCGGACAGATTAACTGTCCGGCTCCTTTGCCGGAAGATCCGGAGGACGCCCGGTTGACGGGGCTGCTGGCTCTGGCGCCATACGTGGTGCCGGAGAAGAAGGCCAAGAAGGAGGCCACGGGAACTCAAGGAGCTCCCGACGCCAGTCTTGTCGATTCAAGCAGAATCTTCTCCTCGAAGATGAGGAGGAAGAAGAAGCTCCTCCCAGCCGGGAGGAGAAGAAAAGGAAGGCCGCCCTAATCGGGAGGCTGGAGGGTCCAAGAAGGGAAGAACCCCTCCTCCGGACTTCTCCACCAACGTCGACGACGACGAGGAGGATTGGCCTACAAGGGCCAAGCCCCTGGCGAGATCGTAAGTGTCTGGATACCCATGGCTTTTTATTATTGCAGAGTGTTCTCTAATGTCGAACAACCGTGCAGCCCGCCTAAGGGTGAGTTCGCCGATTCATCGAGCGGGTCCCTGGGCTCGTCGCAAATGGAGAGAACTTCGCTTCCGACTGCCTCCTCGCCTCACACTGCGGATGACGCCGCGCTGGGGCCCCAAGGGGGGCTTGGTCAAGAGGAGGTAGCGCCGGAGGTGCCACAAGGCAACCTCCCGGACTCCAGGAGCGCGGGGGGCAAGAAACCTAGGGGCTCTAAGCCCGACCCTCGTCCGGACTCCATGCCGGAACCATCAGCGATTCCGAAGTCCGGCCAGCGGATCCTTCGCAAGAAGGGTAAGACGCTGGTGTCCTCCGTCCAACCGGAGGCACCGGATAGCTTACAGGAGGCGCTTAACAGCGCTGCCATCGAGGAGGAACACCGCACTGTTATGAGTGCGGTGATCTGGCCAGTTCAGTCCGCCAAGAGCGGACTGACCGAAGCATGTACCAGCCTTCTAACAGGCTTTGAGGTAAGTTTAGAATATGTAAAAATATTACCGCATAGACAGTAGCCCCTGATGCTTAGTTCGGTGTTCGGAAAGAAAAGCCGGACTAAGGATCTAAAAAGATATACGCAGGAGTCTAACATAAGTATGTCAATATGGGAATGCAGGCTGCGCTGCTGACCTCTGCCGCACTGACTGCGGAGGTTAATGCATTGAAGCAGAACCTCGAGCGGTCCGAGAACGAGCTCGGACAAGCCAAGAAGCAGCTCGAGGACAAGGAAGGTAAGTAATACCTTATTAAAGAAGTACGTTATAGAAAAGGTTTTGGTTGCAAAAAATAACAGGAATAACTTGGGTACTACAGGGGCCACGAACGAGGTGGAGACCCTGAAGGAAGCGGTGTCCGTGGCCGAAAACAAAGCGGCTACGGAACGCACCGAGCGAGAGAAGGGGGAGGCGCAGCTGGCGGAGGTGCGGCAAGAGCTCCAGATTCTCGTGAAAAAACACGAGGGTTTGGAGCGTGACTCGAAGACCCGAGAGTCCGAGCTTGCCTCGGCTCTTGAGAGTGCCAAAGCTGCTAAGGCCGAGGCCCAAAAAGCCCTCCAAGAAATTGAAGCACTAAAGAAGATAGCAGCGGGTAAGGAATTCTTTATGCAAAGCAAGAATGTAAAAGTCAATTACCTATTACTTACCCGGATTCGAGCTCTCCAGAGCATTCGCAGATTTGCCCCGTGGCCCGTCGATGCTGCCGATTCTCTGCGCCCGGAGGGAGCTCCACGGAGAAGGTGTTCGGTCTCAATATGCCGAGGCCGGACATCCGTGCCCTGAGCGACCAGCTGAAGCAGCTGGTCGAGCTCCACAAGGTCGCCGAACAGGCCATGAAGGGCCTTATAGCGCGGCTGTGGCCATTGGAGGCCATGCCTGGGAGCTACTTCGGCTTGGTGCAGCGGCTGGTGGACGCCTGTCCACGGATTGAAGTCGTCAAGCGCTCCGTCTGTACTGAAGGGGTCCGTCGGGCCCTTGCCCGTGCTAAAGTGCACTGGGGCAAGCTGGATGCGGAGAAGCTTGTGAAGGACGGGCCACCGAAGGGCCATGAGCATCGCACGCCCGAGATGTACTATGATGGCCTCCTGAAGGGTGCCCGCCGAATAGCGGATGAGTGCTCCAGAGATGTAATTTTTTAATAAACTCGCATTTGTTATCATGTACGCTGAAAACTTGTTCATATGCGCTAAGCAACGCTTGTTAATTTAAAATATTACCTTCTGTGCGGCCGTTTATCAAATTTGAGAGATGGCAAGTCGTTGGCTTCAGCCCCCATGCCACGAAGTCTTTGGGGTGTTGGGATAAACTTGATCACTCTTGGTCCCATTCTTGGGTCCGTCTAGGAGGCGCCAACACAACGAACAAGGCAACCGGACTTATAATGCTTGAACACTCTCACTTAGCCATAGAATTCTATAATTTTAAATTTCGTGAAGCCCCTAGTATTCGGAAGACCGAAGTTCGGGCGCTATCCACGCCTTTGGCCGGACAATTCCGTTCCTCGCTCGAGCGGCATAAGTCTTTAGGGACCTGAAAAACCTCTCGAACAGCGATCGCTCTCGCCTTATCATGATGGTCAGTTTTAGCTTTCTCCATCGAGGTGCTCGACCCAGCATAACTGGGGCACAATCGCAGTGGTTCTCCCGGTGCTACCTTAGCCGATATATCGGAACATAAGGTACCAAAACACGGGAGCCGGGCAAACCCAACTATTGACCCAAGACATGATTCGGAGCCAATTCATATAATGCTATAAGTTCGGGGTGCCGCACTTGTGGAAGTGTTCAGACTTATCACACCATAATTTTGGGATACTTAAGCCCTGGTGTATTGGCCGCACTAAAGTGTACGGTTGCAACATGTCGTGAAATGAACATATGTATATATAAAGGAAGTAGAGCAATAATAAGCTTAAAGCTATGTATTGTTTATTAAAAAGGTACTGCAATGGGAGCAGAACGATACAAATAGTGCGACAAGCAAGGGATGGGACTATCTAACATGTCCTCTCCGAGGGGTAAGCATGGATGGTATGTAAAACAGGTATAATGCTCGTAATAGAGACCACAGAACACTGACGTGGCTTTCCGCTTCCTCGGCTGTTGCATCGTGAGTTCGGCGATTCATGCCTGACAGACTTCTCAAAGACGGAGTCCTGAAAGTAAAAAAGGAAGAAAAGAGGAAAAAGAAAAAAGAAATGACACAAACGGAGCCCTCGGTGCGGTCGAGCGCGCTCTTGGCGTGCCTTTGTCTTGCCCTCCCCATATGCCCATGGTATCTCCAGAGCGTAATTATGTACGCGTAATACTAGCTTCGCAATTCGCGAGGGCTGGGTTTGGAGCCGGATTGCTACTCGTGCTTGAATCGTGCTGTGGTCTTGTTGTAGGTTACTCCGGCGCTGATGGCGGTGTCTGGACGCTTAGTGGCTGGACTCAAGAATTGCTGTGAGAGGCTGCTTTGTACCTCCACCGCGAGGGTCGCATGTGCTCCTCCGCTCGGAGAGAGCGCTCGATGTTTCCATTAACCGTGATTACTCCTCGAGGGCCTGGCATCTTGAGCTTGAGGTATGCGAAAAGCGGCACCGCATTGAACTTTGCAAATGCAGTTCGTCCGAGCAAATTGCATGATAGCCGCCATGAATTGGACGATGTCGAAGATTAACTCTTCGCTCGAAGTTATCCGGGATCCGAAGACCACTTCGTGTAATCGAGCCCGCATAACTGGCCTCTACACCCGGTATGACGCATTTAAAGGTCGCCCTTGTAGGTTTAATCCTTGAGGGTCAATGCCCATTTTGTGCATTTGTATCCCGATAAAGCAGGTTCAGCTGCCGCCGCCCATCGTGACTTTGGTGAGGTGAAATCCGTCGATAATTGGGTCAAGAACCAATGCGCGGCCGCCGTGATGGATGCTAGTGGGTGGTCCTTCGATCGAAGGTGATCGGGCAGGAAGACCATGGGTTGAACTTGGGCGACCGCTCCATCGCATATACGCCCTTAGTGCACGCTCGCTGCCTTTTGGGTATGTGGGTTGCGATATCATGTTCACCGTCCGCACTTGTGTAGGAAAACCTTCGTCCTTTATTGTTCGGCGGCCTGGGCTCTTCCTCGTCATCGCTATGCAGCCCCTTGTCATTGAGTTCGCACTTAACTTGCTGCTTGTTGAACACCCAACAGTCCTGTTGGTGTGATTGGCTGATTTTTCGGGGTGCCATGTATCCGCACAAGCGATCGAGTATTCGGTCCAAGTTGACGGGCCCCGGTATTTCTTTTGAATGGCTTCTTCCACGACCGGTTTAGAGCTCTGAATCCGCATTGACGGCCGATCTTGAGATATCGCCGCTGACGCTGGCGCTTGTTCTTATGCGACGCGACCTGCCATTGTTGTCCTTGGTATCCGGACTATCAGGATGTTTGGCCAAGTTGTTGCTTCGAGCTAGCCAGCTGTCCTCTCCCGCACAAAAGCGAGTCATGAGGGTTGTGAGGGCTGCCATAGATTTCGGCTTTTCCTGTCCTAGGTGCCGGGCAAGCCACTCCGTCGCAGATGTTATATTTGAAGGCTGCAAGGGCCTCTGCATCCGGACAATCAACGATTTGATTTTTCTTTGTTAGGAACCGAGTCCAGAATTGTCTAGCCGATTCTTCTGGCTGCTGAATTATGTGGCTAAGGTCATCGGCGTCTGGTGGTCGCACGTATGTGCCCTGGAAGTTATCAAGGAATGCGGCTTCCAGGTCCTCCCAACAACCAATTGATTCTGTTGGCAAGTTGTTGAGCCAATGTCGAGCTGGTCCTTTAAGCTTGAGTGGGAGGTATTTGATGGCATGTAGATCATCACCGCGGGCCATGTGGATATGGAGGAGATAATCCTCGATCCAGACCGCAGGATCTGTGGTACCGTCGTATGATCCTCACTAATTCAAGCCAATTTTTTTTCTTCCGTTGCAATAGACAACCTGACATTTTTTCCTTGCACTTATAATCCTTACTAAGCTTGCACCAAATTTAAAACACATTGAACATTATGTTTGCGCATACAGTCCTCACTAAATTTATGTCAATTGTTTCTACCGTTGTAACTCATGGGTATATATATACTATTTTTTTATATAAATGGAGGTATAATATTATTGGTCCTCCCATTTCATATGTCCATGGCGTTTCTTCATACTGAGCTAGGATATTCTACCAATCGTTTGCCCTGGGCCACTTGGCCCCTACCCCGTTCACCCGCGCAACATTCCACCAATAAAAAAATAGTGCCCTCCCAACCTGTCTATGCGACCCGGCCCAACAAATCAAACCCACCAACCCATTTAGGAGATGAGGCAAAAATAGTTTTTTTTGTGAATCAAACTCGCAACCTCCACTGTTTTTGGTGTTGATCGTGTTATCCACAAAAAAGGTGTTGATCGTTTTCAACTAAACTTGAAGTTGGCGGTTGTTTGTGTCCTTCACGGACTGGTACTAAACTACTACGATGTAAAATCCGGATCACACAAACACAAGGCGCAAGCATTAGATTATGCAGATTTGACCGCGATCTCAAACGCGACTGTTCGCTTATCTGTCCATGCAGGCAATGCAATTCTTTATTGCTTCCAAGTTAAGGTGGAACGTTCGGCGTGTAGTGGACATCGTGACCGACGATGATGACAAAGAAAAGAAGAGCCAACAGGGATGGGGGCTCTAGGGGTGATAATTTGTTTCTCCCGTTGCAACGCACAGGCACTTTTGCTAGTTTATTTAAAAAAAAAGTTTCGGACGGACCGGGCCGAAGGCCCAGCTGGCCCAGTCCACGCCGCCGCCTTTCTCCCAAGCGGATGAGTCCCGCCGCGCGCCGCCGCTGGCCGAGTCCGAGGCGGACTCGGCCTCCCTGCCGCCTTAACCCCTCCACCAAGCCGGCCGAGCCCCCCTCCCCTCTTTATAAGCCCCCCCCCCCCCTCGTCCCCACAGCGCCCGTCGTCGCAGCCCAAGCCCGAGCCGCCGCCGCTTTGCGCCTGTGCCGCCGCCTTCTGCCGTCGTCGCAACCGCCGCCGCCGCCCGCCGCCGCCGCTTCCGCCGTCGCCGCAGCCGCCCGCCGCCACCAGCGCCGCCCGCCTCGTCGCCGAAATCGCCACCGCCGTCGTTGACCCCTACGCCGTTTGGTCCGGTATAAAACCATCCCGGTTCGCCTGTTCTCGTTTCGTTTTTTGGTTTTTCTTTTTAGATCGGTTTTTTAGGGTTCGCTAATTAGCGAACGTTCTTTGTTTAGTTCGTTTTAACGAATGGATTCGTCGGTTTAGTTCTGTTAGCGAACGTTCGTTCGATAGGTTTTTCTTTTTATTTTATTTTTCGGCCAGGGACCTATCCATGATTATTTTTATCACAGATTAGTCCCTGATCTTCAAGCCCTCGCAACTTTTTTGCTCGTTTATCCCAATCCAGTGAAACCAACGCCAAAATCTTCGTCTTGTTCCGCACTTTCTAGATAACCAGCTTGAACATGATTTTGACAATTTGAAATTTGGTTTCAAGCAGATTTGAATTCGAACTTCTTTTTATCATAGTTTGAGTTTCGTAGCTCCGATTCGATCGATTCTTTTTGCAAATTGAAGCTCTTCAGTCGAACTTTCAGTTTGGATCTTTTCTCTTGAGTTTTCCCCTTGCATCTATGCTTGGGTGCTTATGTATGCTATTGTTTGTTCACGATAGAGTTTTCGGAGTGCGAAGCGTGCTACTACGAGTCACTAGGGTTTTCAGATCGTCAGCAAGGCAAGTAACACTTTGATCATACCTCTTTACTACCCAGTTTTTATGCATTAGTTTTAATCCTCAAACACTGCATGGTGAGGATCTTATTAACATGTGGGTATTGGGAAGTAGTTGATGAGGTAGAACCTATTGCCTTTTTATTTCAAACCCTGGGATTTACTTCTATGTTATGCTTATACTGCTATGCTATGCTCGTAGACATGGTTTGGTTTGAGAGATCCATGACAGATGTGAGAGTTATCATTTACTAGTGGTTGAACTTAAGGTGGCTACTTTAACTCACATTTGGGTGGATTGGTTGAGGCACCCTGGAGCACCCAGTGGTTGTCCGGGCACCTGGAGCAATCCAGCGCTATCCTGGGATATCCCGGAGTACCCGTGTGATCATCCTATGGTTTGCCACCCAGGCTCAAAGGGATCATAAGATTATTCATGCTAGAAACTTCCGTGTGCAGCCACAAGCCATTATGGGCTCTGGCATAGTTGAGTATGTTGTGTGACATCTTTCAGTGGTTGGCTAGTAGATGTAGGGGAAGTAGGTGCTACTGTCTACACAGAGTAAAGAGTTAATGCTTCTGAAAGACTGTGTCTCGATCATCCATTTCTCAAACATCATGTAGTGCGAGAAATTAAACGGAGGAGATCGAGTCTTGTGGGGAAAAGTGCGCAAACCTCTGCAGAGTGTATAAACTAACCATGCTTATCCGTGTCCCCGGCTATGGACATTTTGAGTATCTAGTACTTGAATTACTGATCTTATCTAATTACTCTATTTAATTAGTTTATTGGGTTGATAATTTTTAATTGGGATTGAGTTGGAGGAACCTTCTCAATGTTTTCAACAAACTTTGTAGTTAAATAAAATCTATTCCTTTGTTGTAGGAAAAAACTAGCTTTCTGCAAAAATAACCATAGAGCCTCCACCAACCAAATATGCATATAGTTATAGCCGTTACATTGTTCATTGCTCGATAGTGTTATTTTGCCAGCATATTCCATGTGCTGACCTATACAGGCTGCAATGTATTATGTTGTAGAGTTTTCAGACGAAGAGTAAGGTGCGTTAGGTCATTGTCGTGCACTCAGCTATGCCGTTGGAGTTGATGGACTCATTTACCTTTGAAGCTTCCGCTGTTATCTTTTAGATGGCCTTCAGCCATATTATTGTAATAAGTTCTCTTCTGAGACATTCGATGTGCTAAGTGTGTGATTGAACTCTGTTATAAATCCTCGAGTACTGTGTGTGTCAGCATTACCGATCCAAGGATGACACTTATGCACAGAGATTTGATCGTCTAAGGTCGGATCGCTACAACCATAAAGTGGCACTTCTCCCAATTAAAGACAAGATTTGTTTGTTCACATCTCTACAAAACTCGATCAAGATTGCTTAAACAATCATCAAAAGACTTCCCATAAACAAAAAAGTCATCCATGAAAACCTCAACAATCTTTTCACAAAAGTCAAAGAATATAGCATTCATACATCTTTGAAAGGTAGTAGGTGCATTACATAAACCAAAAGGCATACGTCTATAAGCATAGGTTCCAAAAGGGCAAGTAAAAGTGGTCTTTTCTTGATCAGGTTGAGAAACAGGTATTTGTGAAAAACCAGAATATCCATCAAGGAAGCAAAAGTGCGGGTGCTTAGATAATCTTTCAAGCTTTTGATCAATAAAAGGCAAAGGGTAATGATCTTTTCTAGTTGCTTTGTTTATTTTTTTAAAATCAATTACCATTCTATAGCCTGTAACAATTCTTTGTGGAATGAGTTCATTCTTATCATTAGAAACATCAGTTATACCTCCTTTCCTAGGGACACAATGAACAAGACTTACCCATCTACTATCAGCTATGGTATAAATTATACCTGCTTCTAGAAGTTTTAATATTTTCGTTCTTACCACTTCCTTCATCTTTGGATTCTACCGACGTTGGTGATCAACAACGGGTTTGGCATCAGGTTCCATATTAATCTTGTGCTAACATAGAGTGGAACTAATGTCCTTTAAATCATCAAGAGTATATCCAATAGCAGCTCGATGCTTCCTTAGAACTTTCAATAACCTTTCTTCTTCATGTTCGGAAAGGTTAGCACTGATAATAACAGGATATATTTTCTTTTCATCAAGATAAGCATATTTCAAAGTGTCTGGCAATTGTTTTAATTCAAACATAGGATCACCTTTAGGTGGAGGAGGACCTCCTAGAGTTTCAATAGGAAAATTTTGTTTAAGTAGAGGACGTTGTTCGAAGAAGATCTTATCTATTTCATTTCTTTCATGCATATGTAAATCATCTTCTTGGTCTAGCAAATATTGTTCTAAAGGATCAGTAGGTGGCACAGCAATAGAAGCAAGACCAATTAATTCATCCTTACTAGGAAATTCTTTTTCATGAAGATTTCTACTAAACTTGGAAAAATTAAACTCATGAGACTCATTACCAAAGCTAACACCGACAGTTTGTTTCTCACAATCTATTCTAGCATTAACGGTGTTCAAGAAAGGTCTACCAAAAATAATGGGACAGAAGTCATCTTGTGGGGAACCAACAACAAGGAAATTCGTAGGTTATTTTATTTTCCCACACAAGACTTCAACATCTCTAACAATACCGATTGGTGATATGGTGTCTCTATTAGCAAGTATAATAGTAACATATATTTCTTCTATCTCTGCGGGTGTTATGTCATTCATAATTTCTTAATATAAGGTGTAAGGAATAGCACTCACACTCGCACCTATGTCACTAAAACCATGATAACAGTGATCTCCTATTTTAACTAAGATGACAGGCATGCCAACAACAGGTCTATGTTTATCCCTTTTATCGGGTTTAGCAATTCTAGCAGCTTCTTCACATAAGTAAATAACATGCCCATCCATATCTTCTTTTAAGAGATCTTTAACCGTAGCAATGCTAGGTTCTACTTTAATTTGTTCATTAGGTTTAGGTCTTCTAATATAGCTTCTGTTAACCACAGTTGAAACTTTAGCATGTTCCTTTATCCTAACAGGAAAAGGTGGTTTCTCAATATAAGAAGAAGGGACAACTAGATCAACATTATAAATTATAGTTTCTTCTTTAATAGGTACCGCCGTGGTTCTAAGTCTGACAGTAGAATGGGGGGTAGGAATGGAGAGGCAAGATCCTAGCTATGGAGTAGTTGTAAATGCAAGATGTTTTCGAGTTCAGGCCCTTCTCGGAGGAAGTAACAGCCCTACGTATCGAAGCCCAGAGGCGGTCGACTATATTATGCGCGTATGAGTTTACGAGTGCGAACCCTTTACCTTGAGGAGGGGTGGCTTATATAGAGTTCGCGGACCCCCACCCTCGATTATGCAGGATTAAGGTACATTAAGATCGGGAGTTCTTGGTAACGTCCCACATAAAGTGCTATGATGACCATAAAAGCCACTTAATGACCGACCGTTTGCGTCTTGGTATTTGTAGATCTCTGGCGGTCAGTGGTTGGCTTCATGGTCGAGTGTCCTCGGTCCGTCAGTGGAATCCTTCGATTCATTGAAAGGTGGTTTCTTCAAGAGATGTCCACAGGGAGGGTATCTTGGACAGGTCCATGACCCTACCCTAGGTACATGGCTTCATCGATAGCCCATTTGGATCGAGGTTTGAGTGGGGAAGGAGTTGAGAACTCTTCCGGCCCACTTTTCGTGCGATGAGCATGTCTTGTTCTGGATCAATGAGCTTAGGTGACGGCTTCAACTTCTTTTTCAGTTGCCTTGATCCATTCTTTGTATCGTCGAGTGTGTTTTTCGTACTTGGAGAACTCCGAATAGCGGGATGGAGAAATCTTACATCGGACGATTTGCTCTGTGGCCTGTGATTTAGCGGGATTGAATTTTGGGAAGTGGCGGGCGGAGGAAGCGCGATGTAATCGGATGGGACAAGGCAGGGACGCCTCGATCTCCGCGCCACCATTTTCACCACGTATCGCGTGGACGACTGTTGTGGGATTTGAGGATCGCCGGGCCTACGAGTCGATCCTCGGAAGCAACCTCATATAAGGCCCGGACGGGGTTTTGAAACGATGCACTCTCATTTTCTCCTCCCTTCCCAGATTTATCCGCGCGTTCGCTTCCACCTCGGCTGCTTTGCTTTCATGCGTGTTTGCCGGCGACAATGGTGAAATAGAAGACGACGGCTTTGGAGCGGGCGAAGAAGGTGACGGCGAAAGTGAAGGGAAGGGCGACCACTCGGGGCGGATCTTCGTCAAGGGTCGGCTTGCCACAGGGCTGGATCCAGGGCGACTGGATCCGATCGACGATCCGCCAGAAGGATCGAGACGACATGGCCAATGAGGGACGGATCCCCCATGGATCAGCGCGGCTCCCGGGGAAGGAGTCGGAGCCGCAACCTCACGAGGGTGAGTGTGTTCTCTTGGCCACCCATGTTGACCGCGGGTTTTCTCTGCCGCCTCACCCTTTTTTCGGGGATTTCTGAACTTCTTTGGGGCACAACTTCACCACTTCACTCCCAACTCCATCGTGTATCTCGCTGCTTTCGTGTCTTTGTGCGAGAATTTCTTGGGTTGCCGGCCTCATTGGGGTCTTTTCAAGCACATTTTCACTTGTCGCTCCCAGACGGTGAAAAAGGCCAATCCAGTGTGAGAGAACTCAAGTGATTCGATGTGTGGGGGTCTTGGGGTTCAAATGAGAGGAAAAAGTTCTTTTCCGGCCATGATCTTTCCCGAGTTAGTCCGTGGATGGCAGTCGACTTGGTTCTACTACAAGGACCAATAGCGCTAGAGGCGATGATGGACTCCCTCATTTTCCATGGACCGAGTGAGCAAGCCATCTTCTTTGAAGGTGATCCGGAAGAGAAGGCGCAGTGAAGGTGTTGGTCGAACGCGTTGTCTAGCTCATCCGAGGACGGGGTGGTGGCATGGATCTCTTGGAGGTCTTCCTCGACGACGCATCCGGCCGCTTCAAGCTCGAGACCATCCAATGTGGTTGTACTGCACGCAGCGACACCACTCGGATCCCACGGAGGAGGTCGAGGGCGCCATCTTTGGAAAGGTGTCAGCGAGCATCACAGAAACAAGGACAACCCTCGAGGAGCCAGGAGGATTCCTCCACTCAACCAGTCATACGAAGGAGACAAGGTCCCTTCCTGCATCTTTGACTGTGATCTCGCTTTCTCCATCTAGTTTGCTTAAAATCGGTCGATTGACTTTTGTCTTGTTTGTTGTCTTCTAGGCTACTACCGAGATGTACTCGATGCCCAACGGGGCGCAAGAACAGGTCGAGGAGGAGGAGGGGAGCGGAGGTGAAAGCCAGGAGGAATGGCAATCTGATGGTGAGGAGGATCAAGACGACGACAGCTCTGGCGAAGAGGAGGAGGAGGAAGAGGAGGAAGAAGTCGACCCTCCTCGCATGGAAAGGTGATCCAAGCTCACCCATGACCTCGCGGTCGAGCGTGGCAAGGCTACCGCGCTGTCAGGCGATTTAAACGCCTCGAGCGACCTCTCCGCGCCGGTGAAAAAGCGCAGAAGCAACCCCGAAGCGACGCCATCAAAGCCGGCGAAGGCTTTGCCAAAGATGAGGATGGCCATTCCCACCATTTCCGGTAACATGCAGAACTTGTGTTTTCTTGTTTAACATGGACATACTTTTGGTCGACTTGTTGATCGATCAATTGATTTCTGAAATCTGCTTGTTGCTGCTACCTCCGAGACCTCAGCCAGGAACGACGACCAGGAAATGGAAGATGCTGCCACCTCTAACCTTGGTATGATCTCTGTAGTTTCGCTTTTGGTCGATTGGATTTCCGTTTCTAACTTTGAATCTCTCCTGTAGTCCCTCCTCATGTCATTGGTCTCCCTGATGATGACGATGAGGCGCCGCTGAGGCGGAGGAGGAATAAAAAGGCGCCTGCTGGCAAGACTGCTCAGGTTGTATCAGTGCCTGAGACGCTGGTTCATGAGGGTGGCAACATCACTCGGACTTCTGTGTCTTTCGTTGTGCCGCTGACGAGTGTCTGGCCTTCATCGTCGACTGCTGATCCGCCCTCCCTTTTCGCCACACACCACGTCCCAGAGGACCAAGTGGGTGCTGCTAAGGAAGCTATACGCCAGGCGGGGATCATGATGGAGCAAGTGAAGGTGGTCCGGGAGGCCAGCCAGGCGGCCTATGATGCTAGCTCAGCTCTTCAGAACAACGTCCAGGTTAGTTGGTCACCGCTTGTTCTGTTAGGATATGCTACCTGAAAAATCTTCTTTTTGAAGATCTTCGTATCTGTACACCCACTGGGTGTGTCGATTGAATTTTTGGATTGGTGGGGGCATGCTGAGTGCACCCACTGGGTGTAGTCCCCGAGAATATGGTGGACTACTGGCAGTCGGCTGTAGTCTTTAGACTTTGAATTTATTTGCTAACTTCTTCACTCGGTCTGGTCGGACCATGTCGAATGGAATCTTGAAACCGGTGGGGGCACGCTGAGTGTACCCACTTGGTGTAGTCCCCGAGACTATGGTCGACTGCTGGCAGTCGACTAAAGTCTGAAGAACTTTTTTTTAGATCATGATGATACCGTGGCTGATCAATACGCTAGCTATGGTTTAGGATCATAACCTTTTGTATCTTTCGTCGATTGATCGAACCGAAGTCGGTAAAACTAGTGGGGCACGCTAAGTGCACCCAGAGTGTAGTCCCCAGACTCTTGTTGAATATTTTGATTCGGCTGTAGTCTTAGAAGCGCTATGATTTTTCTTAGTCACCGGAAGCAACCTATCTTTTATGTGCGTCGATTGACTCTTCGCAGAAATCCTGCGAGCTTGTGGCTCGCTATACTGAATTGGAAAACAAACAGATCCAGCTCAACCTTGACTTGAAGCTTGCTTAGGAGAACTTGCAGAAGGCGAGAGACGAAGCAAAAGGTATGGCTGGTGTTGGGGATGTAACTACTGAGTGTAAACCGCCCAGGAGGGGCCGGTTCACCCTCAGCTATATTGAAGCCCACAAAGACTCAGAAGATGGCGCTTTACTATGAAACTTAGAGGCCTGGAGCCCAAAGGCGGATTAGGGCCCATAATGGTAAAACCGCCATACTCATGTAACTTGTGTTGTAAGATAAGGGAAGGAGAGACCGAGCCAAACACTTGTACGAGTCGGCCTCGGGACTCTGTAGACCAGCCGGGCGTCAACCCATGTATATAAGGGGATGACCCGGCGGCGGCTTAAGGACAGACAACAACAACTCGAGGTCTAGGCGAAGCTGTTTGCTCCCTAGTCATCGAGACCACATCAATCCCATCACAAACTAGACGTAGGCTTTTACCTTCATCGAAGGGGCCGAACTAGTATAACTCTCGTGTCTTTGCGTCCGCTTTAACCCCTCCAAGTTAACCCATAGCGATGGCTCCACGACTAAGTCCTTTCATGAGGACATCTGCCGTGACAAAACCACGACAGTTGGCGCCCACCGTGGAGCTATCGCACGATGGTTTGATGATCTTGGAGGGCAAGCTCGAAGGACTTGAAGCCTACACTGTGGGCCGGATGACCAAGAGTCGTCGCGGCAAGCTTTACATCGACGATGCAGGCTGGGGCCCCGAGGCCGGCTCGATTGAGTACGGGTACCGGGTCCCCTTTGGTGGCATACACGTTTTCATCGGCAAGTTTGGTGAGCGGGGCTGAGCGGACATCCGCACCGACCTCGTCGAGACGGCTCAGCGTCGCGAAACCTGCCCGAGCTAAACCGGCCGTCGGCGTGCTTCGTGGGAGTCATCCACGAAGGAAATTATGAGGACGGATCGAATCGGTGTATAAACCGTCATCTACTCGATGACGAGTCGTCGACCGAGAAACCGAAGTCTCTGTATCACCGCAAGATGGCCAGATTGGGGGCTGTTCCGACGGTGACATATTCGGACCCTTTGATTTGCCCAACGGGTTGGAATATTCATGGCCGGTACACAAGCGATGCTTCACTCTTCGACCGCTGCGACAATGGTCGCCGGTTCAACAATGTGACGGCAGCCGGGCGAGGAGACCTGTCGCCCGCCGCTCAAGTTTTATCGAACTGTTTGATGCGCTGGCGTGCTCATGGCGAGGTTAACCCGGCGGACCAGGGCGTTCTAACGGAGATTGCGAAGGTGAAGGAACAAATCACTCAGGCTAAAGCGGATCTGGCAGCTGCAGATGCCAGGATGGCAGCAGAGCGGGCCACTTTGGATGCGCAAGCTTATATGCTCATGCGGGATCAGAACGCGTCGCATGAAGTCATGAAGAGGAAATACAGATCCCGTTTGCCTTTAGTTTTGGAGGGAAGAGATCTCTTCAACACCCCAGGAGCAGGGACCAGTAATCCGCCGGTGGTAAACCGGGCGGAAGCACCTGGGACGGGCGCGCCGGTTCAGCCACGCGTAATAGATCTACCTCGCCATCATACCGGCACGCCTCAGGCTGTGCAAACACCTCCAGGTCACTACTCCAACCCGATGGATAACCTTGTCGCAGCTGCGGCACGGCTGGAGGCAATTCCAATTGAAGGTGATTCACCACAGGCAGTAGAGACGCGCCGGGTCAAGGAACTCCTTAGGACAGCTCTGGTCCAACAGGAAGCGTATTCGTACAGCCGCGACCGGATCCACTCTACCCCCCGCCCAAGCCGAAGCTATAGCAGGAACGTGGATGAGCCGGCCGTATCAAGTAATGCACGACGTGGTGCGCCCCGTGGCAACAACCCGGCAGGTGGTTTCGACAACGCTCAGGAGGTGGTGGACCGGGCCCGGGCACGCAGGGAGGCCGAGTTAGCAGTACAGCGTCAGGATTATCAGCTTGCACCGGTTCGTACGACCATCTTTGAGCCTGGGGTTACCTCTAGCTCTTTGGGGGTGCCTTGCCTCGTCCCCGCTTTACGCAATGTACGCTTGCCCAAGGATTTCAAGGGTCCGCGCAAGGTGCCGAATTACACCGCCGATTTAGCTCCAGAAGCATGGATAGAGAGTTATGAGATGGCCATGGAGATGCTGGATGTGGATGAAGCCGCGTGTGCAAAGTACTTCACCATGATGCTCGAGGGCACGGCCCGTACTTGGTTGAAAAGCTTGCCACCCAATTCTATCAGTTCATGGGCCCAGTTGCGGACCTGGTTCATTCAGAATTTCAAAGATACCTGTAAGCAACCCATGTCTGTGGTGGACTTGGCGGCTTGTGTCCAGGGTGAAGGGGAGTCAACAACCCATTGGGTACGCCGTGTTTCGGAAATCTTACATTCTTCAGACCGGATCAACGCTGATTCTGCGATCTTGACCCTAGAGGGCAACTGCCGGTTTAAACCTTTAAAGTTGAAACTGGGACGCATGAAGAGGTTTTGCAATGACATGGGCACTCTCATGGGCGCTTTAGTGAAGTATGCTGATTCTGATAGTACCAAGGATCCTGAGTCTGATGACGATGATGAGACAGGGAAGGGAAAGAAGAACAGCAACTCCAAAAGCCAGCAGCATCACTCGGCAGGTAATGGTGGAGGTAAGCGTAAAGCGAACGGCAACATGGACTTCGTAGCCAACACCAACGCGCAGGACAAGGGCCAACGGCGCAAAGGTAAACAGCCGAATCGAGGTGGAGCGCCTAATCCCAATCCGGACCGCTTGAACTATCTGTTGAATCAACCCTGTCCGAAGCATGGGACGAAGGAGGCGCCAGCAAATCACCTCTGGAAGGATTGTTACATTATGCAAGAGTTCAAAAGTTCTAATGCTTTCCGGTATGATCAAGGTTCCGGTGGCGGTTCAGGGTCCGGGCCGGGTTACGGTGCAGGAAATTCCGGTTCAGAGTTTAATGGTAATCCGGGCGGACATAACAATCAGAACAATCAGAATAACCAGGGTGGTTACAATCAGCAGCAGCAGCAGTCGGGTTATCAGAGCAACCCAAAGCAGTTGAATAGTGGGTAGTACCACGTCTTCACCACCAGCTTAGACAAGCGAGACCGGAAGCTTCAGAAGCGGGCAGTCAACGTTGTTGAACCGGTCGTGCCTCATTACCTACGCTGGTCAGAGCAGCCCATTGTATGGAGTAGAGAGGATCATCCTCCCCGGGTTGACAATCCGGGTCAGCTAGCCCTGGTGGTGGCACCTCAGGTGGGAGGTCATAAGTTCACCAAGGTGCTTATGGACGGAGGGAGCAGCATCAACATCCTATACTACGAGACCTTCCGTCGTATGGGGTTAACAGATAAACATCTCAAACCGTCCAATACAGTGTTCCATGGTGTGGTGCCTGGTAAGTCAGCGTATCCGGTTGGTAAAATAGCTCTGGAGGTGGCCTTCGGGGATGAACATGACTCCATATCAGAAACATTGACGTTTGAAGTAGTGAAAATTCAAAGTCCATATCACGCCCTGTTTGGGCGGCCGGCTTATGCCAAGTTCATGGCACGACCTTGTTATATCTATTTGCAGCTCAAGATGCCGGGTCACAAGGGGACAATAACGGTTCATGGGAGCCGCAAGATCGCTTTGGAATGTGAGGAAGGTGATGCGGCTTAAGCAGAGTCGGTTTGTGCCACCGAGGAACTGAAGTATTATAAGGACAATGTTGATCCGGCGGACATGACTCAATTGAAGAAGCCAACTACAGAGCACGATCCGCCCGAAGTTCAAATCGGCAGTGAGACTAAGCTTGTTGACTTTGTACTGGCGATTCGTCCAAGCAGTTCAGCATCAGTGCCAACTTGGATCCAAAATAGGAAAGCGCGCTCATCGAGTTCATCCGTGAGAATCGGGACATTTTTGCATGGAAACCTTCTGACATGCCAGGTGTACCGAGAGAGCTTGCTGAGCACACTCTTAATGTTGATCCCAAGTACAAACCGGTAAAGCAGTTTCTCCGCCGGTTTAACGAGGAGAGGCGTAAGGCCATTGGAGAGGAGGTTGTCAGGCTCTTAGCAGTGGGCTTTATCATTGAAGTTTTCCATCCAGAGTGGCTTGCTAATCCGGTGCTGGTCCTTAAGAAAAACGGCACTTGGCGCATGTGTGTGGATTACACAGATCTTAACAAGGCTTGTCCAGCGGATCCTTTTGCCCTCCACGCATTGACCAGATTATTGATGCCACTGCGGGTTGTGAGCGATTGAGCTTTTTGGATGCGTATTCTGGATATCATCAGATTAAGATGGCGGTTAAGGACCAGGAGAAGACAGCATTTATCACTCCCTTTGGAGCCTTCTGCTATGTGTCTATGCCTTTTGGGCTCAAGAGCGCCCAAGCAACTTATCAGCGTTGTGTATAGAATTGCTTGCATGAACAGATCGGCCGTAATGTGCATGCCTATGTGGATGATATTGTGGTTAAGTCAAGGAAGAAGGAAACGCTGATTGATGATTTGAAAGAAACCTTTGACAACCTGCGGGTTTACAAGATGATGCTCAACCCGGCCAAATGTGTTTTGGTGTTCCGGCGAAGCAAGTTATTAGGTTTTCGTGTCCAACGGGGATTGAAGCTAATCCGGAGAAGATTACGGCTATCACCTCCTGGCTAAGCCAAAGTGTATTAATGATGTCCAGCGTTTACGGGCCGGATTGCTGCTTGAGCCGGTTTATCGGCCGCCTCGGAGAGAAGGCCATCCCTTTATACCAGATGCTGAAGAAGACAGATCAGTTTGTCTCGAGTCCAGCCACTGATGAAGCGTTGGAGGACTTAAAGCGGCAATTGGCCAACCGCTGTGCTTGCCGCTCCCATCGACAAGGAGCCGTCGCTATATGTTGCTGCTAATGCCAGGGCAGTTAGCGTGGCCATTGTGGTAGAGCGGAAGGAGGCAGGGAAGGAGCATCCGGTTCAACGTCCGGTTTATTATATTAGCGAGGTGCTTATTGAATCTAAGCAAAGATATCCGCATTGGCAGAAGCTGGTGTATGGAGTTTTTATGGCAAGCCGGAAGCTGAAGCAGTATTTCCAAGGGCACCCCATCACGGTGGTCAGTTCAGCTCCCTTAGGGGATATCATCTGAGAACCGGAGGCGATCGCCGGATTGCCAAGTGGGCTATAGAGCTTGGGCCGCACGGTTTGAAGTATGTACCTCGGACGGCAGTGAAGTCTCAAGCACTTGTGGATTTCATTAATGATTGGACAGAGTTGCAAGAGCCTGAAGAAAAGCCGGATCATACATATTGGACCATCCATTTTGACGGATCCAGGCAGTTGGAGGGCTCGGGGGCTGGAGTCGTATTAACTTCCCCACAAGGTGACAAGTTTTGTTACGTTCTCCGCTTAATGTTCCCTTGTACTAACAATGCAGCTGAGTATGAAGCCTTGCTCCATGGTCTTCGGATGGCTAAGGAGATGAATCTAAGCCGGGTTAAGTGCTTCGGTGACTCGGACCTAGTGGCTCAACAGGTGTCTGGCACTTGGGATTCCAAGGACCCACTCATGGCTGCATATCGTCGTGAGGTGGATGTTGTCGCAGGTCATTTCAAGGGCTATCAGGTGGACCACGTGGATCGTCGGAAGAATGAAGCGGCGGACGCTTTGAGCCGGTTGGGCTCTCAACGCAAACCGTCCCGCCTAATGTTTTTCTCGACGATCGCACAATCCGTCTACCAAGCTCCCTGGTGAAGCGGATTTGGCTGTTCTGATCCGGAGGCTCAATTGGTGGCAGCTCTGCGTCACTCCAATTGACGCTCCCTTATCCGGGCGTACATGAACAGGGGTGAGTTACCGAAGATGAGATGTTGGCCCAACAGATAGTTGGCGGTCTAAGTCTATGACCATTGTTAATGGCGAGTTGCATCATTGCAGTGTGTCGAGGCGTTTCAACGCTGTGTGTCCCCGAGGAAGGCTGTGAAATATTGCGTGAGATCCATGAAGGAGACTGTGGTCACCACGCGGTTCAAAATCCTTGGTGGCTAAAGCGCCCGCCACGGTTTCTATTGGTTGACTTCCCATGCCGATGCGGAAGATCTGGTCGACGATGTGATGGTTGCCAAAAGTTTTCCAGACGTGTTTCATGTCTTCGCCCAAGAATTGAGGATGATTCCAATTACTTGGCCGTTTGCGACTTGGGGGCTGGATATGGTTGTACCTTTCAAAAGGTCCAAGGACAAGAAGACACACCTGTTGGTGGCGGTTGACAAATTTACAAAGTGTGTAGAGGCAGAACCTGTTAGCAAGTGTGATGCGGCCACGGCGGTTCAGTTCATCAAAAAGGTGATTTTCCTGTTTGGCTTTCCACACAGTATCATTACAGATAATGGTACCAATTTTTCCAAAGGTGCCATGAAGGAGTTCTGCGAACGTGAGCACATCCGGCTTGACGTTTCTTCAGTAGCTCACCCACAGTCTAATGGTCAAGCGAAAAGAGCCAATCAAGAGATCCTGAGAGGCATCAAGCCCCGGCTTATGGTCCCTTTGCAGAGGACGCCGGGTTGTTGGGTAGAAGAGCTACCGTCTGTGTTATGGAGTATAAATACTACACCTAACAGATCCACGGGATACATGTCGTTCTTTATGGTTTATGGAGCGGAGGCAGTTCTCCCCAGCGACATCCGTCATGACTCACCTCGTGTGGCAGCCTATGTTGAAGCGGATAACGAGACAGCACGACAGGACGCTTTGGATCGGCTGGATGAAGAGCGAGACATAGCAGCTGCTCGCTCGACGATTTACCAGCAGGATCTTCGTCGTTATCATAGTCGCCGGTTCAGAACCAGAACCTTTCAAGAAGGAGATTTGGTGCTTCGGCTCATCCAAGACCAGACAGATATGCACAAGCTATCCCCACATTGGGAGGGACCTTTCGTGGTCAGCAAGAATCTGCACAACGGGTCGTACAATCTGATCGATGTTCGAGAGCATAAAGACTCACGCACGTCGAAGAGGAGACCAACAGCCGTGGAACATAGCTCATCTTCGCCTTATTATACCCGAGCCATCGGCTCTACTTATGTACATATTATGACGATGTATATATTATGAATAAAGCAATAAACCGGAGCCTCGGCTAAAGCGGGTATCTGTTCATTACATCATGTGTGGTTACATGGAGTTGTTCTGTCTTAAAGCGGCCTCCGGTTTACCCTTGAGTTTGCTTTCTAAAAGCTTTATAATATCACTTGGGGCTTGGTGGGTGTCGAACCAATGCAACACCTTTTGATAGGCGAAAGCCACCAGATCACTTGGGGATATGGTCAAATCTGAACCAGTCACGCTTTTTGATCAGCCTAAGGCCATAGAGTCACTTGGGGGCTTGGTCGAACCCGAACCATTGCCACGCCATTTGATCGGCATAATGCCACGGTTTCAGTTGGGGACCTGGCTAACTCGAACCATGGCTACACCTTATAGAGAGCTTGGTCGTGTCCGACCATGGTAACACCATCTGATCGGCTCACTACAGCTTTATCTTTTGCAAACGGTTTATCATTGCCTTTGCTCCCATGTTTGTCATAACTGTTATTTGATTTTTGTTGCGTTTCTTAAACCAACAACATTGTTAAACCGTTTTCAAAGCTGTCAGTTAATGGAATTCGGTCAATTTTTTTTAATCCGGTGATAATTTCACCGGTTTGATGTTTTTTCTGTTAACATCCTATTATGGAGTAACAGGGGGCTTATTATGACCCGACACGGTGTACGTGGTAAACCGGCAGTATAAACACAGGAGCTGTTCTCTCCTTTGACGGTAATGGTTTATACAACCTCCGCTTAAAGATTGGCTAAGCCAACTTCGTGCCCAGCAACGGCAGGTATTTTGTATCACAAAATTTTGATTATATACCTCCATATTTCATATTTGTATGAATATCACAAACCGACTGGTGGCACAGACCACTGGGGGGGTTTAAGATTTTGTGACTGCAGGAAATTTAAATTGAAGGTTTCGATCATTCAATCAAAGGAGTCCGCACCATGGCACGAAGGCATATTAAAAACAAAAGTGATGGCTATCCTATTACAAGGCATTCAGAGTCCCAAAATTTGGAATGGCGTCATAACAGGCAGCTTCTGATGCATCAACCGGCTTGACGGATTAAGCTTCATTGCCGGGCTGACGTGAAGAAGATGGGTCGTCTAGCGTCGGTTCAACTTCTTCCTCCTCACCACCCAATGGCCGGAAGTCATTGGTGGTCCAATCAATCCGGGTTGAAGCCTGAAAGACAGCCTCTTTACTTATAAGCTCAGCCGGATCAACGTCAGGGGCATAAGTGTGCTTACGGGTTGGTGGAACAAGGTTCTGCACTTCCGGAATAACAGCTTCAACCCGTCTGTTGTTTGCATCGTAGAAGGAGCGGTGAACCGTCAGGTTGGCCTCTGCTACTAGTTGACTCGCCAGAGGAAGCATCTCCCTTGTTACCCGTTTGAGAGCATCATTATCAAAAGCTTCGCCATTTTCTTGAGCACTGGGGAAGCCTTTGGCTATGTCAGCCGGATCAAGGTCAGCTATCCATGCTTTGGCGCGAGTTAGTGCCAATAAAGTGCCAGCCCGGGCAGCGGATCGTTTCAATTCTTCTAGCTGTGCCGGTATCATAGATAGCCGGTCCAGTGTATCCTTGATCAATGACGGAGCTGTGTTATCATAAGAGGTGGCGCAAATAACTCGCTGGGTGCCGGTATACAGCTGTTCAATTAGCGTATACGCGGCCTTGAGTTTCTTCCGCATGTCCGAGCCCAGATGAGCGATGCGTTTACCTATACCGGTTTAAGAAAGTTCAGGTTAAACCAGCGGAAATTTCAAAACGGAATATTAATCATAAATTTGGTGAAGCATTTCTTACCAAATATTGCAGAAGTCATGGCGTTAATTTGGTGCTTTAATCCGGTGAGCTCTTCCGTCACCGGTTTAATAGCTGCTTCCGCATCTTCCGCCCGTTTTAGCAACCCGGCTTTCTCAGTATCCCAGTTGGCCTGCTCGGATTTAAACCACTCCTTGAGCTGCTCCATAGTAGTCAAGGCGGTTTTCAGCTCATCCTTGGCCTTGGAGGTTTCTGCTTGTTGAGATTTCAGATTGACATGAAGATCATTGATTTGTGAGGTTTGTTGGCGTATCTCACTCTCTGACAGAAAGGGAGCAAGTTAGTAGTTTCATCACAAAGTCCCAAGCTCAATACAGGTATTCAACTTGGCACTTGGGGGCTAATGGCTATTTGCTCGAACATGTTATGCTGCGGCGATATAAGTTACAGCCCCGGTTTAACTATACTAAGTTGAACCTGCCCTGGGGGCTACATCAATGAAGTATGAAAAGTTTGAGTTTTATATTAAGTCCTGGTTTAACTATACTAAGTTGAACCGGCCCTTGGGGGCTACTACGCAATGAAGATACAAGAGAGGCATAACTCCTTACCTCATAGCGCTCCTTCATAAGATTTACCAGACCGGCTTCGAAATCACGACTTGTGTAGAGCCGGTTCGAGGAAGCCGAGTGAAGATCTTGGGCGAGAAATTGTCATAAGTCGATGATCAGTTTTTCCTTCCCTTTACTCATGGCAGTAAACTCTTCCTTGGCGCTGTGCTTTGATAGAGCAACCGGATTGCCAGGAGCGGTATATGCGGTGCCCGTAACTACGACATCGTCATCTTTGGTCGGTCTGGCCGGATTGGCATTTTTTCCTGGGCTTGGCGCTTTCATACCCGGGCTTGGCGGATCAGCAGTTGAATCCCGTTGTTCTGCTGCAGGACTCGGTGGAGGAGGATGTGATGTTTCAACTTGGACATCCGGTTCAACCTCTGGCGGGTTAGCATTGTCATCTTGATTAACCCCAGCAGAGTTGTTTTTAGCAACTTCGGGATTTTCACCATGACGCTCTGGAGTCTTCTCCGGATCAGCATCCACTGTAGGGTCGAGGGTCTTGGCCTTCTTACTAAGGCGAGCCTTGGTGCTACAACATCAAGGGTTAGAATATGATAGACCGGCAAATGCAAAAAAAACAAAGTCAGGAGTAATATGCTTACCCAGCAGTAACTTTGAGAGGAGGCAGCTGAGTGGTTGATGAACCGCCAGATGAGTTGGAAGAAGCCTGATAATTTGGGTCAGACGGATTGAGAGGAAATCGGAAGAAACCTTTCAAAGGATAACGCTTTTCAGGAGAACAAGTCACCTCTTGACGACGTTTCCAGGTTGGTGTGTCAGCTAAACCGGACGACGTAATTTGTTGACCGCTATGCCGGGTCGTACGGCGTTCTTCAGTTTGTTGTGTCTTCAAAGAAAGTTTTGGATTCAAATGAGCATGAGAGTGAGATTGTTTCACTTTCCGGACTGTGCGGCGAATTCTTTTAACCGGTACAAGATCAGAATCGGAAGAAAGAAGGATTACCTCAACAGGATCTGCATGGCTGGCCTCAGCGTCATCCTGGGAATTGTAACTGTCAGTAAGATGAATGACCAAAAAGGAACAAGTAAGTCAAGCTCTACCTCAGCATATGATTCTTCATCCTCCGGCGGTTCAGAAGACTCGGCGGTTTTCCTCTTGCCAGCTTTCTTGGTGGTCTTGGTCTTTATACGAGGAACCCGGGCCGGTTTCGTTCGTTTCCAAAAGGAGCTGTTAGCCTGAGAATTAATAAGGGATTAATACAATCAATATGGAATCAAAATCAGTAGAGCAATGAGTGGAACCTTACCGCGGGCTGTTTGTTGGAGACGCAGAACGGGGCCAGCCCGGTTTGGCTGCACGTGGAGATCGGTTCATCGAGCATTTTCTTCACTGTCTCAGCAACTTCAAGCTCAGTTATTGATAGCTCGTGATATCGTTGAGGATCTTTGACGTCACCAGTGTATTCGTGCATCAATCCGGGGCGGCGGCTTAATGGTAAGATGCCCCAAGAAACCCAACAGCGGACAAGGTCAATACCAGTTAAGCCGTTGGCCATTAGAGCCCGGAGCTTGATAATTTGGGGTGCAAAGTTCTTCCGTTCTGCGGCAGTCAAACGCGAAGGCAATGGGTGATTGTTGCTAAGCCGGTGAGGGCGATAACCCGGCAAGGGATTTTCTCCGATAGGAGCAGTATTCCGGTAATAGAACCAGGTTTGATTCCAATCTTTCGGATGGCTATGATGTTTGGCGTGAGGAAAATCCACTTCTTTCCTTTTTTGGATTGAAACGCCACCAAGTTCTGTGGTAGGACCGTCCGAAAACTCTGTACGGCGGTTCAAATGAAAGAAATCTCGGAATAACTCCACAGTTGGTTCTTCTTGAAGATAGATTTCGCAGAAGACTTGAAAGTTGCATATATTGGACAAAGAGTTCGGACCAATATCTTGTGGATGGAGTTGGAAGCTTGCGAGGACATCCCGGAAAATTTTTGATCCGGGCGGGCTGAATCCCCGGTCCAAGTGTTGCATAAATACAATCACTTCTCCCTCTTGAGGTTCAGGAGGGCATTCAGAATCCGGAACACGCCAATGAAGGACCCTTTTGGATGCTAAAGCGCCAGTGGTGACATATCCATTGATTTGTGTCTCAGTGATCTTGGACGGAACCCAATTGCAGGCAGAGAATTGTTTGGCCATTCCGTAAGAAAAATTGTGAAAGGAAAAGTAAAGGCCGGTTTACAGTTAACGGTTTATGCATATTATTCAGTGTTAAACCGGCAGATTGCCATTTAATTTCAGTTGCCGGTTTAAGTGAGGACTAATGATGTATGGCGGATTAGCTATCAAAAGTTAAACCGCCCTTAGGCAGAAGAGACAGAGCTGAAAAATGTGCTAAGTGTTGACAGAAACATGTTTCACACATCGACGGAATTAATTTGGATCTACCAAAGATTCAGTGAGAAAAAATTTCTGCGATCTATAAAGGCTTTAAATAGGGCAGAGAAGTTCGTGCGTTCTATCAAGGTATTCTGAACAAAAAGGAAGATCTACTAAGTGCTAAACTGAATGCGGAGCAACTACCGCACAAGATTTATGCTACAGTTGAATTAAAGAAGCTATGGCAGAAGCGAATACGAAGAAACTAGGGATGAACACCTATGAACGCAGATGAGAACAGGAGCCCTAAGATACAGATCTAGGGGTATGAGGAAGAATCTTACCGGATGCGCAGGATAGCGGAAGGACACCGAGGATCTCTGGTACAACCAGGTTGATGCAGCGGCCTTTGTTGATGCAACGTTCGAAGGTCGAAGGCGACGGCAGAGCTTCAGAGCTGGGGCGTCGCGAGGAAGAAAAAGTACGGAAGGGGAAGAAAAGAAAGGGCCCTCCGGTCTATTTATAATAAGGCAGAGAGTAATTGACAGGCGCGAGAATCGAGGAGATGAAAGCGGCAGATGGCGCAGCTGTCGCCTCGATTTCCGGGATAATATTAAATGAAGGGAATCTTGTTATTTCGTTTTTTCTATATAGAGATGACGTCAGGATGATCTATTGCTGTGTCCAGAGGATGACGTCATGGCGGTTTAACAAGATGGAGGTTTACGAGAAATGAAGGAAGATGTTCACAGAGTTTTTCTAAAGTGTTGGAGATTGACATGAACAGGTTCAAATTAATCTGGGGCCTAATGTCGGGGATGTAACTATTGAGTGTAAACCGCCCAGGAGGGGCCGGTTCACCCTCAGCTATATTGAAGCCCACAAAGACTCAGAAGATGGCGCTTTACTATGAAACTTAGAGGCCCGGAGCCCAAAGGCGGATTAGGGCCCATAATGGTAAAACCGCCATAGTCATGTAACTTGTGTTGTAAGATAAGGGAATGAGAGACCGAGCCGAACACTTGTACGAGTCGGCCTCGGGACTCAGAGACCAGCCAAGGCCAACCCATGTATATAAGGGGACGACCAGCGGCGGCTTAAGGACGACAACAACAACTCGAGGTCTAGCGAAGCTGTTTGCTCCCTAGTCATCGAGACCACATCAATCCCATCACAAACTAGACGTAGGCTTTTACCTTCATCGAAGGGGCCGAACTAGTATAACTCTCGTGTCTTTGCGTCCGCTTTAACCCCTCCAAGTTAACTCGTAGCGATGGCTCCGCGACTAAGTCCTTTCATGAGGACATCTGCCGTGACAAAACCACGACAGCTGGTGAGAACTTGACGACTGTCTTTGTCTTTCTGCCCATTCCTAATTCTAATCTCATTGTCATTTTGCAGATAAAATGGAGGAGGCTCTGAAGAAAAAGGACCATGACCTTGCCGAGGCGCAAAAAGCGGCTTTGGACAAAACAAAGCTCGCGGAAGAAAAGCTGGCTTCAGTCGGTAAATGATAGAGGCAAAGGTGTCCCGATGTTTCGATGAGATGGTGGCTTTCGTTTCTGTGGGAGTCGACCTTGACGATCCGACTACGAACGTGTGAGACGTCGCGCCTTAGCAATCGCTAAACCAACTTCCGAGGGTTATTGACCATGCCGGAGCACGATCAACCTGACCACGAGGGCCTGTTTCCTGCGAGCAAACGAAGAACAAGCAAGAAACTGAGATTGCAATCTGGATATTGCGAATATAAGATGAAAGCTTTATTGATCAAGGTGGGGTTCTGTGGACGCCTTTTTACGGTCGATTGAACACAAACGAAACGCGAAGTTGCAGCTATGGCGAACTTTTAATCTAAACAAAACCCAAGGTCTAAACGGTGCCCTAAGGGCTGTATATATGGAGGAAGAGGGGGAATTTCGTGGCCCTTGGTGGAGGGGTCGAAATCAACCCTAACTCTTGTTTCCCACACATACGGACTCTAAAATAGCCTATACTTAACTATTTCGAAATTACATGGGCCTGGCCCAATAATAAGGTGACGCAGCACCTAGAATAGCCTATGGACGAATATTATGAAGTGGCATCTTGTATATTTCGTCCAAGGCCTCATGCACTCATTAGGGTGGCTTCAAAGTCCTGAATCATCACTTGTAACTCCGTTCTTGTTCCCCTTATGCATGCCAACATCTCCATGCTTGAACTTGCTCCAAGGTTCATCTTTCTTGTCCATGGTAGGCCCTTCATTTGTAAGCAAAACAAATGTATCCAATTTAGACAGCATCATATTCTCATGAACATTGGAATCGTTACCAAGAAACGAAAGTACCTGATAATTCAATTGGCGTGCGCGAGCTCTAGTAATTGGTCCAGTATGTATAGCAGCAGGGGCTGTGGGTGTAACAATGGTATTGATGTCCTCATCCGTAAACTTGAAGAAGAGAACGCCAATCTGAAAGCTGCTCTTGATGCGGCCAACAAGGAGGTTAGCCGACTGAAGAATGACAAAATAGCTCTGAGTGACAAGGTTGGCGAACTGGCGGGGAAGAGGAACGATCTGGAGGCTTATCTGGGAGGGCTCGCCAAGAAGTTATTCCTCATGCTTGAAGGTAATCCCTCCTATCCGATTGACTTGTTATCACCGACTCATCATAGAACCATTAGCTTGAACTCGAGTTGCGTTTACAGAATTTTGTCAGAACTTCGAGGAGGAGATTAGTCGAGTGGAGACAAGCCTGGACCCCATTAACTCTCCTGTGAAGGATGAAGCCGCTATGAACGTGCTACGACTGGAGTCTCGTGTAGCTGGTGTGGTGGACTACCTCGCTCGACTGAAGGTTGCGGTGTCGCGAATCGACTCGACACTCTGGCCAGGTGAGACGCTTCAAAATGACCTCGAGTCTTTAATGACTCGACTGAATGACGTTCCAAGTCGAGTGCAAGAATGGAAAAAATCTTCTGCCAGGTGTGGTGCCGATGTTGCTCTGTCCCTGGTCCGTGTTCACTGCAAGGAGGCGCGAGAGGAAAAGTTGGCGTCCTTCAAATTCGCCAATACCAAGAAGTACGACTCCCAATCTTTCATGGAGACTTTCATTGCTGCTGCCACCCGGATTGCTGACGGAATTGACCTGGACCAGTTTGTCGCGCCTTCCAGTCCTCCACCTGAGGAGTAAAAAACTTCTATGATTCGTCTTAAATTTGCCTCGGAATCCCGAGTGGTTTTGTAACCGATAAACTTTAACAGGTTTGACGCATGAGCACTTCTGAATCCGTAGGATGTTATCTGAACTTGGCTTATCATCGAATATGCTTTTATTTGCCGTCGAGCGAACTTTGTTCTTCACTCGGAATATACTTCAGTGCTTGAGATGTAGCTCTGAGGTGAAAAATCCAGTCGACCTGCACTTCATCGTTCTTGCAGGTAGGGATGGAGCACAGATTGCAGTCGACCTCCGTCCTTGCGGATCGGGATGGAGCGCTTGTTGTACTTGTGGCGCAGCTCCGAAGGAGAAGGTAGCAGTCGACCTGCACCTCGTCGTCCTTGCGGATCGGAATTGAGCACACGTTGTACTTGTGGCGCAGCTCCAAAGGAGAAGGTAACAGTCGACATGCACCTCGTCGTCCTTGCGGATCAGAATGGATTTCATACTTAGGCGAGTACTGGACTGCAGCTAAGCCTCTGAGTGGGAGGTTTGCTCTCCACTTGGTAGGATTTTTAAATACTTAGGCGAGTACTGGACTGCAACTAAGCCCCCGAGTGGGAGGGTTGCTCTCCACTCGGTAGGATTTTCAGATACTTAGGCGAGTACTGGACTGCAGCTAAGCCCCCGAGTGGGAGGTTCGCTCTCCACTCGGTAGGGATTTCAGATACTTAGGCGAGTACTGGACTGCAGCTAAGCCCCCGAGTGGGAGGTTCGCTCTCCACTCGGTAGGATTTTAAATACTTAGGCAAGTATTGGACTGCAGGTAAGCCCCCGAGTGGGAGGTTTGCTCTCCACTCGGTAGGATTTCAAATACTTAGGCGAGTACCGGACTGCAGCTAAGCCCCCGAGTGGGAGGTTTGCTCTCCACTCGGTAGGATTTTTTGTGGCGTAGCTTCAAAGGAGAGGGCAGCAGTCGACCTACACCTCGTCGTCCTTGCAAATCGTACATTGTATTAAATACTTAGGCGAGTACTGGACTACAGCTAAGCCCCCAAGTGGGAGGCTGGCTCGCCACTCGGTAGGATTTTAAACACTTAGGCGAGTACTTGGACTGCAGCTAAGCCCCCGAGTGGGAGGCTGGTTCACCACTCGGTAGGATTTTAAACACTTAGGCGAGTACTTGGACTGCAGCTAAGCCTCCGAGCGAGAGGCTGGCTCACCACTTGGTAGGATTTTAACACTTAGGCGAGTACTTGGACAGCAGCTAAGCCTCCGAGTGAGAGGCTGGCTCACCACTCGGTAGGATTTTAAACACTTAGGCGAGTACTTGGACTGCGCCTAAGCCTCCGAGTGAGAGGCTGGCTCACCACTCGGTAGGATTTTAAACACTTAGGCGAGTAATTGGACTACAGCTAAGCCTCCGAGTGGGAGGCTGGCTCACCACTCGGTAGGATTTTCAAGTACTTAGGCGAAACGGATTCGCAGCTAAGCCCCCGAGTGTGAGGCTGACTCACCACTCGGTAGGGATTTTTATTACAAAATTAGGCGAAACGGATTCGCAACTAAGCCACCCACTGGAGGGGGGGGGGGTTCTCATGTAAACAAAAAGTAATAACAATCACTGGGAAAATTATAACATTCTTGTCTTTGATAAACAAACTACAGAGGTACTTTTATTACATCTCATCCGAGTGAGTACTTAAGTATAAAAGGGGCGGAGCAGCTCCGCATTCCAAGCTCGAGGCTCATCAATCTGGCGATCGACGTTGTAAAGATGGTACGCTCCATTGTGGAGAACTCTGGTGACGATGAAGGGACCTTCCCAAGTAGGAGCGAGCTTGTGTGGTTTCTGTTGATCCACTCGGAGGACCAAGTCTCCTTCTTGGAAGGTTCGACTCTTCACATTTCTAGCATGGAATCGACGCAAGTACTGCTGATAGATAAACGAGCGGACCAGGGCCATCTCTCTCTCCTCTTCTAGGAGGTCGACTGCATCTTGTCGGGCTTGTTCCGCTTCATCTTCAGAGTAGAGTTCGACTCGAGGTGCATTGTGAAGCAGGTCACTCGGCAGAACTGCTTCAGCTCCATAGACCAGAAAGAATGGAGTTCTCCCAGTCGACCGATTAGGAGTGGTCCTCAATCCCCAAAGAACTGATGGAAGTTCGTCGACCCACGCTCCTGCTGCATGCTTGAGATCACGCATCAGCCGGGGTTTCAGCCCTTTGACAATTAGACCGTTTGCTCGTTCTGCTTGTCCATTCGACTGGGGGTGAGTAACTAAAGCATAGTCGACTCGCGTGCCTTGAGAGGCGCAAAAGGCTTTGAATTTGTCGGAATCAAAGTTTGACCCATTGTCAGTGATGATGCTATGCGGAACTCCATGTCTGAATATCAACTCTCTGATGAAACTGATAGCAGTGCACGCATCGAGATTCTTGATAGGCTTAGCTTCGATCCACTTAGTAAACTTGTCGACTGCCACTAGCAAGTGAGTGAAGCCACTCCTGCCAGTTCTCAGTGGTCCAATCATATCCAATCCCCAAACAGCAAAGGGCCAGACGAGTGGAATTGTCTTCAAGGCTGAGGCGGGTTTGTGTGACATATTGGAATAGAACTGACATCCTTCACACTTGTTGACTATTTCCTTTGCCATTTCATTTGCTTTTGGCCAGTAAAATCCCGCTCGGTATGCTTTAGCCACAATGGTCCGAGAGGACGCATGATGACCATAGGTCCCCGAGTGGATATCATCAAGAATTATCTGACCTTCTTCTGGTGTTATGCATTTCTGGCCGACTCTAGTCGCGCTTTCTCTGTACAACTGTCCCTTGATCACAGTAAAGGCCTTGGATCGGCGGAAGATCTGTCGACCCTCTTCTTTGTTCTCCAGGAGCTCTTTCCTTAGGATATACGCGATGTACGACACTGTCCAGTCGGGAGTGATGACCACGACTTCCATGATCAGGTCAACCACAGCTGGGACCTCAACTTCAGTCGGATCGGTGACACTTTTTGGCTGTGGGGCTTCTTCGGTGAAAGGATCCTCTTGAACTAACGGTGTGTGGATGTGCTCCAAAAACACATTACTGGGAATGGCTTCCCTCTTGGACCCTATTTTCGCCAAATCATCAGCAGCTTGATTTGTCAGTCGGGGTATATGATGAAGCTCTAACCCCTCAAATTTTTTCTCTAGCTTCCTCACTGCATTGCAATAACCAGTCATGGCTGGACTTCTGACGTCCCACTCCTTCATCACTTGATTAACCACCAGATCTGAGTCGCCATAGACCATGAGGCGACGGACGCCGAGTGAAATGGCCATACGCAACCCATACAAAAGTGCTTCAGATTCGCTTCATTGTTGGAAGAATCAAAGTGAATCTCGAGCACATATCCGAGCTTATCTCCTCGGGGAAACCAACACTACCAAAGACCGAACCATTCAGCATCTTGGAACCATCAAAGAACATGGTCCAAAGGTTCGAGTGAACTTGAGTCGGTAGTTGCTGTTCAATCCACTCGGCGATGAAATCTGCTACTGCTTGGGACTTGATGGCTTTCTTTGCCTCAAACTTGATATCAAGGGGAAGGAGCTCAATCGCCCATTTCGCCACTCGACCAGTTGCATCTCTGTTGTGCGAGAATCTCGACAATGGGCGTCACGGCGATCGTAATGGAATGGTCAGAGAAGTAATGAGCAACCTTCTTAGTGGTCATATAAATCCCATAAACAAGCTTCTGATAATGAGGATATCTCTGCTTTGATGGGGTCAATACTTCAGAAAGATAATATACTGGGCGCTGAACTTTGAAGGCTTTTCCTTCCTCTTCCCGCTCGACCGTAAGTACTATACTGATTGGGGCAGCAAGCACCGGCTGGGTGGAGAGCAGAGCTTTTAGCTCTGCAAACGCTGCATCAGCTTCGGGTGTCCGCTCGAACTTGTCTGACTTCTTCATCAGTTGGTAAAGAGGCAATGCCTTTTCACCGAGACGAGAGATGAATCGACTTAAAGCGGCCAAGCATCCAGTAAGCTTCTGGACATCGTGCACACAGTATGAGTCTGGACATCGGAATGCCCATACCTTTCAACGTCTCTGCATACAGTATGTTCAGGCCATTGTCACCATCCATCAAAACTTTAGTTAGTCGAGTGCCTTCCATGTCTGGGTCGACCACCAAAGCTTGCCTCCCAGGGGTGGCTATGTGTGTCAGGTGATCAGACTGGTCGAACATGATGGCGGTCTGTGACCATTTCAGATAACTGGGTGTCACCAGAGCGACCATATTCACTTCTCGGTTGATAACTTTCAATCGACTTTTGCTTTCAACGTCAGCAAAAATCATCAGGGTGGAATCTACCTGGGGGTATCCACCATCACTATCTTCCTTGTCCTCAACTTTGTCCGACTCCTTCTCCTTATCCTTGGGCTGCTTCCCCTGGAACTGCTGAATCAAGAGCCGACACTGTTGAGTGGTATGCTTTGGGTAAATGAGTTTACCCTCTTCATCTTTCTTTGTGTGAATGTGACATGGCAAGTCCAATACATCATTTCCATCTTGGTCTTTCACCTTTTTGGGGTTCCAAGGCCCCTTGGGTTTCCCCTTGAACTTTCCTGGAGTCACGGCCAAGGCTTCTCCAGGAGCAGCTGGCTCGGCTTTCCGCTTCTGCTTCCAACTGGAGTTCCCTCCCCCGGTTTCATTAGCGACTGACTTGTACTTGCCACTCCGGAGCCGATCCACTTCTTCACCATTGGCGTACTTGGTGGCAATCTCCATCATTCGACTCAGGGTCATGTCTCCGGTCCGACCAATTTCAAACTTAACTCTCCGTTTTAACGCCTTCCTTGAAGGCCTGATCGCTCGATGATCGATACATTCTCTCTTGTGTGATGCAATGTGATCCATCTCTGGATGTAATCCGTCAGAGTTTCATTCGACTTTTGCACACACGACTGCAACTCTGTCAACCCTGCTGGTTGCTTGCAAGTTCCTTCAAATGTCCGACAAACACTCGGCAAGATCTTCCCAAGTGTAAATCTTTCTTTGGTCTTGATCGATTCAACCATGCTCGCTGAGCCCTCCAACATAAGAGGCAGGTGTTTCATGGCCACTTCATCGTTGCCGCCGCCAATCTGAACAGCCACTCGGTAGTCCTCAAGCCAAGTATCCGGCTTGGACTCACCAGTGAACTTACTGACTCTAGACGCCAACCTGAAGTTGGGAGGAATCACCGCATGACCCCGATGGCTCGCTAAAACACTCTGGTCCTGAGACGTGTACTCTGCTGCTGGTGGGCAAATCTCTGTCATGGCCTTCTCGGTAAGCTCTGTTCCTGTCGACCAAACCTTGAACGATAATGGATCTCGCATCAAAGCCTGGTTCCCTGGGGTCGACTGGAATCCTTCGCCCAACATTGTGATGGCGTCTGTCATCCTGCTGTCGAGGCGCGTATGACCCACCCCTTGGGGGAGGAGTGGGCACTGGACGTCAATCATCACGATCGAATCGGTCCTCATACTAATCACGCCGGCCTCCATGTCCCTCACGCCTCGGGGGCGATCTTGGGCTATGAGCCGACTGGACTGTATTCGCAGCGACGGATCTGCTGTGAATCCTATTCGCCGATCGCGATACTGCTGAATTTTGATCTCCTGCTGCCGGAGTAAATCTCGATCTGTAGCAAGCCTCTCGCCAGACCTCGATTGGGAAGGCTGAATCGACTCTGCTATATGGGCTGCAGCTGCTAGATTCTGAATTGGAGTTCAATATACCTGAGTCGGTTGTGGAAAGAGTTGACGTCGACTGGACGACGGGACCCGTTGTCGCGCTCGTTCGTCGAGCACTCGCTGGAGAGTTTCCAGTCGAGTGCGCTCACCCAAGTTTGCCAAACGCGCGTCTTCTAAGGCACGGGCCTCGGGGGTTTCTCCAACGATAGGAGTGTGAAGTGCATCCATGATCCAGCGGCGAAGCTCCTCCCTCTGCAGCGAAGTGAGCGGCTCGGGCAAGTACTCTTGATGGGCTTGCGACGGATCGCCCGTCGCCACCGTTGGTGCAGGGAAAGCCGGGCGGACTGCATGGCCCATCGACCATCAGGACTTCCGCCGCTGGATCACTGCTGTCGCACTTGGATGCAGTCTCTGCGGAGCCAGTCGACAGATCGAACAGATCGTAGAGAGATTCGTCGGGCTCGATTGCCGCGACTTGGGGAGTGGCCGACTGGGGGGCCACCGCATGCCTCACCCACCGGTGAAACTGGGTCGATGGTTGCCGCAGGAGGACGCCGCGGACGGACGCGAAAAAGTGCGTTGCCGGGCGGACGGGGAGCGCGTCGACGTCGAGTGGAGCCTCCTGAAGCCAAGCGGTGTCGTCGGCGATGAACGTGAGCACGCCGAGATGGATCTCGCGGCCCTCAACCAAAACTTCACCTGAAAGCATGATGAAGGGGATCGGAAAAACTGCAACTTCTCCAACAAGTCGGTAAGACACCTGCCCCATGGCGGGCGCCAACTGTCATGGTTCTAAGTCTGACAGTAGAATGGGGGGTAGGAATGGAGAGGCAAGATCCTAGCTATGGAGTAGTTGTATATGCAAGATGTTTTCGAGTTCAGGCCCTTCTCGGAGGAAGTAACAGCCCTACGTCTCGGAGCCCAGAGGCGGTCGACTGTATTATGCGCGTATGAGTTACAGGGGTGCGAACCCTTTACACTAAGGAGGGGGGTGGCTTATATAGAGTTCGCCAGACCCCTCCAGCCCAGAGTTATGCAGGGATTAAGGTACATTAAGATCGGGTGTTACTGGTAACGTCCCACATAAAGTGTTATGATGACCATAAAAGCCACTTAATGACCGACCGTTTGCGTGCAGACTGACTGTAGATCTCCTGGCGGTCGAGTGGTTGGCTTCATGGTCGAGTGTCCTCAGGTCCGTCTAGTGGAATCCTTCCAGGTCGACTGAAAGGTGGTTTCTTCAAGAGATGTCCCTGGGGAGGTTATCTTGGATAGGTCCATGATCCTACCCTAGGTACATGGCTTCATCAGGTACCGCTTCTTTATTTTCTTCTTTAATAGGTGGGTGATATTTAAACCACTTCTCTTTAGGGAGTTCAACATGAGTAGCAAATGATCCACAAAAGGAGGCTACTATCTCAGAGTCAAGTCCATATTTAGTGCTAAACTTTTGAAAAGCATCGGTATTCATAAAAGATTTAACACAATCAAACTTAAGCTTAATACCTGACTCTTTACCTTCGTCAAGTTCCCAATATTTAGAGTTGTGTTTAATTCTTTCCAAAAGATCCCACCGGAATTCAATAGTCTTCTTCATAAAAGAACCAACACAAGAAGTATCAAGCATGGTTTGTTCATTACGAGAAAGCCGTGCATAAAAGTTCTGGATAATAATTTCTCTTGAGAGCTCATGATTGGGGCAGGAAAAAATTGACTTAAGCCTCCCCCAAGCTAGAGCGATGATTTATCCTTCACGAGGCCAAAAATTATATATATAATTCGATCATGATGAACTGGATGCATAGGATAATTTTTTTGGTGGAACTCCAATTTCAAACGATTCCAATTCCATGATCCAATATCATCACATAGCCTATACCATGCCAATGCTTTTCCCTTCAAAGATAAAGGGAATACCTTTTTCATCACTTCATCTCCGGGTAAACCTGCAAGCTTAAACAATCCACAAATTTGTTCTACATATATCAAGTGCATATCAGGATGTTCGGTTCCATCTCCTGCACAAGGATTAGCTAGTAGTTATTCTATCAGACCCGAAGGAATTTCATATTCAATATTTTCAGTAGGTGCAGTAGGTTGAGGGGATGCTAATTGTGGTTCCAGTCAAGGTGAAGATACTCCGGACAAACCCCTCAAAGGATTGGTTTCCATAGTAACAAGTAACCATAAATTTCAGCACACTACATAAATGTTTCCTTACAAAATTCCACTTACCAAAGGCGCTTCACTCCCCAGCAACGGCGCCAGAAAATAGCCTTGATGACCCAAAAGTAGAGGGGATCAATTGTAGCTCTTTTCAATAAGTAAGAGTGTCGAACCCAACGAGGAGCAGAAGGAAATGACAAGTAGTTTTCAGTAAGGTAATGTCTACAAGTGCTGAAATTTTACATAGTGGAGTAGTTTGATAGCAAGATAAATTGTAACGAGCAAGTAACGATAGTAGTAACAAAAGTGCAGCAAGGTAGCCCAATCCTTTTGAGGCAAAGGACAGGCCAAAATGGTCTCTTATAGTGAGAAAAGCGTTCTTGAGGGTACACGGGAATTTCATCTAGTCACTTTCATCATGTTGGTTTAATTCGTGTTCGCTACTTTGAAAATTTGATATGTGGGTGGACCGGTGCTTAGGTGCTGTTCTTACTTGAACAAACCTCCTACTTATGATTAAACCTCCCGCAAGCATCCGCAACTACGATAAAAGTATTAAGAATAATTTCTAACCATAGCATTAAAGTTTTGGATCCAATCGGTCCCTTACGGAATAGCGCATAAACTGGGGTTTAAGCTTCTGTCACTCTCGCGACCCATGATCTAATTGCTACTCCACAATGCATTCCCTTAGGCCCAAATATGTTGAAGTGTCATGTAGTCGACGTTCACATGACACACTAAGGGAATAACAACATACATAGTATCAAAATATCGAACACATATCAAATTCACATGATAACTTGCAATATGATTTCTCCCGTGACCTCAAGAACAAAAGTAACTACTCACAAATGATAAACATGCTCATGATCATAGGAGTATTAAATAGCATAACGGATCTGAACATATAATCTTCCACCAAATAAACCATATAGTAATCAACTACAAGATGTAATCAACACTACTAGTCACCCACAAGCACCAATCTATAGTTCCGGTAACAAGATTGAACACAAGAGATGAACTAGGGTTTGAGATGAGATGGTGCTGTTGTAGATGTTGATGCAGATTGCCCTCCCCAAGATGGGAGAGTTGTTGGTGATGATGAGGACGATGATTTCCCCCTCTGGGAGGGAAGTTCCCCTGGCAGAATCGCTCCGCTGGAGGACAAAAGTGTTCCTGCCCAAGTTCTGCCTTGAGACGGCGGCGTTCCGTCACGAAAGTCCTCTCCTTATTTTTTTTCTAGGTCAAAATGACTTATATACCAGAAGATGGGCTCCAGAGGTTGGACCTGGGTGAGCACAACCCACCAGGGCGCGCCTGGGCTCCTTGGCGCGCCCAGGTGGGTTGTGCCCACCTGGTGGGCCCCCTCTGGTAGTTATTGGCTCCAATAAATCTTAAATATTCCATAAAAAATCTCCGTAAAGTTTCAGCTTGTTTGGAGTTGTGCGGAATAGGTAGCCTGACGTAGCTTTTCCAGGTCCAGATTTCCAACTGTCAGAATTCTCCCTCTTGGTGTGTACCTTGCAAATTATGAGAGTAAAGGCATTTAGAATTACTCCAAAAAGCATTATTCTGGATAAAAACATCATAAATAATACTAAGAAAACACGATGCAAAATGGACGTATCAGGGGCGCGGCCTACCCCCCTAGGCGCACCTCTCGACCTTGTGGCCGCCTCGTGGCTGTCCTGACTTGCACTCCAAGCCCACTGGATGTCTTCTTGTGTTGGGGATATAACTACTGGGTATGACCCGCCCAGGAGGGGTCGGGTCATACCGCTTGGGACTTAATGGTAAAGATGGCAGGTTATAAAGCAAGCCTATTGAAGGCCCAAGACCGAGAAGTGACTTGAGGCCCAAGAGGATAAACCGCCATATGTGTAACTTGTATTGTGAGGCAAGCTTAGTTGGTCACCGAGCCGGACACATTTTTTATGAGCCAGCCGGGACTCTGTAAGCCGCCGGGCATCAACCTGTGTATATAAGGGGGTGACCCGGCGGCGGGTTAAGGCAAGAAACAAAAGATCGAGAACTAGGTCAAGTGCATTCGCTCCCTGGTAATTGAAACCCAAGCAATACAACCCCAAACTAGAGTAAGCCTTTACCTCGTTGCGAGGGGCCAAACCAGTGTAAACTCTCTATGTCCTTTGTCCCGACTAACCCCTTCAATTTAACCTAGCTGCGATGGCTCCACACCTAAGTCCTTTCGTTAGGGCATCTGCCGTGTTAAGTCCATGAAAGTTGGCGCCCACCGTGGGGCCAGTGCACGGTGGTTTTGAGTTCTTGAAAGGCAGCTTCACAGGGATCAAGGGATACGCCGTGGGCCGGATGACCAAGAGTCGTCGCGGCAAGCTCTACATCGATGATGCTTGCTGGGGTCCCGAGGCCGGCTCAATTGAGTACGGGTGCCGGGTCCCATTCGGCGGAATCCACGTGTTCATTCGCAAGATCGGCGAGTCGGGCCCTGAGCCGGACACCTACACCGACATCATCGAGACGGCTCAGCGTGCATGACCTGCCAAAGTTCAAGCCGTCGTGAAGCATGCGTTTGTTGGTTTCATCCATGGGGCGGAATTTGAGGAAGGATCCGTGTCTGGCAGTGAAATGGCCATCTACTCTGATGGTGAGTCGTCAACCGGTGAAACCAATTCAATGTATCAACTGCAAGACGGCCGGCTTGGGGGCTTTTCCGATGGAGACAGTATTCCGGACCCCTATGAGCTGCCGAACAGGGTTGCAATCTTCATGGACGGTACACAACCGGTGCTCGGTTCGACAACCGCCGCGGCTATGATCTCCAGCGCAACGGCTGCGGTGACGGCTGGTGCTAGCGGCTCTGCGCGCCCACCAGCTCAGGTTCTGACCGAGCTGTTGGATGCTTTGGCAACGTTAATGGGGGCGAAGGTAACCCCGGACACTCAAGAGCAGCATAAAGTGGATGTCGCGAAATTACGAGATGATGTAACTCAAGCCAAGGAAGAACTGGTGGCGGAGAACGCTATGGCCACGGAGTGAGCTACTTTGGAGCTCAGGCACAATGGATTCATGCAGAATCTTTCCAGCTTACCTTGGATCAAAACGCTTCAAACACCATCATGAGGAGGAGGCATGAGACCCGTCTACCCATAGAGTTTGAGGCTAGGAACCTTTTTAACATGCCTGGGGCAGGAGCCAGTGACCCGCCCATGGTGAACCGGGCTGTTGAAACACCCGTGACCGGAGCACCGGTCCAGCCGTATGCTAGGGACCCGCCTCGTTTAAATGTGACTCCGCCTAAGCATGTTCCGACACCGCCGAGCCATTATTCCAACCCTCTGGATAACATGATTGCTGCGGTGACATGATACGTCCATTTTGCATCATGTTTTATCATTGTTATTTATAATGTTTTTTATCTATAATAATGCTTTTTGGAGTTATTCTAATGCATTTTCTCTTATAATTTGCAAGGTACACACCAAGAGGGAGAATTCCGGCAGCTGGAAATCTGGACCTGAGAAAGCTACGTCAGGCCACCTATTCGGCACGGAGATTTTCTTTGGATTATTTAAGAAATACTAGAGCCAATAACTACCAGAGGGGGCCACCAGGTGGGCACAACCCACCTGGGCGCGCCAGGCCCCCCTGGCGCGCCCTAGTGGGTTTGGGCCTCCTCGGCCCACCTCCGGTGCCCATCTTTTGGTATATAAGTCATTTTGACCTAGAAAAAATCAGGAGAAGGCTTTCGAGGCGAAGCGCCACCGTCTCGAGGCGGAACTTGGGCAGGAGCACTTTTTCTCTTCGGCTTATTCGTACAGTCGTGAAATGATTCACTCGACCCCTTGTCCGAGCCGGAGTTATAGTAGACATATTGACTCGTCAGTAGTTTCAAGCAGTGAGCAACACCATAACCAGCCTCATAGGCATGACCCGGCGCGCGGTGGTGTCGATGCTCAGACTTTGGTGGATCAGGGCAGGGCGCATTGGGAGGCTGAGCTGGCGGCTCAGCTAGCGTCTCAACTGTCAGCGTCTATGGAGGCAGGAGTGACCTCTAGAACCTTGGGTGTGCCATGTTTAGTTCCGGCTCTACGCAACGAGCGCTTACCTAAGGATTTCAAGACACATGCAGGCAGCCTATGTTGATTCTGGATTTAGACTCTTGCGTCCAAGGTGAGGGCGAGTCAACAACCAATTGGGTGCACCGGATCTCAGCTGTTATACACTCAACGGACAGTATCAACACCGGTTCAGCAGTACTGATGTTGGAGAAGAATTGCCGTTTCCTTCCCCTTAAACAGAAACTGGGACAGCTTAAACGCCACTGCAATGACATGGGAGAGCTCACGGCGGCTCTCGTCAAATACGCTGACTCTGATAGTACTAAAGACCCGGAGTCTGATGAGGAGAAGGCTAATAAGGGGAAGAAGAGTGGCAATGCAAAGGGACAACAGCATAACACGATGGGTCAAGGTAGTAATGGTAAGCGCAAACCGACGGCAGTTTAGACTTTGTGGCTAACACTAACACGCAGAGTAATAATTAGTGTCGTAAGGGAAAGCCGCCTCGACTTGGAGGGCCAAAGTTTAACATCGAGACGATGATGAATCGGCCCTGCCCAAAGCATGGTACGCAAGAGAAGCCGACCAATCATTTGTGGAAGGATTGCTTCATCATGAGGGAATATAGGAATTCCAATTTTTTCCAGAATAATAATGGCCCGAATGGCAGTTCAGGATCCGGCTCTCAAGGACCTGGCTTCGGTGGTGGCGGCTCAAACTCTGGTTTCCAGGGCCAAGGCAATCAAGGTGGTTTCAATCAGCAATCTAGTCAAGGGAATCAGCAGCAGCAGTCTGGTTATCAGAGTAATCCCAAGTAGTTTAATAGTGGTCAGTATCATGTGTTTACCACAAGTTTGTGCAGACGGGACCAGAAGGTTCATAAGAGGGCAGTCAACGCGGTTGAGCCGGTGGTCCCTCGTTACTTGCGATGATATGAACATCCTATTCTTTGGAGCCGTGAGGATCACCCGCCCCGGGTTGACAATCCGGGTCAATTGGCTTTGGTGGTTGCGCCTCAGGTTGGGGGGTACAAGTTTACTAAGGTGCTCATGGATGGAGGCAGTAGCATCAATATCCTTTATAATAACACATTTCGTCGTATGAATTTGACTGATAAGGATCTAAAGCCATCCAATACTGTTGTCCATGGTGTGGTGCCTAGTAAGTCGGCGTACCCGGTGGGTAAGATAGCTTTGGAAGTGGCTTTCGGTGATGATCATGGTTACAGAGCTGAGACATTAACTTTCGAGGTGGTCAAGACCAAGAGCCCTTATCACGCTTTGTTTGCGCGCTACAATGCACCTTTTCCAATTGCAAGATAAATAGATCAAGTTGGCCAAAGAAAACCCAAATATTGGAGAAGAAATATGAGGCTATAAGAAATCATGCATATAAGAGATCAAAGAAACTCAAATAACTTTCATGGATAAAAAAAGATAGATCTGATCATTAACTCAAAGTTCATCCGATCCCAACAAACACACCGCAAAAAGAGTTACATCATATGGATCTCCAAGAGACCATTGTATTAAGAATCCAGCGAGAGAGAGGAAGCCGTCTAGCTACTAACTACGCACCCGAAGGTCTACAAAGAACTACTCACGCATCATCGGAGAGGCACCAATGGAAGTGATGAACCCCTCCGTGATGGTATCTAGATTGGATCTAGTGGTTCTGGACTCTGCGGCAGCTGGAATTGATTTTCGTCGACTCCCCTAGGGTTTCTGGAATATTGGGGTATTTATAGAGCAAAGAGGCGGTCCGGGGGGCACCCGAGGTGAGCACAATCCACCAGGGCACGCCAGAGCCTCCTGGCGCGCCCTGGTGGGTTGTGCTCCCCTCAGAGCACCCCCCAGGCGCTGCCTTGGCCCATTGGGTGTCTTCTGGCCCATAAAAATCTCCGTGAAGTTTCATTGCATTTGGACTCCGTTTGGTATTGATTTCCTACGATGTAAAAAACATGCAAAAAACAACAACTGGCACTTGGCACTATGTCAATAGGTTAGTACCAAAAAATGATATAAAATGACTATAAAATGATTATAAAACATCCAAGATTGATAATATAACAACATGGAACAATCAAAATTATAGATACGTTGGAGACGTATCAACATCCCCAAGCTTAACTCTTGCTCGTCCTCGAGTAGGGAAGTGATAAAAACAACATTTTTGATGTGGAATGCTACCTAACATGTCATATCATATTCTTTCCTTTATAGCATGGACATTTGGACTTTTATATGATTCAAAGCAATAGTCTAGTTTTGACATGATGACTTAAATACTCGAGCATATCAAAAGGCAACCATGTCTTTCAAAATATCAATGCTAAAATAAGTTATCCCTAGCCCATCATGCTCAAGCATTGATCCATTCATGAAACACACTCGCATATTAGCTACACACAATACTCAAGTACAATCATATTGCCTCCTAGTTCGTGCTGTTATAAGAGAAGATGGAGACTCAAAGTCAAAATAAAAATTGCAAAAATTAAAAGAAAAGGCCCTTCGCAGAGGGAAGTAGGGATTTGTAGAGGTGCCAGAGCTCAAAGCGAAAAACTTAGAGATAAAAACATTTTGGGAGGTGTGCCTTTCCCACCAACGAAAAATACTTAGAGTTCCCAACACTTTCCATGCTAGATGTATTATAGGCGGTTCCAAACCGAAAATAAAGTTTATTCTTTTTCCCACCATACTTTCACTTTCCGTGGCTAGCCGTATCCACGGTTGCCTCCATACCAACACTTTCCAAGGAATTTATTATTTGACAACATACAGTAAATTCATTTTTCATTCCGGGACTGGGCATCCCTAATACCTTTGCCTTACTCCCGTGCAATGACAAGTGAATAAACAATCATCGTGAGAATAACACATCTAGCATGGAAAAAATTAGCCACCCCTCACCGCTCCGCGAGCAGTACGAACACACAAAAAATAAGTTTATTTTGAAAATTAGAGATGGCACATAAAAATTTGCTTAGAACGGCAAAAGAATACCACGTATATGTAGATATAGTGGACTCATGTGGCAAAACTGGTTTAAAGGTTTTTGGATGCACAAGTGGTGATCATACTTAGTGCAAAATGAAGGCTAGCAAAAGATTCAGAAGCGACCAACCAAGAAACAAATAATCTCATAAGAGAGCATTAAGCATAATTAACACCGAATAATGCACCACAAGTAGGATATAATTTCATTGCATGACTATTGACTTTCATGCTTGCGAGGGAGCCACAAACGCTAACACCAATATTATTACTAAAGCGCAATTACTCATCAACATAACTCACATATCACATCATCATATCTCAAAACTATTACTAAGAATCAAGTTTATTTTGTCCAATGATCTTCATGAAAGTTTTTATTATATCCTTCTTTGATATCTATCACTTTGGGACTAATTTTTATGTGTTGCTTTTCATAAGCTCAAACAAATATAAGTGAAGATCACGAGCATAAAGTTTCTTTCTTTCTCTCAAATTAATTTAAGTGAAGCAAGAGAGAATTTCTTTAAAAAATTTACTAACTCTCAAATAAATCTAAGTGAATCAATAGAGCATTTCTTCAAAAATAATAAAGCACACCGTGCTCAAAAAGATATAAGTGAAGCACTAGAGCAAATCCATAGCTCATAAGGATTTAAGTGAAGCATAGAGAGCAATTCTAACAAGTCATGGCATGATTTTAGCTCTCTCAAATAGGTGTGTCCGGCAAGGAATCAAGACTTAAAGCACAAAATAAAACAATCAAAGACTCATATCATACAAGACGCTCCAAGAAAACCACATAGTATGTGACGAATAAAAATATAGCTTCGAGTAAAATACCGATGGTCGTTAGAAGAAAGAGGGGATGCCACTCGGGGCATCCCCAAGCTTAGTTGCTTGCTCTCTTTGAATAATAGCTTGGGATGTGGGAGCATCCCCAAGCTTAGGCTCTTCTTACTCCTTATTCCTTCATCTATCGTAAGATAACCCAAAACTTGAAAACTTCAATCACACAGAACTCAACAAAACCTTTGTGAGATCCGTTAGTATAAGAAAGCAAATCACTACTACAAGTACTGTATCAAACCAATTCATATTTTATTCTTGCATTATATCTACTGTATTCCAACTTTTCTATGGCAAAAACTCACCAAAGAAAAGCAGATAATCATCAAAACAAGCACAAAACACAAACAAAATAGAATATATCAAAAACAGAAGAGTCTGTAGCAATCTGACTATTTTGAATACTTATGTAACTCCAAAAATTCTGCAAAATTAGGATGGCTTGAGAAATTTGTATATTAATATTTTGCAAAAATAATTGGTATTTTATCACTCACTGGTTAAAAATGAGAATTGTTTTCGTGAGCGCAAAAGTTTCTGTTTTTCAGCAAGATCAAACAACTATCACCCAAGAAGATCCTAAAGGCTTTACTTGGCACAAACACTAATTAGAAGACAAAAAACACAATCATAACAGTAGAATAATTGTGCAAACACTCAAGAACATAAATCAAAAATGAAAAATAAATTTTATTCATTGGGTTGCATCCCAACAAGCGCTATAGTTTTACGCCCTAAATAGGCATAAAGCAAGGATCTAAGTATTGTCGTTTTTGGTTCGAGATCCATAAGATGCTATCATGATTGATTCATATGGTGGCCTAATTCTTGTTCTAGGGAAGTGTTACATACCCTTTCTCAAAGGAAATTGGAACTTAATATTGCCTTCTTTCATATCAATCACGGCACCGATAGTGCGTAAAAACGGTCTACCAAGAATAATTAGACAAGACGGATTGCAATCAATATCAAGAACAATAAAATATATGGGCACATAATTCCTTTTTGCAAGAATAAGAACATCATTAATTATTTCCATAGGTTTTTTAATAGTAGAATCCGCCAAGCGCAAATTCAAAGAACACGATTCAATATCGGTAAGACCACGCACATCACATAAAGATTTCAGAATTGTAGAAACTCTAGCACCCAAGTCACAAAAAGCAAAACACTCATAATTTTTAATCTTGACTTTGATAGTAGGTTCCCACTCATCATGCAATTTTCTAGGAATTTATACTTCTAATTCCAATTTTTCTTCAAAAGGTTTCATCGTAGCATCAACAATATGTTTAGTAAAAGATTTATTTTGTTCATAGGCATGGGGTGAATTTACCATGGATTGCAACAAATAAATACAATCAATTAAAGAGCAACTATCATAATCAAAGTCTTTGTAATCCAAAAGAGTGGGCACATCACTAGTTAAAGTCTTGACATCTTCAAACCCACCTTTATCAATTTTCTCAACAAGATTTTCACCCTCCGAATTATCAGGACGCCTTCTAGCTAAAGTTGACTCTTCTCCAGTCCCTTTTTCAACAATCTTAACTTTACTAAACAAGGAATCAATAGAAGAAACACAAATCATTTTAAGATCTTCATCTCTTTTACGAAAGTAATCACTAGAGAACGCTTTTTCTAAAAATTCTCTTTTAGCTCTAACAATAGCGGTTCTTTTCTTACTTTCATCCATAGAAACATAAAGAGCTTTAATTGATTCATCAACCTTAGGCACAAAAAATTTCATCTTGAGATTTTCCACATCATGAGAAATTCTATCAACACTTCTAGACAAATCATCAATCTTATTCAACTTTTCTTCTGTGGTAGTGTTGAATTTTTTTTGTGTGTTGATAAATTATTTAATATTATTATCAAGATCAGAGGTGTTCCTATTATTATTATAAGATTGATTTCCATAGGAATTACCATAATTCTTAGAGGAATTACTTGGAAAAGGCCTAGGATTAAAATTACCTCTATAAGCATTGTTATTGAAATTATTTTGAGTGATAAAATTCACATCTATGGCATCACTATTTTGCTCAATCAAAGTAAACAAGGGCATATCATTAAAATCAATAGGAGCACTTTTACTAGCAACCAATTTCATAAGAGCATCAACTTTTTCACTTAAACAAGAAATTTCTTCAACCGAATTAATTTATTTACTAGTAGGAGCTCTTTCAGTATGCCATTGCGAATAATTTGCCACAATATTATCAAGCAATTTGGTCGCTTTACCCAAAGTAATCCCCATAAAAATACCACCCGCGGTGGAATCTAAAATATTACGAGAAACAAAATTCAACCCCGCGTAAAAATTTTGTGTGATCATCCAAAGATTTAACCCATGAGTTGGGCAATTCCTTAGCACCATTTTCATCCTTTCCCAAGAATGTGAAACATGCTCATGTTCAAGTTGCTTGAAATTCCTGATCTGGGTTCTAAGGGAAATAATGTTTGTGGGTGAAAAATACTTAGTGATAAAAGCATCTTTGCACTTATTCCAAGAATCGATACTATTGCGAGGCAAAGAAGAGAACCAACATTTTGCAGAATCACGCAAAGAAAACGGAAATAATTTCATCTTCACAACATCATTGTCCACAACTTTTTTATTTTGCATATCGCATAATTATATGAATGTGTTAAGATGGGACGCGACATCCTCATTAGGAGTACCGAAAAATTGATATTTCATAAAAAGATTCAGCAAAGCAGTATTAATATCACAAGACTCCGCACTAGTGGAGGGATGAGCAATCGGAGTACCAATAAAATGATTGTTGTTGGTATTCGATAAACCACACAACTTGGTGTTCTCTCGAGTCATGATGACTACTCAACAAGATTGCACTCAAAAACAGATCCGGCAAGAAAACGGTGAATGAAAAAGAGGGGCAAATAAAACGGCAATTTTTTGTGAAGTGGGGGAGAGGAAAACGAGAGGCAAATGGCAAATAATGTAAATCGTGAGGAGATGAGATTTGTGATTAGGAACCTGGTATATGTTGAAGATCCTCCCCGGCAACGGCGCCAGAAATTCCTTTTGATGTCTGCTAGGACTACGTCGGTATTTCTCCAAAGAGGAAGGGACGATGCAGCATAGCGACGGTAGATATTTCCCTTAGTGATCAAACCAAGGTTATCGAACCAGTAGGAGAACCAAGCAACACAACGTAAACAACCCCTGCACGCTAATAACAACTACTCGCAACCCGACATGTTAAAGGGGTTGTCAATCCCTTTCGAGCAACAACGCCAGAAATTGGCAAATGGACGTGAGTAAAATTGTAGTAGATTGATAGATCAAACGCCAAATAAAATAAATAAGAATAAAAAGCAGCAAGGAATTGTTCTATTTTTGGTTTAATAGATCTGAAAATAAAAGCAAAGGAAAACTAGATCACAAAGGCTAATATATGAGAAAGAGACCCGGGGGCCGTAGGTTTCACTAGTGGCTTCTCTCAAGAAAAATAGCAAACGGTGGGTAAACAAATTACTGTTGGGCAATTGATAGAACTTCAAATAATCATGACGATATCCAGGTAATGATCGTTATATAGGCATCACGTCCAAGATTTGGTTTAATCATTGCATTTGGACTCCGTTTGGTATTGATTTCCTGTGATGTAAAAAACATACAGAAAACAGTAACTGGCACTTGGCACTATGTCAATAGGTTAGTACCAAAAAATGATATAAAATGATTATAAAACATCCTAGATTGATAATATAACAGCATGGAACAATCAAAAATTATAGATACGTTGGAGACGTATCACCGGCTTATGCTAGGTTTATGGCAAGACTTTGTTATGTTTATCTATAGCTTAAGATGTCGGGTCATAAGGGTACCATTACAGTGCATGGGAACAGGAAGATAGCCTTGGAATGTGAAGAGGGCGATGTTGCTTATGCTGTGTCTGTTTGTGCAATAGAGGAGTTGAAGTTTTATAAAGATAGCGTTGACCCTGCAGATATGACACCTTTGAAGAAGCCGACCACAGAACATGACCCTCTACTGAAGTTTAAGTTGGCAGATGACACTAAGCTGGTTGATTTTGTTCCTGGCGACTCGTCCAAGCAATTCAGTATCAGTGCGAATATGGATCCGAAGTAGGAAGGCGCGCTCATCGAGTTCATTCGTGAGAACCGGGACATCTTTGCGTGGAAACCTTCTGACATGCCAGGTGTACCGAGGGAACTCGCTGAGCACACCCATAATATTTATCCAAAGTTTAAACCAGTCAAGCAATTCCTTCATCATTTTAGTGAAGAGAGGCGCAAGGCCATTGGTGAACAAATGGCCCGGTTCTTGGTGGCTGGGTTTGTCATTGAGGTTTTTCATCCTGAGTGGTTGGCTAACCCGGTGCTGGTACTCAAGAAGAACATCACTAGGCATATGTGTGTGGATTACACAGACCTTAACAAGGCCTGTCTGGCTGATCCTTTTGCTCTCCCCCGTATTGATCAGATCTGGCACTACGGCGGGTCGCGAGCATTTGAGTTTTTTGGATGCTTACTCTGGTTATCATCAGATCAAAATGGCAGTCAAGGACCAGGAGAAGACGACTTTTATCACTCCCTTTGGGGCCCTCTGCTATGTATCGATGCCTTTTGGGCTCAAGAGTGCCCAAGCGACTTATCAGCGGTGTGTTCAAAATTGCTTGCATGACCAGATTGGACGAAATGTTCACGCTTATGTGGATGATATTGTTGTGAAGTCCAGGAAGAAGGAAAGCTTGATAGATGATTTGAAAGAGACCTTTGACAATCTCCGGGTCTACAAAATGATGCTTAACCTGGCCAAGTGTGTCTTTGGCGTGCCAGCTGGCAAGCTCTTGGGTTTTTTGGATTCTGAAAGAGGCATTGAAGCTAACCCGGAGAAAATCAAGGCTATTACTTTTTTGTCTAAACCGGTGTGTATTAATCATGTCCAGCGTCTGGCAGGATGTATTGCGACCTTAAGCCGGTTTATAAGCCGGTTGGTCGAAAAGGCTATCCCTCTGTATCAGATGATGAAGAAAACATACCACTTTTTTTGGAGTGATGTTGTTGATCAGGCGTTTGAGGCATTGAAAAAGCAGTTGGCTGAGCCGCCGATCCTAGCAGCTCCTATTGATAAAGAGCCCTTACTGTTATATGTGGCTGCTAATAGTCGAGTTGTCAGTGTGGCGATTGTTCTGGAACGGAAGGAAGCATGAAAGGAATATCCGGTTCAGTGGCGGGTTTATTATATTAGTGAAGTGCTCACTGAATCCAAATAGAGGTATCCACATTGGCAGAAATTGGTATATGGAGTGTTCATGGCTAGTCGTAAGCTGAAGTAGTATTTCTTTGGTCATCCCATCACTGTGGTTAGTTCTGCTTCTTTAGGAGATATTATTCAAAACAGAGAAGCCACTGGTCGGGTCGCCAAGTGGGCTATTGAGCTTGAACCCCATGGTTTGAAGTACATGCCTTGAACAGCCATCAAGTCTCAAGCACTTGTGGATTTCATCAATCACTGGACAGAGTTCCAGATGCCTAAGGAGAAGCCGGATAGCACATATTGGACTATTCACTTTGACGGATCCAGGCAATAGGAAGGCTCGGGGGCTGGAGTTATTTTGACTTCCCCACAAGGTGATAAATTTTGTTATGTCTTAAGGTTGATGTTCCCTTGTACTAACAATGCAGCTGAGTATGAAGCCTTGCTCCATGGTCTTCGGATGGCTAAAGAGATGAATCTAAGTCAGATGAGGTGCTTTGGTGTCGGTGGGAAACGACACCTATGGGATCACAAGAATCCCTACTACGGTTGCCGGGGCGCGGGGTTGTGAGAAGAGCAGGATTAGCAGTCAACACAAGGATCGTTTACCCAGGTTCGGGCTGCGAGGATGCGTAATACCCTAGTCCTGCTTTGGTGTGTATTTGAGAGAGTTCTTGATCTCTCGAACTAGCTATGGTGGCTGCGTAGTTCAAAAGAGCCGAATCCGCCTCCAGTATGCCAAGGGCCTCCTTTTATAGTTGGAAAGGGCTGCCACAGTGGCACACGGGAGGTGGAAAGGCCTACAGTGCTGCGAGCTTATCACTCGTGTTACAGGACAAGACACATTTAATGCGTAGCTTAGGTGTCCCTTAGCTTTATTGGGGACGGGAACGAGGCCCGTCCCGTCCATTGCCGCCTCGCCTTGCTTCGACATGCGCCCAAGCCAGTGGTGCATGCGGCGCCATGCAGGCAGGCAGGCAGCTGAGGTGGCGCGGTGCTAGGGTCTTCACGAAGATCTACATGCCACCACGCAGGTGCTTGCTGAGTTGGCGTAGAGGCTGCCCGTCGCCACGCAGGTGCCTGCCCAGCTGGTTGAGCTAGGAGCTGCTTGGGGACGGCGGTGGAGTCTTGGTCGACACGGACCTGGCTGTGGCCCCACTGACGCCCTCGGCAAGGGCCTTGCCGGGGGCCTGGCAAGGGTCTTGCCATGGCGTTGCAGTCGTCCCCGGCAAGGCGCTTGCCGGGGGTCTTGTGGATCTCCTCGGCAAGGATCCCGCCGAGGATCGCCGTCTTCTGGTTCTCATCTGATCTCATATCTCTATGGTCTTGACAAAGATTAGCATGCTACCACGGAGGTGCCTCCAGAGCCCTAGTTCCAATGTGGTTGGTTGAGTTGGAACCCGTGGGCTCAAGGGTGGATTGCTCTGTCAGCATCGGGCAAGTCGCCCCGGCAAGGCTCTTGCCGGGGCCACGGAGGCTGCCCCGGCAAGGGCCTTGCCGGGGGAGTCCACCTCGCCCTCTCACTCTTTGGTATCTTTGGTCTTGGCGTTGCCTTGGCCATCTTGTGCTTTGGCTTCTCTCTGGCTCCCTTCCTCTGCCCTGCTTAGTGTGGCCGTGGCGCGCGGCTCCGACTGCCCGTGCACAAGTAAAGGGGTACAAAGGTGTGCCCCTACTTTTGTACACCAACATTTGGCAACTCGGATTTTGTGGCTCACCAAGTTTCAGGAACTTGGGATTCCAAAGATCCACTCATGGCGGCCTATCGCCGAGAGGTTGATGCTATTGCTGGTCATTTCAAAGGTTATCAGGTGGAACATGTTGACCGCAGGAAAAACGAGGCGGCTGATGCTTTAAGCCGGCTAAGATCCCAGCGTAAGCCGGTAGCACTTAATATTTTCCTTGATATTTTGCATAATACTTCAGTTAAACTACCTACGGAGGAAGATCTTGCTATTCCTGACCCGGAGGCACAACTGGTGGTGGCTCTTCATGCTATTCCTGATTGGACAGTGCCATATTTGGCTTATATGACCTGGGGTGAGTTACCTGAAGATGAAGTTTTGGCCAGGTAGATAACCTGGCGGTCTAAGTCAATGACTATTGTCAATGGAGAGCTGCACCGATGCAGTGTTACAGGGACATTTCAACGTTGTGTTTCTATGGGGACCCCGACTCATAAGTCGTGATCACCGAATGCACGTGAACAGTGATCCCAGAGATCAATGCTCACTGAACACACAGAAGCTGAATAACAAGAGTCTTACATCCATTCATACCGTCTTACATAAATTATGACCATTATGGTCCAGTCTTGAGTATAACTTTGCAGCGGAAATCTTCATCGATAACTTGGACCCATGCCATCTGCCTTTACCCTACAGGCATTCCGACTGGGAAGCGTCCTAGCTCGCATGTTCGTCACCGAAGTATTCTTCTTCATATCATGTTCTTTCATGCCTGGTCAATAAAATAACCAGTGGCAAGCCAATGAGTACTTTGAATGTACTCGCAAGCAATCCATGTTTTGGTTCAAGATAGAACAATGCATGATATAGGTAAATTTTTGCAGAAAGCTAGTTTTGAGTGCAATGACATGTTCAACAACTTGTAAGACATGCATCAGGAGAATTCAAGTAACCATGAGGACAGGTTATAGATATCAACATAAATAGAGTGGGCATCAACCCAACTCAATCATGTCAAGTCCTTTGACTTGACCCAAGTAGTTCTTCCCACTTATCCAAACACATACACTGGTTTGTAAACATGTGGACGTAGCCCAAGAGCGGTTACCCAATTGTCCTTGACCGTGGACACGGCTATTCGAATAGTTTTACACTCTGCAGAGGTTGCACACTTTACCCACAAGATCCGGGGAACTTCCGTGTCAGCCACGACCTGCGGTACCTCAAGTACCCGGGGTAAGCACCCGATCACTATCTTTCCCTAGACGACACTAACATGGAGTCCACTCAATCGGTAGTAACCCCCGTGCCCAACATTTCACAACTTAAAATCTGTGGAGCCTTGCTCCCATATTCATCACATACCACTGGCACGGGGTACCAACGGTGTGTCCGGTGCCCCATAAAAAATTTCTTGGCCGCCCTACCTGGCACGACCCCATCCCGAGAGAGCGCAACAACAACTCTCCCGTCATTAGTAATGCGGGCTCCAAGCTAGTATCGGCCTAGGTAGTCAATAATGCCCTTTCCCATATAAGGGTAGAGTGGTTGCGCATGTAAGGTTGGAATAACGGTCGCAACTTAAACCAATCCATTTCGAAAACAACACTCACACTTGCCTCGGTACACCACTTCATCATCAAGTGGTTACCCAACTCATTATCTCCCTCGGGCGTAAGTGGCACCCGACAGGGTTTTTGAAAAGTCTTTTTTAAATACTTTATCTCCATCACCATGCATATTCCCGTCCCTTTTTGCATAGCAACTACTTTAGCATCCTATCTACTCCCACCGGCACAACCCTCATAAGGAGGTAGTATCATGCACAATGCAAGTATCAACGAGGAAGTAACGGAGGAAAACCATCAAAGTGGTTCCACCTCATCATGATTCCGTTGCAACAACAATATGGTGCTATATGTCATGCATAAAAAGGGTTTCATAGACATGGTCAAAGGGCTGCTTGCCTGGTTCATCAGAGTCTTCAAGTCTTCTGGTCCATCTCCGAGTACCCCATCTACTTTTCAACAAATGTCAGAAACAATCACAATAAGCAACACAAGGCAAAAATTAAAGTGCTCTAAAAATTATGAAGTTTACTTTTCTAGGACATCCCTGATTATATGAAAAATAACCAGAGTGGTTTCATTGGGATTGGACTAGTGGACATTTCTGATCATTTCAATATGTTGGAATCAATGGGTTTATGAACTTGTAAGAAGTGTACAAAAACATATTTTTGAAAAATGAGCAAAGACACCCATTTAACAAACCATGATTTTAGAAGCATCTTGGAGTTGGTTTCACTGGATTTGGAGTTCAAATGAATTTCCTATGAATTTGCAAATTTGAAAAATATGAAGAAATAGCTCATTATATTGTGTTGCACAGATAGTACTAAGAAAAATGTTCATAAACTAAATTATGAACTTAGAAGCATCTAGGAATTTGAATCATGGCATTTGGATCAAATCTGTAGCGATCAGACCTCAAACAGTCTGACCTCTGTGCATCAGTGTCATCCATGGATCGATGTCTTGACACGCATACGATACTTGAAGGATTTATAATGAGTAGCAATCACACACTTATTACATCGAATGTCTCAAAGAGAACTTATTACAATAAATATGGCTTAAGGCCATCTAATAACGATAACAATGAGAAGGCTTGCAAGATAAGCGAGTCCATCAACTCCAACGGCATCTTGAGTATAGAACTACGACCTAAAGGCACCTTACTGTAAATGCGAAAAGTCTCGCAACATAAGCGTTGCAGCCGAAAACAGGTCAGCACATGGAATATGCTGGCAATGTAACACATAGAGAGAAATATACAGAAACAAGCTATACTACATGCATATATGGCTGATGGAAAGCTCTATGGTTACAGTTTTGCGTAAAGCCAATTTTTCCCTACTGCAAAGGAATAAATTTTATTTAACTATCATGGTGGTTGTTAAACATTGAGAATGGTTGACAACATTCTCTATCCCAATTAAGCATCATCACTAAAAACCCAACAATATTAATTAAAGTAACATGATGAGATTCACATGATAATCCAAGTACTAGATACTCAAGATGTCCATAACCGGGGACATGGCTAACCATGATTAGTTTTATACACTCTGCAGAGGTTTGCGCACTTTTCCCCACAAGACTCGATCTCCTCCGTTGGTATTCTCGCACTACACGGTGTTTGACAAACGAATGACTGAGACATAGTCTTTCAGAAGCGCTAGCACCTTACGAACGGGTAAGCCGTTACACCTACTTTCCCCTACATCTGCTAGTCTACCACTGTAAGAGTTCGCACGACTTAATCAACTATGCTAGAGCCCATAGTAGCTTGTGGCTGCACACATAAGTTTCTAGCATGAATAATCTCATGATCCCTTTGAGACTGGGTGGCGGTCCAAAAAAGAAACATGCAATCCTGGAATACCCAGGTACCTCAATCCACCCAGATGTGTATTAAAGTTGCCACCTTAAATAAACCATTAATTAACAATCTCATATCTGTCATGGATACACTCACCCGATCCACGTCTACTAGTATAGCATGGCAATCTAAGCAAACGTAGAAGTAACTCCCAAGGGTTCGATAATAAAACAGGTAATAGGTACTACCTCATCTACTTTCCCAAAACCACAATTTAATTAGATCCTAGTCATGCAATGTTTGAGGATTGATCTAATGCATAAAAACTAGGTATGAAAGGGATATGATCAAAGTGTTACTTGCCTTGTTGATGATCCGTGAAACCTAGAGATTCAAAGTAGCAAGCGGCACACTCCGGGTACTCTATCGCAAACAAACAAGCAAGCATACAATAAATACTCATCTAATGCACAGGTAAAACTCAAATAAAAGATCTAACCAGAAAGTTCAACTTAAGAACTCCGGTTTGCAAAAAGAAACAAAATAAACGAAGCAACGAAAAGCAAACGGCGAAAGAAACAAGCTTCGTTTACTAATCTGGACCAAAGTCAAATTTTACAGAAGCAAAAACTTGTTTGAGTTGATTAATCGGAAAGAGGGTTTCGAGACGAAACTCTAGGTGCTTGGATAGCCTGATTCCGATAAACGAGCGAAAAGTTATACTAGAACGAAAATTGGATCAGAAATCATGATCAGAATAATCGCGGAAAATGCGAGAAAAAGAAAAGAGGACGAACAGGCTAACAAACGGACGTTCGTTAACTGAAACTAAACGACGAAAATCGTTCGTTAAAACGAACGAACGAGCGAACGCTCGCTAAATAAATAAACCGAAAAAACCGATGTATTCTAAAAAAAATGAAAACCTAGGGTTTTTTTAAACCGGATCGGTTTTCTTTAGTAAACCGGATCGGTTTTCTTTAGAAAACCGGGTGACGGTGCAGCTACCTCGGCTCGGGCTCCGCGAGTCCGTGGGTCCAGCGGCGGCATGGCGGCGTCGGCGGCGGCGGCGGCGGCGGCGCTTGGCGGCGCGGGCGAAGGGCATGGTGAGGTGGAAGTCGGTGGCGGCAGCATGGTGGAAGTCTTGTGCGGGGCTTAGGGCTCAGGGGCCGGGTTGTGCCCAAAGGGGGGAGGCGGCGGTGGCTTGCAGGTGGGGGGGAGGCGGAGTCCTCCGGACTCGAGCGGCGGCGGCGATCGGGACTCGGTCCCGATCCGGGCAGAGGCAATGGCGGCCAGCGGGCGGGCTGGTGGCCTTGACCCGGTCGAGTATGGCGTTTTTTAGCAATTCCGCCAAAACAAGAAAAAAAATTCTAGAAAATAGAATATAATTCTAAAAATGCCAAAATAAATTTTCACCGCCTAAATAAAATATTTAGGACGAGATGAACATTTTCTTGGCCCTAAAATGCAACTTTGAAAACGTGCAATTTTTCCTAAATTCAAATAAAATAGCCAAAAACTCCGAAATAAAATCTTATTTGATTTTTTATTAAACCTTCAATATTTCTTTATTTTGGGAAAGTCATTTTATTCCCTCTCTCATATTTTTATAATAGAAATAATTGAAGATAAAATAAATAAAATCAAATGATCCTATTTTCAAAATTTGAGAAAACTCAAATATGAAAATAACGAAATCTCCAACTCTCTCCGTGGGTCCTGGAGTTGCGTGAAATTTCTAGGATTAAGACAAAATGCAATAAAATTATGATATGCAATGATGATCTATGTATAACATTCCAAATTGAAAATTTGGGATGTTACAAACCTACCCCCCTTAAGATGAATCTCGCCCTCGAGATTCGGGTTGGTTAGAAAATAGGTGAGGGTGGTCCTTCAGCAGATCTTCCTCTCGTTCCCAGGTGGCTTCATCCTCGGTGTGGTGGTTCCACTGAACTTTGCAAAACTTGATAACCTTGCTACGGGTGACTCGACTGGCATACTCGAGAATCTTGACTGGTTTCTCCTCATAGGTCAAATCACTATCTAACTGAATGGCTTCCAGCGGCACTGTATCTCTCAGCGGTATATCAGCCATCTCTGCGTGGCACTTCTTCAACTGGGAAACGTGGAACACATCGTGAACTCCTGACAATCCTTCGGGCAATTCCAATTTGTAAGCAACTTCTTCCATGCATTCCAAAACTTTGTATGGTCCCACAAAACCTGGCGCTAACTTTCCCTTAACTCCAAAGCGCTTAACTCCAAGAAGTGGAGATACACGAGGATAAACTCTATCTCCGACTTCTTAAACTGTCTCCTTGCGTTTAGAATCTGCATAGCTCTTCTGCCTGGACTGGGCTACCTGGAGCCTATCGCGAATCAACTTCACCTTCTGTTCGGACTCCTTAATCAAATCTGGTCCAAACAACAGGCGGTCTCCAACTTCATCCCATGACAATGGTGTTCTGCACCTCTTTTCGTACAAGGCTTCAAAAGGGGCCATCTTCAAACTAGATTGATAACTGTTGTTGTAAGAGAACTCCGCATATGGCAAGTTGTCATCCCAACTTGATCCATAATCTAGTGCACAAGCTCTCAGCATATCCTCAAAAATCTGATTGACTCTCTCGGTCTGTCCATCTGTCTACGGATGAAAAGTTGTACTGAACTCTAGTCTAGTTCCCAAAGTTTCATGCAACTGATTCCAGAACTTTGAGGTAAACTGGGTTCCTCTATCTGATACAATGCTCCTCCTCGGAACTCCATGCAGACATACGATCCTGGTCATGTATATCTTAGCCAACTTAGCACTGGTGTAAGTGGTCTTCACTGGAATGAAATGAGCTACCTTCGTCAAACGATCAACTACGACCCATACCGAGTCATAGCCAGAACGGGTCCTGGGCAATCCCGTAATAAAATCCATGCCTAGTTTATCCCACTTCCATTCGGGTATCGGCAATGGCTGTAACAATCCTGCTGGCTTCTGATGCTCCGCCTTCACTCTCTGACATACATCACAAACTACTACATACTCCGCAATATCCTTCTTCGTTCCGGTCCACCAGAAAGTGTCCTTTAGATCCAAATACATCTTGGTATTTCCTGGGTGAATCGAGTACGGCGAATCATGCGCCTCTTGCAAAATCAACTTCCCGATCTCCGGATCATTAGGCACGTAAACGCGGTCCTCAAACCATAAGGCATCGTGTTCATCCTCACGAAATCCTTTAGCATTTCCCTTGCTCATTTTCTCCTTTATAGCGGCAATCTCCTTGTCATTTTTCTGGGCTTCTCTGATCTTATCCATCAAAGTAGACTGAATCTCCAATGCTGCTACATAGCCTCTCGGAACTATCTCCAAACATAGCTCTCGAAGATCCTCGGCTAACTCCTTTGGTAAACCTCCGGTCATTAGTGTGTTGATATGGCTCTTGCGGCTCAACGCATCTGCTACTACGTTAGCCTTTCTAGGGTCGTAATGCAATCTCATGTCATAATCCTTGATGAGCTCCAACCATCTCCTTTGCCTGAGATTCAACTCCTTCTGCGTGAAGATGTACTTCAAACTCTTGTGATCCCTATACACCTCACAATGGTTTCCAATGAGAAAATGTCTCCACGTCTTCAATGCGTGCACAACGGCTGCTAACTCCAAATCATGTGTAGCACAATTCAACTCATGGGGCTTAAGTTGTCGTGAAGCATACGAAACAACTCTTCCCTCCTGCATAAGCACTCCTCCAAGTCCTCGACGTGAAGCGTCACAATATACCTCGTAATCTTTGCTCTGATCTGGCAGAATCAACGCTGGTGATGTAACCAAATGTTTCTACAACTCCTGGAAACTAGCCTCACATTCTTCAGTCCAATTGAACTTGGTATCCTTCTTTAACAACTCCGTCATAGGTTTCGCAATTTTCGAGAAATTCTCAATGAATCTCCGGTAGTATCCTGCCAGTCCAAGGAAACTCTGGATCTCTCCAATTGTCGCTGGTGCTTCCCAATTTGTCACAGTGACAACTTTGGTGGGTTCTACTGCTATTCCTTCTCCGGATATAACATGTCCGAGAAATCCAACTTCCTTCAACCAAAACTCACATTTGTTGAACTTGGCATATAACTGATGTTCTCTGAGCTTCTCAAGTACTAAACGCAAATGCTCCTTATGCTCCTCTTCATTCTTCGAGGAAACCAAAATATCATCAATGAACACCACGACGAACTTGTCCAAAAACTCCATAAACACCTTGTTCATCATGTTCATGAAATAGGCAGGTGCGTTAGTCAGACCAAATGACATAACGGTATACTCATACAGTCCATACCTAGTGGTAAAAGCGGTCTTAGGTATATCTAGCTCTCGAATCTTTAACTGATGGTATCCTGATCGCAAATCGATCTTGGAAAATACATTAGCTCCTTGCAATTGGTCAAACAAATTGTTGATCATCGGCAACGGGTACTTATTCTTGATAGTTACTTCATTCAATAATCAACAACCATCCTTAACGATCCATCCTTATTCTCCACTAGAAGCACTGGCGATCCCCAAGGTGAAGAACTTGGGCGAATAAAACCTTTATCCAGTAACTCCTTAATCTGCTTCTTAATTTCTTCCAAATCTTGTGCGGGCATCTGGTACGGTCTCTTAGATATAAATACATGCTGGCAAAAGCTTCGATCAAAAACTCAATGTCTCTATCCGGTGGCATACCTGGCAACTCTTCTGGAAATACATCAGGGAAATCCTTTACCACTGGTACTTCTTCCTACACAACTCCTGATAAGGAATTTACTTGAGTCCTCTTCGGCTCATGCCGTGACACATACTTGATCCTTCTTCCTTCTGGAGTGGTAAGTAAAATCGACTTACTGGCGCAATCGATGTTTCCTTCATACATCAATAGCCAATCCATACCTAGAATCACGTCCAAACCTTGCGATTCCATAATGATTAAATCCGTGGGGAAAACATGCCTACCTATGCTCAAAGGCACTTGAAAACATCCTCGACTAGCCATATACTCCGCTCCTGGTGAGCTTACTAACATAGGTGTTCTAAGAACCTTGGTGGGCAGTTTATACTTATCCACAAATCCCCGTGATATGTATGAATGCGATGCACCAGTATCAAAAAGAACGGTTGCATTAAATATCTTAACCAAAAACTTACCTATTACTGCATCTGGCTGGGCTTCAACCTCCTCCACGTTAACGTGGTTCACCTGTCCCCTGTTGAAAGGGTTCGGCTTCTTCCTAGAGCTTCCATTGCCATTTCCATTCTAGGCTTCAGGACATTAATTGGCATAATGTCCAGTCTTCTGACACTTAAAGCAAGTGACTTGGCTCAGGTCTCTCTTGGCTGGGGTTGACGGGTTGGTGCGGTTTTGTCCGTTGCCTCCTCCATTCCCGTTACCATTCTTGGAGCCATTATGATTATGCGTATTCCCTCCTCCATGGGTATGCTAAAATTGTCCTCCCGGTTTCGGGGTAAAGCGTAGCTTCTGCTGAGCTCCAGAATTGTACTTCCATTGACCATACTTCCTCTTGCGATTTTCAATCTGTTGTTGCTTCCCTTCAATCATAAGAGCAAGATCTACCAACTCCTGGTAGTTGTTGAAAGTTGCTACCATCAACTGCATGCTCAGCTCATCATTCAGTCCTTCCAGAAACTTTTCCTGCTTAGTTGCATCTGTAGCAACGTCATCTGGGGCATAACGTGCTAACTTACTAAAGTCCTCCACATACTGGCCTACAAAGTCGTCCTCCTTGGCGTAAGTTGCGAAACTCACGCTTCTTCATAGCCATAGCTCCTGCTGAAACATGGGCGTCTGAAAGCTTCTTGGCTGGTCCCATGTGGCAGTGTCAATAGGGTGTGTGGCTGTGTAATTTTCCCACCATGATGTTGCGGGTCCATCAAGCTGATGTGCGGCAAAACGCACTCTCTTCGCATCTGTGCATCCTGCAGTGGCCAGCTCCCTTTCAACTTTGCGGAGCCAATCATCTGCAACAATCGGCTCAATGCTACTGGAAAACACCGGCGGATTTAGCCTCAACAAACAAGTCAAATGGTCAACAGGTGGTGGTGGTGGTGGGTTGTTGTTGTTGTTGTTGCCTTGGTTCTGTACTAGTGCTTGCATCAAAGCATTCTGCTGGTGAATCAACTGAGTGATCTCCGGCGGGAAAACAAATCCGGTGTCGCGTCTCGGAGGCATCCGAGGGTTTTAGAGAAGATGAGAATATAGAATAGAATGAGGTCTAGAGAGAAAACACTACCCATATGCATATGAGACAAAAGCAAACAAAATCACTTCAATCAATTCAAACAAAGGCATACAATGGTCTATATATTGTTACAAAAGTTCTCAGACTATACTAGATATAATGGGGAAATTACTACTACTATTATGGTGGTCAACTAGAAAAACTGCTCCGATGAAGACTCCATGATATCCGCTCCAGCTTCATCAACATAGTCATCATCGCTGTCGTCTGGGTCCGAGTCGGTGTCGTCAATGATGATATAGTTATTCGGGCAAATGGAATCGTTGTCTTCTCTTCCTGGTGCAGGGTCTCCCATGAAAACTCCTAGCTTCCTGGTTAGGTCATCATTCTTCTCCACTACGTCCCATGGTGATGTGGGCTGCCATGCTCTTTCCTAGATTCCAGGTTGGTGCATCAAAGAAAAACTCTATGGGCTCCGAGAATGGCGCGAACGTCCTTCCTGGAACTTGAACTTGAATCATCCAGCGCTCCTCTTCGGGTAAACTGGCATTGTAGGTCCCGGTGAAGCTTGGAACTTCGATGTTCAGGTATCTAGTGATTTCCTTCAAGTGACGTCCAAAGGGTGTATCTTCATACGGTTGCATGAACTTGTTCCTTGCATCCGCCATCCTAAAAGAATAGAATCGATGAGGAGTCAGAAATGGGAAGAAAGAGTAGTGATCTAGGGTTTTAACTTAGTGGTCGTGTCCTACAGTCAGCGTGTGCTCTAATACCATCTTGTAGCGACCAGATCTTAAACAGTCTTACCTCTGTGCGTCAGTGTCATGCCTGGATCAGTAATGCTGACATGCACAATACTTGAAGGATTTATAACAGAGTAGCAATCACACACTTATTACATCGAATGTCTCAAAAGAGAACTTATTACAATAAATATGGCTTAAGGCCATCTAATAATGATAACAGCGGAAGGCTTGGAAGATAAGCGAGTCCATCAACTCCAACGGCATCACTGAGTATAGAACCACGACCTAAAGGCACCTTACTCGTTGTCTGAAAAGTCTGCAACATTAACGTTGCAGCCCGAAAATGGGCCAGCACATGGAATATGCTGGCAATGTAACACATAGAGAAAATATACAGAAACAAGCTATAATATATGGCTGGTGGAAAGCTCTATGGTTACAGTTTTGCGTAAAGCCAATTTTTCCGTACTGCAAAGTAATAAATTTTATTTAACTATCATGGTGGTTGTTAAACATTGAGAATGGTTGAAAGGATTCTCAATCCCAATTAAGCATCATCATTAAAAACCCAACAATATTAATTAAAGTAACATGATGAGATTCACATGATAATCCAAGTACTAGATACTCAAGATGTCCATAACCGAGGACACGGCTAACCATGATTAGTTTTATACACTCTGCATAGGTTTGCGCACTTTTCCCCACAAGACTCGATCTCCTCCGTTGGTATTCTCGCACTACACGGTGTTTGAGAAACGGATGACCGAGTGAGGGAGTCCTGGACTAGGGGGTGTCCGGATGGCCGAACTATCATCACGGCCGGACTCCAAGACTATGAAGATACAAGATTGAATACTTCGTCCCGTGTCCGGATGGGACTTTCCTTGGCGTGGAAGGCAAGCTTGGCGATACGGATATGTAGATCTCCTACCATTGTAACCGACTCTGTAACCCTAACCTATCCGGTGTCTATATAAACCGGAGGGTTTTAGTCCGTGGGGCGAACAACAATCATACCATAGGCTAGCTTCTAGGGTTTAGCCTCTCGATCTCGTGGTAGATCTACTCTTGTACTACCCATATCATCAATATTAATCAAGCAGGGTAGGGTATTACCTCCATCGAGAGGGCCCGAACCAGGTAAAAATATCGTGTCCCTTGTCTCCTGTTACCATCCGCCTAGACGCTGATTCGGGACCCCCTACCGAGATCCGCGGTTTGACACCGACATTGGTGCTTTCATTGAGAGTTCCTCGTGTCGTCACCTATAGGCCCGATGGCTCCTTCGATCATCAGCAACGACGCGGTCTAGGGTGAGACTTTTCTCCCCGGACAGATCTTCGTATTCGGCGGCTTTGCACTGCGGGCCAATTCGCTAGGCCGTCTGGAGCAGATCGAAAGCTACGCCCCTGGCCATCAGGTCAGATTTTGGAAGCTTGAATTATACGGCCGGCATCCGCGGAGACTTGATCTTCGACGGATTCGAGCCACAGCCAAGCGCGCCGCACTGTCTCGACGGGCATGATCTAACTCTGCCGCCGAACAGTGTCCTGGAGGCCGCACTAGTGTCCGCTCCGAACATTGATTCGGAGCCGATCTTGCCGATCGAGGATGGTTTGTTGGACACCACCTCGGGGGCTGAAATCTCTACGGCGATCGAGCTGAACACAATCCCTGTCCTTTGCGAAGACCGTGACTCCTAGGTGTCGGACTCCTCTCCGGACTCCGAACCCTCCGCGCCCCTGCCAATCGAATCCGATTGGGCGCCGGTCATGGAGTTCATCGCCGCGGACATCTTTCGGCTTTTCGCCCTTTGGCGACATCCTGAATTCACTAAAGTCTCTCTCTTTATCCGGAGAGCCCTGGCCGGACTACGGTCAGGAAGGTTGGGATGCGGACGACGAAGAAATTCAACGCCCACCCACCACCCACTTCGTAGCCACTGTCGAAAACTTACACGACGTGCTTGATTTCGACTCCGAAGACATCACGGTATGGACGACGATGTAGGAGACAACCATGAACCAGCACCTATAGGATGCTGGACAACCACCTCATCCCATGATGTATACATGGTGGATACACCTAAAGGAAGCGACGACGAGGAACAACGGGACGCTACGAAGGATAAATCCCTCGAAAAGCAGTCAAAACGGCAACGTAAACGCCGCACCAAGTCCCGCCTCAACAAAGACCCAGCCATAGAGCAGGGCGAACCAGTGGACGACGAACATGCTATCGAGCAACCGTCCAAACAGGACAACCTGGAAAAACAACACATCCCCGGCGAAGATAACAGTCCGGACGATCTCACGCCAGACAAATTGTTGGAGCAGAACAACCTCCACAAAGGCTCGCGCGCCATCGCGTAGCTGAAAAAAAGCGAAGCTCAAAACAGCGAAAGATGCACTCAGAATCAGATGGAGCAAAGTATTCAACACATGAGACAAACACGGCGACGATCGCGAAAAAAACTACCCAAAGAGAAAGCTACTGCCCGAATTTGATGAGGAGGCCTTAGAGCCCCCACAATCAAAAAGTAAGAAGGCCACCCGGTCGGACGGACGACCCCACGGCAAAAAGAGAGCGGCAAATGGCGCCGCACACAAGCCGATACGCGGTCCGCATAAGGATTCACATCAAAAGAATGGCCCAGATAGGTCCATCTATGGGCCAAGAAAGCAAGCTCTTCAAAGCAATGCAACACGCCAAATATCCGAACATCACGGCACACCCAAACACAAGGCGCGCGACATCCCCTATGTTTCACCGATGAGGTCTTTGGATCATGAATTTCAGCAGGATTCAAACCCGTAAACATAGAGGCATCTGACGGAACAACAGACCACAGAGTGCGGATTGAGGATTACATCCTCCACATACACATGGCTAGAGGAGATGATCTCCACGCCATAAAATACTTACCCCTCAAACTCAAAGGGCCAGCTCGGCATTGGCTTAAAAGCCTCCCCGAAAATACCATTGGAAGCTGGGAAGAGCTCGAGGATGCGTTTGGGCAAATTTTGGGGACCTATGTCCGCCCTTTGGATCTGACGATCTAAGTCACATAACTCAACAGCCGGAGAGTCAGCCGGAAATTTTGGAATAGGTTCCTTACTAAAAGAACCAAATAGTCGATTGTCGGACTTGAAGCCTTAGCAGCCTTCAAACACAACGTCCGAGACGAATGGCTCGCCAGACACCTCGGCCAAGAAAAGCCAAGAACAATGGCCGCATTAACAAGCCTCATGACCCGCTTTTGCGCGGGAGAGGATAGCTGGCTAGAAAGATGCAGCACCAGCGACCCAAGTACATCCGAAGTCAGGGATGGAAATGGGAAACAACTGCGCAACAAGGACCAGCGCCGGATTAAGGAACGGTCCAAAAGCGCGGCGATCAACGCCGGATTCAAAAGCTCACGGCAGAACAATAAAAACTGCCCTTAAGGACAATAGCGATGAGCTATCCAACTTAAACAAAATCTTGGACAAGATATGTCAAATCCACAAGTACTCACAGGAAGCACGCAAACCATACCCACAGAGATTGTTGGGTCTTCAAACAGTCCGGCAGACTCAACGCCGAACACAAGGGGCTCGACACACCAAGTGAGGATGATGACGAACCCCACAAGCAGAGCACCGAAAAACAAAAGAATTTACCACAAGAGGTTAAAACAGTAAACTCACTTCACGTGATAAAAGTAAAAAACAGAGCGGCGCCCATTAAGATGCGCGCCGCACATACTATCCTAGCGGAGTACCAACACTGGTTGTCAAAACCAATCACCTTCGACCATCAGGACTACTCTGAAAGTATCCGGAACGCAGTATGGACTGCCTTGATATTGGATCCTATAATCGACGGATTACAATTTACACAAGTCCTTATGGATGGTGGCAGTGACATAAACCTGATATATCGGGACACAATCCATGAGGATGGGGATAGACCCAACCAAAATTCGCCGTAGCAACACCTCCTTTAAAGGAGTAATGCCAGGCCCATATGCCCATTGTACGGGCTCCATACTGCTAGAAGTTGTGTTCGGTTCATCCGACAACTTCCGTCGCGAAATTTAGTCTTCCATGTCGCCCCGTTTAAAAGTAGCCATCAAGCACTATTGGGACGCGAAGCTTTCGCCCGCTTTAACGCAATACCGCATTATGCATCTCTTACACTTAAAATGCCCGGTCCACGCGGCATCATCTCATTAAAAGGGAGTATTAAGTGTTACTCGAGCACGGAAGAATGTGAGGCTGCCTTGACAGCCACACACCAATCCGGCTCGGCTAACCAAAGCACCTGAATAGGTAATTCGAACCCCGGACACGGCTAGACGAGTCCGGTGCCTACTAGCGGCATACCCCCGTACAAGGGGCTGCACGCATGTACAACAAGAGACAACAAAGCTCAATCTTATTCACTTATTCGAATCATACTCTGTTTATTTAATATAAAGTACATTTTTCGCACGGTCTTTTTTCTTTTAAACTAAGTTCCTCTCTTTTACAGATGAACAACGTGATACACCCGTCCAGGATATGGCACAACGAAGACACAGGCGCAGACGTGCAGTAGGGACCCGTTGCAAGGATTCTTTTCAGATTAAGACCCTGCGTAAACCTTTTTTACTATCTCTTGTTGATATACATCCCCCAGTTTCTTACTATAACCGAGGAGGAGGTGGCGTTTTGGCATTGGCCGCACCAGAATTTTTTGCGTGCACGGACACGAGGGCTTAGGGCATTATGCTGCCCGTTTTATAAAGACCGAATACCTTAGGGAGTGTTGGCGTCTCGAGTTAGGCCTTATATCGTCAACTCGAATCATGTATTTGGTCAAATGTTGGGTTTGCCCGGCTCCTGTGTTTTGCTGCCTTACGTTCCGTTTTATCGGCTAACGCGGCACCGGAGAACTCTGCGATTGTGCCCGGTTCGGCGGGCGAGCACCTCGATGAAAGCCAAAACCGATTGTCATGATATAGCGAGACTGGTCAACCACTCGATGACTCACGGAATGTTTATAATTCCTCCGCATTAACAAAGGACCGTTTTCGATCGAGCACATCGCTTTTGAATTCGGAGAGTGCGGTGCCCCGAGGCTATATAGTAGCCCCACCCTCGAACTCCTATGGCTAAGTGAAAGTGATAAAGCATTATAGTCTGGTTGCCTAGTTTGCTCGCTACCACCTCCTTAATAGGACCAAGGCGTTGGATTAAGTGTGAAAAAGCGCCTTCTTTGCAAACACCCCGCACTATGTGCGTGGGGGCTGAAGCCAAGGACTGCCATCTTTCAAAGTTATATATACATATACATCAGCGGCCGCGCGAGGAGTAGTTTACTACTTGAACGCACAAGTATAAAAAGCTCTTATATTATATTGAAACATTGTTTTCACACATCATACATGTCATTTAAACATAATATCCTTCGAGCACTGCGTCTCTATTAAACGAGCGCCCTGCAGGACTTCCTCAAAATAGTGCTCGGCAGGTACTCGGCTTCTGTCCGAATCTTGGGATGCAACATCGGTGGCGTTCATCTCCGCCCAGTATGTCGTGACACGGGCCAGAGCCATCCGCGCTCCCTCAATACACGCCGACCGCTTCATTGCGTCGAAATAACTCTTCGGCTGGGGTCCGCCTGGCCACAAATGAGTCATGACATGCTTCATGGCAAGTCCGGATAATCGATTCAGCTCGGCCCATTCGGCCAACCGATCGGTCAACAGAAGAGGACACTCCGGACTATGGAATTGCGACCAATATAGCTCTTCCCTTCTATGCCCCTTCTGGCCTCGGAAGTGCTCAATCGCGTCCGCAACGCTCGCCGCTAAGTCCAGATAAGCATCCTCCGAACTCCACAACTTGTCCAAGCGAGCATACCGGATCCGTATATTTCCTCCGCAGCGAAACGGTTTTCCAGCCGCAATAGCCCGGCGACTCAGCTCCTCCTTGGCAGCTCTCAAAGCGGATCGGGCATCCTTGGATTCGGCGGTGGCCTTTTTCAGAGCCCTCTTGCTCGCGCAGCGTTCTTTTCAAGAACCTCGCAGCGATCGGTAGTATTCTTCAACTTTCGGCCATTTCGGCCATTTCCTCTTCTTGGCGATGAGCAGCCCGTTCGCTTTTAGCTCTTGATGCGCCCTTAAAGAGGCCGCATTACTATTTCTGGCTTGCTCTTTAGCTCGGGCGAGTTCCGCCCGCAGCTCCTCCACAGCAGCGGTACCACCTGCATTAAGCATACAAGTAGTAAGGCATGGGCGTCAAGCTCCCTTACCAGGTGTCCGCGTAGAAGTCGCATACCTTGTGACTCGTCAAACCGTTTATTGACCAGCGCGATGTCCGCATCCGCCTCGTCAAGTTGATGCTTTAGTTCGGCATATTCATCAGTCCGGCTGGCCACCGGATGCCCCGCCACCTATTGAGGAGCTGCGATATGTTATAACTGAGATTATGATCCTCGGCACGCTGTCAATTTTGACAACATACCGAGTCTCAGGGGCTACTATCTATACAGGGCGCATTCTATATGCATAACTGTCAGAAGGTACATCATTTTTGCGTACCTCAAACCCCGTCAGTAAACTTCTGGCGGCTTCATGCAATCCGCTCTCAGCAGATGCAATGCTTTCAATCACCGTACCCATTAGAGCACGGTGATCTTCTGAGATATCCGCTCGCCCGAGCAGATCCTTCAGCTCCTCTGGCCACACGCCAGTTGGCGCCGGACCTTCTGGCCCCGCCGGACTTGGGGAAACCCTCCGCAACGACACATCAGGGTTGTCCGCCTCGCATGAGGGTGCGACAGGTGGAAGCGTTTCGCTCTCCATCATCTCCGGAAAAAGATCCCCCGAAGATGATCTCTGCTGAGAAGGGCTGAGATCCGAACTACAAGGTACAATTTCGGTTATCTTTAGAAATAAATGCAGGGATGTTCCTTATTTACAAGACCCCTTCTTTTTACTTACGGCTCATTGGAGGCTGATCCTTGGGGAAATAGTGCGGCTGGGATACTTCCCAGCGCGGAATCTCGACGAAGATTTCTTTCCCTCTTTGAGGCCTTGACCTCCAGTTCTTCGGCGGTCCTCTTCTCTCCTTGGAGGGTGGGACTTTTGATCCCTCCTTCCTCAGAAGCCTCCTTCGTGGAGGCAGTTGCTTCCCTGCTCCCCCTTCGCCTTCTTTAAAAGGCGCGGCCTTCAACATCTTGGTCAGCATGGGATCCGGCGTGGTCTCTGGGAGGGGAGCCGGACACCTTATCAACTTTGCCTTCGCTGTCCACTCCTGTTCAAGAAACAGCTCCTTTAAGGGCAAGTTTACGATAAATGAACGGATAGCCTGTCTGGGTACATGACTACTTACTTGAGTATCTGGGCGATTGCAGCTCAGTCCTGCGTCCTCAGTCAGGTCCGGACACTTCTCTTGTGATCCGAAGAACAGTTTATACATCTCCACGGGCGTCGTACCCATAAAATGTTGGAGAGCTCGTGGTCCCTCCGGATTAAATTCCCACAAGCGGAGGGGGCGACATTTGCAGGCGTAGGCGCCGAATCAACATAACCTCGCGCCATGCAACCAGATTGATCTCTCTTTCTTGGAGGTCTCGAATCGGCCCGCAACAAAGGCGTCCTTGGGCGGCCCCAGTCGAGCCCCTTGTTGACCCATGATGCCAGCCACCGTGGTGGACTGGCGAAGGAGGAAGCGCCACCCATTTGGTGCCCCTGGGAGCGGTGATATAAAACCACTCCCGTTGCCACAAACCAAGCTCCTCGTGAAAAGAGCCCTCGGGCCACGGAGCATCAGCACACTTGCTTATGACCGCCCCTCCGCACTCTGCTTGTTGCCCCTCGATCATCTTTGGCTCCACCTTGAAGGTCTTGAGCCACAATCCAAAGTGAGGGGTAATATGGAGGAAAGCCTCACATACGACAATGAATGACGAGATATGGAGGATGGACTCCGGATTCAAGTCATGGAAATCCAGCCCATAATAAAACATGAGCCCCCGCACAAAGGGATCCGTTGGGAAGCCTAAACCCCGAAGGAAGTGAGACACGAACACCACGCTCTCGCCGTTCTCGGGAGTGGGAATGACCTGCCCTGGAGCAGGCAGCCTATGCGAAATCTCGCCGGTTAGATACCTGGCGTCTCGCAGCTTAAGCACATCTTCTTCTGTGACGGAAGAAGACATCCATCGGCCGTGCTGGTCGGAGCCGGACATCGTCGAAGGTCCGAAGCGCCTAAATCTAAAGCTTTGGGTGTTAGAACTCGAAGCGCGAGGTGAACTCGATGGAGGGTGTAAAAAATTAGAGGGCCTTGGTCTCATTATATAGAGGTTGAATACCAAGAGCCCTCCCCGTGGTCGATTAGGACTCGCCTTTGGTAGAGGAGGCGTGCCAACGGGCACGGTTCGGTTACCCACGTCCGTGTTTGATGAGAATCCGGAATAAGGGCGCGATCTACGCTTTGATAAAGGCGTGCCAAGAAACCGCCCGCTAAACGCTATTTGAGGTGGGACAGTAGAAAAACGATTCATATAAAGGCCTGGCCGTGGTGTGATGTCACGCCGCGGAATATGTCAGCAGATCTGTGCAAAATTTATTCTCTCTATGGTGGTATGTGGAACTTGTTTTGTAGAGCCGGACACTGTCCTTGTGTTCAAAACCTTCTATGAAGTATTCGGAGGAGGAACCCGCCTTGCAATGCGAAGACAATATCGCGCCGGACTCGTCGTCATTGAAGCCTGGTTCAGGGACTCTTGAGGAGTCTGGACTAGGGGTGTCCGGATGGCGAACTATCATCACGGCCGGACTCCAAGACTATGAAGATACAAGATTGAAGACTTCGTCCTTTGTCCGGATCGGACTTTCCTTGGCGTGGAAGGCAAGCTTGGCGATACGGATATGTAGATATCCTACCATTGTAACCGACTCTGTGTAACCCTAACCTATCCGGTGTCTATATAAACCAGAGGGTTTTAGTCCGTAGGACGAACAACAATCATACCATAGGCTAGCTTCTAGGGTTTAGCCTCTCTGATCTCGTGGTAGATCTACTCTTGTACTACCCATATCATCAATATTAATCAAGCAGGAGTAGGGTATTACCTCCATCGAGAGGGCCCGAACCTGGGTAAAAATATCGTGTCACTTGTCTCATGTTACCATCCGCCTAGACGCACAGTTCGGGACCCCCTACCCGAGATCCGCCGGTTTTGACACCGACACCGAGACATAGTCTTTCAGAAGCACTAGCACCTTACGAACGGGTAGACCGTTACACCTACTTTCCCCTACATCTGCTATTCTACCATTGTATTAGTCCGCACGACTTAATCAACTATGCTAGAGCCCATATTAGCTTGTGGCAGCACACGGAAGTTTCTAGCATGAATAATCTCATGATCCCTTTGAGCCTGGGTGGCGGTCCAAAAAAGAAACAGGCAATCCTGGAATACCCAAGTACCTCAATCCACCCAGATGTGTATTAAAGTTGCCACCTTAAATAAACCATTAATTAACAATCTCACATCTGTCATGGATACACTCACCCAATCCACGTCTACTAGCATAGCATGGCAATATAAGAAAATGTAGAAGTAATTCCCAAGGGTTTGATAATAAAACAGGTAATATGTACTACCTCATCTACTTTCCCAAAACCCACAATTTAATTAGATCCTAGCCATGAAATGTTTGAGGATTGATCTAATGCATAAAAACTAGGTATGAAAGGGATATGATCAAAGTGTTACTTGCCTTGCTGATGATCCGCGAAACCTAGAGATTCAAAGTAGCAAGCGGCACACTCCGGGTACTCTATCGCAAACAAACAAGCAAGCATACAATAAATACTCATCTAATGCACAGGTAAAACTCAAATAAAAGATCTAACCAGAAAGTTCAACTTATGAACTCCCGTTTGCAAAAAGAAACAAAATAAACGAAGCAACGAAAAGCAAACGGCGAAAGAAACAAGCTTCCTTTGCTAATCTGGACCTAAGTCAAATTTTATAGAAGCAAAAACTTATTTGAGTTGATTAATCAGAAAGAGGGTTTCGAGACGAAAATCTAGGCGCTTGAATCGCCTGATTCCGATAAACGAGCGAAAAGTTAATACTAGAACGAAAATCGGATCAGAAATCGCGATCAGAAATAATCGCGGAAAATCCGAGAAAAAGAAAAACGGACGAACAGGCTAACAAACTGACGTTCGTTAACTGAAACTAAACAACGAAAATCTTTCATTAAAACGAACGAACGAGCAAACGCTGGCTAAATAAATAAATCGAAAAAAACTGATCTATTTTAAAAAAAACGAAAACCTAGGGTTTTTTTAAAAAACTGATCGGTTTTCTTTAGAAAACCGGGCGACGGGGCGGCTACCTCGGCTCGGGCTCCGGCGAGGTCCGCGAGGTCAGGCAGGGTTATGGGCGGCGTGGGGTGGCGGGCGGCGGCGGCAGCGTTGGCGGCCGACGCTTGGCGCTTAGGCGGCGGGCGAAGGGTCTGGGCGGCAAGTGGAGGCTTGGGGCTCGGGGCCAGGTTGGCCTTTAAAGGGGAGGCGGTGGCAGTGGCTTGCGGGAGGGGGCGGGGAGGCGGAGTCCTCCCGGACTCAGGCGGCGGCGGCGATTGGGACTCCGGTCCCGATCCGGAGCGGGACACGGCGAGTGAGCGGGTCGGCCTGGCTGGGCCTTCGGCCCAATCGTGCGCGGGGCGTTTTTTTAACAAATTTCCACCGAAACAGGAAAAAAAATTCTAGAAAATAAAATAAAATTCTAAAAATGCCAAAATAAATTTTTGCTGCCTAAATAATATATTTAGGACGAGATGTACATTTTCTTGGCCCTAAAATGCAACTTTGAAAACGTGCAATTTTTCCTAAATTCAAATAAAATAGCCAAAAACTCCGAAATAAAATCTTATTTGAATTTTTATTAAACCTTCAATATTTCTTTATTATGGGAAAGTCATTTTATTCCCTCTCTCATATTTTTATAATAGAAATATTTGAAGATAAAATAAATAAAATCAAATGATCCTATTCTCAAAATTTGAGAAAAACTCAAATATGAAAATAACGAAATCTCCAACTCTCTCCGTGGGTCCTTGAGTTGCGTGAAATTTCTAGGATCAAGCCAAAATGTAATAAAATAATGATATGCAGTGATGATCTATGTATAACATTCCAAATTGAAAATTTGGGATGTTACAGAATCTGAGCTCTCTGTGATTTTCTAAAGTTCATCAAAAAATGGAAAATGGGATTTTATTTAATTTGTGTGAAGGAAGGTTTTCTGGAAAAATGTGCATGTTGCACAAACAGGTAGAGCATGATTTATGGAGTCACTAGAAATTTGAATCATTCAATTTGGAGTTAATATGAATATTTGGGAGATTTTACAAATTTCTGGAAAAAGAAAAAGACAAAGGTAGTGGGTGTTATACCTATACCGCGCATCAAGCGCAGCATAGCGTCGCAGCGCACTGAGCTGGCCCAGTGGCTCGGCCACGCAGACGACGGGGCGACGTTGAAGGCCCCCAGGCGCGATGCGCCTTCGCTGCGGGGACGCGGGACAGGGTGAACCCGCCTCCACTTGCCAGCGTGGCCTGGAGGCTGGGCCAGTGAGGAGCGGGGCCCACCTGCAGGTCCATCTCCAACCTCCCGCGCGGCGCGACGGGAGATAGAGGGAGTGAGGCCGAACAGCGTCGATGCTCTTCCCGGTGACTCCGGCCGTCCCCGGCGACGTTCGGCATACCGACGGACTCGGGAGGACGAGCTGCACCCATCCATGGGCCTAACGCAGGCTGGGTTGGACCGAGACAATGGTGGCCTTGACGCCGGCGGACAGGGCTTTGGGGGAAGATTGTTGCGGCGCCATGGGGCACTAGAGCAGGAGAAAGGGAGGGGGAGAGCTCCGCCGGTCATCTGCGGTTCTACTGGTGGCCAAAGGAGGGGCGGGGAGGCTTCGGGTTTGCCGGAGCCGAGTGGAGGCCGACGGCGACCATGGCGGCGATGGAGTGGCAAGGAGAGCACTAGGGGGAGAGAGAGCTTGCCCGGGAGGTTGCTGGGGGAGATGTAGAGCCAAAGGAGTAGAGAGAGGGCTCGGGGGTGGCCTTATATAGCCGACCCGTGGCTCACCATGGACGCGTTGCACGGGTGGCCACAGAAACGGCTCGGGAGGCCAGGAGGGAGGGAGAGAGGCTATCTACGGCGCTCGTGGGCGTGGTCCAAGTCGAGGGAGCAGGAGAGAGAGAGCAGGGGAGTGGCAGAGCACCGCGCGTGTGGGCTTGCCCATTGGGGCTCTCGGGCGGCTCTGGCGCGCGTGCTGCTGGAGGCGAGCGAGAGGGAGAGAGGATGGGGCCAGCATGGTGGCGTGTTGCGGACGTTGAGGCGACCTCGGGGGACATCATACCTCTGCCCAAGGCCTGCGGGAAACCCCGGGAGGGCCGAGCAACAGTTCTCTGGTGCTCCAGAGCGTGACTTTGGCCGACATGGGCATGTATTTTTGCGGAGTGGGCGCGGCCACTGGTGTCTGGGAGCTTTAGGGGGGAGTAAACAAAGTGGCAAAGGCATTGGATGCTCTGGGACTTGCCAGGAGTGAGAGAGAGATGAGAAAGGGAGTGTAAAGTGGTTGTCCAGAGAGGAAATATGGGTCTTTGCCCCCCTTAATAATTGCTCCTTGGGCAGCTAAGCATCCAGGAGGTAGAGGAGGAGCAGATGGGGCTGTGGGAGAAAGCGGAGCTCATGGAGATTAGTGGAAATGGATAAAACATGCATTTTAAACTTCTGCCAGAAGGTGTTTGATGTAGGTTTGGGCAAGCAAATGGACTTCCCTTGTCATGAGGCTTGACAGGGTCAAATGGCATGAGAAAATAAGAGGTTCCACCAAGATCGGGTTCATTTGGGCAAAGTTGCCAATGCAACTTTTGTAAACCCTAGAAATCAACAGAAATGTACTTTTCAAGATTTAGTCATGCAAATCAATTCTCCTTGATGCACCACTTGTCTTAGTGTCATAATTTAAGGTTATGAACATGTCCACAAAAGTTGGGGTCAAAATGAGAAAGTTGCCAATGTAGAGTTGTTCAAATTTGGTTCTGGACAGGAAGGGTTTTGGGGCTCTTTGATCAAGTTAACTTGTTCTCCAACTTGTGCCACTTGTTCTAGATGCATTATTACATCATTTAAACATGTGCACCAAGTGTGAGAGCATTTGGACATATTTGACAGTGCAAAGTTATTCAAACTTGAAGAAGTGGTTTTGAGAGGGTTTCATGGGGTTATACTGTTCTCCATGACATGAGACTTGGCAAGATCATAAACATGTCATATGTGACATGCTAGAATTTTCTTGGAATTTTTGGAGAATATTTCCTTTGTAAATATTTCAAAAGCTTGAAATATCCAGAAAGGGTTTTTGAGGGATTTGACCAATATTTTGAACATGACCATGTATTGAAACTCTTATATATGGAAACTATATGTCCATTGAGTCTCCCTAATTTTTCCCAAATATTTTTAAATCTTTAAAATAATTTTAACCTATTAAAGACCATTTCTGGACTTAAGAAAAAGCCTTTAAATAAAATAGGAAAATAACTTTTAAAATTATATTTTTATGGTTTCTGGGTATACTATATCTAATAGGAGTCAAATATATTTTTGGAAAGATTTTCACTGCCCTTAATTAAGTACTTGAAGTGCAAACCTCAATTCAGGGGTTTTTGGAAAACAAATTTTCAAAAATACTATTTGGCCAAATTATTTTTGTAAGAAATTATTTTTATGTCCTATACACATGGCATGATCATTGGTTCAAGAGTTTGGAGCAAGGAGATGAAGTATAGAAGTTGGAGGATTTATTTGATTTTTAGAGCACTTGCAAACAACAGACAAAAATCCAATCAAGGCAAGGTCCAAAACACTCAAAAGTTTTTTTACCACATTTTATCATGATTGTTAGCTTAAGTGTAGTGGCATGAAAATCAGGGTGTGACAGTTTCTCCTGAAGAGGGCCGCGAGATTCTACGAGAGATTCATGAAGGACATTGTGGCCATCATGCCGGCTCTAAGTCTCTCATAGCTAAGGCTTCTCGTCATGGGTTTTATTGGCTGATGGCTCATGCTGATGCAGAGGATTTGGTCAGCAAATGTTATGGTTGTCAAAAAATTTCAAGACGAGCTCATGTGCCGGCTCAAGAATTGAGGATGATTCTAATTACTTGGCCGTTTACAGTCTGGGGGCTAAATATGGTTGGGACTTTTAAAAGGTCCAAGGACAAAAAGACTCACCTCTTGGTGGCAGTTTACAAGTTTACAAAGTGGGTTGAGGCAGAGCCGGTCAGTAAGTGTGACGCGACAACGGTGGTTCAATTCATCAAAAAGGTGATTTTCCGTTTTGGCTACCCTCACAGCATCATCACTGATAATGGTACTAATTAATCTAAGGGTAATATGAAAGAATTTTGTCAACATGAACATATTCGTCTTGATGTGTCATCTGTGGCTCACCCCCGGTCCAATGGTCAAGCTGAAAGAGCCAATCAAGAAATCTTGAGAGGCATCAAATCCTGGCTTATAGTCCCTTTGCAGAGGACGCCGGGTTGTTGGGTGGAGGAGTTGCCCTCAGTGTTATGGAGTATCAATACTACCCCTAACAGATCTACAGGTTACACGCCTTTCTTCATGGTTTACGGTGCAGAGGCGGTTCTCCCTAGTGACATCCGTCACGACTCGCCCCGTGTGGCTGCTTATGTTGAAGCTGATAATGAGCAATCACGTGAGGATACTCTTGACCTTTTGGATGAGGAGCGTGACCTTGCGGCGGCTCGTTCGGCGATTTACCAGCAAGATCTGCGTCATTACCATAGCCGCCAGGTTAAAACCAGGACCTTTCAAGAAGGAGATTTGGTGCTCCGGCTCATCCAGGATCAAACTGACATGCACAAACTATCCCCACCTTGGGAAGGACCCTTTGTGGTCAGCAAAAATCTGAACAACGGGTCATACTACCTTATCGATGTTTGAGACCACAAGGACGCACGCACGTCGGAGGAGGAGACCCGCCGGCCGTGTAATATTGCTCATCTTCGGCCTTATTACACCTGAGCCACTGGATCTCGTGATGTACATATTTCTACCAATGTATATATTATGACTAGTATAATAAAGTTGCCATCCCGTATATTTCAGGGCCTCTGTCGTTTCATTTCTGAGAATCTGAGTCTTCTTTGTCTCTTCATAAGATCACTTGGGGGCTTCATGCTTATTGAGCATAGCTATGACTACCCTCTTGATCCTGCTTGTATGCCTTGATTGCAAAATTACTTGGGGGCTTCCTGCTCATGGAGCATAGCTATGACTACCCTACTGTTCCAGCTTATACGACTGGAATGACATATTACTTGGGGGCTCCTTGTTAATGAACAAGAGCTTTGTTGTCCCTTGTAATAGGCTTGGACGCCAGGTGTATTCACCAAAAATCTGGGTTATCCTGCCTTTGTATGCCTGCCACTCCAACCAGGTAATCCTGGAATGACTTGCCGAACTCTTGACAGTCAATCTTATAAAGACCCTGAACATGTCAAAGTAAAAACGGTGATTGGTCATGTGAGGCCCAGTGTACAGGTTTGCATAAAGATTTAACTCAGTGGGTGTGCGGCCCTTGAATAGCACTTGATATTGAGGCTTGGCAGCCTATGAAGGCCTTGTTTTTCTGATTAGTATTAGTTTTGAACATTTTTGAGTTCATCTTGTCTACCATATTGGTATACGGTTTAAAATTGGTTCAGGCCATGTTGCCTTGATCCATGTGATTCATATCTGAATTTATCCAGAGTTTTGATAACCCGGCCGGGCTTTGGACGATAAGTTGCCAGTGAGTCTTGATTGTAAGCTTGGAGTTCCGAGCTCCAAGTCTTTGGGCTGTTACCCTTACTGCGTGTGGCATGGTAAGCCGGCATTATGAACAAATATCACAGGTATGATATTTACTTTGTTATGATTACATAAGGATTTGATAAACCCGCCCTGGTTATGGACTATGCAGTCTCCAGTGGATTTTATATGGGGCATTGTGACCCGCCCTGGGGTAAACCGCCAGGGCACATGTTATCTGCTTATGTGCAGGACATATGATAGCTATGATCTGCAGAATTCGATGATGTTATAAAGCATAAGTGCCTGATCTTCAACGTCAGATCGGCGGTTCAAAAGTGTTATGCAAATCAACATGCATGATGGCATGGCAGGTCATTGTTTTCAACTAGCCTAATACAAAGGCATCATGCGGCCAAAAAGAATAAGTGTATTTGAGGCACACGGCATCCAAATGCTATGGCTGGTAAACCGGCTCATGAATTAAGACTTTTAGTCTTGGCATGTCGAGGCTTCCGGGTCATCCTGTGCTGGCTCTTCTTCTTCCTCTGTTGTCTGGAAGTTAGACGATGACCAATCGATCCCAGTCAAAGCTCTGAACACAGCCTCGTCATCAATAAGTGTTGACGGGTCAATATCAGGAGCGAAGGTGTGCTTACGTGTTGGCGGGATAAGGTCCATGGACTCATGAACCGACGCCTTCACTTTGGAATTTGCAGCATCATAAACCGGATGGTATGTGGAAAGATCAGTTTCCTCAGCCATCTTGCCTACCCATGGACACATTTCTCTTGCTATTTGAGCGAAGTCTTCAGCACTGAAAGGAGAGCCGTCTTCTTTGACACTTGGATAGCCAGCTGATATTTCTTCCGGTTCAAGCTCAGCCTGCCATGCATTTGCCCGGCTTAAGGCAGCAATGGCACCGGCTCTAGCGGATGATCGATTTAGCTCTTCTTTAGCTCTTCCACCCTTTGTGGGATAACAGATAGCTTTTCTAACACTTCCTTGATAAGGGAAGGTGGTTGCTTCTTATGTAAGGCAGCAGAAATCGCCCGTTGGGCGCCAGCGTACAGCTGCTCCACAAAGGTATATACGGCTTTCAGCCTTATGCGCATATCATCACCTAGTTTGGAGCTTCTGGAACCTGCATTGGCAGATACATTTATGAACCGGCTCAATGGGTGTTCAATTTTGATGAAGAGATGTTATAGTACATTGTTACTTACCAAATATGGCCGTTGTCATGCTGTTGATTTGATATTTTAAACCGGAAAACTCATCAGTTACCGGCTTAAGGGCAGTTTCGGCATCTTCTGCTCTTTTAAGAAGAGCTGCCTTCTCGGTTTCCCAACCGGTTTTGTCACCACTTAAATCTTGTTTAAGATTCTCGATGTTTTCCAAGGCAGTCTTCAGTTCTGATTTGGCTTTCGCAGTCTCAGATTGCTGGGTTTGGATATTGACTCTTAGATCCTAGACTTGGGATTCTTTCATATTTAATTCTTCCTGCAACATGAACACGATAGGAAGTATTATGATCATATTATTGAAATCCCAAGCACAATACAAGTATTTTACTTGGCACTTGGGGACTAATGCATATTGGTCTTTTTTGAAGACAATTATATGATGACCCGGCTACACTATTATGACTATAGCCGACTCATGGGGGCTATATACTTGGATTTTATTCACAGTTATGGTGATAAGTCCGGGTTTATCTATGTTTAATAAGCCGGACCTTGGGAGCTACATATGAGAAATTCATAATTATATTTTTGAAGTCCCAGCTCAATCATGTGGACTAAGCTAGCCCTTGGGGGATACTTGAGTTGATTCTATGTTTCGACATTGCTATCACATGGATATCAAGTTCAATAAGGAAATTTAAAAGTCTACAATATATTCAAGATTATCATATCCAGTAAACTTGGCGGCTGACAGATACGTATTATATGAGATAAGTTTTTTATGTAACTCAAAGCAATCTTTCATGAGATTCACCAAGCCGACCTCAAAGTCGCGGCTGGTGTGGAGGCAGTTCAAATAGCCCGCATGAAGCTCCTGGGCATTAAATTGAGCATAGCTCTCCAAATCCAACTTCCACTTGCCCTTATCAACACCAGAAAATTCTTCTTTAAAATTCTTCTTTGGCGTTGTGTTTTGATAAGACAGTGGGGTTGATTGGGGCTTTGTAAGTCATCCCAGTGATTATTATATCCTCAGTTTCCTGAGCCGGCTGAGCGAAACTGGGCGGCTTGTCATTTTCCGGGTCAATGTCCATGGCGTCTTTGGTGACAGGGTGTTCCTCTGGAGATGGGTCATCCATAGCAGCTTCTTAAACTTGATGCAAAGATTCAGACGTGGCATGTTTCTCCGGATCAACAGTTTTGGGCTCTTCAGCTGGTCTATCAACTTTCTGCTTCTTGCCGGGCTTGGCCGCAACGCTGAAAATAAGGCATAATATAGGATTGTTATGATAGTTGAATACATGATTGAGAGCAAATAGGCTTAAATGTTTCTTACCTAGGCACAGTCTTGAAAAGAGGGACCCGAGTCTCGGTCGAGTAGCCAGAGGAAGAGTGAGAGGTCCCCTGATAGTTTGAATCAGACGGGTTAAGAGGCTGTCATAAAAGACCCACCTTGGGATAAGCTAAGTCAGAAATATTTGAAACCTCTGGTAGGCGCTTGCGAGGTGCTGGTGTGTTGGGTAAGCCTGAGGAAAGAAACCCACCACTGTTGTTCCGGGTCGTACGGCGAGCTTCATGTTGCTACTTCTTCAAAATAAAGTTGGGATCCAAGTAAGCTAAAGGGTGAGAAAACCTTACTTTTCGGCTCGCTTGACGCACTTTCTGTCTAATGAGAGGTTCAGAGTCAGAGGAAAGGATAGTTACCTCTTCAACATTGGCTTGGCTTCCTTCCGCATCATCCTGATAGTAATCATTATCAATAAGATGTACAACAAATGAGCCAAGGGAGTCAAGTTTTACCTCCGACTCATCATTATCAATAAGATGTACAAAAAAATGAGCCAAGGGAGTCAAGTTTTACCTCCGACTCATCATTATCATCCAAGTCAAACAACTTGGAAGGACTGGACTTCTTCTTGGTAGGCTTTTTAGGAGCCTTGTTCTTCGCCCGGGGTTTCTTGGCCGGCTTATCTTGCAGCTTCTTACTCCAAAAAGGTGAGTCGGCCTGCAAAAGTCAAATGGGTATAAAAGGGAAATTTAAGTAAAGATATGATTCAATTGCAAGATTGGTTAAAAGCTTACGGCTGGCGGCTTGTTTAGAGCGCATAAAGGATTCAGTCCAGTTTTGCTCCAATCTGCCAAGCTCTCGTTCAGCAGAGACTTGGTCATGTCGTTGATATCATCATCAGTTAGCTGAATCTGGCAGTGGTGTTGTGGATCTTTTAAATCGCAGGTGTACTCACACATCAAGCCGGAGCGGTGGCTTAAGGGCATAATCCACCAAGCGACCCAGCATCGAACCAAGTCGATTCTGGTCAACCATTGGCGGCTCTGATTCTGGTCAAACCATTGGCCCGTTCCGTTGTGCTGATCCAATCAAGGAGGGGGTGCCTGTTGCTGAGCCGGCTCTCATGATAACCAGGCAGAGGTTTTTCCCCTTCTAGATAGGTGTCTTGATAGTAAAACCATGTTTGATTCTAGTCCTTGGGGTGACTGGATAGCTTGGCGGCTGGGAAAGTGGCGTCTTTCCGCCTCTGGATTGAAATGCCGCCTAATTCTAGGCTCGGACCATCCATAAGTTCAGTTTGGCGGTTTAAATAATAGAACTCTCTGAATACTTCTACAGTGGGCTCTGTTGAAGGTATACTTTGCAAAATACTTGAAAATTGCAAATGTTTGTGACAGAATTGGGTCTGATGTCTTGAGGATGGAGTTTCAAAAAGTGCAATACATCACGGAAATTTTTTGAGCTGGGCGGAGTGAACCCCCGGAGCATATGATTAGTGAGGACGGCTACTTCGCCCTCCTTGGGTTCAGGGACGGTTTCCATTCCTGGGCACTCCAATGAATGACATCCTTTGCGGCTAACACGCCTACTTGAACATATTCATTCAGCATTTGTTCGGTAACCCGGGAAGTGACCCAGTTGTAGGAGGTGACAGTCTTAGTCATTTTTTGGAGATCTAAAAAGGAAATATTGCCTGTTTAAAATTATGATGTTAAGCCGCCCATTGATTCAAAAGTTAGTGATACAAAAGGCCAATGTGTTAAGCCGAAAGATAAACACTGAAGTATGCGGATATTCATATTGGATACTTACAAGGGGACTAATGGTACCTGGTGGGTTATGTTTTATTGGTTAAGCCACCCAAACAGTTGCTATATTTCAGATCTATGAATGAGCATTTGTTAAGTGATGGACAAACAGATTCCACAGATCGATGCTATGATTTTGGATCTATGATATTTTGGAAAATAAAATAAATTTTAGACCTAAACTGAAGGCAGTGGAAGAACACATGTATTCAGATGGATCTTACACAGAAAAAGTACCTACTACAGTTGGAAAATGGGTGCTACGCTACTACCGCGCGTTTTCAATATCATCTTCAGATTCAATCGTGCGATCTAGAGAAGAATGAAGAGGAACAGAGGGGAACTCCAATGAACTGGGACTAACCCTAATGAAGATCTGCTACGAGGAAAAAGGAGTACCTACTGGGGCTTCTAGACAGCAAAGGTGTGCGGTGGTCCTCTGGTTCGTTTAGGTCGATGCAGCGGCCGGAGTTAAGGCAGTTGACGAGGTCGACGGCGGTGGAGCTCGGGCGCGTGTGGCGTTGCAAGGAAGAAGATGAAGACGAGGAGGCAAGGGGAGAAAATGAAAAGGACCCCTATCCCTATTTATAAGGGGATGGATAACATGCATGCACGGGAATCGAGGAGGCCAAAAAATGATTTTGTGGCTGCACGAGCGCCTCGAATTTCAGAAAGTCCATTAAAGATAACGATCTATGGAGATGTTCTGGGCTTCGTGTGAAGTTAATACAAGATGACGTCATGGTGGGTTAATGAGATTCTGTAAGCTCGCCTCATGGCGGGTTATAGCAAGTTTATGAAAATTGACGATACAAGATTTTGCCAAGTCAAGCACTGAAGATTGATATGAAAAAGTTCAAATCAACCTGGGGCCTAATGTTTGGGATATAACAACTGGGTATGACCCGCCCAGGAGGGGCTGGGTCATACCGCTGGCAACTTAAGGGTGAACAAGGCAGGTTATAAAGCAAGTCTATTGAAGTCCCAAGACCCAGAGGTGACTTGAGGCCCAAGAGGATAAACTGCCATATGTGTAACTTGTAATGTAAGGCAAGCTTAGTTGGTCACCGAGCCGGACACATTGTGTATGAGCCGGCCGGGACTCTGTAAGGCATCGAGCATCAACCTGTGTATATAAGGGGGTGACCCGACGGCGGGTTAAGGCAAGAAAAAAGAGAGCGAGAACTAGGTCAAGCGTATTCGCTCCCTGGTGCTACCTCTTGAGCACTGCGTTGGATTTCCCCGAAGAGGAGAGGATGATGCAACAAAGTGTTGGAAATATGCCCTAGAGGCAATAATAAAAGGATTATTATTGTATTTCTTGTTCATGATAATTGTCTTTTATTCATGCTATAATTGTATTATCCGGAAATCGTAATACACGTGTGAATACATAGACTACAACATGTCCCTAGTGAGCCTCTAGTTGACTAGCTCGTTGATCAATAGATAGTCATGGTTTCCTGACTATGGACATTGGATGTCATTGATAACGGGATCACATCATTAGGAGAATGATGTGATGGACAAGACCCAATCCTAAGCATAGCACAAGATCGTGTAGTTCATTTTGCTAGAGCTTTTCCAATGTCAAGTATCTTTTCCTTAGACCATGAGATCATGTAACTCCCAGATACCGTAGGGGTGCTTTGGGTGTACCAAACGTCACAACGTAATTGGGTGACTATAAAGGTGCACTACAGGTATCTCTGAAAGTGTCTGTTGGGTTGACACGGATCAATACTGGGATTTGTCGCTCCGTATTACGGAGAGGTATCACCGGGCCCACTCGGTAATGCATCATCATAATGAGCTCAAAGTGACCAAGTGTTTGGTCACGGGATCATGCATTATGGTACGAGTAAAGTGACTTGCCGGTAACGAGATTGAACGATGTATTGGGATACCGACGATCGAATCTCGGGCAAGTAACATACCGGTTGACAAAGGGAATTGTATACGGGGTTGCTTGAATCCTCGACATCGTGGTTCATCCGATGAGATCATCGTGGAACATGTGGGAGCCAACATGGGTATCCAGATCCCGCTGTTGGTTATTGGCCGGAGAGCTGTCTCGGTCAGGTCTGCATGATTCCCGAACCCGTAGGGTCTACACACTTAAGGTTCGGTGACGCTAGGGTTATTAGGAAGACTTGTATGTGATTACCGAATGTTATTCGGAGTCCCGGATAAGATCCCGGACGTCACAAGGAGTTCCGGAATGGTCCGGAGGTAAAGATTTATATATGGAAAGTTGTCAAACGGTCACCGGAATGTTTTGGGGGCATATCGGTATTGTACCGGGGCCACCGGAGGGGTTCCGGGGGTCCACCAGGAGGGGCCACCTCTACCGTAGGACCTTATGGGCTGTATGGAGAAGGGAACCAGCCCAAGCGGGCTGGGGCGCCACAACCCCCTAGGGCCCATGCGCCTAGGGTTTGGGGGGGAACCCTAGAGGGGGCGGTCCTTGCTTGGGGGGCAAGCCCCTCCCTTGGCCGCCCCCTCTAGATCTCATCTAGAGGGGCCGCCCCTTCCCTTCCCTATAAATAGAGGGGCGAGGGGAGGGCTGCAGACACAATCCAAGGCGCAGCCCCTCCCCTCCCCAACACCTCTCCTCCTCCGCGTGTGCTTGGCGAAGCCCTGCCGGAGAACTGCCACTCCATCACCACCACGCCGTCGTGCTGCTGTTGGAGCCTTCTTCCTCAACCTCTCCCTCCTCCTTGCTGGATCAAGGTGTGGGAGACGTCATCCGCTCCGTACGTGTGTTGAGCGCGGAGGTGCTGTCCGTTCGGCACTTGGTCATCGGTGATTTGGATCATGACGAGTACGACTCCCTCAACCCCGTTCTCTTGAACGCTTCCGCTCACGATCTACAAAGGTATGTAGATGCACTCGTATCACTCATTGCTAGATGAACTCATAGATGGATCTTGGTGAAACCGTAGGAAATTTTTTATTTTCTGCAATGTTCCCCAACACAAAGTAGCGTAAGTATTTCCCTCAGTTTTTGAGAACCAAGGTATCAATCCAGTAGGAGGCCACGCACAAGTCCCTCGTACCTGCACAAAACGATAGCTCCTCGCAACCAACGCGGTTAGGGGTTGTCAATCCCTTCACGGTCACTTACGAGAGTGAGATATGATAGAGATGATAAATAATATTTTTGGTATTTTTGATATAGAGATGCAAAGTGAAAAGTAAAAGGCAAAGCAAAAACAAAGCAAATATTAAAGTGATGGAGATTGATATGATGAGAATAGACCCGGGGGCCATAGGTTTCACTAGTGGCTTCTCTCGAGAGCATAAGTATTCTACGGTGGGTGAACAAATTACTGTTGAGCAATTGACTGAATTGAGCATAGTTATGAGTATATCTAGGTATGATCATGTATATAGGCATCATGTCCAAGACAAGTAGACCAAACGATTACGCATCTACTACTATTACTCCACTCATCGACCGCTATCCAGCATGCATCTAGAGTATTAAGTTAAAAACAGAGTAATGCCTTAAGCAAGATGACATGATGTAGAGGAATAAATTCATGCAATATGATAAATACCCCATCTTGTTATCCTCGATGGCAACAATACAATATGTGCCTTGCAACCCTTTCTGTCATTGGGTAAGGACACTGCAAGATTGAACCCAAAGCTAAACACTTCTCCCATTGCAAGAACTACCAATCTAGTTGGCCAAACCAAACGGATAATTCGAAGAAACTTGCAAAGATAACTCAATCATACATAAAAGAATTCAGAAAAGATTCAAATATTATTCACAGATAATCTGGATCATAAACCCACAATTCATCGGTCTCAACAAACACACCGCAAAAAGAAGATTACATCGAATAGATCTCCACGAGAGAGGGGGAGAACATTGTATTGAGATCCAAAAAGAGAGAAGAAGCCATCTAGCTACTAGCTATGGACCCGAAGGTCTGAAGTAAACTACTCACACTTCATCGAAGGGGCTATGGTGTTGATGTAGAAGCCCTCCGTGGTGGAGTAGGGTCCAAGTCCCCTGGATCACGTTCGGTGAGAAAATCACGTTTCCGAAGGTTTCATTCCGTTTGGACTCCGTTTGATATTCTGTTTCCTCGAAACACTGAAATAGGCAAAAAACAACAATTCTGGGCTGGGCCTCCGGTTAATAGGTTAGTCCCAAAAATAATATAAAAGTGGAAAATAAAGCCCAATATAGTCCAAAACAGTAGATAAAGTAGCATGGAGCAATCAAAAATTATAGATACGTTGGAGACGTATCAGGCATCCCCAAGCTTAATTCCTGCACGTCCTCGAGTAGGTAAATGATAAAAAGAGAATTTTTTACGCGGAGTGATACTTTGGCATAATTTCAATGTAAATCTTCTTAATTGTGGTATGAATATTAAGATCCGAAAGATTCAAGAAAAAAGTTCATATTAACATAAAAATAATAATACTTCAAGCATACTAATCAAAGTAATCATGTCTTCTCAAAATAGCATGTCAAAAGAAAGTCCATCCCTACGAAATCATATAGTTAGGCTATGCTTCATTTTCGTCACACAAAGATGGTCCCAACTTCTATACCCCCGATGATAAGCCAAGCAATTGTTTCATACTTAAATAATCTCAAACTTTTTCAACCTTCACGCAATACATGAGCGTGAGCCATGAATATAACACTATGGGTGGAATAGAATATGATGATGGGGATTGTGTGGAGAAGACAAAAAGGAGAAAGTCTCATATTGACGAGGATAATCAACGGGCTATGGAGATGCCCATCAATTGATGTCAACATGAGGAGTAGGGATTGCCATGCAATGGATGCACTATAGCTGTGAATGCTCAACAAAAGAAAACTAGTGGGTGTGCATCCAACTTGCTTGCTCATGAAGACCTAGGGCATTTGAGGAAGCCCATCGTAGGAATATACAAGCCAAGTTCTATAATGAAAAATTCCCACTAGTATAAAAAGACAACTTATGAGACTCACTATATGAAAAACATGGTGCTACTTTGAAGTACAATATATAAGACTCGCTACATGAAGAACTAGGTGCTAGTTTGAAGCACAAGTGTGGAAAAAGAGATAGTAACATTGCCCCTTTTATTTCTTTTCCTTTTTTTGGGCCTTCCTTTTTTTTGGCCTTTCTCTTTTTTTTAATTGGGCAATGCTCTAATAATGATGATCATCACACTTCTATTGATTACAACATAAGGATTACAACTCGATACTAGAACAAGATATGACTCTATATGAATGCCTCCGGCGGTGTACCGGGATGGTGCAATGAATCAAGAGTGACATGTATCAAAAATAATGCATGGTGGCTTTGCCACAAATACGATGTCAACTACATGATCATGCAATGGCAATATGACAAAAGTAAAGTATGTCGTGATGATGATGAACGGAACGGTGGAAAATTGCATGGCAACATATCTCGGAATGGCTATGGAAATGCCACAATAGGTAGGTATGGTGGCTGTTTTGAGGAAGATATAAGGAGGTTTATGTGTGATAGAGCGTATCATATCACGGAGTTTGGATGCACCGGTGGAGTTTGCACCAACTCTCAAGGTGAGAAAGGGCAATGCACGGTACCGAAGAGGCTAGCAAAGGCGTAAAGGTAAAAGTGTGTATAATCCATGCACTCAACACTAGTCAAAAGAACTCATATACTTATTGCAAAAATTTAGAAGTCATCAAAAATCAAGTACTACGCGCATGCTCCTAGGGGGATAGATTGGTAGGAAAAGACCATCGCTCGTCCCTGACCGCCACTCATAAGGATGCACAAGCCAGGTACACTTCATGTTTCAAATTTGTTACACAACTTTAACCATATGTGCATGTTGTGGGACTTGCAAACTTCAACACAAGCATTTCTCAAATTCACAACTACTCAACTAGCACGACTTTGATATTATCACCTCCATATCTCAAAACAATTATCAAGCATCAAACTTTTCTTATTATTCAACGCACTCAAAAGAAAGTTTCACATATCTTGAACACCAAGTATATTAATATTAAGCAAATTACCATGCTATTAACGACTCTCAAAATAATCTAAGTGAAGCATGAGAGATCAATAGTTTCTTTAAAACAAATCCACCACCGTGCTCTAAAAGATCTAAGTGAAGCACTAGAGCAAAAATTATCACGCTCAAAAGATATAAGTGAAACACTATGAGCAAAACTATCAAGCTCAAAAGATATAAGTGAAGCACATAGAGTATTCTAGCAAATTCCAATTCATGTATGGCTCTCTCAAAAGGTGTGTACAGCAAGGATGATTGTGGTAAACTAAAAAGCAAAGACGCAAATGATACAAGACGCTCCAAGCAAAACACATATCATGTGGTGAATAAAAATATAGCTCCAAGTAAATTACCGATGGAAGTAGACGAAAGAGGGGATGCCTTCTCGGGCATCCCCAAGCTTTGAGTTTTTGGTGTCCTTGGATTATCTTGGGGTTTCCATGGGCATCCCCAAACTTAGGCTCTTGCCCCTCCTTGTTCCATAATCCATCAAAAGAATTTACCCAAAACTTGAAAACTTCACAACACAAAACTCAATAGAAATCTCGTGAGCTCCGTTAGAGAAAGAAAACAAAAGACTACTTTAAGGTACTGTAATGAACTCATTATTTATTTATATTGGTATTGAACCTACTGTATTCCAACTTATATATGGATTATAAACTATTTTACTAGCCATAGATTCATCAAAATAAGCAAACAACACGCGATAAACAGAATCTGTCAAAAACAGAATAGTCTGTAGTAGTATGTAACTAACGCAAACTTCTGGAACTCCAAAGACTCTACCAAAATTAGAAGGCCTAGACAATTTGTTTATTGATCAGCAGCAATTGGAATCAGTATTTTATCACGTTCTGGTGATTTTTAATAATTCGGGCACTGAGCGCAAAGTTTCTGGAAATTATAGAAAGATCAAATAACTATCATCCAAGAAGATCCAATAGGTCTAGCTTGGCACAAACACTAATTAAAACATAAAACGACATCTAAACAGAGGCTAGATGGATTATTTATTCCTAAACAGAATCAAAAACAAAAAACTAAAAATAAAATTGGCTTGCCTCCCAACAAGCGCTGTCGTTTAACGCCCCTAGCTAGGCATAAAAGCAAGGATAGATCTAGGTATCGCCATCTTTGGTAGGCAATCCATAAGTGGCTCTCATGATAGATTCATATGGTAATTTTATTTTCTTCCTAGGAAAGTGTTCCATGCCTTTCTTTAATGAAAATTGGAATCCAATATTCCCTTCCTTCATATCAATAATTGCACCAATCGTTCTAAGGAAAGGTCTACCAAGAATAATAGGACATGAAGGATTGCAATCTATATCAAGAACGATAAAATCTACAGGCACATAATTCCTATTTGCAACAATAAGAACATCATTAATTCTTCCCAAAGGATTTTTAATAGTGGAATCTGCAAGATGCAAGTTTAGAGAGCAATCATCAAAGTCACGGAAATCTAGCAAATCACAATAAATTTTGGGAATAGTGGAAACACTAGCACCCAAATCACACAAGGCATGAAACTCATAATTTTTAATTTTAATTTTAATAGTTGGTTCCCACTCATCATAGAGTTTTCTAGGGATAGAAACTTTCAACTCAAGTTTTTCTTCATAAGATTGCATCAAGGCATCAACAATGTGTTCGGTAAAGGCCTTATTTTGACTATAAGCATGAGGAGAATTTAGCACGGATTGCAACAAGGAAATACAATCAATTAAAGATCATTTTTCATAATTAAATTCCTTGAGATCCAATATAGTGGGTTTAGCAACATCTAGGTTTTTATTTCTTTCAATCCCACATTTATCAATTTCATCATCAAGATCTAAAAACTCCGAATTCTTAGAACGCCTTCTAGGTAAGGGAGGATCATATTCAGTTTCATCAAGATTCATATTGCAAAACAAATATTTAATAGGGGACACATCAATAACTTTTAGATCTTCATCTTGATTTTCATAGGAATTGGAAGAACACGCTTTAATAAAGGCATCTTTGGAAGCACGCATCCTAGCGGTTCTTTCTTTGCACTCATCAATGGAAATTCTCATAGCTTTGAGAGACTCATTGATAACATGCTTAGGAGGAATAGATCTAAGCTTTAAACAATCAACCTCAAGAGAAATTCTATCAACGTTCCTAGCCAAATCATCAACTTTAAGCAATTTCTCCTCAAGCAAAGCATTAAAATTCTTTTGTGAATTCATAAACTCTTTAACACTACTCTCAAATTCAGAGGGCATCTTATTAAAATTTCCATAAGAGTTGTTGTAGGAATTTCCATAATTATTAGAAGGATTACTAGGATAAGGCCTAGGATTAAAATTCCCTCTATATGCGTTGTTACCAAAATTATTCCTACCAACAAAATTCACATCCATAGATTCATTATTATTCTCAATCAAAGTAGACAAAGGCATATCATTAGGATCAGAAGAAACACTCTTAGTAGCAAATAATTTCATAAGTTCATCCATCTTTCCACTCAAAACATTGATTTCTTCTATCGCATGCACTTTTTTATTAGTAGATCTTTCAGTATGCCATTGAGAATAATTAACCATAATATTATCTAGAAGTTTAGTAGCATCTCCTAGAGTGATTTCCATAAAAGTGCCTCCCGCGGCCGAATCTAAAAGAATTCTAGAAACAAAATTCAATCCGGCATAAAAGTTTTGTATAATATTCCACAAGTTCAAACCATGAGTAGGACAATTACGTATCATTAATTTCATTCTCTCCCAAGCTTGTGCAACATGTTCATGATCAAGTTGCTTAAAATTCATAATATCATTCCTAAGAGAGATAATCTTAGCGGGAGGAAAATACTTAGAGATAAAAGCATCTTTGCACTTGTTCCAAGAATCAATACTATTTTTAGGCCGAGATGAAAACCACGCTTTAGCACGATCTCTAAGCGAAAAAGGAAATAGCTTCAATTTAACGACATCATTATCGACATCTTTTTTCTTTTGCATATCACATAAATCAACGAAGCTATTCAGATGAGTAGGGGCATCTTCCTTAGGAAGGCCGGTGAATTGATCTTTCATAACAAGATTCAACAAAGCAGTATTGATTTCACAAGATTCAGTATTGGCAAGAGGAGCAATCGGAGTGCTGAGGAAATCATTATTATTGGTATTGGTGAAGTCACACAATTTGGTAGTATCCTGAGCCATCGCGACAAACAAGAAATCCAACACACGAGCAAACAAACGGACGAGGAAAAGGCAACGGGAAAAAGAGGAGGAGATTGGGAAAGAGAGGGCGAATAAAACGGCAAGGGCGAAGTGGGGGAGAGGAAAACGAGAGGCAAATGGAAAATAATGTAATGCGAGAGATAGGGATTGTGATGGGTACTTGGTATGATGCTTGACTTGCTCTTGCGTGAGCCTATCCGGCAACGGCGCCAGAAATTCTTCCTGCTACCTCTTGAGCACTGCGTTAGATTTCCCCGAAGAAGAGAGGATGATGCAGCAAAGTAGCGTAAGTATTTCCCTTAGTTTTTTAGAACCAAGGTATCAATCTAGTAGGAGGCCACACACAAGTCCCTCGTACCTTCACAAAACGATAGCTCCTCGCAACCAACGCAGTTAGGGGTTGTCAATAGTTAATGCTTGCTTATGAGATTTTTCGTTTCTTGGTTGGTCGCTTCTCAATCTTTTGCTAGCCTTCATTTTGCATTAAGTATGATCACTACCTGTGCATCTAAAAACCTTTAAACCAGTTTTGCCACATGATTCCACTATATCTACCTATACGCGGTATTCTTTTGCCGTTCTAAGAAAATTTGTATGGGCCATCTCTAATTTTCAAAATAAACTTCTTTTTTGTGTGTTCGTACTACTCGCGGAGCGGTGAGGGGTGGCTAATATTTTCCATGCTAGATGTGTTATTCTCATGATGAGTGTTTATTCACTTGTCATAGCACGAGAGTAAGGCAAAGGTATTAGGGATGCCCAGTCCCGAAATGAAAAATGAATTTAATTTATGTTATCAAATAATGAATTCCATGGAAAGTGTTGGTGTGGAAAGCAACCGTGGATACGGCTAGCCATGGAAAGTGAAAGTATGGTGGAAAAAGGAATAAACTTTATTTTTTGTTTGGGAACCGCCTATGATACATCTAGCATGGAAAGTGTTGCGAAATCTAAGTCGTTTTCGTTGGTAGGAAAGGCACACCTCCCAAAATGTTTTTATCTCTAAGTTTTTCACTTTGAGCTCTGGCACCTCTACAAATCCCTACTTCCCTCTACGAAGGGCCTTTTCTTTTAATTTATGCAATTTGTATTTTGAATTTGAGTCTCCATCTTCTCTTATAAAGGCACCAACTAGGAGGCAATATGATCGTACTTGAGTATTGTGTGTAGCTAATATGCGAGTGTGTTTCATGAATGGATCAATGATTGAGCATGATGAGCTAGGGATAACTTATTTTAGCATTGATATTTTGAAAGACATGGTTGCTTGTTGATATGCTTGAGTATTTAAGTCATCATGTCAAAACTTGACTATTGCTTTGAATCATATAAAAGTCCAAATGTCCATGCTGTAAAGGAAAGAATATGATGTGACATGTTAGGCAGCATTCCACATCAAAAATTCTGTTTGTATCAATTACCTACTCGAGGACGAGCACGAGTTAAGCTTGGGGATGGTGATACGTCTCCAATGTATCTATAATTTTTGATTATTTCATGTTGTTATATTATCAATCTTTGATCTTATATATTCATTTTATAGTCATTTTATATCATTTTTTGGTACTAACCTATTGACATAGTGCCAAGTGCCAGTTGCTGTTTTCTGCATGTTTTTTACATCGTAGGAAATCAATACCAAACGGAGTCCAGATGCAATGAAACTTCACAGAGATTTGTTATGGGCTAGAAGACACCCAATGGGCCAAGGCAGTGCCTGGGGGGTGCTCCGAGGGGAGCACAACCCACCAGGGCACGCCAGGAGGCCCAGGCGCGCCCTGGTGGGTTGTGCCCACCTCGGGTGCCCCCCGGACCGCCTGTTTGCTCTATAAATACCCCAATATTCCAGAAACCCTAGGGGAGTCAACGAAAATCAATTCTAGCCGCCACAGAGTCCAGAACCACTTGATCCAATCTAGACACCATCACGGAGGGGTTCACCACTTCCATTGGTGCCTCTCGGATGATGCATGAGTAGTTCTTTGTAGACCTTCGGGCGCGTAGTTAGTATCTAGACAGCTTCCTCTCTCTCGCTGGATTCTCAATACAATGGTCTCTTGGAGATCCATATGATGTAACTCCTTTTGCAGTGTGTTTGTTGGGATCTGAAGAACTTTGAGTTTATGATCAGTTATACTTTTTATATCCATGAAAGTTATTTGAGTTTCTTTGATCTCTTATATGCATGATTGCTTATAGCCTCGTATTTCTTATCCGATATTTGGGTTTTGTTTGGCCAACTTGATCTATTTATCTTGCAATGGGAACAAGTGCTTTGTAGTGGGTTCGATCTTACGGTGCTTGATCCCAGTGAAAGAAGTGGAACCGACAAGTATGTATGGTTGCTACTAAGGATAAAACGATGGGGTCTATTTCTACATAAATAGATCTTGTCTACGTCATGTCATCGTTCTTATTGCATTACTCCATTTCTCCATGAACTTAATACACTAGATGCATGCTGGATAGCGGTCGATGTGTGGAGTAATAGTAGTAGATGCAGGCAGGAGTCGGTCTACTAATCTTGGACGTGATGCCTATATAATTATCACGGCCTGGATATTGTCATGATTATTTGAAATTCTATCAATTGCCCAACAGTAATTTGTTTACCCATCGTTTGCTATTTTTCTCAAGAGAAGCCACTAGTGAAACCTACGGCACACGGGTCTCTTTCTCATATTATTTGCCTTTGCGATCTATTTTCCTTTGCTTTTATTTTTAGACCTACTAAACCAAAAATACCTTGCTGCAATTTATTATTATTTATTTTATTTGCCATTCGATCTATCAATTTACTACAATTTCCTCACGTCTGTTTGCCTATCTTTGGGCGCCACTACCCGAAAGGGATTGACAACCCCTTTTGCACGTTGGGTTGCGAGTAGTTGTTATTTGTGTGCAGGTCCTATTTATGTTGTGTTGCTTGGTTCTCCTACTGGTTCAATAACCTCGGTTTCATCACTGAGGGAAATACCTACCGCTGTTGTGTTGCATCATCCCTTCCTCTTTGGGGAAATACCGACGTAGATTCAAGCCGCATCAATAACCCACAAGTATAGGGGATCGTTTGTATCCTTCTTCGATAAAAAAGAGTGTCGAACCCAACGAGGAGCTAAAGGCAGAACAAATATTCCCTCAAGTTCTATCAACCACCAATACAACTCTACGCACACTTGACGTTTGCTTTACCTAAAACAAGTATGAAACTATTTTCCAAGAATAAAACTTCTAGTACTTTGCGAGAATAAAACTATGAATAAATTGCGAGGTAATAAAAGTGGATAGCTGTTGTCAACAAGAAAGTCATTTATCCCTAGGCAATCGATATCAAGTACCGGTAATCATTCTTTTTAATTCTATATGAGGGAGAGGCATGAGCTAACATACTTTCTCTACTTGGAACATATGCACTTATGATTGGAACTCTAGCAAGCATCCGCAACTACCAAAGATCATTAAGGTCGTGAAACCCAACCTTAGCATTAAGTATCAAGTCCTCTTTATCCCATACGCAACAACCCACCTACTCGGGTTTAAGCTTCTGTCACTCTCGCAACCCACCATAAGCGAATCATGAATGTATTGCAACACCCTATAGCGAGGGCCCCTCATGTTTGCGCAAGAAGGAGGGTACCGTAGGACAACACCATAAATAAAATATACAATCATACCAACCAAGATCACGATTAACCCATAGTACAAAACGGATCTACTCAAAAATCATAGGATAACCATAGATCATTGGGAAATAATATATGGAGTTGAGCACCATGTTCAAGTAGAGATTAAAACAGGGAGAAGAGGGGTTACATTGCTGCATAGAGGTGGAGAATGTTGATGTTGACGGTAGCAAGGTTCTTAATGTAGATCGCCGTCACAATCCTTGCCCCGGCGGAACTCCGGCGCCACCGATAGAGAGGGGGAGAGAGCCCCCTCCTTCTTCTTCTTCCTTGGCCTCCCCCTAAATGGGAGGAGAGTTACCCCTGTGGCGGAGGGGCGGAGCCCCTCCGAGATGGGATCTCCCTCTCTGTTCTCTTTCGTTTCGCATTCCCCAGATCTGGCCGAAAACCGTTTCTTATATTCCCGGAGACCCGTAACTCCGATTGCGCTGAGATTTTAACACGATTTGTTTCCGGATATAAGCATCCTTGTGCCTGAAGTAGAGCCCCAACCGATGTACGAGGTGAGCACAACCCACCACCACGCGCATGGCTCCTAAGTCGCGCCCTGGTTTCTTATGGTGTGTGTGGGCCTCTATTTGCGGTGATTCCAACTTCCAAAAATCACATATATTCCAAAATAATTCTCCATAAAATATTATTGCATTTGGACTTCGTTTGATATGGATATTATGCGATACCAAAAACATGCAGAAAACTGGAACTGGCACTGGGCACTGGATCAGTAGGTTAGTCCAATAAATCATATAAAAAGGTGCCAAAAATATGTGAAAGATATGTAATATTGGCATGAAACAATCAAAAATTATAGATATAACGGAGACATATCAGCATCCCCAAGCTTAATACCTGCTCGTCCTCGAGCAGGTAAATTATAGAAAGATAATTTTTGATGTGGAATGCTACCTATCATAAACTTGATCGTATATCTAATCATGGCATGAATATTAAGACATAAGTGATTTAGAGCAATAGTCTATAATTTGACATAAAGACATCAATACTCAGGCATCCCAACAAACAATCATGTCTTTCAAAATATCAATGCAAAAGAAAGCTATCCCAACAAAATCATATAGTCTTGTCATGCTCTGTCTTCTTAACACAAAGTATTTATCATGCACAACCCCGATGACAAGCCAAGCAATTGGTTCATACTTGTTAACGCGCTTCAGCCTTTTCAATCCTCACGCAATACATGAGCGCAAGCCATGGATATAGCACTACGGGTGGAAAAGAGTATGATGACAGGGGTAAATATAGAGAAGACAAAAAAAGTAAGACAGTCTCATGTCGACGTGGCTAATCAACGGGCTATGGAGATGCCCATCAATTGATAGCAACGTGAGGAGTAGGGATTGCCATGCAACGAATGCACTAAGAGCTATAAGTGTAAGAAAGCTCAATATGAAAACTAAGTGGGTATGCATCTAATCCTATAATGAAAAATTCCCACTAGTATATGACAGTGACAACATAGGAGACTCTCCATATGAAAAACATGGTGCTACTTTGAAGCACAAGTGTGGTAAAGGATACTAAGAATGCCCCTTCTCTCTTTGTTTATTTTTTCTTTTCTTTTTTTCTTTTTTTCTTTTTTCTTTTTCTTTTTCTCTCATTGTCCGGAGTCTCATCCCGACCTGTGGGGGAATCATAGTCTCCATCATCCTTTCCTCACTGGGGCACTACTCTAAAAATGAATAATGATGATCATCACACTTCTATTTACTTATAACGCAAAAGAAATAAAAATTACAAATCGATACCTATGACAAAGTATGACTCTATATGAATGCCTCTCGCAATGTACCAGGATGTGCAATGATCTAGCGTAACATGTATAAAAAATGATGATCGGTGGCTAAGCCACAACTGCTATGTCAGCTATATGATCATGCAAAGCAATATGACAATGAATGCTCAAGTCATCAAAACAGAAGCGGTGGAAATTGCATGGCAATATATCTCGGAATGGCCATGGAAAAGCCATAATAGGTAGGTATGGTGTCTGTTTTGAGGAAGATATAACAAGGCTTGTGTGTGATAGAGCATATCATATCACTGGGTTTGGATGCACCTGCAAAGTTTGCACCACGTCTCGAGGTGATAAAGGGCAATGCACGGTACCGTAGAGGCTAGCAAATTGCGGAAAGGTAATTAAGAGTGCGTATATGTAGCGACCCGACCCGAATGGATCAAAATCTCTGTGTTTAAGGGCCATCCCTGGATCGGTATGCTGACACACACAGTTCTCGAGGATTTATAACAGAGGTAAATCACATGTATAAAGTAACATAAATACTATTACCTCAAGCCATATAGCGGAAGTAACAACAAAGTTGTGGAGTCCCACCAACACCAATGGTAAAGTTGAGTGTAGACATCGTAACCCTAACGTATCACTTACTCGTCGTAAGAATCCTACAACATGAAACATTGCAGCCATGTAGGTCAGTATACTGAATGTGCTGGCAAGATCACACTATAGACAAATGATGAACAAATATCTATCACTACATGCATATTTGGCTGGTAGAGGCTCTAGGTTTAATTTTGCATAAAGCTAATTTTTTTCCTACAACAAAGGAGTAAATTTTATTTAACTACCCTGTTTATGCCATCATTGAGAGGGTTCCTCCAACTCAATCCCAAATTACCAAGTATAATTATTAACCCAATAATTTCATTAAATAAAATGATGAGATCAACCAATAATTCACTTCTAGATACTCACAATTGTCCATAACCGGGGACACGGCTAATCATGATTAGTTTGGACACTCTGCAGAGGTTTGCGCACTTTTCCCCCACAAGACTCGACTGCCTCCATGATAGGAAGATCGAGACACGGTCTTTTTGAAGCATTAACTCTTTACTCTGGGTAGACAGTTACACCTAATTTCCCCTACATCTGCTAGTCTACCACTAAAAAGGTCATACAACTTACTCAACTATGCTAGAGCCCATAATGGCTTGTGGTTGCACACGGAAGTTTCTAGCATGAATAATCTTATGATCCCTTTGAGCCTGGATGTCATTCCATAGGGTGATCACACGGTACTCCGGGATCCCCTTGGGCAACCATTGGGTTCTCCAGGTGCCCGGGCAAGCCACTGGGTTCTCCAGGGTGCCCCAACCATTCCACCCAGATGTGTATTAAAGTAGCCTCCTTAAGTTTAACCCTTAATTATTATCTCTCGCGTCATTCATGAACCTCACATACCAATCCCGTCTACGAGAATGGCTAAGCAATATGAGCATAGAATATATTCCCGGGGTGATCAAATGTAATAGGTTCCTACCTCATGAACTATAAAGCAATAACAACATGTTCCCACTCCTACTCATGCAATATTTGAGGATGTAACTAATGCATAAAAACTGGGTAATAAAGGGTATGATCAAATTGTAACTTGCCTTGCTGACGATCGGTAAACCCTAGAGATTCGTAGTAGCAAGCTTCGCACTCCGGAAAATCTATCATAGACAAACAATAGCATACCTAAGCACACAAACATAAGATGCAAAGGAAAACAAAAGAAAAGGATCTTAATAGAAAGTTCAAGTGAAGAGCTTTAATTTGCAAAAAGAGTTAATCAAATCGGGATTATGAAACTCAAGTTATGAACAAAAAATTTCAAATTCAAATCTGTTTGAGAACCAAACTTTAAATTTTCAAAAATATGTTTAAGTTGATTATCTGGACAGAGGGGGTCATAAGGAAGACTTTGACATTGGTTTCTTTGGATTTGGATAAGCGAGCAAAAAGTTGTGATCGTTTGAAGAACAGGGACTAATCTGCGAAGAAAATAATCACGGGTAGGTCCCTAACCGAAAATATGCAGAAAAAGAAAAATCTATCGGACGAACGTCCGCTACGGGAGACTAACGAATGAAACTGTTCGTTAACAGATCTAAACGAACGAACGTTCGCTAAGTAGATCGAACCCAAAAATAAATCGAACCAACAACGGATAAACTAAAAGAAAACCAGACATGTGGCGGTTTTTACCGGTTGGGGCGGTTTCGACGTCCGCGGCGACAATAGGTCTCCAGCGATGGCGGCGAGGAGGCAGCTCGGGCGAGGTGGGGCGGCAGACGGCGGTGGCTCTGGCGACGGTGGCTGCTGTGGCACGGGGCGGCGAGGCGGCGGTGGCTGCTTGCGGCTGTTGCTGCTGCTGTTTGAGGGAGTGAGGGGGCCGGTGGGTCCGGTACTTATAGGTGGGAGGGGGTGTGGCGGCTTGGAGGAGGGGGCAAGCCGAGGCGGTGGTTCATTGGGCCGGCTGGGCTGGGCGCGGCCCAGTTCGGTCGGCCCAAAAAAAGTTTGTTTTAAACATTTTCTGAAAATATAGAAAATAGAAAAACCCTAATAAAATATTTTTAAAAATTCCAGAAAAATTCACGTAGCTATAGGGCCTTATTAATGACCTCGTGAACATTTTTCTCACCTAAATTCCTAGAATAAAAATAAACATTTTAGTACTAATAAGAGATAAACTTGCAAATAAAAAATCAAAATAAAATATATTTTTATTCAAATTTAAATTTCCAATATTTCTTTGTTGTTTTTGAGGAAGTCACATTATCTTCTCTTATTATTTTATTTTTTTTGAAATTATTGAAAAAATAATTTTGAATAAACCAACTTGATCTAATTTTTACAAATTTTGAAAATTAAAAAATGGATTTTTGGGAAACTTCCAACTCTCTCAATTGGTCCTTGAGTTGCTTAACCTTTTCTTGGATCAAAATTCAAATAAAACCAATGGCAAAATGCATAACTCAAGGATGCATATGTATGATCTAAATAATAACATCCAAATTGAAAATTGGGATGTTACAGTATAATCCATGCATGGACTCACATTAGTCATAAAGAACTCATATACTTATTCCAGAAGTTTATTAGCCCTCAAAGCAAAGTATTACTACGCATGCCCCTAGGGGGATAGATTGGTAGGAAAAGACCATCGCTCGTCCCCGACCGCCACTCATAAGGAGGACAATCAATAATAAATCATGCTCCAACTTCATAGCATAACGAGAGACTATACGCGCATGATTCGGGAATCACAAACCTTAACACCAATATTCCTACTAACCACAACCGTTTACTAGTACCTTCCATATATTCCATCTCTATATCGCAAAAAATATTGCAAGGAATCAAACACATCATATTCAGTGATCCACAAGTTTTATGTAGGATTTTATGACTAACCATGCAATTGACCAATTCCTGTTGACTCTCTAAACAGATATAAGTGAAGCATGAGAGTTTAATTCTTTCTACAAAATATCATGCTCTAATAAATATAAGTGAAGCAAAAGAGCATTCTTCAAACAACGGTTTGCTATGCAAAGAGAAACAGGCAATCCAAACTTAAAATGATATAAGTGAAGCACATGAAGCATTCTATAAAGCCATACTCAAAAAATATAAGTGAAGTGCAATGAGCATTCTATAAATCAACCATGGACTATCTCATACCAACATGGTGAATAAGATAAAAGTGAAAACTAAATGCAAAAGATGCTCCAAGATTTGCACATATAACACGAACGAAACAAAGACGAAAACATACTCATACTTGTTGAAGAAAGATGGGATGCCTTCCGGGGCATCCCCAAGCTTAGACGCTTGAGTCTCCTTGAATACCTACTTGGGGTGCCTTGGGCATCCCCAAGCTTGAGCTCTTGCCTCTCCTCCTTCTCCTCATATCGAGACCTCCTCGATCTTTGATCACTTCATCCACATAAAACTCAACAGAAAGCTTGGTAAGATCCGTTAGTATAATAAAGCAAATCACTATTCTAAGTACTGTTGCAAACCAATTCATATGTTGTTTTTGCATTCTAGCTACTGTAATATAACTTTTCCATGGCTTATACCACCGATAAAAATCGATAGTTTCATCAAAACAAGCAAAACAATGCATCAAAAATAGAATCTCACGAGTAGATGCCCTCCATGATCGAATAATCCCCCTCCGGCAGGACACCGAAAAAGGCCCCTAGATGGGATCTCACTGGTACAGAAGGTTGCGGCAGTGGGAAAGTGGTTTCGTGGCTCTCCTGGACGGTTTTGGGATATTTGGGAATATATATAGGTCGGTGGAGTCACGTGGGGCCCACAAGGGTGGGGTGCGCCCTACCCCCTAGGCGCGCCTCCCGACCTTGTGGCCGCCTGGTGGCTTTCCTGTCGTGCACTCTAAGCCATCTGGATGTCTTCTGGTCCAAGAGAAATCATCGCGAAAGTTTCATTCCGTTTGGTATTCCTTTTCTGTGAAACTCTAAAACAAGGAAAAAACAGGAACTGGCACTGGGCTCTAGGTTAATACCTTAGTCCCAAAAATCATATAAAATAGCATATTAATGCATATAAAACATCCAAAACAGATAATATAATAGCATGGAACAATCAATAATTATAGATACGTTGGAGACGTATCAGTGAACTACTCCCTCCTCGCCATGGAGACCGCCGGAATGATTAAGATGGCCAATGGTGATGGTTTTCTCCTCCGGCAGGGTGGCGGAACGGGCTCCCGATTGGTTTTTTGTGCCTACAGAGGCTTGCGGCGGTGGAACTTCCGATCTAGGTTTATTTCTGGAGGTTTCTATATTTATAGGAATTTTTGGCATCGGGAACAAGTCAGGGGGTCCATGAGGCGACGACAAGGCAGGGGGGCGCGCCCTAGGGGCGTGCTCTAGGGGGGCGCCCTCCACCCTTGTGGATGCCTCGTGGCTCCTCTGGTCAATCTCCGATACTCTGTGGGCTTCTTTTGGTCCATAAAAATTCGTCGTAAAGTTTCAGCTCGTTTGGACTCCGTTTGGTATTCCTTTTCTTTAAAACTCAAAAACAAGGAAAAAACAAAAACTGGCACTGGGCTCTAGGTTAATAGGTTAGTACCAAAAATCATATAAAATAGCATATAAATACATTTGAAATATCCAAGATAGATAATATAATGGCATGGAACAATCAAAAATTACAGATATGTTGGAGACGTATCACTAACCTTTCAGAACATGAAGAAGAAAGATTATTGAAAATTCTAAAGAAGCACCAAGCTGCTATTGGATACACTCTTGATGATCTTAAGGGCATTAGTCCTACTCTCTGTCAACACAAGATTAATATGCAACCAGATGCTAAACCCGTTGTTTGTCACCAACGATGTTTGAATCCTAAGATGAAAGAAGTGGTAAGAACTTAAATATTAAAGCTTCTGGAAGCATCTATAATCTATCCCATAGTTGATAGTAGATGGGTAAGTCCCGTTTATTGTGTCCCTAAGAAGGCATGTATTACTATTATTCCTACTGATAAAAATGAACTTATTCCACAAAGAATTGTCACTGGCTACTCGGCCTGGTCAGGGTACGTCGCGATGCACTAGTCATCGTTTTTCATGTGGTTGGTCGGTCCACTACCCAGACCAAAAGGACATGTGGCCAGGTCATAACTTCTCAAAAGAGCGGATGACTGGGAGTTTGAACAGAGTCCGATACCATGACGCGCAAAAAAGGGGGCCTACTCAGGAAATCTCTGTCGCGGCCACGAGGTGACCGGTCGGCCGCATCATGCGCTGGTGATGTAGGTCTAGGTGCTTCCTCCTCTAATCGGGTAGCAGCCTGCGTTTTGGGTAGCTCTTGAGGGGCGCTCGAAGTTCATACTCTTCACCGCAAGGACATCATCCATCCGCCGGCTAGCAAGTCTTGGTCAGCTCTAAGCTGTTGCTGTTTTTTCTTGAGGCTGCTCGCCGTGGCTATAAGCGTGCGCTTGAAACGCTCTTGTTCGACGGGATCCTCGAGCACGACAAATTCGTTGTCGCCGAGGCTTGCCTCGCCTTCGGAGGGAGGCATGTAATTATCATCCTCTACCTCTCTGCTCGCCGCTCTCTCATGAGGGCTGGCTTCTCCATCCTCCCGTGCTGAATCCGCTAGAGGGGTTGTCTTGACACCGTCCGGGTGTTATTATCTCCCGTGCCGGAATCGCCGTTTTTGCTGTGGCAGGATTTAGAGCGGCGCCGCTGATGCCGGCGCGTAGGCTGTTTCTTGGATGGGCCATCATCCGTTGTTCCATCGTCGTTCCCTTCTTTTGGGGTGTCCACCATGTATATGTCATACGACGAGGTGGCCTTCCAGTGCCCTGTAGGCGCTGGTTCTTGGTCATCTCCTGCATCCGCGTCCATACCGTCGATGTCTTCGGAGTCGAAGTCGAGCATGTCGGTTAAATCATCGACAGTTGCTACGAAGTGGGTGGTGGGTGGGCTTTGAATTCCTTCGTCGTCTGCATCCCAACCTTCTTGACCATAGTCTGGCCAGGGCTCTCCTGATAAAGAGAGAGACTTTAGTGAATTCAGAATGTCGCCAAAAGGCGAGTGCTGAAAGATGTCCGCGGCGGTGAAATCCATGATCGGCCCCCAATCGGATTCGATTGGCAGGGGCGCGGAAGGTTCGTAGTCCGGAGAGGAGTCCGCACCTTGGAGTCACAAGCTTCAAAAAGGACAGTGTAGTGTTCGCCTCGATCGCCGAGAGATTGCAGCCCCGAGGCGGCGCCCAGCCACCCGCCCTCGACATGATCGGCCCGAGCTAAGGGTCGGAGTGGACATCGTGCGGCCTCAGTGACATTGTTCGCGGCAGAGCTAGATCATGCCCGCCGTGATAAAGGCGGGCGTGTTTGGCTGTGGCTCGAACCCGTCGAAGATCAAGTCTCCGTGGACGCCGGTCAGTAGTTCAAACTTCCAAATCTGACCTGATGGCGGGCGAAGCTTCGATCTGCTCCAGATGGCTGCTTAATTGCCCGCAGATGCAAAGCCGCCAATCGAAGATCTGTCTGGGAGAAAAGTCCCACCCGAACCGCATCATTGTTGATGATCGGAGGAGCCATCGGGCCTAAAGGTGACGACACAGAGGAACTCTCAATGAAAGCACCAATGTCGGTGTCAAAACCGGCGGATCTCGGGTAGGGGGTCCCGAACTGTGTGGCTAGGCAGATGGTAACAGGAGACAAGGTGTAACGCCCCCGATGCGGCTATATCTCCCACGTGTCGAGGCACGACTTAGAGGCATAACCGCATTGAAAGCAATGTCGCAAGTGAGGTAATCTTCACACAACCCATGTAATAATTTAAGGGAGAAAGGTACATAGTTGGCTTACAATCGCCACGCCACACAAGACATAATTAAACATGCATCATTCGAGTACACTCAAGGTCCGACTCACGGAACCAAAATGAAGAAGATACCCCACATGCTAACACAGATCCCGAATCGTCCCAACCGGGCACCACTATCGATCATCCGAAACGAACATAGTAACGACCACGTTCCTCGTCGAACTCCCACTTGAGCTCGGTGGAATCATCTGCACTGGCCTCATCGGAACCTGCAACTGTTTGGAAGTATCTGTGAGCCACGGGGACTCAGCAATCTCACACCCACGAGATCAAGACTATTTAAGCTTTAGGGAGGACATGGTAGTAAGGTTGAGCTGCAGCAAGCGACTAGCAAAAAATGGTGGCTACAACGCAAAAGAGAGCGAGAAGAGAAGCAAAGCACGGTCGAGAGACTAGTGTTGATCAAGAAGTGATCCTGAACTACTTACGTCAGACATAACTCCAACAACCGTGTTCACTTCCCGGACTCCGCCGAGAAGAGACCATCACGGTTACACACGCGGTTGATGTGTATTTTAATTGAGGTCAACTTCGTGTTATCTACAACCGGACATTAACAAATTCCCATCTGCCTCATAACCGCGGGCACGGCTTTCGAAAGATATTACCTGCAGGGTGTCCCAACTTAGCCCATTATAAGCTCTCACGGTCAACGAAGGATTATTCTTCTACCGGACGACCGATCAATCTCGAATCCCGGACTACAAGACATTTCGACAGAATAAAACAAGACCAGAAGACCACCCGATCGTGCCGACAAATCCCGATAGGAGCTGCACATATCTCGCTCTCGTGGCACACCGGATAAGCTAAGCGACAGAACCGACGTAATCCATGTTGCCAAGGAATGGTCCCAGACGGTGCTCTAGTTTGGACCAACGCCGAGGAGCACCGCCCGGGGTTTAAAATAAGATGACCCTCGGGCTCGCGAAAACCCGGGGAAAAGGCTTAGGTGGCAAATGGTAAAACCAATGTTGGGCCTTCTTTGGACGAGTCTTATTCAAAGCGAACTGTCAAGGGGGTCCCATAAATCACCCAACCGTAAGGAACGCAAAGTCAAGGAACATAACACCGTATGACGGAAACTAGGGTGGCAAGTGGAACAAAACACTGCATAAGGCCGAGCCTTCCACCCTTTACCAAGTATATAGATGTGTTAAACATAGCAGATATATATATATTGTGATATCCCCAACAAGTAAACATGTTCCAAAGAGGAACAACAACTCCATGTTCCAACAAGGAACAAATTCCAGCTTCACCTGCAACTAACAACGCTATAAGAGGGGCTGAGCGAAGCGGTAACATAGCCAATCAACGGTTTGCTAGGAAGGGATGGTTAGAGGCTGACATGGCAATGTGGGTGGCATGATATAGCAAGTGGTAGGCATCGCAGCATAGGCATAGCAAAAGAGCGAGCAACTAGCATAGCAAAGATAGAAGTGATTTCGAGGGTATGATCATCTTGCCTGCAATGTTCTCGAGTTGTCGAAAGCTTGATCCTAAAACGTTCTCAACAAGTTCCTCGTAAGCGTTCTCGCCTCCGGCGCCTACCCAAAACAACAACAAAACAAGGAACCACAATAAATCACGGTGCAATGCACAATCAACATGATGCAAAACATGACATGATATGCAAGATGTGATAGGCTATGCTTAAGAGCACCGGATGGTAAATGAAAGACTAGGCATCATCTTGGCAAACCAAGCATGCCATCGGAAAGATGAGATGATTTCGTTAGAAATCGATATAGAGATCACCGGAAACGGGTGCACGGATTGGATATGACGGCAAAACAAGAATGGTGAGAAACCTACGATAACAACATGAAGAAACCAAGCCATGCATGTGTGCAAACTACAACATAGCACAAGACAAATAAATATGCACATGGAAGACAACACATAACCATGATGCAAAAAGACATGATCACAAACTTGCCCAAATGCAAAAACCAATGACACCACTGAGTTGGTGGGATTTTTCTACCCCAAAAACATATATAATATGTTAGGGTTGCATTAGGGAAAACATCACAAAGCAATAAGTGTAAACCTGCCTAAAAAGGAAGTAGGCAGAATAGGCAATTTCCAGATTTGGAAATGTCCAGATTTGGACTTGCCCAAAACAGCAATGGAATCAAACCAGATATGGAAACTAGGGGAAAAGAAATAAAATATGCACAGAGGAGGCTGACAGGGTAGGCCCACTGTCATAGAGACAGAGGTGAAACAGGCTTAAAAGGGGAAGAAAAAGAGCCCCAGGGGGGGATTCGAACCCGGGTCTCCCTGGTGGAAACCCTCCCCTGCTACCACTGGGCTGGTGCGCGGTGACTGACAAAGGAGGAGGCCTCGGGGCTTAACTATCAAGATGCAGAGGAACGACCGGAGAAAACTAAAACAGAAAACAAAAGGGGAGGGCGCGCTGGGTTCGAACCTGTGTCGCGCAGTGGAAGAGCGGCATCGACCAGCTCGACTAGGGAAGGAGTTCGACAAGATGCGCCAAGCTGGCCACTTGACTAATCTACCAGGCTGAACTAAAACAGAGGAGAACACCGATCTCCGCGAGACAACGGCGGCTCTGAGGCTCTGCGCTTCTCGGACAAGGCTGGATGCGCACGGGAGCACCACAGGACCAAGATGGAACAAGCGAGCGTGGCTAGGGCAACTACGCGTGCGGGCACTACTCTGAACCCAAAACTGCTATCACACCGAGCATGGCGAAGCGCGACGAAGACACGGGCGGACCCTACACTACGGCGAACTAACGGCGGGAGGAGGAGCAGGAGGAAGAGGGTATACCTCCTTACCCTAGGACACGGAAACCGCGATGGGGACGGGCCGACGGCGACGGATCGACCTCAAGATCGCCGGATTTCTGGCCGAGAAGAAGACAGAGCAGGCGCCGCCGGACTTGACGAACCGGCCTCCGAGTCGACGCCGCGGTCGTAGTCGACGACGAGGAAGTAGTTGTACAAGGCCGCGGGTCGGGTGGCGGAGAGCACGCCTGGCGACGTGGCGCGCCCAGACGCCGGGACCGAAAGCGGGCGGCGATTCGGGTGGAAATCTCACCTGGCGGCGGCGGCGAGAGGGAGAGGGGAACCCTAGGGTTCGATCTTGACGCGGAGGGGGATAAGAAGGGGGCTAGGGCGACGGAGACGTGCTCGTGCTCTCTCGTGCTCCGGGGTCCCCATGGCGATGGCGACGAGAGGGAGAGAAAAGGCGGGTGCGGAGCACTGGGCGCTCGCTGCCAGGCGGGGCCGGTGCTGCCACGTGGAAGGGGGCTAGCGGGGGTATGAGCGGGCGCGGGTGAGCGAAGACAGAGAGAGGCAACCGGCGCGGGCTGGCACGCCTGCTCCCTGGGCTGCGGCTGCTGGGGAGCTGGGCCGGCTCGGGAGGCCGAGGCCCAGGTGGAGAGGAGTGGCTGGGCTGCCACTGCAGCTGCTGCCCTCTTTTCCTTTTTCCTTTTTAGAAATAAAAAGGGAGAGAAAAGAAAGTGCAGAAAGAAAAGAAAAGATTTAGAGTGAAAGGAAAATATCCCCACACTCCTGGAATTTTCCTCTATTTAAATAAAATGTAATGGACATTTTTAAAGGTAGAAAAAAATAATGCAAGTTTGAAAATGCTTCAAACTTGTGCCATTTTTGAACCTGACCATAACATCTTTAAATGAGGAAATATTTGGCAGGGAGGTTTAGTGCAACCAGCAAGATTATTAGGGAAAGATGAACATTAATTGAAGGAGGGAAATATATGACATTTGAAAGAGAAGGAAGTAGAGGGAAGGAGGGGATGGTAATGCAAGTGAGGATGGCATATGCAACCACATGACATGCAAGGGGAAAAACCACAACCATATGACATGTAAAAGAACACCACATCCACATGATAAGAAGGGAATGCAAAAATGACAATAGGCACAAATGCAATATGGCAAAAGCAAAACAAAGAAAAAGAAAACCCACATGACCAAAACAACAAGAGACCAAACATGACAAGAACCCACAAGAATTGGATGAGGTCAAATTGATATATTGCCCAAAAAGGGGAAGTTTTACATCCAGGGTGTTACAACACTCCACCACTACAAGAGGATCTCGTCCCGAGATCTAGGACTGAAAGAACTCCGGATACTCGAACGGAGGTGATCCTCGGCCCCGTGTAGCTTCTCGGTCGGAATGGTGTGACCACTTCACTTTCAGGAATTTGATTGACTTGTTGCGAGTCTTGCGCCGGTTTCTTCAAGAATAGCAACGGGTGCTCACGATAAGAGAGATCTTCTTGAAGGTCAATCTCTTCGGGTTGATAGTGCGTTCAGAGTCTTGAAGCACTTGCGAAGTTGTGACACGTGAAACACATCGTGCACATTTGCAAAGTTGGAAGGAAGCTCAAGTTGATAGGCGAGATCGCCTCTTTTCCCAATGATCTTGAAAGGACCCACGATCTAGGGGCAAGCTTCCTTTGATACCGGGCGACGAGTGCCTTTCATTGAGAGACGCGAGGTAGACATGGTCTCCGATTTCAAAAGTCACATCACGGTGCTTATCATCATAATAGCTTTTCCGCGCGATTATGCGGCTTTGAGATTCTCACGAATGACCTTGCACATTTCTTCCGCTTCGTGATCAAGTCATTGCCAAGAAGTTGGCGCTCACTGTCTCTGCACCAATTGAGAGGAGTACGCACTTTCGCCATAGAGAATTTCGAATGGGGCCTTGCCCAACTCGCTTGGAAGCTGTTGTTGTAAGAGAACTCGCATATGGAAGACAATCTTCCCACTTCATACCGAAGGAAATGACACAAGCCCCGAGCATATCTTCAAGAATTTGATTAACTCGCCGACTTGGCCACTTGTTTGAGGATGGAAAGCTGTCTGAAACGAATGTCGGTGCCCATGGCCTTCAAAAGACTCCTTAACTTGGAGGTAAAGATGCTGCCACGGTCTCAAGAGATCACTTGAGGAATACCGCAAGGAGACAATCCTCGAGGTGTAAAGCTCGCCAACCGAGCTGCAGTGATGGATTCTTTGATAGGAAGAAAATGAGCCACTTTAGTCACTTGTCAATGACAACGAAGATAGCATCATTTCCACGCTTGGACTTTGGAAATCCAGTCACGAAGTCCATTTCAATATGATCAAACTTCCATTCAGAATAGCAAGAGGTTGAAGGAGACCAGCTGGTCTTTGGTGTTCGCTTTCACTCTTCCGCAGACATCACACTCATTCACGAATTGAGCAATTCTCGCTTCATTCGAGTCCACCAATATGACTGCTTGAGGTCATGGTACATCTTCGCATTTCCGGGATGAATGGATAGAAGCGAATTGTGAGCCTCGCTCATAATGACTTTTCTCAGATCACCCTTAGGAACCATAATCCGTCCTCAAAGAACAGAGTGTCTTTGTCATCAACATGGAAGCACTTGTACTTGAAATGCCCTTGTCAATACCACGCTTCACTTCCATCACCATGGTATCCGAAGTTGAGCCTCACGAATCTGATCTTCCAAAGTAGGAGAGACTATGAGGTTGGCAAGAAAGCCTTGAGGAACAACTTGAAGATTCAGCTATGGAAAGATTCACAGAGATCCGGTGAAAGGGCTTGAGGATTAGGCATTGCGAAGCTTTCCCGCTCAAAGCGTCAGAATGACATTGGCTTTGCCGGAGTATACTCAATACTTGGGTTGTACTCTTGAATCATTTCACCCATCGAGTCTGCCTCGAGGTTGAGGTTAGGCTGAGTGAAGATGTACTTAAGACTCTTGTGATCGGTGAAAATGTCCACTTTCCTTCCCAACAAGAGATGTCTCCAAGTAATCAAAGCATGGACGATCGCCGCCAACTCAAGATCGTGAGTGGGGTAGTTCTTCTCGTTGGGCTTCAATCGGCGAGAGGTATAAGCCACAACTCTCTTCTCTTGCATTAACACAGCACCGAGACCTTGAAGAGAAGCATCACGTAACACTTCATAAGGCTTGGATTCATCAGAGGAGTCGTAACAGAGCTGTGACGAGTTTCTCTTTGAGAGTCTTGAAAGCAACGCCACACTCTGGAGACCGGACATACTTCACCGCTTCGAGAAGGTTGGAAAGAGGCTTTGCAATCTTGGAGAAGTTCTCAACAAACCTTCGCAATAGCTTGCAAGACCAAGAAAGTCGGAGCTGCTTCACATTCGAGGAGGTTCCCAATTGACAATTGCGGACACCTTCTGGGATCAACAGCGATGCCCTTGGCAGAGATGATATGACCAAGATAAAGCACTTCATCAAGCCAGAATTCACATTTGGAGAACTTAGCATAGAATTGGTACTCTCTGAGCTTGTCTAGCACCAATCGCAAATGTTTGGCATGATCTTTCTTATTCTTGGAGAAGACCAAGATATCATCAAGATAGACCAAGACGAACTCGTTTGTGTAGGGATTGAATATGAAGTTCATCATTCGAGAGAAAGTTGGAGGAGCATTGACGAGGCCGAAAGACATGACAGTATATTCATAAGAACCAAAGCTTGTTCTGAATGCTGTCTTGGGAATATCTTGTTCACGAATGCGAATCTGATGATACCCCATACGAAGGTCAAGCTTAGAGAACACTGTAGCACCTTTGAGTTGCTCGAAAAGTTCATTGATGTTGGGAAGTGGATACTTGTTCTTGATTGTCTTCTTATTCAATGGACGGTAATCGACACAAAGTCGGTCGGAGCCATCCTTCTTCCGGACAAAAAGAACACCACAACCCCAAGGGGATGAACTCGGTCCGATCAAACCAGACGCTCCTGTTCATCGAGCTGCTTCTTCAATTCCTCACTCATCAGTCCAAGCTTGTATGGACGCTTGCAACGGGTTCGATGCGTGTTCAAGATCGATAACGAACTCAATCGGCCGATGAGGTGGCATACCCGGAAGCTCTTCCGAAAGACATGTTGGTACTCACAAACGATCGAATCGAGAGATGGCATTCAATTCGCCCTTCTCATTGAGAGAAAACAACCGAATAGTCTCATCTCGAGAGGCATAGATGATCACATCATTAGAAGAATGAGTCAATTGAATTTCCCGGCAGCACAATCAAGTGAGCTTTAGCCGATAAAGCCACCCATTCCGAGAATAAGATCAATGTCCGAGTCACCAAGAACAAATGGTTTAGCCGTAAATCTATAATCACCCATCTTGATAGAAACATCCGAATTCTTGTGGTAGCCCTCATAGAAGATTTGGAGAAACAACTCCCAAGGGTTTTTCCAACATTTCAAATGAAATCATGCTTTGCAACAAAAGATCTAGACATGAAACAATGCGATGCACCAAAGATCAAATAAGACTTTAGCAGAATATCATTAATCGGAAGATTACCCATGATCACATCGGAAGAATCCTCCGCTTGAGCTGCATTCATCATGTTCACCCTTGCAGACTTTGGATTGTGCTTGACCAACGCATTCTTTGGAAGATTTCACAGAGGAGGAGGCGAAGACGCCTCTGGTTGAAGCACTTGTTAGATAGTGACCCTTCACGACACTTGTTGCAAGTGACCTCGTAAAGCGGACGGTGGTAAGGAGCACTTGACCTTGGAGCTTGAGAATTAGACTTGTTCTCGATAGCTTGGGTTGGGTGGGTGGGAAGATCCACGCCCACCTGAGTTCTTCTTTGGTAAGGCCGACGGAACGGAGGAGGGGGCAGATAAAACTTCGCTGCTTGGCTGCCACTTGAGAGGACGAGGAGGACTGAATCTGCGCCCCCGATTCTCTTCTTAGAAGCCTCGATTTGAGCTGTGCCGCTTCTTGCTTGAGTGCCATGTTGTAGAAATCATCATACTTATCCGCTCAAACAGCACAAGAGGTAATTGCAGATCCTCTCTCGACCGCCCCGAATCGATAGATCATACTCCTTTCATCGTACATCTTGCTTAGCAAAACGAAGCGAGCTTCTGGAACTGGATATTGTATTGATAGACAGACATGGTGCCTTGCTTGAGATTGCGGAACTCCTCACGCTTGCTCTCCACAACACTCTTCGGAATGTGATGAGCTCGGAAATCACGGCGGAACTCATCCTGTAATGACACGACCTCCTCCGAATCTCTCAGTATTGTCGAACCACTCAGCAGCTTGATCTTTGAGTTGAAACGATGCAAACTTGACAAAGTCCTCAGTCCGACATTGCTACACCAAAGTGCTTGCAGATATCCACTAACCAATCATCGCCGTCTGTTGCCTCAACACGTAAACCGAAAGACTTCGCTGATTAGCGAGAAACCGATCGAGAGTAGCAAAGTGTGGCTGATTGTTGCCTTGACCTTGATTGCCTTGATTGCCTTGCCCTGAGTACGTTCTTGCAAGAGCTGCAAAATCATCGAGCATTGGCATTGGTGGCTGCCATGATAGCTTGCCGTGCTTACGGAGGCGGAGGCGGAGGTGGAGGTGGAGGATTCGATCGATCCCCATCATTGCGATCCGGATTCAGACGCTGGCGGAGCCATCTCAAGAGGGTGACATCCGTTAGTCCTTTGATAGACAAATGATAAGTAGAATCAACGGAAAGAAATTGCAACATATAGTCTTCACAATAAACATTCGAACAAGAAAGAACGAATGAATTCCAAAGTTAATCATCACACGTCCAATAAGGTGAGAAGCCACTTAGATAAGGAATATGGAAACAACATCTGACTTAGAAACAAATCGAATATCACAACTGAAAACAAAAGGTTGGCTGCTAAAATGAGCCGGAACAAACACATGATAGAGATTTCGCTCAAAGTGTTCGTGGTGGGGCTCACACGGGCACGACGTATAGCGGACGTCACGAATGACTAACAAGACGTCCCCGAATCAGCATAGCCAAGGATTCTTTAAGACGCCTCGCGACCATCGTGAATCGACCGTGAAAGAGCGGACCACTAAACGCTGAACCCCAATCTCAAATCATACATCCGTCGGAAAGAATATCCCGTAAGCTACTAGAATTCCCACCTATAAACTCCGAAACTTTCGGTTATGCAATCTGGTGTTGGGGATACTGGGGACACAAAATATATCACCCAAACTAACAATACCTAGATCCAATTGATCCATCCGTCAACACATAACCAAGAAATCCTCGAAATCGTGTACCTCGACCTTGAAAAACATCCGTTATACAAGTCATGGCAATATTCTCCACTCGCCACAAGATCTTGGGCTATCGGGGTTATCTCACCAACAACTGCACAAAAGAGATTTCGATGTCGGCAAAACTCGTATTCCGAATCGCAACGATAAAATTGTGACGACAACATCTCGGAGCTCAACTCCCGGGACACCGCCACAACCCCTAAATGTCGAGGCACCAAGAACAATGTTCTCGCCACAAAACCATCGAACGATTCCAAGATACCCACGTGATCCTAAAAAAATTTTAGTGAAATTTGAGAAGAGAAGAGTCAAAACTCTACGTCGGGAGACCTCACCAAGGTCAAGGACTGGAAGCAAAAGAATTCTATCTCTCCGATATATATAATCCTAAGACTCAAAACATTTTCCATTCTAGACTCAACAACGCGACAAACAATCTAGTAGGGGCTCCTAAGTCGGGAAGGCTCGATTACCAACTTGTATCGCCCCGATGCGGCTATATCTCCCACGTGTCGAGGCACGACTTAGAGGCATAACCGCATTGAAAGCAATGTCGCAAGTGAGGTAATCTTCACACAACCCATGTAATAATTTAAGGAGAAAGGTACATAGTTGGCTTACAATCGCCACGCCACACAAGACATAATTAAACATGCATCATTCGAGTACACTCAAGGTCCGACTACGGAACCAAAATGAAGAAGATACCCCACATGCTAACACAGATCCCGAATCGCCCCAACTGGGCACCACTATCGATCATCTGGAAACGAAACATAGTAACGACCACGTTCCTCGTCGAACTCCCACTTGAGCTCGGTGGAATCATCTGACCGCCTCATCGTAACCTCGCAACTGTTTGAAGTATCTCGTGAGCCACGGGACTCAGCAATCTCACACCCACGAGATCAAGACTATTTAAGCTTTAGGAGGACATGGTAGTAAGGTTGAGCTGCAGCAAGCGACTAGCAAAAATGGTGGCTACAACGCAAAAGAGAGCGAGAAGAGAAGCAAAGCACGGTCGAGAGACTAGTGTTGATCAAGAAGTGATCTGAACTACTTACGCCGACATAACTCCAACAACCGTGTTCACTTCCGGACTCCACGAGAAGAGACCATCACGGTTACACACGCCGTTGATGTGTATTTTAATTGAGGTCAACTTCGTGTTATCTACAACCGACATTAACAAATTCCCATCTGCCTCATAACGCGGGCACGGCTTTGAAAGATATTACCTGCAGGGTGTCCCAACTTAGCCCATTATAAGCTCTCACGGTCAACGAAGGATTATTCCTTCTACGGGACGACCGATCAATCTCGAATCCCGGACTACAAGACATTTCGACAGCAATAAAACAAGACCAGCAAGACCACCCGACCGCGCCGACAAACCCGATAGGAGCTGCACATATCTCGTTCTCGTGGCACACCGGATAAGCTAAGCGTCACAGAACCGACGTAATCCATGTTGCCAAGGAATGGTCCCAAGACGGTGCTCTAGTTTGGACCAACGCCGGAGGAGCACCGCCCGGGGTTTAAAATAAGATGACCCTCGGGCTCGCGAAACCCGGGGAAAAGGCTTAGGTGGCAAATGGTAAAACCAATGTTGGGCCTTTTTGGACGAGTCTTATTCAAAGCGAACTGTCAAGGGGTCCCATAAATCACCCAACCGTGTAAGGAACGCAAAGTCAAGGAACATAACACCGGTATGACGGAAACTAGGGTGGCAAGAGTGGAACAAAACACCAGGCATAAGGCCGAGCCTTCCACCCTTTACCAAGTATATAGATGTGTTAAACATAGCAGATATATATATATTGTGATATCCCCAACAAGTAAACATGTTCCAAAGAGGAACAACAACTCCATGTTCCAACAAGGAACAAATTCCAGCTTCACCTGCAACTAACAACGCTATAAGAGGGGCTGAGCGAAGCGGTAACATAGCCAATCAACGGTTTGCTAGGAAGGGATGGTTAGAGGCTGACATGGCAATGTGGGTGGCATGATATAGCAAGTGGTAGGCATCGCAGCATAGGCATAGCAAAAGAGCGAGCAACTAGCATAGCAAAGATAGAAGTGATTTCGAGGGTATGATCATCTTGCCTGCAATGTTCTCAGAGTTGTCGAAAGCTTGATCCTCGAAAACGTTCTCAACAGGTTCCTCGTAAGCGTTCTCGTCTCCCGGCTCTACCCAAAACAACAACAAAACAAGGAACCACAATAAATCACGGTGCAATGCACAATCAACATGATGCAAAACATGACATGATATGCAAGATGTGATAGGCTATGCTTAAGAGCACTCCGGATGGTAAATGAAAGACTAGGCATCATCTTGGCAAACCAAGCATGCCATCGGAAAGATGAGATGATTTCGTTAGAAATCGATATAGAGATCACCGGAAACGGGTGCACGGATTGGATATGACGGGCAAAACAAGAATGGTGAGAAACCTACGATAACAACATGAAGAAACCAAGCCATGCATGTGTGCAAACTACAACATAGCACAAGACAAATAAATATGCACATGGAAGACAACACATAACCATGATGCAAAAAGACATGATCACAAACTTGCCCAAATGCAAAAACCAATGACACCACTGAGTTGGTGGGATTTTTCTACCCCAACAACATATATAATATGTTAGGGTTGCATTAGGGAAAACATCACAAAGCAATAAGTGTAAACCTGCCTAAAAAGGAAGTAGGCAGAATAGGCAATTTCCAGATTTGGAAATGTCCAGATTGGACTTGCCCAAAACAGCAATGGAATCAAACCAGATATGGAAACTAGGGAAAAGAAATAAAATATGCACAGAGGAGGCTGACAGGGTAGGCCCTTGTCATAGAGACAGAGGTGAAACAGCTTAAAAGGGAAGAAAAGAGCCCTGTGGGGATTCAACCCGGTCTCCTGGTGGAAACCCTCCCCTGCTACCACTGGGCTGGTGTGCGGTGGTGACAAAGGAGGAGGCCTCGGGGCTTAACTCATCAAGATGCAGAGGGAACGCACGGAGAAAACTAAAACAGAAAACAAAAAGGGGGAGTGGCGCGCCTTGGGTTCGAACCCAGGTCGCCGCGGTGGAAGAGCGGGCAGTCGACCAGCTCGACTAGGGAAGGAGTTCGACAAGATCGCCAAGGTGGCCACTTGACTAATCTACCAGGCTGAACTAAAAGCAGAGGAGAACACCGATCTCCGCGAGACAACGGCGCTCTGTGGCTCTGCGCCTCGGACAAGGCTGGATGCGCACGGGAGCACCACGGGACCAAGATGGAACAAGCCGAGCGTGGCTAGGGCAACTACGCTGCAGGGCACTACTCAACCCAAAACTGCTATCACACCGAGCATGGCGAAGCGCGACGAAGACACGGGCCGGACCCTACACTACGGCGAACTAACGGCGATGTGGAGGAGCAGGAGGAAGAGGGTATACCTCCTTACCCTAGGACACGGAAACCGCGATGGGGACGGCCGACGGCGACGGATCGACCTCAAGATCGCCGGATTTCTGGCCGAGAAGAAGACAGAGCAGGCGTCGTCGGACTTGACGAACCGGCCTCCGTAGTCGACGTCGCGGTCGTAGTCGACGACGAGGAAGTAGTTGTACAAGGGCCGCCGGGTCGGGGTGGCCGGAGAGCACGCCGGCGACGTGGCGCGCTCCCAGATGCGCCCGGGACCGAGCGGGGCGGCGATTCGGGTGGAAATCTCACCTGGCGGCGGCGGCGAGAGGGAGAGGGGAACCCTAGGGTTCGATCTTGACGCGGAGGGGGATAAGAAGGGGGCTAGGGCGACGGAGACGTGCTCGTGCTCTCTCGTGCTCCGGGGTCCCCATGGCGATGGCGACGAGAGGGAGAGAAAAGGCGGGTGCGGAGCACCGGGCGCTCGCTGCCAGGCGGGGCCGGTGCTGCCACGTGGAAGGGGGCTAGCGGGGGTATGAGCGGGCGCGGGTGAGCGAAGACAGAGAGAGGCAACCGGCGCGGGCTGGCACGCCTGCTCCCCTGGGCTGCGGCTGCTGGGGAGCTGGGCGGCTCGGGAGGCCGAGGCCCATGTGGAGAGGAGTGGCTGGGCTGCCACTGCAGCTGCTGCCCTCTTTTCCTTTTTCCTTTTTAGAAATAAAAAGGGAGAGAAAAGAAAGTGCAGAAAGAAAAGAAAAGATTTAGAGTGAAAGGAAAATATCCCCACACTCCTGGAATTTTCCTCTATTTAAATAAAATGTAATGGACATTTTTAAAGGTAGAAAAAAATAATGCAAGTTTGAAAATGCTTCAAACTTGTGCCATTTTTGAACCTGACCATAACATCTTTAAATGAGGAAATATTTGGCAGGGAGGTTTAGTGCAACCAGCAAGATTATTAGGGAAAGATGAACATTAATTGAAGGAGGGAAATATATGACATTTGAAAGAGAAGGAAGTAGAGGGAAGGAGGGGATGGTAATGCAAGTGAGGATGGCATATGCAACCACATGACATGCAAGGGGAAAAACCACAACCATATGACATGTAAAAGAACACCACATCCACATGATAAGAAGGGAATGCAAAAATGACAATAGGCACAAATGCAATATGGCAAAAGCAAAACAAAGAAAAAGAAAACCCACATGACCAAAACAACAAGAGACCAAACATGACAAGAACCCACAAGAATTGGATGAGGTCAAATTGATATATTGCCCAAAAAGGGGAAGTTTTACATCCAGGGTGTTACACAAGGGACACGATGCTTTTACCCAGGTTCGGGCCCTCTCGATGGAGGTAAAACCCTACTCCTGCTTGATTAATATTGATGATACGGGCAGTACAAGAGTAGATCTACCACGAGATCAGAGAGGCTAAACCCTAGAAGCTAGCCTATGGTATGATTGTTGTTCGTCCTACGGACTAAAACCCTCCGGTTTATATAGACACCGGAGAGGGTTAGGGTTACATAGAGTCGGTTACAAATGGGAGGAGATCTACATACCCGTATCGCCAAGCTTGCCTTCCACGCCAATGAAAGTCCCATCCGGACACGGGACGAAGTCTTCAATCTTGTATCTTCATAGTCCAAGAGTCCGGCCATCCGGACTCCCCCTAATCCAGGACTCCCTCAACTACACTTCGCTGCGAGCCAATATTTTACACGGGTAGTTTGAGTTTTGAAGTCAAACGAACGTGCGGCCCCACAATCTGGGTGCACTGGACAGCCTAGTCACGTGAACGGGTTTTCCTTCCCAGCATCTCGTGGCTCGCGTGCTCGCCCTAGCCGCACCTCGCTTGCAGCTTCCTCATCAGCTAGTAGTAGCATATTTAAACTAGCGCCTCCCAATTAAGCCCGAGGAGCCGGAAAAGCCTGGCGGGGCATTGGGAAGCTGTGCAATATGGCTCAGACTCTATTTAAAGTGTTGTACTACTAGTACTCAGTAGCTTGTGGTGTTGCACGATGGACTTCACTCCATTATCGGCTCTACTATAAAAGAAATTCCTCTTGACGTGTTTTTTTTTTGAAACGGAGGCAAAAGCTTTGCTTCATCTCATTCATAAAGAAGGAACTACTAACAAAGTTCGACGAGATCCATTACACCTCCACAAATGGAAGCGAAAAGCCTAGTCTCATTGTATCAAATAACTCAAATGTTACGCCCTCATGAGACCGTAGTAACCGTCGCTGATAAATAGGCTGCTAGTGTGTGCGTGAGAGGAGCGGCTGAGTAGGCCAGCTACTCCTACATGAGAGGAGCGGCTGAATATAGCACCGAGAGTACCCACTAGGCCACTACGCAGTGTACTTCCCTGCATTGATAGTACAGCGATGGTTCTAGAGAACGAGAGTACCCTCCACTTCCAAGCTGTAGCTCCTTGGCCCCGAGATTCAAGAGTTCAAAACTGGTGCACTATACTAGACTAGACTAGACTAGAAGTACAAGACATCGCACTAATACTCAGTAGTTGAGAAAAGTAGTCTTGGTACTCCTACAAGACGCAAGTAACGCACTCTCCATCACATAATGTAAGAGCATGGTTAATAGTACAACTAGCTGCTGGCTATAAGCCAGTGCCATGTCATCTATAGTCCATCTTATAGCCAACATGTACAATAGTAGATCAAAAAAGTATACTACTTTTTTATTATGTGGCCCACCTTTTATTCTCACATAGTGCCTAGGAGCACGTGCTAGAGCTGGCTCTTCACGAAGAGCCCGCTTACCTTCTCTCTCCTCTTCTCTTTCCTCCAACTAAGCAGTAAATATACTGGTTTATTCCTTATAGCCGGTGACTCAGCTCTATTGTACTTGTTTAAGACGTTTTTGACACTAGTTGGCGTGTACAAAAAATGGCAAAAACATAACCAAAATTTCTTAATCCACCCCAAAAACTACTACCTAGTGCCAAAAATTTCTTGCTAGTGCTATTATTTACAGTATAATGCAATCCCATAATGTTCCATAATGCTAGTACTAGTAGTAAATAATAACCTCACCCCTTCTCTGAGGAACGATCTACAGTTGGAAGGGACGAGGCCCTGCGGTTACTACGCTCTTATCTCCTCCTCGCCAGTTCCAGTTCGTCGCTGCTCCCATGGGTTCGCCAGGCGGTTCTCCTCCTCGTCGGGGCTGGGAGACCTTGGACGACGATCCTCTGGGAGAAATCGCACGCCACTCCAACGTCCTCACTGCCGCAAGACTCGGTGCTTCCTGCACCAACTTTTTCAAGACGCTGCTTAAACAGGTTTGGGAAAAGGCCATGCCTGTTGGTCTTCCATGCGTCCTCGAGGAGAAGGTTCTTCTATGGGCCAATCCTTCGAATAGTCCACCGCTCCCTGGCCATGGTTGCACCTTGACTCCGATAGAGTTGCCGACGTTGAGAGGTAGTCGGATTTTGTCCGATGAGCAGGTCAGTAATGGAGTTTGATCATGTAGTACTTAGTTATTGTCTTATATATAGGTCTGGGTCGGTGCCAACGGAGATTGGCTTGCATACCTCCGGCCGGATACCACCATCATTTTGCACAACATCCACAGCAGTGTGGACGTTCTGGTAGACCCCTTCTCCACCATTGGGATCGGCCTTCCGGACTGGCTGGGCTTAAATACGTATGATGATGCCTACATGAGATTGAAGAAGATAGCAATTGCGGACCCGCCGACAAAGCGACGCGGCTACGACGATTACTATCTTGTCGCGGTGTTCGACATAAGGATTGCCATCAATGCAAGACGCAGTAACGGCAGAGGCTGGCGCATGTTGGCGGCGGCAGATTTGTACCCCTACATGTTGAAGATGCCGTGCGCCATCTAGGCCAAGATCTTCGCGGTGACAAGCCAGGACTTGTTTCATTTGGTTGCCATCCTACGGACGGGAGATTACAAACGGAATGCAAAACCATCATTTGCATCCCTAACGGTACTCCATTATTTTTGCAGGACCGGTCATCCCCGATCAAAATAAGATCGCCGATCCTGGATGTGCATTTGCATCCGCGATTCGGTCTAACCTGGAACCTTGTAGCTGACTTTGGCATATTGGGATCAACTATCTTAGCAGTCGTTACCCATGGTACCACTAATGTGCAACATGGTCACACAATCTACCACGATCGGACCGTCACCATCTACCCAGCTATTCCATTTTTTAACCCTCTCGCCTTCTCTTTCATTGTTGTACTAGTAGTATACTTAGTACTACTAGTAGGAGTACTTTTTACCTTGGAGGACGCCTATAGCTAGCTGGGCCCTTGAAGACTTGAACCCAGTAACTGCCACCATTTTTGTTTTTCCATGTCTTACTATCTCATCCATGTAGCCAAGAGTGGCTATATATAATAAGTCGGTTATTTTACTTCCTCTATACTGGAGTAGTACTATTTGCTGCAGAGTATTACTGACCGCCATATTTGAGCACAACATTATTATGCATGGACCTTGACTATGTACGTCACCATGTGTCAAGATCTGGGATGCCGCGTGTACCAGATGAACGGCGCCGAGTTCGACCCCCGTGATGCTACGTGGGTGCCGAGGAACACTCTTGGAGAGTACTCGCTTTTCATCGGGGACAGCTACCCCATTGTGAAGCGTATGCCACCTTCCGTGCACGACACGGAAGGCATGCCGTTCATGAAGCATGGTGGTGTCTTCATTGCGCACCGCCGGTTGAACGACATGCTGGGACACGCTATCCCTGATTTATATCGCTTCAGCTTGGATGAGTCTCCATCGTGTGGAACCGGACTAGAAAGCTGCGACAATAATTCCCGTTGCCCACCGCTATGGATCGTGCCATCCATGACGAACACATGGGACTGGAACCTGGAGGAGGACATGCATGTAGCCCATCTATAACGTGTAAGTGGAGTACGTTAATTGTGAACGGTAGCGCTGTGAATATATGTAGACTAGTCGTGCACAAATTTATCACATGAATTGGAGATGAACTTGTGTGGCATACTGGCATTTGTCCTTTAGAATTTATTACTAGTAAATGTGTTATGTGTACGTGCAACTTGTGTGGTTGTTGCACGGGCTCCAACACTCTCTTTGAGAAAAAAAGGTGGCACATCTTTGGATATCCGTGACGTGGCGGCATCATACAGTAGCATCGTTCGTTATAGTTGTAGTACACTCCTACTAGGATGACAACTCCTATAAGACCTTGCGCTTGGCTCTTTGCCTCTTCGGGAGGTTCAACAGTTCGTACTCGTGTGAACCTTGCACTTGCCTCTTCGCCTCTTCGGAAGGTCCAACAATGATGATACTACAGTACAATATGCGTCTAGCAATCTGACACCGATTGAACTGCTGCACGTCCACCGCGAGGTCGAGGGCGAGGGCGAGGGCGAGGGAGAGGAAGAGGGAGAGGGCACTGTAGTCAAAACCCTCTCCTTGTCCTGCGAACCACCATGCGCGTGGGCGAGGGAGAGGCGTAGTAAGCAAGCTTCTCCTCGTTCGGCGAGTTGACGGGACACATCAAAGCAGTACTAGTACTTGTAGTAGTCCATACTGGGTCCTTTCCGATTAATATGGCTTAATTTGAAACGAGAAAAATACACTGGCGGTCAACATATGTAACAATACGCTCTTTACGGTCACTATATATAGTTTTGCGTCGATTATACGATCACTAGCTCATCGTAGAGCACCGTATTGCACCCTACTGACCGGCCACATAGTCGACGTGGCACTTTGTTGACTGGTTAAATTGTCACCTGGTTTCGGGTCCCACCGCCGGTTGGAGCAAAGAAATCAGTTAAACAAAACTTTACGCAGGCGCCACACGAGTCCAACTCTTGCGCCCGAACCGCCCTGGCTGTGTATGTGAGTGCATGCACGTGTCCTCCCTCGGCCTTCCAACAAAGAGTATAGATCGGCTATAAAACAAAGAGTGTAGTAGTACATGATGTACATCTACACTTCCAATGCATCTAGCCATTAATCTAAATCGATATTGATTGACTAATGCACCAACTTGTGTTGTAGGTATAGGCTACATGTCTATCCTTAATTACAGCATGCAACGACCTTAATTTAATCTTCTTATCTCAATGGTCGTATGCACACATAAGTCTGCTACTTTTGGGCGTTAATTATACCCTGGTCAATGTGTAAATCTCTAAATGTACAGTCTTTCACGGACGTAGGGAGTAGGTTGAGCACTTGAGCGTGAGCGTGTGTGTTGCGTCGTGTGTTGTGTGCCGCATGGGGTGCGTGAGTGTTGCGTGCGTCCATGTGGAGTACGTGTGAGTGTTGCATGTTGCATGCATGCATGCATGCATGGGGCTTACTCCCTCCCATTGACATGTTCATATTTCAAACTTCCTCTGTTCCCTCCATATGGTGATACTCCCTCTGTTCCCAAATACTCCATTACGGAGTAAAAGCCTCCCTCTGTTCCCAAATACATAGTATTTGTCTTTCTACAGATTTCAACAAGTGACTAGGTACGGAGCAAAATGAGTGAAGTGAGCGTAGAGGCATAGGGATACTGTAGAAAGGTAATTCTCGCGATCCATCATTCCCCATCTCGGTCAGAGAGAACTATTCAACTAGTCTTCACAGTGAAGTGACAATACACGCTGCAGCAGATGGGACACGTAATTAATAAGTTGAACCAACGTGTTGGTGTTACTAAATCAGCCTTACCCAGTACTGCCATCATGTTTGCCAGTAGAGCATGCTTCCCCAAATACGCCTATGCACCTGTGTCCTCCATTAACTGACATATGGGCCCTCTTGTGGTAGACCCACATAGCATCAGTGTAACTATTTACACTCCAGAGGACGGTGCCTATATCCTGGTAGTAGTACTAGTAGAATTGAGATTTAATGCACTTTCTTCCCCGTCTTCCACTCTTCTTCCTCCTCTCTTCTTCTTCCTCCTCTCTTCCCCATCGTCGGTCCGACACCATTTACCCCGCTCCATCGCCGCCCGCGCCGCGCCATCTTCCTTGGTAGCTCGCGCGTACCATATCCCCCCACTCAATGGTCGACCACACGAGGAGAAGCTTCTTCGCTCGCCCACCCGAATCCACTTCCCCGCTGGCTCGTAGGCACCGAAAACCCCAATTGCAGAACCGACTGACACGCAGAGCCGTGATTGGAATTCCCTCCCCGATGTTCTCTTGGAGCAGATCTTTAGTTGTATGGACCTACTCAGCACCGTCCGTCTGGCCGCATGCTCGGTGTCTTTGTACCGTCTACTTGTCTGCAACCGGCCGGCTCTTTTCAAGACACCCTGCTTGCTGACGCCCGATCCTCGCAGGTGGCCCAGACACCGACTTGACGATCCTACGGAGGTTGCCGTGGTGCCCCTCGACATGCTACCACTACCGCCCACATGTCCTTCATGTGCGGCCACTACTAGGCGGGCATGAAGGCCAATCGATCGCCCTCATCCACCGCACGGTAGCCCGTGGCGCCTCGTGGATATCTACACCCAGCAAGAGATCACCTTCCATCGTTGGATACCGCCGACATCGAGCCTCGCGCCCGACGGACACTCCCGCCTACTACGCACGAGACGCGTCAAGCTTTTGGCTCGACCTCTGCTTGCGTAAAGTTGTAATCATGAAGTGCCCACACCATCGTAAGACTACATGGATTACAAGCTCATTGCCTTGTTCAACATGGGATTAGTCTATCTGGAATCCGGTCGCCATACATGGTTATGGCTCATCATCAATCCTGTTGAGGCAACATTTCTGTCTGATGTTATAGTGCACAATGGCATCGTTTACGCGGTCGACACACAGATTGGCTGCATATACTGGTGGAATCTACCGTCGTGTAATTGTTCTATCTCATCTCATCTTTACCTTATGAATACGACTGCCTGTTCATTTGTTACAAATTTAGAATGCATAGCATGTCTATAACCACATCATTGCTATATGTTCCTCTCATTTCCTAGATTTTTATGACCACACATGTTATTGTTAGAGTTGATATGAGAACAATTGGCATCTAATGATTGTTAGAATACATATTATGAGCATAACATCATGATTGCTATATGTTACTCTCGTTTACTAGATTTTTATAACAACGCATGTTATTGCTTAGAGTTGATATGAGAATAGTAGTAGTAAGTGATATGGTAGAATATGAGTAGGCGCTGTCATAGTTGTTTTCCTCTCATTGTTACATGATGTTTGAACCATGACATGTTGCTATAATATGAAAGCCATTGGCTTATTTTTTTAACTTGGGGTATGATTATGACCACGGCATTGCAATTCTCTGTCTATGATATGTGTCACTGTTATAATAATCTTAATTCCACACATACTCGAACATGATTGTTTATTTTTGTCCTTTGGTCTCCAATTTGAATTGTTGCAGCAGACGAATGCGCTGGCCTTCATGATTCCGGACTGGAATCATACCAGCCGATGGGTGATGGTTTATCGCTCGTTCAGCTGACGGCGGTCATTTGATGCTCATTCGCACATACCAAATTGACCAAACCATTACATCAAACCACATGCAGTACAATGCATGGGGCGTTCATGACATTGATGGCTATGGCTGCTTCGTGTTCGAGAAAGATCCCAGCTACGTTGGGCCAGGCGTATTCAACTGGAGGTGGGTTTACAGCCTCGGCAACCACTCCTTGTTCCTGGGCTCAATTATCCGATCATCCAACCAATCATCGATCATATCACCGGCGATGATTACTGTGCTATGCAACTTCCATTCGCGAGGGGGGCTGTGTTTACACATCATACCATGGGTTTCATGAATCACCATATCTAGAGATTAAATCGACACAGCTTGTTGCCGTGTAATCTTGAGTGTGAAAGGCATCAAGCTTCCATGCGATGGATGGCTTTTGCAAACCCGACATGCGGCGATGTGGTTCATGCCAACAGCAAATATGCACAACTTGATTCTTGCCGATATCTAGATCGAGCCATGTATTCTCGCTGTCAGTACGACACTCTTTTGTTGGATATTATGTATTGTTGTTAGTTCAAGCACTCCTCTGGTTTGAAGGTTAGATACATTCCTCGGGATCAAGTGCATCCTAACTCACCTGCATAGGATGTACCGATAATGATGATGGAGATCTTTGTGCGAAGCCATATATATACATAATATATCGATTAGGCTTCAAGTGCGTATTTGTTAGTTAAACCTATGTATAAATTGTGACACTAAATACGACTAGTAAGTAGTACAAGAGCATACTAGATATCGCCGGTCAAATTATTCATCATGTCCACACATTGAATTGATGTGACAACTTGCTGCGCGTGAGGTGACACAAGAATCCCGGTGGCGTGTTCGGGTATTCCGTACTTCATATTTGGAGTACCACGTATCTATCGAAATCTTTTTTTTCGAAACGGAGGCAAAAGATTTGCCTCATCCATTAAATAAGAGGAGAATAGAGTTTAGAGTTTTTACAAGCGCCCTTGCAAAACGGCATGGCAATTACTCTCGTATAACCGTCAAGAAACGCGAAGTTTTACTCGTCAAAATCTTTCATCATTCACTTAAAACAGTCGATTGGTCATACATTGAGTACCATATAACTGGAATTACCGATGCAAGTCGAAGAAGGATTGGCCGGTGCTGCCGGCTAGCGTCAAGTTTTCGATCCCACGGATCAGGAGCTGATCGGGCACCTTGAGACCAAAGTGAGTGTTGACAGCGCGATATTTCAGTCTCTCATCGATTTGTTCATACCAACCACCGACATCGAGCACGGCATATGCTACACCCAACCTGAGAAACTTCCAGGTAAGACACCGATCGGCCGTCTACTTGCACAAACATATTCCTTTGTTTATAGCTCTATTTTTCTTTTTAGACGCAGACTTGGTGAAACAATTACAATTTGACAGTTAATAAAAAGTGAAACAAGTGACTACAACATGCCAAAGATGTTATGAAAATGCCAACTAGGTACACTAAAACCTGTATTCCACAATACCGCAGGTATCACACCGAGTGGCCTAAGGAAGCATTTCTTCCAACAAGCAAATCCAGGCGTGCTCAAAAGGCACGTGGACGCCGCAAGATACTGATCAGAGTGCGGCACGCACGCCGATGTGGCACAAGATCGGCAATACCTTGCCTGTGATGGTCAACGGCCGCGAAGGGCAGCAAAAAGGTTCGGTGCTGCACACCAACAAGAACTTCACCAGCAAAGGACCAATCGGGTGATGCACCAGTACCACATCGGGACTGGAGCAAGAGAAGGAGCGGAGCTGGTCCTCTGCAAGATTTTCTACCGAGCGAACACTAGGGCCGTGGAGTAGTTTGGTATTGGTAGTTGTACTACCTTGTCGTCCGCAAGTTGGTATTGTTGTTAACGATCTTTTGGTATGAACTTGCATTTTCTTCCAACCATCATGCCGAGGGTCGACGTGGATATAAAGCTGAATCATTTGTTTCAAACGAATTCTCGTCACCTGATTTTTATTTGATGGGTAGCATAAGCACCCGCCGCTCAATTCAGTTCTGCAGTTTTTTCAAACAAGTGCATGCACTTATTATTACGATAAAAAACAATATCCGTGCTGCCCCGCTTATCGATGCATGCTTGTAGAATTCTCTCGCTTATTGAGCACATATATTGTTTTTTCAGCTCGAGCAAGTTTCAACTGGGCTGTAGACTGACCAGGGTTTGTTTTGTTTTTAACAGGCCCAGCCCATGACGACAACGGGGCACAAAGATCCAGCAGGTATCTCATGGCCTCTCGCCCGCCAAATATTAGTTATATTTTGTCTTACAACATCGCAGCAGTTTTGTTCTTGAATCAAACACATAGCCCAGTTCTATTTTCCTCTTGAAACGCATGTCCTACATCCGCTTTTCTAATCTCTACCTATAGTTTTACTAGTTCATATACACGTATCATTATATTGAAAACACATAAAATTCCCTTTTCATATTTACATCCTTATTTTTGTTGTTTATTCCCACCCAGTAGCTGATTTTTTACCTTTGGTTTTCCTTAAACCAACTCAATTGTCCCACGCCTTATTTTCTTACAAAACAAAATGATTTTTGGCAAATCAATAAGTTCTTAAAAAATGTTTATCATTTCGGGATTACACCAGTTTGGACTCCACCAAATATGCAAAATAAGGTTGAACTTTTGACCGTGGTCTGGGCAGAAAATGGGCTGTAATAAATTACTTAAGAATTAGCAAATGGGTTGCAAATTATAAAAATAGCAAATGGGCTGCAAATTGTAAAAGATAGCAAATGGGCTTTATGTTGTATCGCCACAGATTTGGAGGCTGACTGGTGGGCCTACTAAGTTCATGCGTACACAAGGTTTCTTAAAAGAAACTTAGTCAACAATCGACTCTACTAAAGATCGGACCATTAGATGTCAATCTAATGGCAATCGTCTTCTTGATCTCGATCTTCCCGCCTCGGCCGCCCAAACCAGCGCCGCCGGAACCGCTTTGCTCCGCCTCCCGTGGGGCGGGCAAGGTTGCCGGGCAGGCCTCACGGCCCCATCATACTCGCATCCCCGGCCTGTCTATCCTCTACGCACCCACACCTCCTGTTATTTTCCGGCGACGGCAACCGAACGAGTCAACCCTCGTACTCTCCACCGCGTGGGCAGCCACTGTCGTGTCTTCACCGGCTCCCTGTCGTTCCCTTTATAGACCTCGCCGTCGTCCACCACCCTGGTGCTCTCGGCGCGGCGTGGTCAACGATGTCCATCCACCGGCCATAGTGCTTCTTCAACCTCTGGTCTTCTTGCTCCAGCTGCCCAAACCAGCCGGTCATGCCGCGCGCTCCTGCCTCCCGTGGCCGGCTGTGATGCCGCGGAGGCCTCACCGCCCCGTACTACTCCCACCGCTGGCCAGGCCATCCCTCTACTCACCCACACCCCCTGTTATTCTGCGGCGACGGCAGCCGAACCAGTGAACCCTCGTACTCCTCTCTGCGCGGGCTACCACTGCTGCGTCTTCCCCGGCTCCACGTCGTCCCCTTCCTAGGCCTTGCCGTCGTCCAGACCACCGCCCTGGTGCTCTCGGCGCGGCCTGGTCAACGTGGTCAACGATCGACTTCCATCGAAAAGAGTATCAGACGTGGAGAGGCCGATACTGGGTCCAGCGGCCGCAAGGAAGTGCCTCCTTATTACGCGCAAAATAATTATTCCTCCACCGACAGCGAGGGACCCACCGGACGGGCCACCATATTTCGTGAAAAACGCTTCCCCGACGCTGGGACCCACCGGAAGGGCCAGCGATTTCACAAAAAACATTCTCAGATCTTGTCATCTCGGACCCACGGAAGTGCCTCCTTATTACGCACAAAAAATGAATACTCCCCCGCTAGCTGGGACCCACCATGGTGGAGGCTGATTTATGGGCCTACTAAGTTGATGGGACGGGGCCTTTGTCAACTTTAGTCAATATGAATGATTCTAGCTCCAAAGGATGTGATGATGGCCATCCAACGTCAGTAGTGCTTCTTCAACCTCTGGTGTTCTTGCTCCGCTACCAAAGCAGCGCCGGTCGTGCCGCATGCTCCTGCCTCCCGTGGCCAGCTATGCTGCCGCTGGAGGCCTCACCGCCCTACTATTCCCACGGCTGGCCAGGCCTGCGGCGGCGGCAAGCCTCAAACCGCAACCGAACCGGTGAACCCTTGTACTCCTCTCCGCTGGCTTCCACCGCCGCTGTCTTCCCCGCTCCCGTCGTCCCTTCCTAGGCCTCGCCGTCGTCCACCGCCATGGTGCTCTTGGCCTTGGCGTGGTCAATGTGGTCAACGACCGACTTCCATCGGAAGAGTATCAGACGTGGAGAGGTCGATACTGGGCCACGGCAGCCGCAAGGAAGTGCCTCCTTATTACGCTGAAAATATTTATTCCTCCACTGACAGCGAGGGACCCACCGGACGGGTCACTAGTATTTCGCGAAAAAACGCTTTCTCCCGATCGCTGGGACCAATAGGACGGGCCACCGATTTCGCAAAAAACGTCCCCCATTGTCACTCGGACCCACCGAAGTGCCTCCTTATTACGCACAAAAATGAATACCCCTCGCTAGCTGGGACCAACCTTGGTGGGAGGCCGACTTTGGGCCTACTAAGTTGACTGGGACGGAGGCCTTTGTCAACTTTAGTCAATATATGAACGATTCTAGCTCCAGTGACCGTACGATGTCCATCCAACGGCCGTAGTGCTTCTTCAACCTCTGGTCTTCTTGCTCCAGCCGCCCAAAGCAGCGCCGGTCGTGCCGCCTGCTCCTGCCGCCCGTGGACGGCTGTGATGCCGCGGAGGCCTCACCACCCCTACTACTCCCACCGCTGGCCAGGCCATCCCTCTACGCACCCACACCCCCTGTTATTCCGAGGCGACGGCAGCCTCACACCGCAGCCGAACGAGTGAACCCTCATACTCCTCTACGCGTGGGCATCCACTGCCGCGTCTTCCCTGGCTCCGCGTCGTCCCCTTCCTAGGCCTCGCCGTCGTCCACCTCCCTGGTCCTCTCGGCGCAGCGTGGTCAACGTGGTCAAGGATTCCATCGGACGTAGACTATACGTGGAGAGGCTGACAGCTGGGTCCACGACCGCAGCAAGGAAGTGCCTCCTTATTACGCGCAAAAAAATTATTCCTCCACCTGACAGCGGGGACCCACCGGACGGGCCACCGTATTTAGCAAAAAAACGTTTCCCCCTGTCAGCTGGGACCCACCAATTACATCTTCACACGCAAGGAAGTGCGTCCGAAAAAAACGATTCGCCCCCCTGACTGCTGGGACCCACCAGCTACATCGTTGCATGCAAGGAAGTGCCTGACAGTCGGGACCCACCTGGTCGAAGCGTACGTAGTGTTGTTATTCTGGTCGCGAACGTGTACGTACATATATACTAGTGGATGTAGAGGCACGCACGTGTCGTAGTAGAGGCGCGCACGTAGCATGTACACGTACTTACAGCGGCGAGGGTGCAAGAAAGAAAATATGGCCACGTACGTACATACGGGCAGGGTCTCTAACGCCTATCGCGCATACGTACATGGCTGGGTCGGAACGGAGAAACAGCATCGTCGTCGTGTTCATGGGGAGCCAACCAGTAGGGTCGAAACGGAATGCATGGTCGTGTTCATCGGGAGGGCTTGGACGGAACAGGCGATGGAAACGAGGCCTGGCGTACCGCACAACGGAGGAAACGGCCTTGTGTTCGACCGGCCACGTTCGAAACGGGGTCCTGTTCATCGGGAGGGGCCTGGCGTACCGCAAAACGGAGGAAACGGACCTCCTACGGTCGAAATGGGGGTCCTGTTGATCGGGAGGGGTGTGGCGTACTGCAAAACAGAGGAAACGGACCTCCTACGGTCGAAACGGGGGTCCTGTTGATCGGGAGGGGTGTGGCGTACCGCAAAACAGATGAAACGGACTTGTGTTGGAGCGCTACGGTCAAACGGGGGGGGGGAGGGAGGGGTGTGGCGCATCGCAAAACGGACTCCACGGATACTGCTCATCTCCACCGCCGACCTCCTCCAGCCTCCACGGGCTATCGCCGACCTCCTCCAGCCTCCACGGGCTATCGCCGACCTCCTCCGGCCTCCACGGGCTCCTGCTCATCTAGCCTCCACCGCCGCTACTCCACCGCCACTGCTCAACCACCCTCCACACGGGCACCCTCCACCGTCTCTGCTCATCCAGCCCTCCACACCACGGGTCATGTTCAACCACCCTCCACGACCACCCCTCCACCGCTCACTGCTCATCAAGCCGCCCACACCACGGGTCATGTTCAACCACCCTCCACGACCACCCTCCACCGTCATCGCTCATCCAGCCCTCCACACCACGGGTTCCTGCTCATCCAGAGGCAACGCCACCGCCATCGCTCATCCAACCCCCGCAATGCTCACTGCTCATCCCAAAGGCAACATCGATCGGCTTGATTAGCAGCAGAGCGGCGAATCGCCCATCCGGTTCGATTAACAGCCATCGATTGATCGTGCGGGTTCAAGAACGCGAGCGTAACTGCGGTGCAATCGCCGGGTTCGATTAGAGCCCAACGCCTCGCTTCGGCTTGATTATAGCTAACGCCGCACACACGCTGCAGCGTACATACAAGAGAACGCAGACGCCCGCCCGACCTCCCACCGTAACCGACAACTCCCCGAAATTTTTCTCTCCCTCGCTTCTACCACGGTTCTTTCCATCATGGACGGCCCAAAGAATGTCATGCAGCTGCGTCTCTGGCCCGCCCAGGACGAATAGCCCATTTTCTGTCATGACTTTTTGTCATAGAAGTAGGAGCCCACCACATCTATGATGATACCGGGTTTTGTCACAATTATCATCATAGAAGTGTCATATGTATGACAGAAAAAAAATTCGTTCGGCCCAAAATGTCACGGATGTGTCTTTTTTTTTGTAGTGCTACTTACTATCTGTAGCACGTGTCTGTGACCCGCGGTACTAATATTAATTTGAAAAACCAAAAAAAAAATCTCGACCCTATGCGTGCCGTCAATCGTGCAAGGAGATCTCGGCCGTGACACGCGCCTCGTGGAAGCCGTCGAGGGTGGCTGCGGAGGCCCACCTGGCGTGGGCCATGAGCTGGAGGACCTGGATCTTGGCATCGTGCGTGGGGAGCAGCACCTCGCAGCGGTCGTCGCCGTTGAGGTCGGCGGCGGGAGGCGGTCCACGTCGTGCTTGATCGGGAACCCGTCGTCCGACAGGTGGTACTACGCCTCCCGAAATGAGAAGTCGCCCTCGTGCTGCCGGAGGAGGAGGGGATGGGTCAGCTAGGATTTCAAATCGAATCAGAGAGGGGGAGGAGGAGGAGGGCTGACCCGGAGGGAGAAGAAGACGGTGAAGGCGGCGAGGAGGAGGATGCCGAGGTCGCGCTTCCACATCTTGGCGGCAGCGAGGAGCTCAGGCGACCGCCCACCGGAGGGATCTCGGAGAGGGAGGGGGAAGAAAGCAGAGTGTACCAGCGGCGGCCACCGCTTGAGTACGAGGGAGAGAGGAGGAAAGTGAGAGAGGGGGAAAGTGAGGAGAGAGGAGGGATTCGGCCGTGGATATGGGGATTTCACCTACCTCGTACTTAGTAGTAGCGAGGGGTATAAAAGCGCGCTACTACTATCAACTTAGTAGTAGCGCGGGTTTGTACCCCTCGCTACTACTATGGCATGTCCCGGGAGAGCACGGTAGAGACCGCTTAGTAGTAGCACGGGTTAAAAACCCGCACTACTAGTATCAACTTAGTAGTAGCGAGGGGTAAAAACCCGCGCTACTAGTAAGTATCAGTAGCAAGGGTTATAAACCCTCGCTACTAGTAAGCGTTGGCCTATAAGCTTTTCCCTAGTAGTGGCTGTGAAAGTTGTACGTCTGGTCGGAGCAGCTTGGTATTTAAACCAAAGGACACACAGTCCTTACTGTATTCTCCTTGAGATAAGGTCATACATACCTCACCCAATCACTCGAGGTAAGTCTTCAAGGTGAATTCCAAACCTTCGCAGACTTGGTCACCCGGCAATCCACAATTGACCATGACGCCTAACCGTCTGGAAGATGCACAATCTTCAAAGGTAACAAGCGTCGGTTCCACACAGGAAAAATCTCTTCAGTGATGCTCTATCACTTTGGGTTTTAGGTGTTGGGGTTTTTGGGTTTTCCTCACTGATGATTTTCGCTCAAAGTCCTCGGAGGATGGGATACTCTAAATGAAAAGTGTTAGCTTCTCCCGGAGCAGCCAACCAACTAGTGGTTGAGGGGGGTGATACGTCAATTTTGCATCATGTTTACCTACTATTATTTATAATGTTTTTATGAATAACAATGCTTTTTGGAGTAATTCTAATGCGTTTTTCTCTCATAATATGCAAGGTTCATACAAAGAGGGAGAATACCGGCAGCTAGAATTCTGGACCTGAAAAAGCTACGTCAGGCCACCTACTCTGCACATCTCCAAATGATCTGAAACTTCACAAGGAATTTTTATGGAATATATAAGAATTATTGGAGCAAATAACTACCAGAAGGGGGCCCACCAGGTGGGCAGAACCCACCTCGGTCCGCCCGGGAGCCCAGACGCCCCTAGTGGGTTGTGCCCTCCTCGGCCCACCTTCGGTGCCCCTTTTTTGGTATATAAGACATTTTGACCTAGAAAAAAATGAGGAGAGGACTTTCGGGACGAAGCGCCGCCGTCTCGAGGCAGAACTTTGGCAGGAGCACTTTTGCCCTCCGGTGGAGCGATTCCGCCGGGGGAACTTCCCTCCCGGAGGGGGAAATCATCGTCATCATCATCACCAACAACTCTTCCATCTTGGGGAGGGCAATATCCATCAACATATTCAACAACACCATCTCCTCTCAAAACCTAGTTCATCTCTTGTGTTCAATCTTTGTACCAGAACCTTAGATTGGTGCTTGTGGGTGACTAGTAGTGTTGATTACATCTTGTAGTCGATTACTATATGGTTTGTTTGGCGGAAGATTATATGTTGAGATCCATTATGCTATTTAATACCCCTCTTATCTTGAGCATGATTATCATTTGTGAGTAGTTACTTTTGTTCTTGAGGTCACGGGAGAAATCTTGTTACAAGTAATCATGTGACCTTGCATGTGTTTGATATTTTGATGGTATGTATGTTGTGATCCCCTTAGTGGTGTCATGTGAACGTCGAATACATGGCACTTCACCTTATTAGGGCCTAAGGGAATGCATTGTAGAGTAGTTATTAGATGATGGGTTGCGAGAGTGTCAGAAGCTTAAACCCTAGTTTATGCGCTACTTCGTAAGGGACTGATTTGGATCCAAAAGTTTAATGTTATGGTTAGATTTATTCTTAATACTTTTCTCGTAGTTGCGGATGCTTGCGAGGGGGTTAATCATAAGTAGGAGGTTTGTTCAAGTAAGAACAACACCTAAGCATCGGTCCACCCACATATAAAATTATCAAAGTAGCGAACACCAATCAAACCAACATGATGAAAGTGACTAGATGAAATTCCTGTGTACCCTCAAGAACGCTATGCTCATCATAAGAGACCGTTTTGGCATGTCCTTTGCCTGAAAAGGATTGGGCTACCTTGCTGCACTTTTGTTACCGTTACCGTTACTTGCTCGGTACAAATTATCTTGCTATCAAACTACTCGTTACTTACAATTTCAGTGCTTGCAGAGAATACCTTGCTGAAAACTACTTGTCATTTCCTTCTGCTCCTCGTTGGGTTCGACACTCTTACTTATCGAAAGGACTACGATTGATCCCCTATACTTGTGGGTCATCAGGGGGCGGTTATTTATAGTTGGGGAGCAGCCCGACATGATAAGACATAAATGCCATTCAATGATATGACCGTTAGGTGGATAAGATATTTGAGACAGCTGGCACATAGCACAAGAACCGTCGAAAATTTGAGCTCTCAAATTCCTCAGGGCTACATGTTCCTCACTTGTAGGCAATCCGCATTAGCGAATTCCTAACTCCTTAGTCAGAACAAATTCCTCAGAGACCATAAGATCTTCGTCTCTGTCACTAGAGAAATTGACTGAACTATATGAGATTTGCAAAGGCTTCACTCGAAGGATTGGGTAGGTGTAGGTTCCGAGATGAGCATCACTTGGAAATTTTTCCTTAGTTTTACCTCGACACCCTTTAACAGTACGGTGTTTCCTATGACTCAATAAAATAAAATGAAACTTCAAAAACAAAAGTCTTCACGCTTCATAGTCTTCGCATCAATATCAATATCAATATCTTAAAGGTCACACCAATTTCCTCATTTTTAAAGTCTTCAAGAAGTATCAAACTCCTCATAGATTTATTAGACCTGTGTACACTCACAAACACATTGGTCCTTAACCTATAAGTCTTCAATACACCAAAATCACTAAGGGGCACTAGAGTCACTTACAATCTCCCCCTTTTTGGTGATTGATGACAAATAGGTTAAGTTTTCAACAGGGATAAACATATGAAGTGTAAATACTGATATTGAGGAATTTGATTGCAAGATATAGAAGAACTCCCCCTGAAGATGTGGATATTTGAGCAATTTCTTTGGATTGCAAATGCACATTGTAGAATAAAATCATGGAGATCTCCCCCTATATCTTGTAATCCATACATGCATTTAACATATAATATGAAGAATTTGAAATGGATGATGGAAAATGGTGTCTGACAAAATTCAGCATGCGTGCATTAAGGTATTTGAGGAAATAAGCATGCAGAAGGCAGTTCAAAAGTATCAGACCACCATTAGACTTAAGTTTACAACTCAATCAACAAACACTTCAGAAAAGCGAGAGTTGTACTCAAAGAAAAAAAACAACCCATATATAAGACCCGCTTGAAGACTAACTCAAATTTCTCCCCCTTTGTCATCAAATGACCAAAAGGGACGAAAAGTGAGGATTAACGCCCCTGAAGAATATCATCATGAGGTCGATGGAGGAGCACCACAGTTGTTGGGGTCGTTTGTTGGAGTTGGGCACGCCGCAGTGTCGTCGAGATCCTCAGCTTCATTTGTCTCACACGATGAAGAAAATGAACTTGTGACCAACTAAGGAACTTTGACCTTCTTAAATTTCTTCGGGGGAGGATTTGACCACTCAAAGTTCTGTTGAAAGTCCATCTGCTTGAGGTCTTCATCACTGTAAAGATAAGAAAGTATGGCCCAAGTGCGATCGAAGATTTCATGCGCATAATAGTGATTCTTCCTCACAGTATTCTGAGTGATAGTCATGTTCTGAAGAATTGAGCCAACCTGACGCTTGACCCACTTGTGATTGTGATCGACCTTGTGATGAAGACTTAGAAGAAGCTCACGACCAGTCATCACTCGTGGAGCAGTGTCTTGAGGATTTTGCTTTGAGGCTTTACCGGCAGAATCTTGGGTGGCAGAGTCATCATTTGTGGAGTAAGATGCAGCCTTATGGAATTGACCATCCAATGGACGAGTGCCTTCATCAATAACAGCAGCTTTGCCTTTTTCATCAACTGAAGAAATAGTCCTTTTGAGGACTTCAATGGGAGGCAAAAAGCTGAGGTGATTCTGGAAATCATCCTTGTATGGAATTGAAGACCTGGTTCTGATGAATTTCATTATCCAAGGAGCATAGGGCTTCAATTCAGACAGCGACAGTGCAACATTAGCCAAAGTCCTCATGAACAAATCGTGATAGTTAATGGGAATCCAATGTATGATGTTGAACAGTAGATTCTTCATGATGCCAACAACTTCTTCTTCTTCAATGTTGTGGCCTTTGATTGGACTGAGGGTTTTGGTCAATATGTGATAGATGGTTCTTGGCACATACAACAAATCATTCACTAGGAAGGTGGTTCTTGGAGCTTGGCCAGGCCGCAAAGGCTTCATTAACACTTGCATGAGATGATTTAGAAGTTCAGGTTCTTCATACATAAACCTTGCGCCTTCAGCAGGAGGACTGACTATGATGGCATGAAGTAATTCAGAGGCCGGAGCTTTATAGTGAGTGTTTTCAGTCATCCAGTCTAGCACCCATGAATTGACATCAGCAACATTGCCAGTGAGATGCATGGTTGCATAGAACTGAAGAGTTAGCTCTTCATTCCAGTCACATATATCAACACAGAAATTTCAGAGCCCAGCTTCATGAAGAACATTGAGAATTGGTTGGAAGCACGAAATGGACTCCATATCCACATGAGGAATTTGACGGTGCTGAAATACCTTGTCCTTGTCAAATAGAACAGATGCATAGAAGTTCATCTGGCTTGTAGTCCAAAACCTCTTGCACCTTAGCCTTGCTGAGTCATATGGATTTGTATCAGTGAAGAAATGATGCTCATCAAACAAATCATCAGCCTTGAATTTTGGCCTCTTTTTATGAGGACTTTGAGGCTTGGGCTAAAGATTTGTAGTAGCAGGCCTCACAACTTCTTGAGTCACAACTTCAAGTACCTCAGACTGAGGAATTGAGGTAGCAGTTTCATCAGCAGCAGTCTGGTTCTCCAATTCTTCAGCCGTTGCAGCTGGAATTTCTTTAGGTATGGACTGGAGAGAGGTTGGACGTCCTTCAGACCCTGTGAATATTTCTTTAGTCTGCACAGGGGACTAAGTAATTGGATGCAGAGGTGTGGTCATTAGAGAGTTGGGGTGAAGATTTTTCCAATAGTCATCATTCAGCACAGGAGTTGTGGAGCTAATGTCCACATTTTCTTCAATTTCTTCAATGCCCGCCTCTTCTGAAGTGAACTGAGGCACATGCGATGATACCAATGGTGTGGAAATAGCATCTTCCACTTCTATTTCTTCATCCAACTGCTCTGAGGAAGCATCAGAAGGATTTTCTTCATCAGTGTCATCTGGAATGACATATTCTTCACCAAATAGAATGAGCTCCTTTGATGGTACTATTGAGATAGGAACAACATCAATTGGTTCAGTGAAAGAGCTCGTCAAAGCCCTCGATTTCTTGGGAGCTGAGGACTCTGCAGAGGTTGATGCTTTCCTCTTCTTTGCGGCTTCCTTCTCCGCAACCTTTGTTTTCTTCACTTCTGATGTAGAAGGAAGTGTGGTTTTATTCACCTTTGAATGTTTTGCTGGAGGAGTAGTTGAAGTTGGTGCAATTTCTTTAGACATGGCAGATTCTTCAGCTGGCCTGGGTTGTTCTTCAGGCGCAACACTGGTGGTTGCCCTGGCATTGTCTTCAGGAGCTGGAATTTCTTCAGCAGCCTGATTTTCATCAGCCGCGCTTGCAGTTTCTTCTGCATGCTGAGCAGATGCTTCAGCCTGAGGAATTTGCTGTTGCGATGTTGCTGCAACATCTGCCTTGAGGTTTTTGGCAATCTTGACAAATCTGACTTTGGCATCGAAACAATCTGCATGATATCTGTCAAATTCATCACCGAGGTCTCTGATCTCCTTCTGAATAGTGACAAGTTCTTCAGGAGCCAGTGTAAGGACGTTGTTCCTCAAAAATCGCTCCTTCTTATACTGGGCCTTCTTCGCTTGTCTGGCCTTCTGAAATTTCCATTTTTCTTCGCCTATGAAGGCAGTCAACATGTGACTTTGACCAAGAATCAGGATAAAGTCAGGGAGTGGAGTGTTGAGATCTTTGTGCCATATGTCAATGAAGTCGAGGATCTTCTTTGGATCCAACATAAGAGGCACAGAGCTTCCTTTGACTCTTGCAGCCCTTTCCAGTCTATCTTGAATGATTTGAGTCAGTTCTTCATCATCAGCTTGATCATCGTCATCAGATGGAACATGGAATGCCACTTACTTCTTGTGAGGACTTGGCCTCTTTCCATGTCTTGCCAAGTTGGACCACTTGAGGATTGTGGTTGAGCTAAGGAAGATGCAGATGCCCCTGAGGCAATAGAGAAGTCTGCTGTCCGCTGACACATTGCAAGGTGCATAGGTGTTGAGGACTTTGAGGCAGCTGCTGAGGATTCTAAAGCAACTAAGGGGCTTGGCACTGCACTTGAGGAAGTTTCTTGAGGAATTTGCCCCGAGAGCTTTGCCGTTGAAGAACTTGGGCGTGAGGGCATAGAACCTGAAGATTTCTTCATAGCAGATTTCTTCAGGATAGCCTTCTTTGGTACAGCTTTACTAGCAGAGGCCTCGGCAGTAGAAGCTTGAAAATCCTCATTGAATTTCCTCACTGCTTTTGCAGCAGTTTTCTGAAGCTTGGCCTAGCGCTTGGCCCATTCTTTTGGAAATTTCGCATCGCGTCCGACGCTGGTGGGATCAGCTATTTGGCCAGCAGCCAAGGGTGGTCTTGGACGTGGAGGGTTCACAGCAAATTTCTTAATGTACTTGGGAGTTACATAATGATATTCCCTCTATTCCTTCGCCCATCTCCTCTCAATTCTCTGAATACGCACTCTGCACTGAATCTTGTTTTCCTTCCCATGAGTTTCTTCATCTGATGTGCAGTATTCATCATATATGTCCTCAGGGATCTCAAAAGTTGTGCTTGTCTCAGGCCTCTTTCCTCCCTTTTGTGGTCTCTTCCCATCTGCCATTTTCCTCACTTGAGGACTTTGAACTTTGGATGTTTCTGTGGAAGTATGCAAATTTTCTTCAAGGAACGATGCAATGAGTTAAGTTGATGAGAACCTAGTGATTCAGCAGTAGACATTTTGTACCTGTGAACATAGTATAGGTGCGAAGAATTTGGAGAGGTCATATGCGTTCTCAGAAATTTTTCAAAAAGTATCAAGTTTGAGGAATTTGACCATAGGTCTCTTGAGGAATTTCACTAAGCGTTCTTGACTCGGGTTCCAGAGTTGTACAGATTAGAAAATCCACACAATTGAGGAATCTTGAAGAAAATCATAGCTTAGAGAAACAAATCAAGGGAAATAAGCATTAAGGTGTTCTAATGAGTAGATTTGAAGAATAAAACACCTTTTGAGGATTTTCAGGAAATCATGAGAATCAAAGTAGGGCAGCAAAATCAGATTTTAATTACCCTTGATGAAGAACACGACGAACTGGGATTGGCGTTGGAGAAGTTCGTTACTTCAGATCTCCCACGCCCTAACTCGACAGTGGGAGACGGCTACGGCGACGGTGGAGTGAAGATATCTGCGGTCGGCGCGAGTACGACGGCGATGAGGTCGAGGCAATGAAGCTCTTCCTCACAGGCGATGATGTAGTGTAGCGGTGGTGCTAGGTTTAGAGAGCTCGAGCGAGGTTTAGGTCGAGCGGAGTAAATGAAGTATGAGGAGGGTGAGGGGTATTTATAGCTGCAGTGAAAACTGCTCGTCTGAAGATTTTGGAAAAACATGCCCCTGACCCTTGCTATCCTAACAACATGTGTCACCCACATACACAGAGGTGGATATCGTGGGGGATCGTGGGTGATTTGTTTAATCCATCGTAGGAAGCAGAACGGTTTGAGCGGCAACAGCCAAAAATTTGAAAGGAATATTTTAAAGTTTCGTTCCCAAATTCTTCAGTTGTCAAGGACACAGTGAAGATTTTGAACAGGTTTCAAATATAATGCACATGAAGAATTTGTGAACAGACTGGATTGAGTTTAGCATAGAGGGGGAACGGGTCCGATCACATTCACATAGAAGAAAATCAACTTGAAGAATTAGCAATAATTGAATGTTGTTGAGGACATGGAAAACTCATATATATATATATATATATATATATATATATATATATATATATATATATATATAATCAATGAAGAACACTAGTCTAAAAGTTGAGGAAATTGCAAACTTGAGGAATTTGAAAATTGAAGAATTTGCAGAAATGAAGAAAAACTCAAATTTGAAGATTTTCAACTTTGGTTTGTGGCGTGACCCACCGTATAAGAATGATGATTTCAGACACCGCGTACAATTATCATAGGGCTCTGAGAATCAAATTCTTCATTAATCATTCACACTTAGAGGGTTAGTCTTCATTGATTGAAGAAAAACATTACTTTGTGTGTTGCACATCTAAGGCATCAATTTTGCATAAATGTTAGGATATGTGTCCTTTCAGAGAACATTGGACAATTCTAAGATATTTAGCTCACACCGCAACTTGCTAAATTTCTTCTCATCCAAGGGCTTTGTGAAGATATCTGCCAGCTGTTCTTCAGTCTTCACGTGGTCGATGGAGATGTCGCCCTTCAACACATGATCTCGAAGAAAATGATGACGAATCTGGATGTGCTTAGTCTTCGAGTGCTGAACTGGGTTGTGAGCAATCTTGATGGCACTCTCATAGTCGTAGTAGAGTGCACATTCTTCATGTTGATGCCATAGTCCTTGAGGGTTTGCTTCATCTGCAACAATTGAGCACAACAAGCACCAGCAGCAATGTACTCAGCTTCATCAGTAGATAGTGATACGCAGTTCTGCTTCTTCGAGGACCAACATACTAAGGATCGTCCAAGGAAATGGCATTTTCCTGATGTTGACTTGCAATCCACTCGATCACTAGCATAGTCAAGTCATAATATCAATGAGATCAAAAGCCGAGCCCTTGGGATACCATAATCCAAGTGTTGGAGTGTGAGCTAGATATCAAAGAATATGTTTCACGGCCTTGTGGTGTGATTCCTTTGGTGTAGCTTGAAAATGGGCACACATGCAAACACTAAGCATAATATCTGGCCTAGATGCACATAGATACAATAAAGAACCAATCATGGAGCGGTATACCTTTTGATCGAAGTCTTTACCATTTTCATCGGTGCATAGATGGCCATTTGTGGGCATAGGGATTTTGATGCCTTTGCAATCTTGCATGCCAAATTTTCTCAGTACATCCTTGAGGTATTTCTCTTGGGATATGAAGATGCCATTGCGTTGTTGACGAATTTGGAGACCTAAGAAGAATTTCAGTTCTCCCAACATAGACATTTGATATTCCTCACTCATCATATAGGCAAATTCGTCACTGTAACGTTGGTTAGTACAACCAAAGATAATATCATCCACATATATTTGGCGCACGAATAATTCATCATGACAAGTTTTGGTGAAAAGAGTTGGGTCAAGTGAAATGGGTTTGAAGCCTTTCTTCATGAGGAATTCCTTCAGAGTATTATACCACGCTCGAGGGGCCTGCTTGAGGCCATAGAGAGCCTTGTTGAGTCTGAAGACTTTGTCAGGATGCTTAGGATCTTCAAAACCTAGGGGTTGAGCAACATATACTTCTTCCTCAAGCTTACCATTGAGGAATGCACTTTTCACATCCATTTGATATAAGATGATATTATGATGGTTAGCATAAGCAAGCAATATCCGAATAGCTTCAAGTCTAGCAACAGGTGCAAAAGTTTCATCGAAGTCAATTCCTTCAACCTGTTTTTAGCCCTGAGCTACAAGACGATCCTTATTCCTCACCACTTGGCCATTTTTGTCTTGCTTGTTGTGGTAGATCCACTTGGTACCTATGATGTTATGCTTGCGAGGATCTAGTCGCTTGACAAGTTCCCACACATTGTTGAGCTTGAATTGATGCAATTCCTCTTGCATAGCTTGAATCCACTCAGGCTCTAGAAATGCCTCATCAACTTTGGTGGGCTTTGTGATAGAGACGAAAGCAAGGTGCCCAAAAAAGTTAGACAAATTTGAAGCTTTTGAGCATGTGATAGGACCTGGTGCATTGATGTCGTCGAGGATTTTGTCAATCTGCACTTCATTTGCCAGGATGGGTAGGTTGACGACTTTGGTTGGGCTGGCCATTTTCCACAGGTGCACCAGTATGATTGTTCTCAGGATCTGGAATAACTTCTTCAGCAGGTTATTCAGTGGGTATGACATCCTCAGTGGCCTTGAGCTTAATGGATTCTTCAGGACGTACTTCATCTAGCACAGGAGGTAGATGCTCTCTTTGCGAGTCGTTAGTTTCATCGAACCACACATCTATGATACGTCTCCAACGTATCTACAATTATTGATTGTTCCAAGCTATTATATTATCTGTTTTGGATGTTTTATATGCATTAATATGCTATTTTATATTATTTTTGGGACTAATTTATTAACCTAGAGCCCAGTGCCAGTTTCTGTTTTTTTCCTTGTTTCGCAGAAAAGGAATACCAAACAGAGTCCAAACGGAATAAAACATTCACGATGATTTTTCTTGGACCAAAAGACACCCAGGAGACTTAGAGATCAAGTCGGAAGAGCCACGAGGCGGACACAAGGGGGGAGGGCGCGCCTAGAGGGGTAGGGCGCGCCCCCTGCCTTGTGGGCCCCTCGTGACACCCCTGACCTAATTCTTCTTCCTATGTATTCACATATATTCCCAAAACCACCAGAAGTATCGACGAAAACACTTTTCCACTGCCGCAACCTTCTGTTCCCGTGAGATCCCATCTTGGGGCCTTTTCTGGCATCCTGCCGGAGGGGGATTCGATCATGGAGGGCTTCTACATCAACTCTATTACCCTTCCGATGAACGGTGAGTAGTTTACTACAGACCTACGGGTCCATAGCTAGTAGCTAGATGGCTTGTTCTCTCTCTTTGATTCTCAATACCTTGTTCTCCTCGATGTTCATGGAGATCCATCCGATATAATCTTCTTTTGCAGTGTGTTTGTTGAGATCCAATGAATTGTAGATTTATGATCAGCTTATCTATTAATATGATTTGAATCTTCTCTGAATTCTTGTATGCATGATTTGATATCTTTGCAATTCTCTTTGAACTATCGGTTTGGTTTGGCCAACTAGATTGGTTTTTCTTGCAATGGGAGAAGTGCTTAGCTTTGGGTTCAATCTTATGTGTCATTTCCCAAATGATGATGGGGAAGCAAGGCACGTATTGTATTGTTGCCATCGAGGATAAAAAGATGGGGTTTACATCATATTGCTTGAGTTTATTCCTCTACATCATGTCATCTTACTTAATGCGTTACTCTGTTCTTCATGAACTTAATACTCTAGATGCAGGAAGGAGTCGGTCGATGTGTGGAGTAATAGTAGTAGATGCAGAATCGTTTTTTTTTTGTACTTGACACACACGCGATGCCTATATTTCATAATCATTGCCTTAGTTATTGTCATAACTTTGCGCTTTTCTATCAATTGCTCGACAGTAATTTGTTCACCCACCCTATTATTTTCTATCTTGAGAGAAGCCTCTAGTGAAACCTAGGCCCCAGGGTCTATTTTCCATCATATTAGTTTCCAATCTACTATTTTGCAATCTTTTACTTTCCGATCTATAAACTAGAAAACCCAAAAATATAGTACTTTATCGTTTGTTTAGTTTCATCTATCTCTATCAGATCTCACTCTTGAAAGTAACCGTGAAGGGATTGACAGCCCCTTTATCGCATTGGGTGGAAGTTGTTTGATTGTTTGTGCAGGTATTGGTGATGTGCGTTCTCTCCTACTGGATTGATACCTTGGTTCTCAAACCGAGGGAAATACTTATCTCTACTTTGTTGCATCACCCTTTCCTCTTCAAGGGAAAAACCTACGCAAGCTCAAGAAGTAGCAATCTACAGTTTCAACAACCTTGTGGTGATAGGTGTTGAAGACTCTGTAGGTGTGTGAGTCCTTTCTGTAACCAAGCATAAAACCCGCATGTGCTTTCGATGCAAATTTAGAATTGTGATGAGGATCTCTAATCCAACATTTAGCACCGAAGACATTGAAATAACTCACATTGGGTTTCTTGTCAGTAAGGAGTTCATATGAGGTTTATAACCCACAAGTACAGGGGATCAATTGTATCCTTTCTCGATAAGTAAGAGTGTTGAACCCAACGAGGAGCTAAAGGTAGAACAAATATTCCCTCAAGTTCTATCGACCACCGATACAACTCTACGCACACTTTACGCTTGCTTTACCTCGAACAAGTCTGAAACTAGAAGTACTTTGTAGGTGTGATAGGATAGGTTTGTAAGATAATAAAGAACATGTAAATAAAACCTAGGGGCTGTTTAGATAAAGAAATAACTAATTTAGTTTTAGTAGAGAGCTTTTTTCACAAGAAAGTTATTTGTCCCTAGGCAATCGATAACCAGACCGGTAATCATTATTGCAATTTTATATGAAGGAGAGGCATAAGCTAACATACTTTCTCTACTTGGATCATATGCACTTATGATTGGAACTCTAGCAAGCATCTGCAACTACTAAAGATCATTAAGGTAAAACCCAACCATATCATTAAAGTATCAAGTCCTCTTTACTCCCATACGCAAACAACCCCCTTACTCGGGTTTAAGCTTCTGTCTATCTAGCAACCCACCATAAGCGAATCATGAACATATTGCAAAACCTACAACGGGGATCCCTCATGTTGCGCGACACGGAGAGCACCATAGGATAGCACCAATAGTAAAACATACAACTCAAACCAATCATGATCATCAATCTACCCATAGGACAAAACAGATCTACTCAAACATCATGGGATAGCCATACATCATTGGAAAATAATATGTAGCGTCAAGCACCATGTTTAAGTAGAGATTACAGTGGGGAGAAGGGGTGTTACACCGCTGCATAAAGGGGGAGAGAGTTGGTGATGATGGCGGCTAAGTTGTTGGTGTAGACTGCCGTCACGATGATGGCCCCGGTGGTGTTCCAGCGCCATCAGGAGAGAGGGGAGAGAGCACCCTCCTTCTTCTTCTTCCTTGACCTCACCCCTAGATGGGAGGAGGGTTTCCCCTCTGGTCCTTGGTCTCCATGATGGCGGAGAAGCGAGAGACCCTCCGAGATTGGATCTCTCTCTCCCTCCCTCCCTCCCTCTCTCTCTCTATCTCTCTCTCTCTCTCTCTATGTTTCCTTCTGTTTTTGTGTTTTTCATATTCTGGCCTTTCACCGTTTCTTAAATTCACGGAGATCCGTAACTCCGATTGGGATGAAATTTTAACACGATTTTTATCCGGATATTATCTTTCTTACGGTGAAGGAAGGGCACCAACCGCCTTACGGTGTGGCCACAAGCCCCCTGGCCGCACTCAGGGTAGGGGCGCGCCTCCAGGGCTTGTGGGCCCCTCGGGCATCGTCTCGCGTTGATTCCAATTGCCAAAAATCACATATATTCCACAAAATTCTCCGTAAGTTTTTATCGAGTTTGGACTTCGTTTGGTATGGATATTCTATGAAACAAAAAACATGCAACAAATAGGAACTGCCACTGGGCACTGGATCAATATGTTAGTCCCAAAACTAGTATAAAAAGTTGCCACAAGTATATGAAAGTTGTAGAATATTGGCATGAAACAATCAAGAATTATAGATACGACGGAGATGTATCAACATCCCCAAGCTTAATTCATGCTCGTCCTCGAGTAGGTAAATGATAAAAAAGATAATTTTTTGTGTGGAATGCTACCTAGCATAATATTGATCATATAATCTAATCATAGCATGAATATTAAGACACGAGTGATTCAAAGCAATAGTCTATCATTTGACATTAAGACAATAATACTTCAAGCATACTAATAAAGCAATCATGTCTTCTCAAAATAACATGGCCAAAGAAAGTTATCCCTACAAAATCATATAGTCTGGCTATGCTCCATCTTCATCACACAAAGTATTTCACCGTGTACAACCCCAGTGACAAGCCAAACAATTGTTTCATACTTTTAATGTTCTCAAGCCTTTTCAACTTTCACGCAATACATGAGCGTGACCATGGATATAGCACTATAGGTGGAATATAATATGATGGTGGAGGTTGTGTGGAGAAGAAAAAAAGGAGAAAGTCTCACATCAACGCGGCTAATCAATGGGTTATGGAGATGCCCATCAATGATGTCAATGCGAGGAGTAGGGATTGCCATGCAACGGATGCACTAAGAGCTATAAGTGTATGAATGCTCAAGCTGAAAACTAAGTGGGTATGCATCCAACTTGCTTGCTCATGAAGACCTCACGCATTTGAGGAAGCCCATCATCGGAATATAAAAGCCAAGTTATATAATGAAAATTCCCACTAGTATATGAAAGTGATAACTCAAGAGACGCTCTATATGAAGAACATGGTGCTACTCTGAAGCACAAGTGTGGTAAAAGGATAGTAGCATAGCCCCTTCTCTCTTTTTATCTCATTTTTTGGCCTGTTTTTTTTCTCGTCCGGAGTCTCATCCGACTTGTGGGGGAATCATAGTCTCCATCATCCTTTCCTCACTGGGAGAATGCTCTAATAATGATGATCATCACACTCCTATTTACTTACAACTCAATATTACAACTCGATATCTAGAACAAAGTATGACTGTATATGAATGCCTCTGGCAGTGTACCAGGATGTGCAATGATCTAGCATAACAAAGATATCAAAAAATGGACAAGCCATGAAAATACCATGCTAGCTATCTTACGATCATGCAAAGCAATATGACATTGAATGCCCAAGTCATGTATACGATGATGGAAGTTGCATGGCAATATATCTCGGAATGGCCATGGAAATGCCATTATAGGTAGGTATGGTGGCTATTTTGAGGAAGATATAAGGAGGCTTATGTGTGATAGAGTGTATCATATCACGGGGTTTGGATGCACCGACAAAGTTTGCACCGACTCTCAAGGTGAGAAAGGGCAATGCACGGTACCGAAGAGGCTAGCAATGATGGAAGGGTGAGAGTGCGTATAATCCATGGACTCAACATTAGTCATAAAGAACTCGCATACTTATTGCAAAAGTTTATCAACCATCAAAACAAAATACTAATACGCATGCTCCTAGGGGGGTAGATTGGTAGGAAAAGACCATCGCTCATCTCATGAGGAAGACAATCAAAAATAAATCATGCTCTGACCTCATCACATAACGGTTCACCATACGTGCATGCTTCGGGAATCACAAACCTCAACACAAGTATTTCTACCAATCCACAATTAATCACTAGCATGAATCTAATATCGCCATCTTTATATCGCAAAACTATTGCAAGGAATCAAACATATCATATTTAGTGATCTACAAGTTTATGTAGGATTTTATGACTAACCATGTGAATGACCAATTCCTGTCAACTATGTAAATAGATATAAGGAAAGCATGAGAGTTTAATTCTTTCTACAAAAGATATGCCCACTCTCTAACAAATATAAGTGAAGCAAAAGAGCATTCTACAAATGGTGGTTTTTTATGTGTAGAGAAACAGGCAATCCAAACTTCAAATGATATAAGTGAAGAACATGAAGCATTCTATAAAGCCAAACTGAAAAGATATAAGTGAAGTGCGAAGAGCATTCTATAAATCAACCAAGGACTATCTCATACCAGCATAGTGCATAAAGGAAAAAGGAAAAAGGAAATAATAAACACAAAAGACGCTCCAAGAATTTACGCATATCATGTGACGAATAAAAATATAGCTCCAAGTAAAATTACCGATGATCGTTAGAAGGAAGAGGGGATGCCTTCCAGGACATCCCCAAGCTTAGTTGCTTGGGAGTCCTTGAATATTATCTTGGGGTGCCTCGGACATCCCCAAGCTTAGGATCTTGCCACTCCTTATTCCTTCATCCATCCTGATCTCACCCAAAACTTGAAAATTTCAATCACACAAAACTTAACAAAACCCTCATGAGATTCATTAGTATAATAAAACAAATCACCACTTTAAGTACTGTTGCACCCATTCATATTTTTTTTTGCATTTTATCTACTGTATTATAACTTCTCCATGGCTTATACCACCGATAAAATCAATAGTTTCATCAAAACTAGCAAAACAATGCATCAAAAACAGAATCTATCTTAAACAGGACAGCCTGTAGTAATCTGCAGATTCACGAAACTTATGTAACTCCAAAAATTCTGAAAAAATAGGGAAAAATAAAAAAATTGTATAGAAGTACTATGTAAAAAGTTTCAAAAGCTTTTGACATTCCAGTAAAAAATGTATATTCATGCACTACAGCCAAAGTTTCTGTCTTTCTACTGCACATACCAAACAAGCAATCTAATCATCCAAAGGCAAATCTTGGCACATTATTTTTATAATACAAAGGATTTTTACAAGGGGATAAATATTTTTGTTGAAAAGTTTTTGTAGATAGATTTGCAAAGTTTCCATGTGTAACATCCCAAATTTTCAATTTGGAATGTTATACATAGGTCATTCATGCATATCACATTTTGTTGCATTCTCGTTTGGGATCCTCGAAATTCCAAGCAACTCAAGGACCCGCGGAGAGAGTTGGGGATTTCACGATTTTCATGTTTGAATTTTATCAAATATTGAAACAAGGATCATTTTGGTTTTAAGGATTTTTCTCTCTGAAAATATTTCAAATTTAAAATATATGAGAGGAGATAATATGACTTCTCAAAATTTATGAAATATTGGAGGAAAAATATTAAAATCAAATAAATAATTTTATCTGGATTTTATTGCCATTTTATTCGAATTAGGAAAAATACGCAAAATTGCATTATAGGACCAAATAAATGTTCACCTTGTCCGGTATATTTTTAGAGGACGGGGAAAATTAATTTCAGGATTTTTGGAGTCTGTTTAGTATTTCGTTTCTTCGTTTTTCTACGCGTTAGAATATTAAAAAAAAAAGAGGTTCGAACCGACTCCGGGCCGTTTCCGAGCCGGAGTCCTCCGCCCGGGCCTTTATAAGCCACGCCTCCCCCTTGCCCCGTAGCCCACCCCGCCACTGCCGCCGCAGCAGCCCACCACCCCGCCAAACCCTAGCCTCGCCGCGCAAGCCGCCGCCACCAGCCGCGCCGCCGCCGTCGTCCCGCCACCTCACCGCGCCGCCGCCGGAGTTAGCCGATGCCCCTGCCGTTTTTATTTCTTCGTCGGTTTATTGCGGTAAACCCTAGATCTAGATCCGGTTTTCTTAGTTTCTGGTTTATTTTTTTAGATCGGTTTTCTGTCGGTTTATTTATTTAGCGGATGTTCGTCCGTATGTTCGTTTTAACGAACGCCGTTTACCCGTTAGCCGCAGACAGCGAACGTTCGTTCGTTAGCCTCTTCGTCAGTTTTCCTTTTCCAGGGTTTTTCCGTGATTATTTTCGATCACGATTTCTGCCCTGATTTTTGTTTTAGTTTATCTTTTCGCTTGTTTATCGGAATCAGGCGATTCAAGCGCCTAGATCTTCATCTCGAAGCCCTCTTTCTGTTTAACCAACTTGAACAAGATTTTGGTACTATAAAATTTGACTTTAGTCTAGATTAGTAATCGGATCTTGTTTCTTTCGCAGTTTGAGTTTCATTGCTCCGTTTGATTTGATTCTTTTTGCAAACCCTGGGAGTTACTTCTATGTTAAGCTTATATTGCCATGATATGCTCGTAGACGTGAATTGGGTTTGAGTGTATCCATGACAGATGTGAGTTGTTAATTAATGGTTCAACTTAATGTGGCAACTTTAATACACATCTGGGTGGATTGTTTGTTTCGGGCACCTGGGGAATCCAGTGTTGTCCTAGGATATCCCGGGGTTATACAGTGTGATCATCCTACGGTCCGCCACCCGGGCTCAAAGGGATCATAAGATTATTCATGCTAGAAACTTTCGTGTGCAGCCACAAGCCATTATGGGCTTTGGCATAGTTGAGTATGTTGTGTGACCTCTTTTAGTGGTGGGCTAGCAGATGTAGAGGGAAAGTAGGTGTAACTGTCCACCCAGAGTAAAGAGTTAATGCTTCTAAAAGACTGTGTCTTGGTCATCCGTTTCTCAAACACCATGTAGTGCGACAAATCCAACGGAGGAGATCGAGTCTTGTGGGGAAAGTGCGCAAACCTCTGCAGAGTGTACAATCTAATCATGATTAGCCGTGTCCCCGGTTATGGACATCTTGAGTATCTGATACTTGAATTATTGATTTGATCTCATCACTCTAAATTAATTTGTTGGGTTATTAATGATTACCTTAATTGGGATTGAGATGGGGGTACCATTCTCAATGTTTCAACCACCATGATAGTTAAATAAAATTTATTCCTTTGTTGTAGGGAAAATTTGGCTTTTCGCAAAAATCATATAACCATGGAGTTTCCACCAGCCATATATGCATGTAGTGATAGCATTATCTGTTCATTGATCTACTATGTTATATTGCCAGCATATTCGATGTGCTGACCCGTTCTCGGGCTGCAACGTATTATGTTGCAGACTTTTCAGACGAGGAGTAAGGTTCGCTAGGCCGTTGTCGTGCACTCAGCTATGCCGTTGGAGTTGATGGACTCACTTTATCTTCCAAGTCTTCCGCTATTATCTTATTTAGATGGCCTTAAGCCATATTTATTGTAATAACTTCTCTTTGGAGACATTCGATGTAATAAGTGTGAGATTGCTACTCTGTTATAAATCCTTCGAGTAATGTGTGTGTCAACATTACCGATCCAGGGATGACACTGAAGCACAGAGACTTGACCGCCTGAGGTCGGGTCGCTATAAGATGGTATTAGAGCACACGCTGAATGTAGGACACGACCACTAAGAAAAGCCATAGGTCACTCTTCTCTACTCATTTCTGGCTCCTCTCCATTTTCTACTCTTTAGGATGGCGGACTCAAGGAACAAGTTTGCACAACCAGATGAAGACACCCCCTTTGGACGACACCTGAAGGAAGTCACTAGATACCTGAACATTGGAATACCAAGCTTCACCGGGACCTACAACGCTAGTTTACCAGAAGAGGAGCGCTGGATGATTCGAGTTCAAGTTCCAGGAAGGACATTCATGCCAGTCACTGAACCTATAGAGTTTTCCTTTGATGCCCCAACCTGGAGTCTAGGAAGGAGCATGGCAGCCCACATCGCCATGGGACGCATTGGTGAAGTTTACCACAAGGATCTCAAGGATACTATCTACCAGATATGAGGGCGCCGAGATGAGCAATGGGAGATAGTCAGCACTAGGAGGGACGGGTCCATTGCAACATTCATCCAGGAGCTAAATCAGCACATTCGACGCCAGGAGAACCAGATGTGCACAAGCATGATAGATTTGAAGAAGGCGATGACAAGGATCACTGAGCTAGAAGAGGAACTCAAGTCTACACGCGATGGATATGAGGAGGAAATGACGATACTCGTGGAGAAGAATGACGACCTAACAAGGAAGCTAGGTGTTTTCATGGGAGACCCCGCGCCAGGAGGAGAGGACGACGATTCCACTTGCCCGGAGAACTACATCATCATCGATGACACCGACTCCGGCCTCGATGATAGTGATGATGATTATGAAGATGAAGCTGGAGCGGACATCATGGAGTCTTCCACCGATCAAAATTTTTAGATGACCACCATATGACTAGTAGTATTTCCCCATGTATATAGTAGTAGTCTGAGCACTTTTTAACGATAGTTCTAGACCGATTGTATGCCCTTGCTTGATTGATTGAGTGATATGATTGTGTTTGTCTCATGTGCATATGGGTAGTGCTTTCTCACTAGACCTTTTTCTATTCTAATCTCTCCCCTCTAAACCCATCAGATGCCTCCGAGACGTGACACCGGATTTGTCTTCCCACCGGAGATCTCCCAGTTGATCCAGCAGTAAAATGCCTTGATGCAGATATTAGTCCAGAACCAAGGCAACAACAACAACAAAGAATAAAGAATAAAGAACAAAAGAATAAAGAATAAACAACAACAAACAAACAACAACAACAACAACAACAACAACAACAACAACAACAACAACAACAACAACAACAACAACAACAACAACAACAACAACAACAACAACAACAACAACAACAACAACAACAACAACAACAACAACAACAACAACAACAACAACAACAACAACAACAACAACAACAACAACAACAACAACAACAACAACAACAACAACAACAACAACAGAATACAGACAAGAAAGAACAAACAACATCAACAACAAACAACAACAACAACAACAACAACAACAACAACAACAACAACAACAACAACAGTAGCACCAGTTGACAACTTAGCCCGTTTTCTGAGGTTACAGCCGCCGGTGTTTTCCAGTAGCACCGAGCCCATAGTTGCGGATGACTGGTTACGCAAGATTAGAAGGGAGTTGACCATCGAAGGTTGCACAAATGCTGAGAAGGTGCATTTTGCCGCACACCAATTGGATGGACCAGCAGCGTCATGGTGGGAGAATTACACCGCCACTTTCCCAATAGCCAATATCACTTGGGATCAGTTTCAGCAAGCTTTCCACACAGCCCATGTCTCAACTGGAGCTATGAGCATGAAGAAGCGTGAGTTTCGCAACTTACGCCAGGGAAATCGTACTGTGGCTCAGTACGTAGATGAGTTTAGTAAGCTGTCTTGCTATGCCCCTGATGATGTGGCCACAGATGCCGCGAAGCAGGAGAAGTTTATGGAAGGGTTGAATGATGAGATGAGCATGCAGTTGATGGTGGCAACATTTAACTACTAACATGAGTTGGTAGACAAGGCTCTTATGATGGAAGGGAAGCAGCAGCAGATTGAGAGCCGCAAGAGGAAGTATGGACAAGGAAAGTACAATTCTGGAGCTCAGCAGAAGCCTCGTTTCACCCCGAACTCGGGAGGACTTATCCATAACCATGGAGGCCACACCCACAATGGAGGGAGCTCTCACAACCACAATGGCTCCAAGAATGGAAACGGGAATGGAGCAGGCAGCAATCAGAACCGCTCTAACCTAGCCACACCAGCCAAGAAGGATCAAAGTCACATTACTTGTTTCAAGTGCGGGAAGACTGGGCACTACGTCAATGATTGTCCGGAGTTGAAGAACGGTAATGGCAATGGAAGCGCTGGGAAGAAGCCCAACCCTTTCAACAGTGGACAAGTGAACCACGTGAACGTGGAGGAAGTTGAGGAGCAGCCAGATGCAGTTATCGGTAAGTTTTTAGTTAAGTCTTTTACTGCAATCGTTCTTTTTGATACTGGTGCATCGCATTCATACATATCAAGGGGATTCATGGATAAGTATAAGTTGCCCACTAAGCTACTTCGGACACCTGTCGGCGTTCTGGGAACGGGGTACCAGACTTGCTCGCTGCGTCTGCTGGCGTGGCTCAAGGGTGGCCCAAGACGGCCCATCTTCATCAAGACAAGCTCAAGACCCTCGCGAGGGCCAAGCCTTCTTGGGCGGACGACAGGAAGCTTCCTCAGGCACGGCCTCGTCAGGCTGGCTCACGAGGAGTCGGAGAGATCAAGGCGGGGTACCTCACGAGGTGCCCATGACGCAAGCCATGACGACCGAGGGCGCCAGCCCGCGCAGTGTCCTCATTTCCTCTTTGGTGCAAACGAGGCAAGCGCAGGCAAGAGCATCAAGCAAAGGCAACCATTTCGGTGCAAGAAGACCAAGACCAACACAACGGCAGGAAGGAGGTCATCGTGGAGCCCAAGCCGGCGTCATCGTCAGAGCCTTTGACAGGCGAGGACCAACTTTAGTCAGGATAAGTGTACTAGATGTTCCCCTTCAAAATGGCCAATTGTTGGCGCCCTTCCCGCTCAATTTTTGGGAAGAGGCCCAGGGCCTCTGCCTATAAATAGGACTAGCCACCCACAAGGTAGGAGAGAGATCCGAGGTGGAATCTAGAAAGAGAAGAGAGAGAGAGAGAGAGCGGCCGAACTCCCCCTAGCAGTTCGTCGCACCGGCCAAGAACAGACCCTCGCGAGGTTGTTCTTCCCTGTACTGTTCATCATCAGCCCCTGAGGCAATCCACCACACCACACACTGGAGTAGGGTATTACACCACAATGGTGGCCCGAACCAGTATAAACCTTGTGTCCCTAATGTTGCTCTTTGTGTAGTTTTAGATCCTTGCGAGGCGACGAGGTGTAGGTAGGTAGGAGGTAAGATCTCCGCGTGCACCCCAGAGTTTGAACCTAGAGGGTCTGCCGGAACCCGAAATATGACATTTGGCGCGCCAGGTAAGGGTGCACCGGAATCCGTGTTCCGCCGCCCTGTTCTTCGTCGCCCCTCGCATCCATGTCAGACGCTCGTCGAGCCCGCGCTGAGCGCCGGGCCGCTCTCGCTACCCGCGTCGCCCAGACGGCCCCCGTCGGCGGCCACGACGTTCCGCCGCCGCTGCCGTCAAAGCCGCCACCGGCCCGGCGGAAACGAGCAACAAGCATCGCCCCCGGCATCCGCCCGTGAGGCGAGACGGCCGCACCGCTACTCCCTCGCTCGCCCCAGCTGGTTCTTCGTCTCGCGCGCTCCGCGCGCCCATGGAGGCTCGAGCCGCGCACACCGCGGCAAACGAGCTCCTGCGTTACCGCCCCGTCGACGACGTCTACGAGGAGTGGCTTGACCGCGTCGCCGAGCTCGTCCACGCCACAGGGGGCTCCCCCGCGCCGTCCTTCTCGCTGCACCGCGCCCCGCCTTGCGTGGCGATGAAGCTCGGGGCGCCGGCCGCCTCCCCTCAAGAAGGCGCCTTGGCCTAAGGCGCGTGGCCTGGCGGAACCCACTCCGTCCGGCACCAGCGCAAAGAAGAGTAGAGCTGTCAAGAGGTCCTCGCCCCAAGAAGTTGCCCGAGTGCTCCCTGCACCGGCCTGTCACGACCGCACTCCTGCTCCGGCACGCCAAGACCCCACGCTGCTCCCAGTGGCAGCGACGGGGACCCATAAGACCAAGCCCTTCGTCACCAAAGGCCTCCGTAGCCACTGCAGCTGCCAGCGCTTTCACCGCCGAAGCTACGCGATCGTCGCGTGGCCTGGCAAGTTCAAGCCAGACCTACCTCCTCGCTACGACGGCACGGCCGACCCTGCGGAGTTCCTCCAGCTCTACGAGCTGGGCATCAAAGCCGCCAACGGGGACGAGAAGGTCATGGCGAACTGGTTTCCCATGGCGCTCAAGGACGGTGCCCGCACCTGGCTCCTACCACGATCTCCTCCTGGGACGAGATGCGCACCCGCTTCATTGCCAACTTTCAAGGCACTCGCGACCGGCCTCCTGCCGTGAGCGACATGCGCCGCATCAAGCAGCAGCCAGGAGAGACCCTGCAGAAGTACATACAGCGCTTCAACAATGCACGCCTCAAGATTCCCAAGGTGACCGAGGAGGCCATCATCTCAGCCTTCTCCGATGGTGTGCGTGACGTCAAGATGAAGGAGGAGGTGGCGATGCAAGAAGACCTGTGCACATCCTTGGAGCTGTTCAACTTGGCGACCAAGTGCGCCAGGGCTGAGGAAGGACGCATTTCCCTCCTCGAGCTGCCGGCTGCTGACCCAAAAGAGAAGAAGCCCAAGGTCAAGGACGTGAAGCGCAAGGGGGCTGTCGTGCTCGCGGCAGAACCAGACACCAAGCGAGGCAGGGATCAGCCCGAGTCTTCCAAGGGCAGCCGGTATTGTGTGTTCCACGACCTCCGCACCCACAACACCAACGAATGTCAAGAACTCAGAGTCGTGCGAGAAGGGTGAATCGGTCGACGCCCCGACCGCAGTGATCGAGGCTACGGCCGAGGAGGAGGAAGAAACGCAGGACGCTGGAAAGACCATGGCCCTCGCCAAGGGTGGCGCGACCGACCTCGCGAGGACCGCTGGCAGGATCAGCCTCGTGAGGGAGGCTGGAGGGATCAGCCTCACGAGGATCACCCGCAAGGCAACGCAGGCCTCCTCCTCTGCCACCGCAGCCAAGGAGAAACGAAGACCATCATCAGGACGAGGGGCTGGGGGCTTCCAGGAGCTGCGCGCGATCGCTTGCATCCTGGGCGGAGCTCAAGCCCCAGCCTCTCAGCGCATCTTCAAGCAGTTCGCCCGCGAAGTGAATGCAGTCCTCCCCAAGTTCGGAGCCACGCGCCCTCTCAGGTGGTCAGCGTGCACTATCACGTTCAGCTCAGTGGATCAGCTCAAGTGCGCAGCCACAGCCAAAGTCCTCCCAATGCTTTGTTCCCCAATCATCAGCAACGTGCAAGTCACCAGGACCCTCATCGATGGCGGAGCAGGGCTCAATGTCCTATCCGTCGAGACATTCAACAATCTCCAAGTGCCTTACAATCAGCTTCAGCCAACCAAGCCTTTCTCCGAAGTCACTGATGGATCCACAGTTCCGATTGGGCAGGTCCGCCTCCCTGTCACCTTCTGGGCGCGCGACAACTACCGCACCGAGCTCATCGACTTCGACGTCGCCCACATTCGCCTGCCATACAATGCCATCCTCGGGTACCCAGCTCTGGCCAAATTCATGGCCGTGACTCATCACGGCTACAATGTCCTCAAGATGCCAAGAAGCGGTGGAGTCATCACGGTGCCTTGTGAAGAGAGAGACGCAGTGTGTTCCCTGGAGCGTGCTTTTCAAGCCGCGTCACTTGAAGACCCGGATCACAGGAGCGGGAGGCTCCCCGAGGCTGCTCCCAAGAAGAAGACATCGCCTAGCCCGACCCCTCGGGAGGCAGGCCCCTCAGGGTCCGCGCCTGTTCAGGGAGCAACTCCTTCTGTCGCATAGGAAGGCACGCCCGGCGCCTTCCTCGAGCAAGGCTCGGGGGCTCTCTCCTGGAGGGCCACCGACCTTGCTAAGATCACGAGGGAGGCGCTTGGGCACCACTTGGAGGCGTGTTTCAAAGCACGTTTCCCTCAGGAAGGAGCGAGGCAAGGAGGGCCAAGCCCTCAGGAGTTCGTCAGCAAGATCATTCAGGAGCTACAGGAGCCGAGAGTCATGAGTGGCAGCCGCCGCTTACCCGCCATAGCTCCCCATCCAGGCGAGGATGGAGGGCTGCGCGTCTGCATAGACATGCCAGGGCTCAACCGAGCCGCCTCTCTGGAGCGCCTCTGGCCCTCACGCGTGGGGCGCTGTGAAGGTCCACCCCACGGCTATGTTCGCATGCCTTACGGTTTGCTGAACGCGGCTGCCACGCGCCAGCGCCTCATGAGGAGCATCCTGGAGGCTCAAGAGGCAAGGCGTCCCGCAGTCCTGGCGGAGATGGAGATGGTCCGCGAGGAGCCACCGGCGCCTCCGAGCCTCCCGAGGCTCTGGGCACTGGGGCTCGTGAAGATCGGCTTCAGCAGCGCACGGCGCCCGCTACTTCAGCATCCTTCGTCTTCAACGTTATCGGTGACATCCTTGAGTTTCATTTTCAGTGGGGCCCCCCAGGCTGCATCATTCCCGGCCGCGTGGGTCCGCCCCTGCGCGTGTATCCCTTTGCTTCATGTTCCTAGTTTACCTTATTGGGGCGCCTCGGCTGCATCATCCCAAGTCGCCGGGCAGACCAGCGATGTCTGCCTTCCCTGCACCTATTTAAATAGACTTGCTCCTTCATGATTAACGTGCTTGACCTAGTCGCCCGCTCGATTGACACCAACTGATGGAGCTGCTCCCTAACGGCACGACGCTTGCGCATGGGTCCGTCCCTACAACGCCGACAAACCTGAATGGCTGAGCTCTGGCCGCGGCAGCCCCGCATAGCGCCACCTCGTCAAGCCTCCAGCACCTCATCACCCCTCCAGAGCAACCAACGGCTGACTGTCGATTGTCATGGCGAACTCTTGTTCTTTTTGTGATGAGCCTGCAGGATCTCTTCAAGGAGCAGCGTCAGGCGAGGCCCTCACGGCGTCTCCTTCACTCTCGTCCACACGAACCGCTTGCACGTTAAAGGGGGGGTACCTGAGCATCGCGACTCATGGGCTCTTACTGGCTCTCCAGCCCTCACCCTCTGGCCTTGTCCACGGCATCGCGACCTGGCATACCAGCGACGGCTGAGACCCGCCGAGGGCGGGACCCGAGGACGAGAGCGAAAGGGAGTAAAGGCGAGAGGAAGAGGCACGAGGACCTTGCCGAAACTCCTCATCTGCCGATGCGCGGACCTAGCGCCACGCCAATAAGCGGTTCCAGACCCCCGAGATAAGTCATCCTCCGGAAATGCTAGCCATCGCAGCACCGACCTCGCACCTAGAGCAATCCCGTGCTAGCAATGTCGCGCTCCTTTGTCACCGAACGATGGCTGCTTGAGCGCTAAAGGGGACCTCCTGAGCATCGCGACTCAGGGGCTCTTACTGGACCCCGGGCCGCTCACCTCCTGGCCTTGCCCACGGCATCACAACCTGGCATACCAGCGACGGCTGAAGCCTGCCTTGGGACCGGGACCTGTCGGTGCAGAGCATCAAGCCCTCGCGAGGTTCGAAAGGAGGAACTAAGCTAAGATGGGATGAGCATCGCACGCCACTTCACGACAAGGATCATATTAACAAATAGAACCACAGGCGCCTTACAAGCCCCCACGGGGCGCGTTTTTCGATTCCTCGCAGGGAACAAAGGGAGCAGATCCTAAAGAACGCTAACTACACGTGCCTCTGCAAGAGACGCCATCGTCAACAGGCACCGGCACCAACCTCATCCAGATCAGTGGCGGCGGCGGCCTGACAAGCCCGCCCTGCTCCCAGAGCGACGCAAGCTCGGGGGCTCGTAGTTGTCGTCCCTCGTCTCCGGAGTCGCGAGGAGCTCGGCGGAGTCGCTGGATCCTCCGACGCCTCTGTCGCCTGAGGAGCTGTTGGGGGAGCGGTCAGCGAGCCTAGTCCTAGCCGCGGCAGGGCCCCGACCACCTCTCTCGGGGCAGCACTCCAGCCGGCGTCCTTCCGCGTCGAAGACCTTGAAGAGCATCAAGGAAGCGTCGTCGTACTCCAGGTGGATCGCGAGGGCGCCCCTCGTCCTGCAGACCCTGGCGATCTCGCCCCAGCCTCGAGTCATGAAGACCTTGCCCGGGGCGATGACCGCGACCTCCGCTCCGGTCGCAAGGGTGCTGCAGTCGGCGTGCTGCAGCCAGAGCTCCAGAGATCCTCTCTGCGAAATCACGAAGGTGAAGGAGGGAGGAAGGCTAATCCAAGACTGAGGCGGCATGGTGGCGTGGAGCACAAACTCTTGGGCGGAGCCCTCGACATGGACTCCGGGGGGAACAACGCGCACCGCCGTGACCCGCCGGCGCCGACGGCGGCGTCGTCCATGGCGCTCGGCGACAACTCCTTCAGGGCCCTCAATGCGGCCGTACAAGGGCATCGGGAACCCTGGCGGCAGCCGCTCGTACCAGGGCCTCGACACCTCATGCCGGGCTCCCTCATCTCGGCGGCAGAGGGCTGGCCGTTTCTTCGGCGGCAGCGGATCGGGACCCTCTCGGGGAGCCTTTCCTTTCTCTTCCGCGGAGAACCAGCGGATCGGAGCCATTGCCGCAATGTGGAGCAAGGGATGGAGAAGAAGGAGAAGCAAGAAGAGATGGACTGGAAGGGCACACGCCGTCCCGTACTTATAACCGGGGAAGGCCAACCGTCAACCTCCACGATCACAGGTAATCATGACCCGCTTTGCATGCAGGGACTTGTCAATTCGTCTAGTCGCCGAGGCGTCGTGGGGAAGCAGAGGCGCCCACGTCCAATCAACCGCCACGCGGCACCCAAGGCCGCAGGCTGTTAGGGCCCGCGGCGCTTCGCACTTGCCCCTTCACTTCTCTGCTAAGCCAAGTCCAGGCGCGCCTTGGGCCCGGGGGCTACTGTCGGCCTTCTAGGAACGGGGGTACCCAGACTTGCCTGCCTGCAGCCTGCGGCGTGGCTCAAGGGGTGGCCCAGCACGGCCCATCTTCATCAGCACAAGCTCAAGACCCTCGCGAGGGGCCAAGCCTCGCGGGGCGGACGACAGGAAGCTTCCTCAGGCACGGCCTCGTCAGGCTGGCTCGCGAGGAGGCGGAGAGATCAAGGCGGGGTACCTCACGAGGTGCCCATGACGCAAGCCATGACGACCGAGGGCGCCAGGAGGGCGCCAGCCCGCGCAGTGTCCTCATTTCCTCTTTGGTGCAAAGGAGGCAAGCGCAGACGAGAGCATCAAGCAAAGGCAACCATTTCGGTGCAACAAGACCAAGCCCAACACAACGGTAGGAAGGAGGTCATCGTGGAACCCAAGCCGGCGTCATCGTCAGAGCCTTTGACAGGCGAGGACCAACCTTAGTCAGGATAAGTGTACTAGATGTTCCCCTTCAAAATGGCCAATTGTTGGCGCCCTTCCCGCTCAATATTTGGGAAGAGGCCCAGGGCCTCTGCCTATAAATAGGACTAGCCACCCACAAGGTAGGAGAGAGATCCAAGGTGGAATCTAGAAAGAGATAGAGAGAGAGAGAGAGCGACCGAACTCCCCCTAGCAGTTCGTCGCACCGGCCAAGAACAGACCCTCGCGAGGTTGTTCTTCCCTGTACTGTTCATCATCAGCCCCTGAGGCAATCCACCACACCACACACTGGAGTAGGGTATTACACCACAATGGTGGCCCGAACCAGTATAAACCTTGTGTCCCTTGTGTTGCTCTTTGTGTAGTTTTAGATCCTTGCGAGGCGACGAGGTGTAGGTAGGTAGGAGGTGAGATCTCCGCGTGCACCCCAGAGTTCGAACCTAGAGGGCCTGGCGGAACCCAAAATCCGACAACACCTATGTTAATAAGTTCGCCAGGAGCGGAATATATGGCAATACAAGGATGTTTTCAGATGCCATTGACCATTGGAAGCCATGTTTTCCCCTCGGACCTGATAATTTTGGAGTCACAAGGATTAGATGTGATACTAGGAATGGATTGGCAATCGATGTATGGGGGAAACATCGATTGCGCCAGTAAGTCGATTTTGCTCACCACCCCGGAGGGAAAAGGGATCAAGTATGTATCCAGGCATGCCCCGAGGAGGACTCAAGTAAATTCTCTCACGAGAGTTGTTCAAGAGGAAGTGCTAGTAGTAAAGGATTACCCGAATGTATTTCCAAAGGAGTTACCAGGCATGCCGCCAGATTGAGACAACGAGTTTTTGATAGAACTATTGCCAGGCACCGTACCAATATCTAAGAGACCATACCGGATGCTCGCAAATGATCTGGAGGAGATTAAGAAGCAGATTAAGGAGTTGTTGGAAAAAGGTTACATTCGACGAAGTTCATCACCAAGGGGAGCCCCAGTGCTCCTGGTCGAGAAGAAGGATGGATCATTAAGGATGGTGGTTGATTATCGTGCGTTGAATGAAGTAACAATCAAGAATAAGTACCCACTGCCGATGATCAATGATTTGTTTGACCAGTTGCAAGGAGATAAAGTGTTTTCGAAGATCGACCTGCGATCAGGATATCACCAGCTGAAGATTAGAGAAAAAGATATACTGAAAACAGCTTTCACCACAAGGTACGGGTTATACGAGTATACGGTTATGTCATTTGTACTAAGTAACGCCCCTGCCTATTTCATGAGTATGACGAATAAGGTGTTCATGGAGTTCTTGGATAAGTTTGTCGTGGTGTTCATTGATGATATCCTGGTATACTCGAAGAATGAAGAGGAACACAAGGAGAATTTGCGTTTAGTTCTCGAGAAGCTTAGGGAACATCAGTTATATGCCAAGTTCAGCAAGTGCGACTTTTGGTTGAAGGAAGTTGGATTTCTTAGACATGTTATATCAGGAGAAGGTATAGCAGTGGATCCTACCAAGGTTCAGTCAGTCACTGAGTGGTTGGCACCCACCTCAGTTGGAGAGATCCGTAGTTTTCTTGGACTCGCGGGATATTATCGGAGATTTATTTAGAATTTCTCTAAAATTGTGAAACCCATGATAGAGTTGTTGAAGAAGGACACTAAGTTCAAGTGGACAGAAGAATGTGAAGCAAGTTTCCAGGAGTTGAAGAAATGTTTGACTACAGCCCCAGTGCTGATTCTGCCGGATATACGCAAGGATTTACAAGTGTACTGCGACGCCTCTCGCTTAGGACTTGGAGGAGTACTTATGCAAGACGGAAGAGTTTTTTCGTATGCCTCACGACAACTTCGACCACATGAGTTGAACTATGCCACACATGACTTTGAGTTAGCAGCTATGGTACATGCGCTCAAAACCTGGAGACATTTTCTCATTGGAAACCGTTGCGATGTGTACACAGATCACAAGAGTTTGAAGTATATTTTTACTCAGAAGGAGCTGAACCTCAGGCAGAGGAGATGGTTGGAGCTCATAAAAGATTATGATATGAAGTTGCATTATCATCCGGGCAAGGCCAATGTCGTAGCAGACGCTTTGAGCCGGAAGAGTTACGTCAATACCCTCATAAGCGAAGGAATGCCAAGGGAGTTGGTAGAAGATCTCAGGGAGCTATGTTTGGAGATAGTCCCTAGAGGTTTTGTTGCAGCGTTGGAGGTTCAGTCAAAATATTGGGAAAGATTCGAGAAGCTCAGAAAGATGACAAAGAAATTGCCGAAATAAGAGAGAAGATGAGTGAAGGGAAAGCCAAAGGTTTTCGTGAGGATGAGCACGACACCTTGTGGTTCAAGGACCGTGTATATGTGCACAATAATGCAGAGATCAGGAAGTTGATACTACAGGAAGCTCATGACTCGCCATACTCGGTACACCCCGGAAACACTAAGATGTATTTGGACTTGAAGGAGCGTTTCTGGTGGAATGGTATGAAGAAGGATATTGCCGAGTATGTAGCCATATGTGATGTATGTCAGAGAGTGAAGGTAGAACATCAGAAGCCAGCAGGATTACTGCAGCCTATGCCGATACCCGAATGGAAGTGGGACAAGCTTGGCATGGATTTTATCATCGAATTACCCAGGACCCGGTCGGGATATGATTCTATCTGGGTGGTAGTGGATCGCTTGACCAAAGTAGCCCACTTTATCCCAGTGAAAACCACTTATACAAGTCCGAAGTTGGCCAAGATATATATGACCAGGATCGTATGTCTGCATGGAGTTCCGAGGATCATATCAGATAGAGGAACACAGTTTACTTCAAAGTTTTGGCACCAGCTGCACCAGACTTTGGGAACCAGGCTAGAATTCAGTACTGCTTTTCACCCGCAGACAGATGGACGGACCAAGAGAGTCAATCAGATTCTGTAGGACATGTTGAGAGCTTGTGCGCTAGATTATGGATCTAGTTGGGATGACAACTTTCCCTACGCGGAGTTCTCGTACAACAACAACTACCAGGCTAGTTTAAAGATGGCACCATTCGAAGCCCTGTATGGAAGAAGGTGCAAAACACCGTTGATGTGGGATGGAGTTGGAGACCACCAGTTGTTTGGACCGGATTTGATTAAGGAGTCTGAAGAGAAGGTTAAGCTAATTCGAGATAGACTGAAGGTACCTCAGTCCCGACAGAAGAGTTATGCAGATTCAAAATGCAAGGAGGTAGTCTATGAAATCGGAGACAGAGCGTATCTGCGAGTGTCACCTCTTCGAGGAGTTAAACGTTTTGGAGTTAAGGGAAAGTTAGCCCCGAGATTTGTGGGACCATATCGTGTTTTGGAACGCATGGGAGAGGTTGCCTACAAGTTGGAGTTACCCGAAGGACTGTCGGGAGTACATGATGTGTTTCATGTTTCCCAGTTGAAGAAGTGCCATGCAGAGATGGCCGATATTCCTCTCGAGAGATCTGATTGCCTCAGGCGATTGGTTGGGCGGTGATTTGACATATGAGGAGAAACATGTCAAGATTCTTGAGTATGCCAGCCGAGTTACTCGCAGCAAGGTTATCAAGCTTTGCAAAGTTCAGTGGAGCCACCATACCGAGGATGAAGCCACCTGGGAACGAGAAGATGATCTACGCAAAGACCACCCGCACCTATTTTCTACCAACCCGAATTTCGAGGGCGAGATTCATCTTAAGGGGGTAGGTTTATAACATCCCAAATTTTCAATTTGGAATGTTATACATAGGTCATTCATGCATATCATGTTTTATTGCATTTTCATTTGCGATCCTCGAAATTCCAAGCAACTCAAGGACCCGCGGAGAGAGTTGGGGATTTCATGATTTTCATATTTGAATTTTATCAAATATTGAAACAAGGATCATTTTGGTTTTAATGATTTTTCTCTCCGAAAATATTTCGAATTTAAAATATATGAGAGGAGATAATATGACTTCTCCAAAATATATGAAATATTGGAGGAAAATATTAAAATCAAATAAATAATTTTATTTGGATTTTATTGCTATTTTATCCGAATTAGGAAACATACGTGTTTTGCAAAATTGCATTATATGCCCAAATAAATGTTCACCTTGTTCGGCATATTTTTAGAGGATGGGGAAAATTTATTTCAAGATTTTTGGAGTCCGTTTAGTATTTCTTTTCTTCATTTTTCTGCGCATTAGAATATTAAAAAAAAGAGGTTCGAACCGACTCCGAGCCATGCCCAAGCCGGAGTCCTCCGCCCGGGCCTTTATAAGTCGCCCCCCTACCCCGCAGCCCACCCCGCCAGCCCGTCGCCGCCGCAGTCCACCCAGCTGCCAAACCCTAGCGCCGCCCGCGCCAGCCGCCGCTCACCACCGCGCCACCGCCGGAGTTAGCCGCCGACGCTGCCGTTTTTCTTTCCTCGTCGGTTTATTGCGGTAAACCCTAGATCTAGATCCGGTTTTTTTAGTTTCCGGATTACTTTTTTTAGATCGGTTTTCTGTCGGATTATTTATTTAGCGAACGTTTGTCCGTACGTTCATTTTAATGAATGCCGTTCACCCGTTAGCCGTAGACAGCGAATGTTCGTTTGTTAGCCTGTTCGTTAGTTTTCCTTTTCCAAGGTTTTTCCGAGATTATTTTCGATCACGATTTCTGCCCTGATTTTTGTTTTAGTTTATCTTTTCGCTCGTTTATCGAAATCAGGCGATTCAAGCGCCTAGATCTTCGTCTCGAAGCCCTCTTTCTGTTTAACCAACTTGAACAAGATTTTGGTACTGTAAAATATGACTTTAGTCCAGATTAGTAATCAGATCTTGTTTCTTTCGCAGTTTGAGTTTCGTTGCTCAGTTTGATTTGATTCTTTTTGCAAACCGGAGTTCTTCAGTTGAACTTTCTGGTTAGATCTTCTTATTTGAGTTTTACCCGTGCATCTTTGGTTGATTGCTTATGTATGTTGTTGTTTGTTTGCGATAGAATTCCCGGAGTGCGAAGCGTGCTACTACGAGTCCCTAGGTTTTGCGGATCGTCAGCAAGGCAAGTAACACATTGATCATACTCTTTTCATACCCAGTTTCTATGCATTAGTTACAATCCTCAAAAACTGCATGATTAGGATGTGATTAACTTGTGGGTGTTGGGAAGTAGTTGATGAGGTAGAACCTATTGCCCTGTTTATTATCAAACCCTAGGAGTTACTTCTATGTTAAGCTTATATTGCCATGCTATGCTCGTAGACGTGAATTGGGTTTGAGTGTATCCATGACAGATGTGAGTTGTTAATTAATGGTTCAACTTAAGGTGGCAACTTTAATACACATCTGGGTGGATTGTTTGTTTTGGGCACCTGGGGAATCCAGTGTTGTCCTAGGATATCCCGGGGTTATACCGTGTGATCATCCTACGGTACGCCACCCAGGCTTAAAGGGATCATAAGATTATTCATGCTAGAAACTTCCGTGTGCAGCCACAAGCCATTATGGGCTCTAGCATAGTTGAGTATGTTGTGTGACCTCTTTCAGTGGTGGACTAGCAGATGTAGAGGGAAAGTAGGTGTAACTGTCCACCCAGAGTAAAGAGTTAATGCTTCTGAAAGACTGTGTCTCGGTCATCCGTTTCTCAAACACCAAGTAGTGCGAGAAATCCAACGGAGGAGATCGAGTCTTGTGGGGAAAAGTGCGCAAACCTGTGTAGAGTGTATAATCTAATCATGATTAGCCGTGTCCCCGGTTATGGACATCTTGAGTATCTGATACTTGAATTATTGATTTGATCTCATCAGTCTAAATTAATTTGTTGGGTTATTAATGATTACCTTAATTGGGATTGAGATGGGGGTACCATTCTCAATGTTTCAACCACCATGATAGTTAAATAAAATTTATTCCTTTGTTGTAGGAAAAAATTGGCTTTTCGCAAAAATCATATAACCATAGAGCTTCTACCAGCCATATATGCATGTAGTGATAGCATTTATCTGTTCATTGCTCTACTGTGTTGTATTGCCAACATATTCCATGTGCTGACCCGTTCTCGTGCTGCAACGTATTATGTTGCAGACTTTTCAGACGAGGAGTAAGGTTCGCTAGGCCGTTGTCGTGCACTCAGCTATGCCGTTGGAGTTGATGGACTCACTTTATCTTCCAAGTCTTCCGTTGTTATCTTATTTAGATGGCCTTAAGCCATATTTATTGTAATAAGTTCTCTTTGGAGACATTCGATGTAATAAGTGTGTGATTGCTACTCTGTTATAAATCCTTCGAGTATTGTGTGTGTTAGCATTACCGGTCCAGGGATGACACTGAAGCACAGACCGCCTGAGGTCGGTTCGCTACACCATGGGCATGAACAAGGTTCAAGGAGCTCCCCCACTCCAACGGTGCTCGTCTTTCTTATTTTCACTTTTCTTTTCGAAAAAGTTTTAGGTTCCCTCTATATTTATTTGTTTTTAAAAATTATAAAAGCACTCAACAGAATAAAATGACTCTCTAAAACTTCTGGGTTGTCTCCCTGGCAGCATTTTCTTTAAAGGCATTAAGCTAGGCATAACGTGCTCAGGTAATTGATCCACATGGGTCCCAAGGTATATGAAAGCCAATTTTAATTAACAATGATTTGTAATTTAGTAGTGAGCACAAAGCAATATATATGATGCAATGACGAAGTCGAACTCTCTTCCTATGCATCGGCATGTCGTAAAAGAACAATTCATGCACATCAAGTAAAGGCCAATACATAGCATAGACAGTTTCTTGCAATTTTATCATATTGGAAACGTAGAGAGGCGGAGATGTGGTTCCTCTCTCATAATAATTGCAAGTAGGAGCAGCAAGCACATGCATATTATATTCATCAAAATCATCATGTGTAATGGTAGAATGCAACCCATCAATGTAATCCCTAATAAGCACAAACTTCTCCGATATAATGTAATTGGGAGAGTTGAAAACGATAATAGGACTATCATGTGTGGGTGCAATAGCAACAATTTCATTCTTTTCATAAGGAACTATAGCAAGTTCATCTCCATAAGCATCATTCATATTGGCATCATGGCCACAAGCATAGCAAGCATCAATTTCATCAAAAAGGGATATTTCAAACGAATCAACGGGATCATAGCAATCAACATAGCATTCATTCTTCGGTAAGCACGAAGGGAAATTAAACAATGTATGATTTGAAGAGTTACTCTCACTAGAAGGTGGGCAAGGGTGATCAATCCGCTCTTCCTCCTTTTGTTCTTCGCTCTCCTCCTCATCTTTTTCATCCAATGAGCTCGCAGTGTCTTCAATTTCTTCAGATTCCTGCAAAATATTAGTCTCTTCTTGGACATCGGAGACTATCTCAATAAACTCATTAATATCGACATTGTATTCATAACTCTCATAGTAATATTTAAGCATAGCATAATTTTCAGGTTTGTAAATAGCATCATCAAGATTTTCACACTTTTCAAACAAAGATTCAATTTCATAAGCACCCTTAAAAGAAACAACTTCTTCTATTTGTTCCACATCATAGTACTCATATATACCATTAGCATAAGAAGCCAAGGTTTCATTATCATTAAATTCCAAGCATACCAATGCAACATATGAATTTGATCCCATAAGAGTTTCCCTTTTTGAGTCAAGCGATAATCCCTAAAGTATTCACGTTGATCCAACGTGTCTCCCATTATCAAGTTGAATGGGGTTTCTTAGGATTATCAAAGTAGTGTTTAATATTTTCCGCATGACGAGCATCGAGGGTTTTAATAGGTTCCCCATCTCCATGAGTAGCAAGTACACCTAATTTTTTTGGTATTACGTGTTCCATATCCATAAATAAAGATAGAGAACAATTTAGAACATCAAATAAAATCTACTTAGTGATAGAGCAAACAAGCACACACGAGAATATTCACCCCACGCTATTGCTCCCCGGCAACGGCGCCAGAAAAAGGTCTTGATAACCCACAAGTATAGGGAATCAATTGTAACCTTTCTCGATAAGTAAGAGTGTCGAACCCAACGAGGAGCTAAAGGTAGAACAAATATTCCCTCAAGTTCTAGCAACCACCGATACAACTCTACGCACACTTTACGCTTGCTTTACCTAGAACAAGTATGAAACTAGAAGTGCTATGTATGTGTGATCGGATAGGTTCGCAAGATAATAAAGAACACGTTAATAAAATCTAGGTGATGTTTATATAAAGAAATAACTAAGTTAGTTTTAGTAGATAGCATTTTGTCACAAGAAAGTTATTTGTCCCTAGGAAATCGATAACTAGACCAGTAATCATTATTGCAATTTTATATGAGGGAGAGGCATAAGCTAACATACTTTCTCTACTTGGATCATATGCACTTATGAGTGGAACTCTAGCAAGCATCCGCAACTACTAAAGATCATTAAGGTAAAACCCAACCATAGCATTGAAGTATCAAGTCCTCTTTACTCCCATATGCAAACAACCCCCTTACTCGGGTTTAAGCTTCTGTCACTCTAGCAACCCACCATAAGCGAATCATGAACATATTGCAAAACCTACAACGGGGATCCCTCACGCTTGCGCGACACGGGGAGCACCATAGGACAACACCAATAGTAGAACATACAACTCAAACCAATCATGATCATCAATCAAGCCATAGGACAAAATGGATCTACTCAAACATCATAGGATAACCATACATCATTGGGAAATAATATATAACGTTAAGCACCATGTTTAAGTAGAGATTACAGCGTGGAGAAGGGGTGTTACACCGCTGCATAGTGGGGGAGAGAGTTGGTGATAACGGCGGTGAAGTTGCTGGTGTAGACCGCCGTCACGATGATGGCCCCGGCGGCGTTCCGGCACCACCGGGAGAGAGGGGGAGAGAGCCCCCCTCCTTCTTGTTCTTCCTTGACCTCCCCCTAGATATGAGGAGGGTTTCCCCTCTGGGCCTTGGCCTCCATGGCGGCAGAGGGCGGGAGCCCCTCCGAGGTTGGATCTCTCTCTCTGTTTCCTTCTGTTTCTGCGTTTTTCAGATTCTGGCCTTTCACCATTTCTTAAATACCCGAAGATCCGTAACTCTGATTGGGCTAAAATTTTAACACGATTTGTATCCGAATATTATCTTTCTTGCAGCGAAAGAAGGGCACCAACCGCCTTATGGGGTGGCCACAAGCCCCCTGGCCGCGCTCTGGGTAGGGGGCGCTCCTCCAGGGCTTGTGGGCCCCTTGGCATCGTCTCGCATTGATTCCAATTCCCCAAAATTACATATATTCCTAAAAAAATCTCCGTAAGTTTTTTATCGCGTTTAGACTTCGTTTGGTATGGATATTTTGGGAAACAAAAAACATGCAACAAACAAGAACTGCCACTAGGCACTGGATCAATATGTTAGTCCCAAAAATAGTATAAAAAGTTGCCAAAAGTATATGAAAGTTGTAGAATATTGCCATGAAACAAACAAAAATTATAGATATAACGGAGTCGTATCAGAGGTCTTCTTGAAGAATTTGTGAAGATATACCTTGTTGATGATGTGGCAAGCAGTATCAATAGCCTCAGGCCAGAAGCGAAGAGGCGTCTTGTATTCATCAAGCATAGTGTGAGCCATCTCAACAAGAGTCCTGTTCTTGCGCTCCACTTTGCCATTTTGCTTAATTAGGAGTGTATGGGGTAGATAACTCATGAGTAATACCAAGTTCATCAAGATAATCATCAAGGCCAGTGTTATTGAACTCGGTCCCATTGTCACTCCTGATATGCTTGATCTTCACACTGAAATTCGTCAAGGGCCTTGAGGAAAATCGTTTGAAGACTTCCTACACTTTAGTTTTGTAAGCAATGATATGCACCCAAGTGTAACGAGAATAATCATCAAAAATAACAAAGCCATATAGAGATGCTGCATTTGTTAGTGTGGCATAATGAGTAGGGCCAAGGAGATCCATGTGAAGCAATTCGAATAGACGAGAGGTAGTCATGATAGTATCGAGGGATGCTTGGATCTACTCATCTTTCCAGCCTCACAAGCCCCGCAAAGGTGGTCTTTGAGGAATTTGACACCCTCGATGCCAATGACGTGCTTCTTCTTTGCTAGTGTGTGCAAGTTCCTCATCCCAGCATGACCTAGTCGTCGATGCCATAGCCAGCCTTCTGAAGCTTTTGCAAGTAGACATGTGGGAGGTTGTGGTCCTGCAGAGAAATCAACAATATACAAGTCTCCTCTCCTAAAGCCTTCGAAGACTTTGGATTTGTCAGATTCCATGAGTACTATGCATCAATATTTTCCAAAGATGACAACCATATCAAGATCTCAAAGCATTGAGACAGACATGAGGTTGAATCCGAGGGACTCGACAAGCATGACTTTGTCCATGTGTCGATCCTTTGACATTGCAACTCCACCTAGACCCAATACCTTGCTTTTTTCCTTTATGAGCGAAGGTGATATGCTTCAGATGTGATGGAGATAATGGAGAGTCCATCAATAAGCTCTTGTCACCGGTCATGTGATTTTTACACCCACTGTCAAGGACCCACACAGTAGCTTTGACAGATTCATCCCGCAGATGAATTAGTGGTATTTTACGAACTCATATACTTCATAGTGAAGAATATGACATCAAATTCATCGAATATAATTTCATCAAGTAGTGTAGTAGATATAGAAGTATAAGGATGTGAGAAATGAGTAATTCGTTTCTTCATGATTAGCTTGCGCCTTTCAAGCACATTTAGGTCTCCAGCAAATTCTTCAGACGTTTATGTTCATCTGGAGACCTGACCCTGCATAAGAGATTAGTTCTTTTTTTTCACCACCCACATCTGGAGGGGTGGCAAAGAGTTCATCATTTTGCAAGCTCCATAAGAGAATGGTGGCATGGAAGCCAGTGCACTTCGTTTCACAGAACAGGGGTTAGAATATGCATATGAATAAGAAGATAAATTCATTGAGGACTTATGAACATAATGATTTGAAGAATAGTGCACATATTCATAACCCTTAGATTTTCCCTATGAAACATAAGCATTAGCATGATGATGTTCATATGAGGATTTGGATCCATATGAAGACTTTGGTCCATATGAAGAATTTGATCAGAGGTTCCTATTCTTCACAAGTGGTGTCATGAGGACATTCACCTGAAGACTTTCAAGGCACCTTTTGGGAACCCAGATTTTCTTCATAGGGGGGCCATTCCTGCAGTTAGTTCCAACATACCTAGCAAATACTTCACCATTCTGATTTTTGAACAACTTATAGTTAGAGTCAAATGACTCATCAGATGAATATGAAGATTCACATATGAAGCCAGATAAAATGGATGGATCTACGGGAAGTCCTTTTGCAGCAACCCATGAGGTTTTGGGATACTGCTCAGGTTTCCAGTAGGTCCCATCAGCATTGAGTTTCTTCTCAAAGACAATACCCTCTTTCCTAGGGTTCCTGTTCAAGATCTGCTTTTTGAGCCCATCACAAAGAGCCTGATGCCCTTTGAGGCTTTTGTACATTTCTGTCACATACAATTCCTTCATCCCTACATTATCGTCAGTGATACTTGTGGTATCCTCAGATGAGGAATTTGTGACCACAGAAATAGTTGAAGAATTTGCAGCAATAGAAGCATTTGAACTTTCAGGTGAAGAATTAGCAGATTCACGTTTAATGCATTTCACACATGGTGGAAGGAATTCATCCTGAGCGGAACTGATCTGTTGAGCAAGCAACGAATCGCTTTCCTTCTGAAGATCTTCATGACTCACTCTTAGTTTCTCAAGATCTTGCTTTCTTTGAAGAAATTCTTAAGAAAGCTTCTCATGATCAGGTAAGAGGGTTACATGACGACTTTGAAGATTATCAAACTTAGACTGTAGTCTTTGAAGATTATCAGTCAGAGTTCGAGTTTGATCCATCTCCTCACCCAACAGGTCATCACTTTTGTCTAGCAAGTTTTGAACCCTTTCCAAAGCTTTTTGTTGTTTAGTGGCAATATTAGCAAGCTTGGAATAGCTGGGTCTGAGCTCATCATCAGATTCATCTTCACTAGATTCAGATGAGGGATATTCAAGTACCTTGGCACCTTTTGCCATAAGGCATGGTGCTGAAGAAGAGGATGATTCAGGTTCGAAAGTCAACATTTTGAGTGATTCCTTAAACTCGAAGAATCAGGGATCCTGACATGTTCGATGACCTTAATAGACGTCAGAGATTCGGTCCCAGATAAGCTTCGCATTGCAAAGATGTATAATGAGCCTGAACTGATTTCTGGATAGGCAGGAGCAGATGATATCTGTCGGTGTCAAAACCGGCGGATCTCGGGTAGGGGGTCCCGAACTGTGCGTCTAGGCGGATGGTAACAGGAGACAAGGGACACGATGTTTTTACCCAGGTTCGGGCCCTCTCGATGGAGGTAAAACCCTACTCCTGCTTGATTAATATTGATGATATGGGTAGTACAAGAGTAGATCTACCACGAGATCAGAGAGGCTAAACCCTAGAAGCTAGCCTATGGTATGATTGTTGTTCGTCCTATGGACTAAAACCCTCCGGTTTATATAGACACCGGAGGGGGTTAGGGTTACATAGAGTCGGTTACAAATGGGAGGAGGTCTACATATCCGTATCGCCAAGCTTGCCTTCCACGCCAAGGAAAGTCCCATTCGGACACGGGACGAAGTCTTCAATCTTGTATCTTCATAGTCCAGGAGTCTGGCCAAAGGTTAGTCCGGCCATCCGGACACCCCCTAATCCAGGACTCCCTCAGTAGCCCCTGAACCAGGCTTCAATGACGACGAGTCCGGCGCGCAGATTGTCTTCGGCATGGCAAGGCGGGTTCCTCCTCTGAATACTTCATAGAAGATTTTGAACACAAGAATAGTGTCCGGCTCTGCAAAATAAGTTCCACATACCACCGTAGAGAGAATAATATTTACACAAATCCAATCTGCTGGCGTATTCCGCAGCGTGACATCACACCACAGCCAAGCCTTTATTGAATCATTTTCTTGTCACGCCTCGGTAGCGTTTAGCGAGGCGGTTTCACGCACGCGTCTTGTCGAAGCGAGATCGTGTCCCCTTATTCCGGATTCTCATCAATACAGGCGTGGGTAACCTAACCGTGCCCGTTGGTATATTTCCTCAATCGGCGAGTCCCAAGCGGTCACGGGAGGGCTCTTGGTATTCAACCTCTGTATAAAGAGACCAAGGCTCTACTCCTTTCTTTCAATCTCAATCGAATCCGCCTCTCGCCTCGAGTTCCAACACCCAAAGCTCCAGATTCAGGCGCTTCGGACCTTCGATGATGTCCGGCTCCGTCCTTCAAGGCCGGTGGATGCCTTCCTCCGTTACAGAAGAAGACGTGCTAAAGCTGAGAGATGCCAGGTATCTAACCGGTGAGATCTCGCATAGCCTGCCTGCTCAAGGGCAGGTTATTCCCACACCCAAGCCTGGTGAGAGCGTGGTGTTCACGCCTCACTTCCTTCGGGGGCTAGGCTTTTCAACGGACCCCTTCGTGAGGGGGCTCATGTTTTATTATGGGCTGGAATTTCACGACTTGACTCCGGAGTCCATCCTCCACATCTCATCGTTCATCGTCGTGTGCGAAGCCTTCCTCTGCATTACTCCTCACTTCGGATTGTGGCTTAAGACCTTCAAAGTAGAGCCGAAGATGATCGAGGGGCAGCACGCTGGAGTCTTGAGGCGCTGTTATAAGCAAGAATGCTGACGCTCCATGGCCCGAGGGCTCTTTTCAAGAGGAGTTCAGCTTATGGCAACAAGAGTGGTTTTATATCACAGCTCCCAGGGGCACCAAGTGGGTGGCGCCACCTGCCTTTCGCTCGGGTACCCCACCACAGCTAGCGTCATGGGTCAATAAAGGGTTTAACTGGGGGCCGTCCAAGGACGTGCCCTTGTTGCAAGTCCGCATTCGAGATCTCCTAGAGAGAGACATCAATCTGGTCGCGGTGACGCAGTTCATGTTGATTCGACGCACCTTGCCCTGCAAACGTCGCCCCCTCCGCCTGTGGGAGTTTAATCCGGAGGGACCACGAGCTCTCCAACATTTTACGGGCGCGACGCCCATGGAGATGTACAAATTGTTCTTCGAATCACAAGCAATGTGTCCGGACTCGACCGAGGACGCATGTCTGAGCTGCAATCGCCCGGATACTCAAGTAAGTAGTCATGTACCCGGACACGCCATCCGTATATTTATCATAAAATTTCCCTTAAAAGAGTTGTCCCTTAAACAAGAGTGGATAGCGAAAGCAAAGCTAATCAGGTGTCCGGCCCCCCTCCCTGAGACCACGCCGGATCCCGTGTTAACCAGGATGCTAGAGGTTGCGCCTTTGGAAGAAGGCGAAGGGGGGAACAAGGAAGCTACCGCCTCCCCAAAGGAGGCTGTCAGGAAAGGAGGAACCGAGAATCCCTCCATCCAGGGGAAGAAGAGGACCGCCTCTAAAGACCTGGAGACCATGGTCTCAAAGCGGGGGAAGAAGTCTTCGTCAGAGGGTCTTGCGCCGGGAGATGCCTCGGCCGCACTATACCCCCAAGGGGATCAGCCCTCCAGCGAGCCGTAAGTAGAGAGGGGAGTTTTAAAATAAGAGACATCCCTGTTCTATTTCTGAGGAAGATAACCGAATTTTTACCTTGTAGTTCGGATCGCAGCCCTTCTCAGCAGAGCTCATCTTTAGGGGATCTTCGACCGGAGATGATGGAGAGCGGAACGCCTCCCCCTGCCGTACCGCCGTCAGGCAGGCGACCTGAGGTGTAAATCACGGAGGGTTTCTCCGAATTCGGCAGGTCGGAAGGCGGTCGTATGGCCCCCAAAGCCCTCCGTGTCGGCCTTGAAAAAGGCCATCGGACGAGTCCGGCACCGTCCGGTCTTGTGATCGGAGGAGCTGAAGGATCTTCTCGGGCGAGCATCTATTTCAGAAGAACACCATGCGTTGATGGGTACGGTGATTGAAAGGATTCCATCCGCGGAAAGCGGGTTGTACGAAGCTGTCGGAGTTTCTTGACTGTGTTTTGAGGTCTGTGAAATGATGTACCTTTTGACAGTTCCGCATATAAAGATCGCCTGTATAGATAGTAGCCCACGAGACTCGGTGCGTTGTCAAAAATGACGGCGTGCCGAGGATCATAATCCTAGGTATGATATGTCGCTTTTCCTATGTAGGTGGCGAAGTGTCCGGTGGCTAGCCGGACTGATGAATTTGTCGAGCTAAAGCGGCAACTTGACGTGGCAGATGCCGACGTCGCGCTTGTCAACAAGCGGCTTGACGAGTTCCAAGGTATGCAATTTCTCCATGGACACCTGGTAAGGGGGCTTGATGCCCATGCCTTACAACATGTATGCTTGATGCGGATGGTGCCGCTGCCATGGAGAACCTTCGGGCGGAACTCGCCCGAGCCAAGGAGCAGGCCACGAAAAGTGATGCGGCTGCCTTAAAGGCGGCCAAGAGCTGAAAGCGAATAGGCTGCTCCACCGCCAAGCAAGAAGGAAATGGCCGAGATGGCTATGAAGTTGAAGAATGCTGCCGATCGCTACAAGCTTCTTGAAAAGGAAGATCGGGCGAATGTATGAGGACTGGAGAAGGCCACTACCGAGGCCAAGGATGCTCGCTCTGCAATGAGAGCTATGAAGGAGGAGCTACGTCAGGACGGAGATATCGCGGCTGGAAAGCCCTTTATGATGCGGATGAAGTTCGGGGATCCTAAATATGCTCAATTGGACCGTCTGTGGAGTGCGGCGGATACTTATCTGGACTTGGCGGCAAGTGCCGCGGACGCGGCCGAACACTTCCGAGATCAAAATGATCACGAAGTGGAAAAGCTTTTTTGGTCGTAGTTCCACAATCCAGAGCGCCCACTTCCATTAACCGATTGTTTGGCCACATGGGCGGAGCTGAATAGGTTATCCGGACTCGCCATGAAGGATGTCGTGAGTCATCTGTGGCCGGAAAGGCCCGAGCCGAAGAGTCATTTTAACTTGGTGCAACAGTTCCTTGGTGCAGTGCCGCATATCAATGCAATAAAAAGGTCAGCGTGCATAGAGGGTGCGCGGATGGCTCTTGCCCGTGTCAAGACATCTTTGGGCGGAGATGAAGGCCACCGATGTTGCATCCCAAGATTGGACGGGAGCCGAGTACTGCCGAGCACTATTTTCGAGGAAGTTCTGCAGGCGCTCGTTTAATAGAAACGCGATGCTCGAAGGATATTATGTTGAATAACATGTATTATTGTAAAACAATGTTTGATGAAATATAAAAGCTTTTATACTTGTGCCTTCAAGAATTAAAATGCCTCATGTGCGGCCATTAATGTATATGTATATATAACCTGAAAGATGGCAGTCATCGGCTTCAGCCCCCACGCATATAATGCGGGGTGTTCGCATGGCGCATTTTCACACTTGATCCAACGTCTTGGTCCTATAAAGGAGGTGATAGCGCAGCAAACTAGGCAACGGACTATAATGCTTTATCACTTTCACTTAGCCATAGGAGTTTGACGGTGGGGCTACTATATAGCCCACAGGGGCACCGCGCTCACCCGAATTGAGGCGGCGTGTGTGCTGGCCGAAACGCCCTTCGTTAATGCATAGGAATCCTAAAGATTCCGGCGGGTCATCAGTGGTTGACCAGTCTCACGCTATATCATGACGATCAGTTTTGGCTTTCTCTTGAGGTGCTCGCTTAGCCGAACCGGGCACAATCGCAGATAGTTCTCTGGTGCCGCCTTAGCCGATAGAGCGGGCGTAAGGCATCAAAACACAGGAGCCGGGCAAACCCAACATTTGACCAAAGACATGATTCGAGCTTATGCATATAAGGCCAAACTTCATGACGCCGAACACTCCCTAAGGTATTCGGTCTTTATGAAAACGGGTGAAGAACGCCCTTAGTAATAAGCCCACGGTGTCTAGGTGCGCAAAAATTCAGCGTGGCCACATGCCAAGGCGCCAGACCTCCACCTCGGTTATAGCAAGAAACCGGGGATGTGTATCAACAAGAGACAGTAAAAAAGGTTTAAGCAGGGTCTTAATCTGAAAAGAATCCTTGGAACAGGTCCCTCGCACGTCTGCGCTTTGTGTCTCCGTTGTGCCGTATCTCGGGACGGGTGTAGCACGGTGTTCATCTGTAAAAGAGAGGAACTTAGTTGAAAAGAACGCGCGAAAATGTCGTTATATTAAATAAACAAAGTACAATTCAAAAATGAATAAAATTGAGCTTTATTGTCTCTGTTGTACATCGCGAGCCCCTTATGCGGGGTATGCGGCTAGTAAGCCCTTGTATGTTTACGCGGACTCGTCTAGCCATGTCCGGGTGCGAACGACCTGTTTAGGTGCTTTGATCGGTGGAGCCGGTTTAGTGTGTGGCTGTCAAGGCAGCCGCACAATTCTTCCGCGCTCGAGGAACACTCGAAATTTCCCTTTAATGAGATGATGCCTCGCGGACCGGGCATTTTAAGTATAAGAGATGCATAATGCGGTATTGCGTTAAAGCGGGCGAAAGCTTTGCGTCCCAGCAGTGCTTGATAGCTACTTGTGAATGGGGCGATGTGGAAGGTTAGCTTTTCGCGGCGGAAGTTATCGGGTGAGCCGAACATAACTTCTAGCAGGAGAGAGCCCGTACAATGGGCATCTGGGTCTTGCGTTACCCCTTGAAAGGAAGTGTTGCTATGACGAATTGTTGTTAGGTCTATCCCCATTTTGCGGATTGTGTCCTGATATAGCAGGTTTAGATCACTGCCACCATCCATTAGGACTTGTGTCAAGTGGAGTCCGTCAATTATCGGATCTAATACCAAGGTAGTCCGGCCTGCGTTCTGGATACTTCTAGAGTAATCATATTGGTCGAAGGTGATTGGTTTTAACAACCAGTGGCGGGACTCCTCTGGGATAGGCCGTATGGCGCGTATCTCTATAGGCGCCACTATGTTTTTCCCTCTTGTCACGTGAAGTGAGTTTCTTGTTTTGACTTCTTGTGGGAAATTCTTTTGTTTTCGGTGCTCGCTTGTGGGGTTCGTCATCGTCCTCGCTTGGTGTGTCGAGCCCCTTGTGTTCGGCGTTGAGTTTGCCGGATTGCTTGAAGACCCAACAATCTCTATGGGTATGGTTTGCAGGCTTCCCGGGAGTACCGTGGATTTGACATATCTTGTCCAAGATTTTTTTAGGTTAGATAGCTCGTCCCTGTTATCCTTGAGGGGCATCTTTTTCTGATTCTGCCGAGAGCTTTTGAATCTGGCATTAACTGTCGTGCTCTTCGGGCTGTTTCCCTTGGTCCGGCGCTGGTCCTTGCTGCGTCGCGGTTTCTCGTTTCCATCCCTAACTTCGGATGTACTTGGGTCATGGTCGCATCTTGCCAACCAACTATCCTCTCCTGCACAAAAGCGGGTCATGAGGCTTGTTAATGCGGCCATTGTTCTTGGCTTTTCTTGGCGAGATGTGCGGCGAGCCATTAAATCATGAACACTTGTGTTTGAAAGCTGCTAAGCCTTGGCGTCCCGGACGATCGACTATCTGGTTCTTTTTAGTAAGAAATATGTTCCACAGTTTCTGGGCTGACTCTCCGGGTTGTTGGGTTATATGACTTAAATCTTCTGCATCCGGAGGTCGGACATAGGTCCCTTGAAAATTTGCCCGAAAGGCATCCTCGAGCTCTTCCCAACTTCCATGGTGTTTTTGGGGAGGCTTTTAAGCTAATGCCGGGCTGGCCCTTTGAGCTTGAGGGGTAAGTATTTTATGGCCTGGAGGTCATCTCCTCTAGCCATGTGTATGTGGAGGATATAATCCTCAATCCAGACTCCAGGGTCTGTTGTTCCGTCATATGCCTCTATGTTTACGGGCTTGAATCCCGCTGGAAATTCATGGTCCAGCACCTCATCGGTGAAACATAGGGGGTGTGCGGCACCCCTATATTTGGGTGTGTCGTGATGTTCGGATACTTTGCTTACTAGAGCTTGCTTTCTTGGCCCGTAGATAGATCTGGCTGGGCCATCTTTTTGATGCGAATCCTTGTGCGGATCGTGTGCCGGCTTGTGTGCGGCGCCATTTTCCGCACTATGTTGGCCATGGGATCGTTTATCCGACCGGGTGGCTTCCTTATTTTTTGATTGCGGGGGCTCTAAGGCCTCCTCATCAAATTCCGACAGCAATTTTCACTTGGTAGCTCTTTGCGCGTATCGTCGCCAGATTTGTCTCATGTGTTGAGTACTTTGCTCCATCTAGTTCTCGAGTGCATCTTCCGCTGTTTTGAGCTTCCGCTACGCCTTTTCAGGGCTCGCAGCGATGGCGCGAGCCTTTGTGGAGGTTCTTCTGCTCCGGTAGCTTGTCCGGCATGAGGTCGTCCGGACTGTTATCTTCGCCGGGGACGGGTTGTTTATCCAAGTTGCCCTGTTCGGACGGTTGCTCGATGGCATGTTCGTCGTCCGCCGGTTCGCCCTGCTCTATGGCTGGGTCTGTATGGCTGTTGTCTCTGTCGAGGTGGGGTTTGGAGCGGCGCTGACGCCGCCGTTTTGACTGCTTTTCGAGGGAACGATCCCTCGTTGCATCCCCTTGTTCCTTGTCGTCTTTTATTTTATGTGTGTCCACCATGTATACATCGTGAGATGGGGTGGTTGTCCAGTGCCCTATAGGCGCTTGTTCCTGTTCGTCTCCTACATCATCGTCCATACCGTCGATGTCTTCGGAGTCGAAGTCGAGCATGTCGGTTAAATCATCGACAGTGGCTATGAAGTGGGTGGTGGGTGGGCTTTGAATTTCTTCATCGTCGCATCCCAACCTTGCGACCATAGTCCGCCGGGGCTCTCCGATAAAGAGAGAGACTTTAGTGAATTCAGAATGTCGCCAAGGGCGAGTGCTGAAAGATGTCCGCGGTGAACTCCATGATCGGCGCCAATCGGATTCGATTAGCGGGCGCTGAAGGTTCGGAGTCCGGAGGGGAGTCCGCACCTTGGAGTCTAAGCTTTGCAAGGACAAGGCTGGTGTTGCCTCGATCGCCGTAGAGATTGCAGCCCCGAGGCGGTGTCCAACCACCCGTCCTCGACAGTGCGATCGGCTCGAGCTGAGGTCGAGCGGACACGGTGCGACCTCTAGGTCACCGTTCGACGGCAGAGCTAGATCATGCCCATCGCGACAGTGCGGCGCGCTCGGCTGTGGCTCAAACCCGTCGAAGATCAAGTCTCCGCGGACGTCAGCCGTATAGTTCAATCTTCCAAATCGACGATGGCCAGGCGTAGCTTCGATCTGCTCGGATGGGCTGCGAATTGGCCCCGATTGCAAAGCCGCCGAATAGGAAGATCTATCCGGGGAGAAAAGTCTCACCCTGGACCGCATCGTTGTTGATGATCGGAGGAGCCATCGGGCCTAAAGATGATGACACAGAGGAACTCTCAATGAAAGCACCAATGCGGTGTCAAAACCGGCGGATCTCGAGTAGGGGTCCCGGCTGTGCGTCTAGGCGGATGTTAACGGGGAGACAAGGGACACGATGTTTTTACCCAGGTTGGGCCCTCTCGATGGAGGTAAAACCCTACTCCGCTGATTAATATTGATGATATGGGTAGTACAAGAGTAGATCTACCATGAGATCGAGAGGCTAAACCCTAGAAGCTAGCCTATGGTATGATTGTTGTTCGTCCTACGGACTAAAACCCTCCGATTTATATAGACATCGGAGGGGGTTAGGGTTACATAGAGTTGGTTAGAAATGGGAGGAGATCTACATATCTGTATCGCCAAGCTTGCCTTCCACGCCAAGGAAAGTCCCATCCGGACATGGGACAAAGTCTTCAATCTTGTATCTTCATAGTCCAGGAGTCCGGCCAAGGTTATAGCCGGCCATCGGACACCCCTAATCCAGGACTCCCTCAATATCCTTCGCCATAATGTCCAGCTAGGTGTACTTGCAAATGTCATCAGCATGCGCCATCTTGCATAGATTGGTAAGACCAATCTAAGTGACGGTCCACAACTCACTATTCATCACCATGAGGCACTTCCTCGTCATGGCCTTCCACTTGGGGTAATCATGACCATCAAAGATGGGGCATGACATTTTCTTTGTACCTGCGGTTGACATAACTAAAACTCCAGGTAGTTAAACCAAAATCACACAGAACAAGGGAGTACCTTGCTCTCATACCAATTGAAAGTGTGTTATATCGACTAGAGGGGGGTGAATAGGCGATTTTTACAAATTCGTCACTGAGGAAATACTACTTGAGGAATTTGCTAAGTGACGATATACAAGCAGCGGAATAAGTACTCAGGTGCATGCATAACAAGACAGTAGCATAGTAATCATGATGAAATGAAAATACACAGAGCACATGTAGCGTGTAAACAGGATAAGCAGGCGGAAGACAAGATGACTGGAGGAAATTGAGAAAGTCTTCAGTCAAAGTCTTCAAGCGATGGCGAGGAGTCTGGATTGGGGGTGTCGGATGGCGGACTATAACCTTTGGCGGACTCACGGACTATTAAGAAGATTGAAGACTTCATCCCGTGTCCGGATGGGACTTTCCTTGGCGTGGAAGGCAAGCAGCGTCTGGATATGTAGATCTCCTCCCATTTGTAACCGACTCTATGTAACCCTAACCCCCTCGGTGTCTATATAAACGAAGGGTTTTAGTCCGTGGGGCGAACAACAATCATACAATAGGCTAGCTTCTAGGGTTTAGCCTCCACGATCTCGTGGTAGATCTACTCTTGTACTACCCATATCATCAATATTAATCAAGCGGGAGTAGGGTTTTACCTCCATCGAGAGGGCCCGAACCTGGGTAAAAACATCGTGTCCTTGTCTCCTGTTACCATCCGCCTAGGCATACGATTCGGGACTCCCTACCGAGATCCGCGGTTTTGACACCGACATTGGTGCTTTCATTGAGAGTTCCTACGTAGTCGTCATCTTTAGGCCCGATGGCTCCTCCGATCGTCAACAACGATGCGGTCCAGGTGAGACTTTTCTCCACGGACAGATCTTCAGATTGGCGGCTTTGCAATCTGCGGGCAATTTGCTTGGCCATCCGGAGCAGATCGAAAGCTTCGCCCCGCCATCGGTCGATTTGGAAGTTTGAACTACACGGCCGACGTCCGCGGAGACTTGATCTTGACGGGTTCGAGCCACAGCCGAAGCCGCGCCCGACTTTATTACGATGGGCATGATCTAGCTCTGCGCCCGAGCGAGTGCCCTAGAGATCGCACCGTGTCGCTCCGACACTCAGCTCTCGGGCCATTGCATGTCGAGGATGGGTGGTGGACACCCTCAGGGCTGCAATCTCTCACGGCGATCAAGCGAACACTATCCTTGTCGCTGCGGCTTTGACTCCAAGGTGCCGGACTCAGAACCTTCCGCTACCGCTAATCGAATCTGATTGGGCGCCGATCATGGAGTACACCGCCGCGGACATCTCTCAAGACTTCGCTTCCTTGACATTCAATTCACTAAAGTCTCTCTTTGTCGAGAGCCTGGCCGGACTATAGTCAGCAAGGTTGGAATGCAGACGACGAAGAAATTCAAAGCCCACCCACCACCCTCTTCGTAGCCACTGTCGATGATTTAACCGACATGCTCGATGTCGGTGTCAAAACCGGCGGATCTCGGGTAGGGGGTCCCGAACTGTGCATCTAGGCGGATGGTAACAGGAGACAAGGGACACGATGTTTTACCAGGTTCGGCCCTCTTGATGGAGGTAAAACCCACGTCCTGCTAGATTAATATTGATGATGTGTGTTACAAGAGTGGATCTACCACGAGATCGAGAGGCTAAACCCTAGAAGCTAGCCTATGGTATGATTGTTGTTCGTCCCACGGACTAAAACCCTCCGTTTATATAGACACCGATAGGGTTAGGGTTACACGAGTCGGTTACAATGGTAGGAGATCTACATATCCAGATCGCCAAGCTTGCCTCCCACGCCAAGGGAAGTCCCATCCGGACACGGGACGAAGTCTTCAATCTTGTATCTTCATAGTCTTGGAGTCCGCCGATGATGATAGTTCGCTATCCGGACACCCCTAGTCCGGAACTCCTCAAGAGCCCCGAAACGGGCTTCAGCGATTTACGAGTCCGTGGCGTATATTGTCTTCGGCGTTGTAAGGCGGGTTCTCCTTCATCTTCATGTTCCCGTCGAATAGTGTCCTTCTTTATAAATGTTGCGCTCCTTGGCCTCTACGCCCAATAATGGCCTTCTTCCACGTGTCGCATTTAATGCGAAAGGCTGGGATATTTTTACATTTTACCCCAAGCCGTATGTAACGAGCCGCCTACAAGAGAGGCGAGGATCTAGATCCAGCTCACACCATCCTCCATCCGCAAGTTCTCATCGGCGCCGTGACAAAAATCCATTCCATCATGGATAGCCAACGCTCCTCCTCTCGCGCTCCTAGCCCTAAGCCAGGAGATTGGGGAGATGCTCGATTCCACACAATGAGCTAGTGGTGCTTCAAACCGAGGGATATCTTCCCCAGATTTCATGGTTCCGGTTCGAGCGGATGGCCACCTACAAGGGTGGAAAACAGTGAGAGCGCCCCAACCCTTCCAAAGGGGAGCGGGTATGCTTTGTCCCCTATCTAATAAGGGGACTCGGATTTCCCATACATCCGCTTTCTCCGGGGCTCCAAGAGTTCTACGGACTCAACTTCACCACCTCACGCCCACTTCCATTTTGCACATCGCGGGCTTCAGAGCTTTTTGCAAGCTGTTCTTGGGCATCGAGCCCCATTTTGCCCTGTGGAAGAGATTGTTTTGTCTCGCACCCGTTCTCATGAGGGGTCGATATATCAAGTGGGCGAGCGAAATATGGCGATCGCGGGACCGGATATCTATCCGGCACCCTGGAGAAGGCGTCCGAAGACTGGCCTTCGGAATGGTTCTACATGAAGGACGCCCCTCTGCCGGATCCAGTCCGGATCGGCCTCCCGGAGTTCAACAATGCTCCCTTGAAGAAACGCCTGAGTTGGCGCCCGCGGAGCCCTCAACGGGAAGATGATAGGAGCGTCCATTATCTGATGGGCCGGATTAGGTTACTGGCCCATTCCGGATTGACCATGATTGGAGTCATGGCCACGTGCATTATGCGAGGGGTGCAGCCACTCCAATATAGGGGCCACCCTATGTGGGATTTCAACGGGGAAGATGACGCCACCCGTCATGGCCGCAAAGGGCTAGGCTCGGCAGCCGATCTGGCAAAGATCCTGTCCGGCTTGTACAAGGGAGAGGAGGAGGACTTCCTCCGCAAGAATCCGTTGAATGGATTTTCTATGCATAACCCTCGGAGCTGGGTAAGCGGATGTTCATCTACCCGATCCATACTTTTTTAAAGTCAAGTATCTTACTCTGTGATTTCGATGCAGGAGCTGTGCCGGGACGTGGAGGCCATACGAAGCCTAGCTCCACAGCACGAGGATCCAAAACGATCCCTTGATCCGGCCTCCGAAGAGGATCCGGACATAAAGGTGGAGCTGATTGATGGGGTGTTCCACCAACGTAGCATAGACAATGCCCTAGTCGCCATTACGGCTGACTACCCTGGTTTGTTTTCGGCCTCCTAGGTGACTACGACCGAGGTCTTGACACCATAGTTTGATCCGCGCTCAATTCTGACCATCCCATACTGATGGTGTATCGCAGGATGTGCCTTTAAGGCGGGAAGCCGAACCCGCGGCGGCCGACCAACAAGGGTCATCCGCCCAAGAAAGCGGAAGAGGAGTGCGGCGCGAACCGAGACGTCGCGCCGCAACGGCACGGGCACCGCTATTTTAAGGGAAGGATCCCGGAAGGTATATTAATGCTCAAAACTTTTCCAGAAAGAGCGCTCGCCGGACAGTGTCCGGAGAGGTTGCCAATCAAGCCTCCGCCGGGCATGCTCCAACGCATGGTCTGGGAGGGGAGGCGAATACAAGGCGTAAGCCGGATGCTCCTCCGACGGAGGATGCCGACAGGTTGTCCGCCACCCGGTCTGAGGTGGAGAGCGCCATGAATCACAGGCGTCGCCGGACAGTTCTTCGTGACGCGTGTTTCTCCCCGGAGGCGTTAAATGCCTTTAAAGCGGGAAACGCGCACCTCCGTGCCGCTCAAGATGGGTTAACCAGAGCCACGGAGCAGTATGTGAAAGACATACGGGTAAGTAATTTTAATAGTTATATATTCCATTAGCCCTCGAGACTTAAAATAGTTGAAATAACTGATTTAAGGATCAATTATTATGCAGGGTCTTACGGAGAAGAATACCCAGCTGTCCCAGGAGCTCCAAGAGTGCAAGGCCCAACTTGAGGTCAGACTGCCGCCATGTGGGGAGCCACAGAGACCCCACTGGTAAGACGACTTTGGAAAGATAATTATTTAGCAAAGTGTGGCGTGAATCGACAATAATATTGCAGAGGGCGCCGGACTAGATCCCGACAAGCAACAGCCACTGCAGCAGCTAAAGGCCGCGAGAGGGTGCTTATGAAGGTGCAGCAGAGAGAAACAAGCTCCAAGATGCCCACACCCAGAAGGAGAAGAGCTGAAAGGTGTTCGGGCCCACTGTCAGCTCCGTGAAGGAGAATCAGCGGCTTCATCGCGGCATTTATAGTAAGTGCTTGAACAAATTCCTTTGAAAAGAAGAATTGGCGAGGAAGTCGATTGACGTAAATATGTCTTTAGGTGTGCTCACAGGTCGCCTCTGGAGGAAATGCCCGAGTCAACGGGTGACCAACTTCCCGAGCTAGTGCAATTGCTCGAACGTGTTCGCACGCGCGATGAGTAGCGCCGTTCATGCTTTATGGCCATCCGCCTCCCTACCCGAGGGCCTTGGTGAGCTTGCCGAGAAGCTTGAGGAGCACGGCGACGCTCCGCTTGTGGAAGATATCGGCTGCCGTTAGGGCACCAGGAGGCTCGGGCCATGGTGAAGACACGTTACCCAAGTCTGACCCAAACCACATGGCCGAGGTCGGACTGCGGGGCCCGATGGGAAGGAGATCCTGTGAGCTTGATGTACGCCAAGTAGAACTGGCGCGACATATTCCCAACAGATTGTAAATTAGACAGCCGTTAGATGGGATTTAGGAGGAGTACAATCATCGGTTTGACGATGTAATTTGAAATGACATGTAAAATGCCTTCTAGCCGGATTGTAGATCGCTTGTCTTTATGGACTGCTTCGCTTCAACCTCGGGACCCAACAGTCCGAGTGTGTCCGAATACCCTTACGGTTATAAAAGAACCGGGCATGCATGGAGACAAGGCGTCGGGGTCATAATTGCTTTATCGGATAAGTGCCCAACTAGTTATGTCATATTACATGGTTAGTAAGAAACATCTTCCAGGAGAATAGTTCCGTTAAGGGTTCCTTTCCTCGGGAGGCATGCCCTAAAGTGCAATGCCGGACTGCGAAAATAGCGAAAAATCATCCGGGGTAGATAAATAAGTAAGTAATAAATCATCTTTCAAGTCACCGACCGAATATTCTCTTAAGAACGCTAGCTTTTGGCTTCACCTACCGAGGTACACATCCGCTGACCCGGCAAGAATAATCGCAGAGGTGCTCCTTTACCTCCTAGCCGAACAATCGGGAACATAGGGTAAGCACAGAGCCAAAGCAACCCAGCTTGGCCAAAACTTAAGTCATATCGATGCATATAATGGTGAATAAAAGGTACATGCGGAAGTATGACACATGTGTTGGGCATGAAGCCCGTATGAATAAGCTTCTGTTTAAAGAAGCCCCTGTGTATAATGAGTGCCGAGGAGCACATCAAGTGTAAAGTAGCAAAGCGCAAATCAGCCCATAAAAGGTATTGAAAAAAGTGGGAAGAAGGAGGAGGACGGAGACAAAAAAACAAGGGGTGGACGGGGAGTGAGACGAACCCGAGTCCGCAAGCAAGGCGAGAATCTTGGAGACGGGCTGCGTTCCATGGGTTCGCTCGAGTCGGTTGTCGAGGCGTTATGAGACGGTATGCTCCGCCGGTCGAGGACTTGGTCGATGATGAAGGACCTTCCCACTTGGGCTTAAGTTTGTCCTTTTTCTTGTCCGGTGGGCGAGAACAAGTTCGCCAACATTGTAAGTTTTGGCCCGCACTTCTCGCTTTGATATCTTCAAGCTCTGCTGCCGATAAAATGCGGAACGAGCCTTTGCCACGCCCCGCCTCCTCTAAGGCGCCCAAACTGTCCTGCCGATCTAGCTCGGCTTTCTTTCTTCGTACATGCGCACATGAGGTGAGTCATGAATTATATCGCAGGCGGATCGCCTCGCGCCGATACCATGAAAAATGGTGTGAATCCGTAGTTCGGTTTGGCGTGGTCCGCAGCCCCAGAGTACGTAGTCGAGCTCCTCTACCAAAGGCGTGTTAGATTCCTTGAGGGACCGCACTAGTCTGGGTTTGATGCCGCCATGATTAGACCATTTGCTCGCCGACTTGACCGTTAGTTTGGGGGTGATAGATTGAAGCGTAATCGAGCTTAATGCCCATGTTTTTGCACCAGAGTTTAACCTCGCCGGCCGTGAAGTTCATGCCGCTATCGCGATGATGCTGTGGGGATGCCAAATGGTGTACTACCCCGGATATGAAGTCTATCACCGGTCCGGATTCTGCCGCTTTAACCGGCTTGGCCTCAATCCATTTGGTGAATTTGTCCACCATGACCAATAAGTATTTGTGCTTGTGGGTTCCCCTTTAAGGGTCCAACCATGTCAAGCCCCTGCATCATGAACGGCCGTAATGGGTATAGTTTTGAGGGCGGTGGGTGGCATGTGGCTCGATTAGCAAAGAGCCGGCAACCGACGATCGTTGGACTAAATCTGAGCATCCGCCTCGGCTGTCGGCCAATAAAATCCTGCACGGAAGGCCTTGCCTACAAGGGCCGGGCTGCAGCAGTGGTGCCCGCCGAGTCCGGCGTGAATTTCAGCCAGAGATTTCGCCTTCCTCTTCGGAGATACACCTTTGAAGGACTCGCTTGTGCTTTTCTTATAAAGTTCTCCTCATGGACCTTGTAGGCTTTAGATCGCCGAACTATGCAATGGGCCTCATTTTGGTCTTCGGAAGTTCCTGCCGCATTAAGTAGGCTAGGAATGGTTCTGTCCACGGGCAATTATCGCCATTATTTCGTGAGTCAAGGTGTTATTTCATTGGCTGAGCCGCCGATTGTGTCGTAATGGTCTGCGAGTTAGGTGATGCAGTTGCGGATTGTTATTTCCGGACTCTCTTCCCATAATACGGATGGCTTAAAGAGCCGCTCCAGAAGATGTTTGAGGACGGCGCCTCGCTTAGCGCCGATGCGCGTGCTAACACGCCCGCTGCCTGGTTATTATCCGGGCTACATGGTGGAATTCTAGTCCTTCAACCGAGCTGACATTTTAGGACGGCGCTATGTAAGCTGCCATTTTTGGATCTTTGGCGCCAAAGTTCCATTTACTTGGGATATTGCGAGGTTTGAATCCTCGCAAGACCTCTAGGCGTTGAATGCCCATGGATATTGCCATCCGGAGGCCATGTAGAAGGGCCTCGATTCGCCGCGTTGTTGGAGTCCATGTACATTATTTGAAGTACGATTGATTGTGTCTCTAGTTGGGGACGCCAGACGACGCCAGCCCCCAAGCCAGCCAACATTTTGGATCCGTCGAAATGCATGATCCAGTTTGAGTACGCGCTGCATTTTTAGGGAGTTCGCCGTCCATTCGGCGATGAAGTCCGCCGTAACTCGCGACTTTATAGCTCGCCGTGGTTTGTAGGTTATGTCAAATGGTAAGAGCTCGATAGCCCATTTTGCAATCCTGCCCGCTGTGTCGCGATTGTTTATAATATCGCTGAGAGGTACTTCGAGGCCACCGTTATTGAACACTCTTGAAAGTAGTGTCGCAGCTTCCGGATGCTATGAACACCGTGACACGCTATCTTTTGATAATGTGGGTACCGGATTTGCATGGAGTTAGAACGAAGGATACGTAGTACACCGGTTTTGAAGAGGGAAATTGTGCCCTTCGCTTTCGCTCAACGACGAGTACCGCACCGACAACTTGATGTGTTGCTGTGATATATAATAACATAGGTTCGCCAGGTTGGGCGCGCCGTAACCGGATTTGTTGCCAGATGGCCTTTATTTCTTCGAAGTCCGGCTGTGGCAGATCCGCCCATTCAAATGTTCGTGCGCCGAGGAGGCGGTAGAGGGCGAGCCTTTTCTCCCAAACGGAGATGAAGCGACTTAAGGCCGCCACGCATCCGGTTAGTTTTGTATCCGCTGAGGTCTTTTGAATATCCAATTGTGACATAGCTCGGATTTTGGCCGGTTTGCTTCAATTCAAGACGATTTTTCCGGATTGAGCTTAATGTCATATGCTCGGAGGTTTTCGAAAGTCACCTCAAGTCTTCTACTAGAGTTCCGACGTGTTTGGTCTTGACGACCACATCGCTCACGATGCCTCTACTGCTTTTGCCTATCCGGTAGCCGACATGTTTGAATCATGCGCCGATATGTTGCGCCGCGTTTTTGAGTCCGAAGGGAATTGTGTTGAAGCGTAATGGCCCATATGGAGTAATGAATGTCGCTATGCTCTGATCTTTCTCCGCCATCTTGATTTGATGGTATCCGGAGTATGCCGAGGAAGCACAATGAATCGTTAGCGCGGTAGCATCGATGATTTGATCGATGCGAGGAGGGGAAAGGGTCCTTGGACAGGCCTTGTTAAGGTCTTTAAAATCGGCGCAGAGGCGCCAGGATTTGTCCTTTTTGGTACCATTACTAAGTTGGCTAGCCAATCCGGATGTTTTATATTTCGATGAATCCGGCTTCTAAGAGTTTGGCTAGCTCTTCTCCCATTGCCTGCCTTTTGGGCTCGAAAATCGCCAAGAGCTTGTTTGATCGGCTTGAATCCTTTTAGGATATTTAGGTCAGGCTCGCCACTGCGTGGGATTCCCGGCATGTCTCAAGGGTGCCAGCAAAATGTCCTAATTTTCCGAAGGAATTCTCGAGTGGGCTTCGACGTCAGACTTAATTGTGCCCCAATGGAGGCCGTCTTTGTGGGGTCCGCTGGATGGACCTGAAATTTGACTATTTTGTCTCGCTGGTTTAAAAGAGGTGGACTTGGACCTCTTATCGAGTATCACATCGCCCCTATCCACCGTGGAGCGCAGCGTGGTTAGTTCCTCCGCCGCTAGGGCTTGGACAATGCCTCTAGGGCTAGTGCGGCTGTCTTATTTTCAGCGCTGAGTGTGTATCCGGATCATCGGGCGAGAGTGATTATCCCATTGGGTCCCGCATTTTGAGCTTCATGTACCCGTAGGGGGTATAGCTTGGAAAATTGTGAATGCCTCTCGCCCTAACAAAGCGTGATATCCGCTGTCGAATGGGGCCACTTGAAATGTGACCTCCTCGGACTGTAATTGTCCGGTGAGCGAACACTACATCTAGTGTGATTTTTCCCGCAAAGATACTTCTCGACTAGGGATTATCCTCTGAAGGTTGTGCCGCTTCGCCAATGCGGCTCCAGCCAATTTCCATTTTTGAAGGGTTTTTCATAGATGAGGTTTAATACCGCCGCCATCCATGAGTACCTTAGTAAGACGAAACCGCCCACTATCGGACCGAGGACCAATGGCTGGTGCTCTAGCTGTTCGAATTTAGGTTCATCGCTGGCGTTGAAGGTGATAGCCGTGTCGCTCCATGGATTTGTTGTCGCCACTTGGTAGACTTCGCGAGGTGCGGATTGTTCGCTTCGCATGTTATTTGATGCGAAGTCTCAAGACCGTTAATACCGCACTGTATCGCTGGGTTGGTCGCTGGGCTAAAAAGCCTACGCCACTTTTGGCCACCGCCGAGTATCCAACACGCCAAGGTTGTGTGTTGGAGTGGCGCCCACCGCATCGTGGATCTTGCAGGTCCGTTGAGCCAACCCTCCAAGACGGTTCCGCACTTTTAGGGGTTTGGGTTTTGGTATTCAACCCGGTGCTTGATAATGATGCACCCTTTTGTTTCGGACTAGGATGTATTCGGGCCGGATTGTCCCAAAATTTACTTTCGGTTTTCTAGGCGCTCTCCATCGCACAGTACTTTTGTACTATGGTCACCAAGTCAGTAAAGCGTGTAATTTCGCGACGACTTATGGCGTTCAGGATTCCCTTGTCCGTGCAATTATTGCAGAAAATTGGGATTGTGTCCTCCTCTCGGCAGTCCTTTATCCTGTTCATAACCAGGAGGAATCTGGCCCAGTAATGATGTATTGTTTCATCGGGCTCTTGCCGAATTTGAGAGAGATCGCTAATGTTTGGGTGGGCAGGTGGAACTAGATCCGGAACCCCGTCCAGTTTAGGACTCAAGGGCCGAGAAGTTTCCTGAACTTGGAAGTTTGGATTTTGAGTGTTATCCCATGAATCCAACCCACCACCGACTTTAAGTTCGTGGCTTGATCAACGCCCCGTCCCTCCGTGGGAATCCAGCATGGAGGATCGAACCGGACATAACTAGTCCTTAAGATACAAGAATAATCGCCGCATTGCTGCTCTATCACAAGAACATGATGGGTAGCCCGGGAGAGTTGATCTCTCAGATCGGTTTTAGGCCCGATCCGGCCGTAGTCTGTGGCGACTCCTGTGGCGGCGATGCGATCCAAGAGCTCGCTCATGGAGGAGAGCTCGATCGATCTAACTGCTCGCAAGTTCGAACTAACCTAGAGATTGGTTTCGATGACTCGAGAGGTCATCGTCGCGCGGTGGCCGGATGGCGGTCATAAGAAACCACCAAGCCAAGAGTCTCGCCAGCGCTAAGGCCCTTTGGCGATAGTATCGCCTTGAAAGACGAGATGAGGCATCCTACCCGACGGCGGCGACACAGAGGAACTCTCAATGAAAGCACCAATGTCGGTGTCAAACCCGCGGATCTCGGGTAGGGGGTCCCGAATCAAGGCCTAGGCGGATGGTAACAGAGACAAGGGACACGATGTTTTACCTGTGTTGGGCCCTCTTGATGGAGGTAAAACCCACGCCCTACTAGATTAATATTGATGATGTGTGTTACAAGAGTGGATCTACCACGAGATCGTAGAGGCTAAACCCTAGAAGCTAGCCTATGGTATGATTGTTGTTCGTCCCACGGACTAAAACCCTCCGGTTTATATAGACACGGATAGGGTTAGGGTTACACAGAGTCGGTTACAATGGTAGGAGATCTACATATCCGTATCTCCAAGCTTGCCTCCCACGCCAAGGGAAGTCCCATCCGACATGGGACTAAGTCTTCAATCTTGTATCTTCATAGTCTTGGAGTCCACCCGCCGATGATGATAGTTCGCTATCCGACACCACCTAGTCTCGAACTCCCTCACTGACTTTCGATTCGGCGACATCGACGGTATGGACGCCGATGCAGGAGATAACAAGGACCAGCGCCATGTGGCACCGGAAGGCCACCTCGTCAGATGACATATACATGGTGGACACCCCAAAAGAAGGAACGGCGATGGAACAACGGAGGATGACCCTCCAAGAAGCAGCTTAAGCTGCCAAGGCCGGCAAGCGCCATTTAAATCCCAAGGAAGCAAAAATGGTGATTCCGACACGGGAGACAATAACACCCCGGACAAAGGTCAAGACAACCCTCCAAAGAGGATTCAAAGCAGAGGTTGGTGAAACCAGCCTCATGAGAGAGCGGCATAAAGAGGTAGAGGACGATAATTACATGCCTCCTCCCAAGATGAGGCAAGGCTCGATGAGGACGAATTTGTCGTGCCCGAGGATCCCGTCTTAACAAGAGCGCTTTCAAACGCAGGCTTATGGCCACGGCGCAGCAGCCTCAAGAAAAACAGCAACAGCTTAGAGCTGACCAAGACTTGCTAGCCGACAGATGGATCAAGTCCTTGCGTCAAGAGTACGAACTCGAACGCCTCCAAGAGCTACCCAAAACGCAGGCTGCTACCCCGATTAGAGGAGGAAGCACCTAGACCTACATCACCAGCAAGATGATGCGGCCGATCGCCACCTCGTGGTCATGATGACAGAGAGGCCTCTCGCCTCCACTCAAGCCGCACCCATCGCCGCCAAAGAATACCAAGGCACGGGAAATGCGCCGCACTGCGAGATATATTGAGGACAAGGCAAGGCAAACAAGATCGATCTATGGATCGCTGGCACCCCACTATTATCGCGACGATAACCGCCATGCCGGATATGGTAAATCCGCCGGGCGGAACAAAATAGAAAAAGCTCGCTTGAGCTACGCCGTGATATAGCCCAAAGATGCAGGCGCCAGACACCCACTATGCTTCACTGATGAAGTAATGGATTATCAAATCCCCGAGGGTTTCAAACCCGTAATCATCGAATCATACGATGGCACAACAGATCCTGCGGTATGGATCGAGGATTATCTCCTTCATATCCACATGGCCCGCGGTGATGATCTACACGCCATCAAATACCTCCCACTCAAGCTTAAAGGACCAGCTCGGCATTGGCTTAACATCTTGCCGCAGAATTAATTGGTTGTAGGAGGACCGAAGCCGCATTCCTCGACAATTTCTGTGGCACCTATGTGCGATCACCGATGTCGATGACCTAAGCCACATAATTCAGCAGCCGTGAGGAATCGCCGCAACCTCGACACGGTTCCTAACCAAGAAAAATCAAATAGTCGATCGTCCGGACGCAGAGGCCCTTGCAGCCTTCAAACATAACATCCGCGGATTTAGTGGCTTGCCCGCACCTAGGACAGAAAAGCCAAATCCATGGCAGCCCTCACAACACTCATGACCCGCTTATGCTGGAGAAGATAGCTGGCTAGCTCGTGGTAATAATATGACCAAGAGCCCCGTAATTGGATACCAAGGACAGCAATGGCAGGTCGCTACGCAATAAGCACAAGTGCCGCATTAACGGCGCATAATGCCGAGGATATGGCGTTAATGCCGGATTCAGAGGCTCTAAACCCGTCAACGGAAAAGCCATTTAAAAGAAATATCGGCCCGGCCCAGCTTTGGACCGAATACTGATCGCCGTGCTGTATACACGGCACTCAAAGTTAGCCAATCACACCAACAGGATTGTTGGGTGTTCAAGCAGTGCAGTGTTAAGTGCCAAAACAGAGACAAGGGGCTGCATAGCGATGACGAGGAGGTGCCCCGCCACGAACAATAGAGGATGAAGGGCTTCCCCACAAGTGCGGACCGTGAACATGATAGACGCAACCCACATCCCTAAAAGGGAGCGGAAGCGGCACTCGTGGACGATATGCATTGGAGCCAGCCGCCTAAAGTTCAACCCATGGTCCTCCCCGCCCATCACTTTTGATCAAGGGACCACCCCACTAGCATCCGCCATGGCGGATTCGCCGCATTGGTTCTAGACCCAATCATTGACGGATTTCACCTCACTAGAGTCCTTATGGACGGCGGCAAGAGCCCGAACCTCGCTTTATCAGATACAATGTGAAAATGGGCATAGATCCCTCAAGGATTAAACCCACAAAGACGACCTTTAAAGGCATCATACCTGTGTAGAGGCCAACCGACAGGCTCGGTCACACTTAAGGTGGTCTTCGATCCCGGATAATTTCCAAGCGAGGAGTTAATCTTCGACATAGTCCCGCTCCGCAGTTGGCTATCACGCACCGCCGGACGAACCGCACGGTAAAGTTCAATGTGGTGCCGCACTACGATACCTCAAGCTCAAGATGCCACCTCGAGGAGTCATTACGGTCAATGGAAACATCAACGCCTCTCCGAACGGAGGTGCATACGGCGCCCTCGCGGCGGAAGTACAAAGCAGCCTCTCAAGGCAATTCTCCATTCCGCTATTAAACGTCCGGACACCGCTAAGCGCCCGAGTAACCTACAACAAGACCGCCTGCACGCTCCGAGCAAGTGTAGCAATGCGTCCCAACCCCAGCCCTCGCGAAATTCGAACCAAGATTACGCTGACATAACTACGCCCGAAATACCATGGGCATAGGGGAGGGCACGACCACAAGATGCCCAAATGCGCTCAACCGCACTGTGGGCCCCGATTTTGCCATTCCTCTTTTTCTTACTTTCAGGACTCCACTTTCCGGAAGGCCTGTCCGGCAGTACAATCGGCGAACACACGATGCAACAGCCAGGGAGGCGGAAAGCTACATCGAGTGTCCAAGTGGTCTCTATAACGAGTAGTATACTTGTTTCACATATCATCCCGTAGCTCGCCCCTGGAGGGGGACATGTCAAATAGTCCCATCTCTTGCTTATCGCACTATTTGTATCGTCCTGCTTTTACCGCAGCCTTTTCAAATAAACAATACATAGCTTTTGTCTATATATGTTCATTAATGACATGTTGCACCCATACACTCTGGTACGGCCAATACACCAGGGGCTTACGTACCCCAGAACATGGTGTGAGATGTCCGAACACTCTCACGAAAGCGGCACCTCGAACTTATAGCATTATATGCATCGGTTCAATCATGTCTTGGGTCAATAGTTGGGCTTGCCCAGCCCCATGTTTTGGTACCTTACGCTCCCGGCTAAGGTAGCGCTGGGAGAACCACTGCAATTGTGCCCTGCTGAGCTGGGCTAAGCACCTCGTGGAGAAAGCTAAAACTGACCGTCATGATAGGGCGAGAGCTGGTCGCTGTTCGAGAGGTTTTCGAGTCCCTAAAGACTTATGCCGCTTAGAGCGAGGAGTCGGCTTTGTCCGCCTAGGCGTGATAGCGCCTCAACTCGGTCTTCCGAATACTAGGGGCTTCACAAATTTAAAATTATAGAATTCTATGGCTAAGTGAGAGTGTTCAAGCATTATAGTCCCATTGCCTTGTTCGTTGTGTTGAGCGCCCCTCAAGGACCCAAGAATAGGAAAAAGAGCGCCAAGTTTATCCCAACACCCCAAAGACTCGTGGCATGGTGGCGGTTTACGACTCACCATCTCTCAATTTTAATAAACGGCCGCATGTAAGGTAATATTTTAAATTCAAAAGCGTTGCTTAGCGATATGAACAAGTTTTCAGCCAGAGGATCACAAATGCGAAGTTTACTCAAAATTACATCTTTGGAGCACTCATCCGCTTATAAGGCGGCACCCTTCAGACGCCTCATAATACATCTCAGGCTTATGATGCTCCTTGCCGGCGGTGGTCCATCCGTCACAAGCTTTCGCCCATCTTGCCCCAAAGCACTTTAGCACGGCAAGGCCCCACGGCACCTTCGATGCATACGGAGCGATTGATGACTTCAAGCCATGGACAGCATCCACCACCGCCTCACCAGCCCAAGTAGCTCCTGCATGGCTTCCCTGTGCCACAACCGGACTATGAGACCCTTCATGGCCTGTTCGCCACCTTATGGAGCTCGACCACCTGCTTCACTGGTCGCCAAGGGCACCGGGTGTCCGCCTCAACATACCGGGACCGAACACCTTCTTAGTCGAGCTCCCTCCTCGGCCCAGAGAATGCGGCAGCGCTCGACACATCAAGGGAAAGATCTGTGAATGCTCCCGAGAGCTCCTGACTCGGGTAAGTAACAAGTAATTCACTTTAACGTGTTTGCTTTGCATAAAGAATGCCTTACCCGCCACTATCTTCTTCATCGCCTCAATTTCCCGGAGGGCTTTTGGGCTTCGGCCTTGGCAGATTTGGCGCCTCAAGCGCCAAGGCGAGCTCGGACTCGAAGTCTTTGAGTTAAGCCCAAACTCTCGTGTTTTTCCACGAGAGCCTGGAGCTCTTGCTGCACCTCCGCCACCCGCGCCTCTTGCTTTTCTCGCCAGTGCTCCACGGCCGCATTGTCTTCGCCTTGATAGCGCTTCCTTCGTGGTCGCCACCCGGTTGTGGCCCTGTAATACTCACGCTGGTCCTGCCATTTTTTCAACCACATCTTTTTTATATATACTTAAATAAGGTATTACTTACCTTCCTTGTCCTCGAGCTGCTTCTTGGCAAGGCCGAGCTCGTTCTAGGACCGCCGAGGCTCGCTTCAATGCATCGACCTCCGCATTCAAGGCGGCAGAGGTCAGCACAAGCAGCCTGCATTCCCATATTGACATACTTATGTTAGACTCTCACAGATATCTTTTTGATCCTTAGTTCGGCTTTTCTTTCCTAACACCAAACCGAGCATCAGGCTACCGCCTATGCGGTAATATTTTACATATCTTAAATACATACCTCAAAGCTCGTTAGAAGGTCGGCATGTGCTTCAGCCACCGCGCTTGGCGGATCGAACCTTCCGGATCACCACACTCATAATAGTGCGGTGCTCCTCGCCGATGGAGGCGCTGCAGCACCTCCAAAGCAGATTATCATGTGCCTCCTGTTGGACGGAGGTCACCGTGTCGAGGCTTTCCTTCTTATTAGGGGCGCCACGGACTCCGAACCACCGGAAGGTTCCGGGCGGTGTCCGCCTAGGGCCGACTTGGAGCCCTTGGGGTTTTGTCCTTTGCGCTGAGTCCGGAGGTCGCTTATGTGCCTCCAGACCACCTTCTCCTGGCTTGGACCTTTGGGACTCCACTCGCATCGTCTGTAGGGACAAGGAGGTAGCAATCGGAAGTGAAAGGCTATTCACATCCGACGAATTCAGGATCCGCCGATTAAACGCCGAAATGGGCTGGGCGGACTGCATGACTATATTCGCGCCGAAGATACTGTGCAACAAAGGAACGCCATGAGTTATTCTCGTATCCGGATATTTACAGCTTTTGCTGTGGGCTTGGCCTCGATGGCCACTCTCTTCGCCGCCGCCGGCGCTGCATGAGTAGTTCGAGGAAGGGTCCTTCCTCTGGATCCTCCGCCCCCGGGCCAGCGGCCATCCTTTTCGCCCTTCCTCGCCGAGGAGAGGCCTCTTCTTCCTCCTCCTCGCTCGTGGGAGGAGGCGCCGATTCATCGACGATGAACTGACATCGCTGAAGCGCCGGAACTCTTTCGAGTTCCCGCGGCCTTTTTTCTTGGTTTTCTCCGCACCACCAGGTGTGCTGGAACCAAGCAGCCGGCTGCGGGCGTCCCATTGGTCTTCGGGCAAAGGAGCGGACAATGATCCGTCTGCCCTTCTTCGCCATTCTTGTCAAAGGAACGGGAGCTTAGATCCCGTGACAGAGTCAAACTATGAAAACAAGTATCCCGTGAAGGGTAAAATAAGCTTATCAGGCTGGCTTGACGCGCTGCTGAATCCATGGTCCTCGGTGATGGAGGGGAACCTCGGCGCCTTTGAATAGCACCTTCCTGCATCCTCGCGATGTGTCAAAGAGCCTGGTCGAGTTTGTGCTGGGCCGGGTTGAACTCCCACAAGTTAAAAGCCCGCCGTTGACACGGAGGATCCGCGGATGAGCATGACTGGACTATGTTGACGAAGTTTAACCTTTTGTCCACCAGTGTCTTGGACGCAGTTTGAGTCCGTCCGCCTTCCGAATTACCCCACGACATGTGCCCTTCTTCTGTGAGGTGAGCCGTGGGGATGCCAAATCGAATTGGGGTCACTGCCCATTCAGGGTCACGCTGCTCGGTGATGTAGAACCACCCCAATTGCCACCCCTTTACGGTCTCCACGAAGGAGCCCTCGAGCCATGTAACGCTGGGCATCTTGCCCACCATGGCGCCCATACTCGCTTGTTGGTCACCACTACCTTCGGCTTGACATCGAAGGTCTTCACCATAAGCCAAAGTGGGGCTTGATGCAGAGGAAGGCTCGCATACCCACGATAAACGCCGAGATGTTGAGGACGGTTCGGGGCCAGATCGTGGAAATCCAGGCCGAGTAGAACATGAGCCCCCGAAAAATGAGTGAAGTGGGAAACCTAGTCCATGGAGGAAATGGTGAGGAACACCACCTCTCATGGGGCCCGGGTGGGGATGAGCTGCCCTTGTCCGGGAGCCGGTGCGCGATGTCGTTAGACAAGTATCCGCCTCCCTCAGCTTCTTGATGTGTCCCTCCGTGACGGAGGAGAGCATCCACTTGCCTCCCGCCTCCCAACATGGCTGGAGAAGGTTGAGGTGGGATGCGGACTTGGGCGCCTGGAGCTCGAAAGCGTGAAAATGGATAAGCAAAGGAGGAAGAAGGCGAGATGGAAAAGGTGGATCCTTATCCCTTATATGGGCGGACAAAACTATGTGCCCCACCACCGGTAAAACTCGCTATCTCCCAAGCGCCATAAATTAATGCCACGGTTGGGTTACCCACACCCATATTGATGAGAATCCTGAATAAGGGGACACGATCTCTGCTTCCACAAGACGTGTTAAGGAAACCTCGCTAAGTGCGCTTGAGGTGGGACAAGAAAATGATTCAATAAAGGCTTGGCTGCAGGTGATGTCACGCCATGAATACGCCGCCAGATTGGATTTGTGTAAATATTATTCTCTACGGTGGTATGTGGAACTTATTTTGCAGAGCCGACACTATCCTTGTGTTCAAAATCTTCTATGAAGTATTCGAGGAGGAACCCGCCTTGCAATGTCAAGACAATCATGCCACGGACTCGCTCGTCATTGAAGCCCGGTTCAGGCTACCGAGGAGTCCTCGATTAGGGGTGTCCGGATGGCCGGACTATAACCTTTGGCCGGACTCGGACTATGAAGATACAAGATTGAAGACTTCGCCCCGTGTCCGGATGGGACTTTCCTTGGCGTGGAAGGCAAGCTTGGCGATACGGATATGTAGATCTCCTCCCATTTGTAACCGACTCTATGTAATTCCTAACCCTCCGTGTCTATATAAACCGGAGGGTTTTAGTCCGTAGGACGAACAACAATCATACCATAGGCTAGCTTCTAGGGTTTAGCCTCTCTGATATCGTGGTAGATCTTCTCTTGTACTACCCATGTTATCAATATTAATCAAGCAGGAGTAGGGTTTTACCTCCATCGAGAGGGCCCGAACCTGGGTAAAAACATCGTGTCCCTTGTCTCCTGTTACCATCCACCTAGACGCATAGTCCGGGACCCCCTACCCGAGATCCGCGTTTTGACACCGACAGTAACGATCAATTTCATCAACACATGAGCGCGGAAATGAAAGGGTTGAGCAAATAGAACCAGTAGCTCGGTGAAGACAGTGATTTGGTAGACCAGTCCCAACTACTGTGAGAGTTGTATGTCTGGTTGGAGCAGCTTGGTATTTAAACCAAAGGACACACAGTCCCATCAGATTCTCCGTGAGCTAAGGTCACATGCACTGGCCCAATCACTTATGGTATGTCTTCAAGGTGACTTCCAAACCTTCACAGACTTGGTCATCCGACGATCCACAATTCCTCTTGGATGCTCTAGACTATGACGCCTAACCGTCCTAAGATGCATAGTCTACAAAGGTAATAAGCGCCGCCCACACAGAACAATCTCTTCAAGGATGCTCTATCACTTTGGGTTTTAGGTGTTGGGGTTTTTGGGTTTTCTCATCGATGATTTTCGCTCAAAGTCCTCGAAAGATGGGATGATCTAAATGACAAGTGTCAGTTTCTCTCGGAGCAGCCAACCAACTAGTAGTTGAGGGAGGCATCTATTTATAGCCGGGGAGCAGCCCGACATGATAAGACATAAATGCCCTTCAATGATATGACTGTTAGGTGGATAAGATATTTGAGACAGCTGGCGCATAGCATAACAACAATGGAAATTTGAGCTCTCAAATTCCTCGTGGCTATCATGTTCCTCACTTGTAGGCAATCCAGATCGGCGGATTCCTAACTCCTCAAGAAGAACAAATTCTTAGATACCGTAAGATCTTCGCTCTCGCTACTAAAGAAATTGATCGAATCAGTATGAGATTTCAAAAGCTTCACTCAAGGATTGAGTAGGTGTAGGTTTTGAGATGAGCATCACTTGGATTTTTTTTAGTTTTACATCGACTCCCTTTAACAAAGACGGGTTTTCTATGACTCAAGAAAGGAAAATGAAACTACGAAACAAAAGTCTTCACGCTCATAGTCCTCGATCAATATCAATATCTCCAAGGTCACACCAGTTTCCTCATTTCAAAGTCTTCAAGAAAACCAAAGTCTTCAACCGAAGACATTCATTTTTAGGGGTCGACTTTCTTCGGAAATATCAAACTCCTCGTAGACTTATTAGACCTATGTACACTCACAAACACATTAATCCTTTAATCTATAAGTCTTTAATACACCAAAATCACTAAGAGGCACTAGATGCACTTACAGTACGACGGGCTGATGGAGCAGCCAAGGTCTTATCCACGCTTGCCCACTGTCTCGCTGCTCAAGCAACCAATAACGCCCCCCCAACAACATATGGCGCCGCCAACCCCGCCTCCCCCCGCCGGTAAGGAGGCACCCTCCCAGAGTGGTCGCCACCATCGCATCAAGTGCTTCTGCATGCACTACGCCTAGCCAACGCCACCGGCACGATAGGATCTCGACGGGCAAACATGACCTAGGCCCCGTCACCAGCGCCGCAGGGCCACACAACCCCCGGATCCGGGTGTCCCCGCCGAACCCTGCGCCACCACGAGTGGCTAACCCGCGTCGTCACGACCTCGACCAAGGGAGGGATGGTGGAACCCGCCGCCGCCTGTGTCGCATGGGCTTCGCCCAGCGAACGCCCACCGGCGACGGCAAGGAGGAGCAAGGAGATCACTGCCGGCGGAGCTAGGGCCCACGAGACGCGCGCACACAAGAACTTTAAGTGCAACTTGCACTTGTGATGACAAAGTACAAGTTGCATTTTTCATGAAACTAACGGGCTGTTTGGTTCTAGGCCTAGCATTGCCACACTTTGCCACATATTTTTGCCAACCTTGCCTAAGTTTAGTTCATCAAAATGAGAGCCACAAGTTGGCAAGCGTAAGGAATCTTGCCACACTTTTTATGTGTATGTCATGTGAGGTTAAGTGTGGCTTGAACCAAACACTCATCTAAGTTAGTCAAACTTGCCTAACCTTAGGTGCGGCAACCTTTGGCAAAATTAGTCACAAACCAAAGAGCCCTTAAATCACACCTTTTAGAAAATCAGCTTGACACACAAGAGCCAAGATATGGCTGACGTGCACACGAGGTGCACTGTCGTAGATACTTTTTGGCATAGGACGACCTGAACTGTTGATCGTTTGAATGGGTTCATCGGCGACACAGACCGCCAACGGTGAAGCCACCGTACTGTAGAATCCCACGTTACGCCACGGGACGGGAACGGTCTCCGTGACTGCGCGCGTCTTCCTCCGTTCCATTCCCACTACAAAACCCCCCAGCCTCCCATCCTCAGAGAGTGCTCCCCTCCGCTCACCACCTCTCCCTCCTCACAAGAGCATCGCCATTCTCAACAACCGCACCACGTCGATCGCCAAGGTCCGTGCCGCACAACCACAGCGTAGCTAGTAGCTAGCTAGGTTTCTGTGTTCGGGCAGCCGAGCGGGGTACGAGCCGGAGACGATGATGATGATGGGCGGTCGCGCGGGGGCCGGCGGCGTCGGGGCAGGCGGGGGCCGGTGCCCGTTCACGGCGACGCAGTGGCAGGAGCTGGAGCACCAGGCGCTCATCTACAAGTACATGGCCTCCGGCGTGCCCATCCCCTCCGACCTCCTCCTCCCGCTCCGCCGCAGCTTCCTCCTTGACTCCGCCCTCGCCACCTCCCCCTCCCTCGCCTTCCCTCCCCAGGCCGCACGTACGTACCGCGTCTTCTTCACCAACTTATTTCTTTGATTTGCTTCCATGTCGGCCTTGCTTGCATGCATCTACGTGTTGATACTGACTCGTGATGGACGGTGTTGCAGTTGGCTGGGGTTGCTTTGGCATGGGGTTCGGCCGGAAGGCGGAGGACCCGGAGCCGGGGCGGTGCCGGCGGACGGACGGCAAGAAGTGGCGCTGCTCCAAGGAGGCGTACCCGGACTCCAAGTACTGCGAGAAGCACATGCACCGCGGCAAGAACCGTTCAAGAAAGCCTGTGGAAATGTCCTTGGCCACGCCCCCGCCGCCGCCTTCCTCCTCGGCCTCCTCCTCCTCATCCAACGTCCACTCCGCCGTCAACGTCGCCACCACCACCACCTCCCCCGCGCCTTCCTACCACCGCCACGCCGCCGCGACTCACGACACGACGCCCTACCACGCGCTCTACGGCGGCCCCTACTCCTCCGCCGGCCGCCAGCAACACGCGAGCCCCTACCACCACGCCGCGCAGGTCAGCCCGTTCCACCTCCACCTCGACACCACCCACCCGCACCCGCCGCCGTCCTACTACTCCACCATGGACCACAGCAAGGACAGCTACGCCTACGGGCACAGCGTCAAGGAAGTGCACGGCGGCGGCGAGCACGCCTTCTTCTCCTCCGACGTCACCACCGACAGGGACCACCACCACCGTCAGCACCAACACCACGCTAGCGCCGGCGGCAACGGCCAGTGGCAGTTCAAGCAGCTCGGCGGCATGGAGCCGAAGCAGCACAACCCCACGTCGCTCTTCCCCGGCTGCGGCGGCTACGGCAACAACGCGGCCTACGCCATCGACCTGTCCAGCAAAGAAGAGGACGAGGAGAAGGAGAGGCGGCAGCAGCAGCAGCACTGCTTCCTGCTGGGCGCCGACCTGAGGCTCGACAAGCCGTCGTCGGGGCACGGCGACTCCGCCGACCAGAAGCCTCTCCGGCCGTTCTTCGACGAGTGGCCGCACGAGAAGACCGGGAGCAAGGGGTCCTGGATGGGGCTCGAGGGGGAGACGCAGCTCTCCATCTCCATCGCCAACGAGCTCCCCATCACCACCACCTCCCGCTACCACCATGGTACGTTCAGCTCTTCTTCCCTTACACTTTGAAACTAGCCATTGTTTTACTTGGCTCAATGGTTCGCTTTCACGATCCGCAGGTGAATGATCCCAAGTCCCAACGAGAAGACCAAGAACGAAGCTGCAACGAGAGACCGTCTCCACGAACACGCACGTACGGAGAGAATCCATTGGTCCTTTCCCGGCGTGCTACTCCAGCTGCATGCCGCTGAGACCTGGACCAGCTACCTCGAGGCATGCATGCACAGTTCGAGCGCTGAAGATCTTGAAAAGCCGGAACCTACTACGACCATCATTTTCATTTCTTCTTCCTTCTCTTTGATTTGTAATCTTTGCTTTGGTCGAGTGTAACATTTCCACGGCATCCATGGGGTGGCGAGGCTACTATGTTAATCAGTTGGGGTTGAGGCAATCTGAATCTTTTCATTAGCGGAATAGATCTTCCTTTTTCCTTGCAGTACCACCTGTGATATCAATATCATGAGATGCTATCTTGCGAGCTGAGCTGAGCCGAGCGTGTTCGCTTTAGTTAACATCCTTTTTCTTTTCTCTTTCTGATACCTCTGTGAGTCTGTCTGAGATGGTTTGTCACATCTGCTGATTCTGCCCAAAGCTCAGAACCCCGCCCACACCACACACACACACATACACGCTGCTCAGCATCAGCAGCTTTACTTTACGCTGCCTGAGACGCTCGTACAGTACTTATTTAGGACAATACAGTACGCCAACTCGGTCACACCATGCCTCTGATAAGCGCTAAACATATTGTTACTTTTTCCTCCACGACTGACCTTTTGGCATGGTCTTTGCTTTGCTCCTGTCAAGCGCAGGCCTCCTACGCTCTCTAGTCTCTACCGTTTCCTTCGTGATGTCACGTCACTGGCTGGAGCTAGAGCTAGGTTTCAGTGCGTGCTCTACACGCTGCATGGCAAGTCCAAGCTCTATTCAGCCGTTTCTCACTCAGTCGCTGCGAGAAGCTGGCTGGGTGCAGTGTCACTGGCCGAGCTGCAGGGGGAGGAGGAGACTGACAACGACTCCTGGGCTGGGCTGGCTGGGCGAATTGAATGGCTGGCAGTGGCAGCGGCAGCCGCAGTGCAATTGCTGCCGGCCGGCCCAGCCCCTGAGACGATGTCAGGGCGTGTGTCAGGCGTTGCGCCCATGCGACGGATTGACCGATCTAGGCTCAGATTTGCTGAGTGCTGACCGGCGTCCTGCATCTGCACGCCAGCGCTGCGTGGCCCCTGTGTGCATGCATGCATGCGCTCCACAGTGGGTTTGGGTAGGTCGCTGTCTGCCGTAGCACCGCCGTGACAGTGTCGCGAGTCATGGGCGCATGTACCGGTTGAGCGGTACGCGTCCCTGCCCCGTGGGCCAGCCAATGCGTACGTCCAAACACTGCAGCCAGTCCCTACGGTGGCCGCAGGTCGAACCACTCTTTCAGATGCATATCAACTTGGAGAAACTTGCTAGCACGTACTTGGGTTAGTGGATCGAGCCGTTTTCTTCCGGCTGGCAGTTCGTACGAGTGGAGCTAGAGGTTAAATTGATTTCAGTGCGTAACCACGAGTTTGTTAGCCGAAACGGCCAAGAAACCGGTCAGTGCTCGTCAGTCGGCCGTACGTACGCGGCCACTAAACATTAGCCCGACGGTAGCATCTCTTCGCCAGCGGCGCCGATTAAACAACGCCGCACGGCCACCGCGCACAGGGCGCCGCTGCCACGCACGCACGCACGCACGCCCGGTCCGTTCAACACGGAGCCGAGACCGACCCGTGCGCCACCACCTGCAGCGCAGCGACGAATCTGCGGCCTGCCGGCAGGGCTCACGTGAGGGCGCACGAGGAGGAGGCGCTCGACGACGGGTCCCGGCGAGCGGTGGCGGTGGCGGTGGGCGTACGGCGCCGTGTCTCCGTCGTGCCCGTGAACGCATCACGTATGTATGTATGTCGCCGCTTTGGAGTTGGTTAGCAATGGCATGGCACCGCATTATTGTGCTGCTGCTGACACTGTCCCCTCCCTCCCTCTCCCCAGCTGCCGCGCCATGGTCCTGGCTGCCATTTCCGTGTAAGCTTCGCATGTGCTGCACTGGCTGGTCTGGTCTCTGATCCCTGCCTGGTGTGGCGCGTAGTATATTGGCGTGGTGACTGCCTGACTGGTGAGTGGTGACCACTGATTTGTTTTTGCTTTCCTGTTTGGAGCGGGAGGTTCGATGGCGCTGCATGTCTGTATCATGGTATGGGCAGGCACCTGCACCGGCCCCCGCGACACGGTTGCGGGAAACCCAGGAGGTCGATCGACGGAGAGCATGTCTGGTTCCTTTGATGATTATGATCAGAAAGCTGTTACGGTTTCTACGGTGCTTGGTGAATGGTGTAGCACCATTATCGTGTTCTTTCGGTTCTGAGGAGCATGATTGATCCACGTAGCAGCGCAAGTGTTGTTCCTAGCGTGTAGAAATCATGGCGAAACACGTGTCAAGCTATGTGCACTGACTAACAAGGTGCTAAGCGTAGAGGATTCATTCAAGTCAAAGGGCGACAGGCAGATCAAGGGCCAGCTAACAAGCAAAAAAACAATGGTGATTAGCTAGAAAAGCGACTGTCATGTTGATGGGCAACCTAGAACTCTGGGATCCTGTCAGGGGCAAACCGGCTAAACAACCGTCATGCGCAGTGAATTAGTAGCTAGTGTACTAGCTAGACATGCCGATTTAACTAACCCGGCTGCGCAGTCTGACACCTCGGGATAGCGAGCCCTGCAACGTGCTCACCGCAGGCGCAGGGAAGCCGGTAGCGGTAGCTCGCGGCCACGACCCTTTCCTCCTTTGCATACTGGGATCGGGAGGTCGGTGTGGCGCGGAGATGCCTGCCTGCCTCGCCGCGTCGTCACCGCACGCGTTAGTTAGTGCTAGCTCAGTAGTACTGTACTGTGCGTCAGTTTAGTTTAGATTTTGAACCCTCTGCGTCTGTTTTCTTGGGTTATTTTGTCAGTTCAGGGGGATCCGATGCGGGCAGAGGATGTATTTATCTCGGTTTCCCGTGCCCGTCGCCGGTGTCGCGGCTCGCCAGGGCGCTTAAACCAGGCGTCGTAATCTAGCTATTAATATTAAGCTGCGTCGATCGGGCCTGGGGCTCTGGGTGCGGGTGCAGGTGCAGTGCAGGAGTATCAATCGATGTTCAGACACGTACGCACCTGCACCTTCACCTGCACATTGTCAGCTAAGTCAGTGGCGCACTCCAACTTGACGAGATGCTGCTGGTGGCTCCAATGGCTTTGCTTCTAGCAGGCGCAGGGAAGCCGGTAGCGGTAGCTCGTGACAGACTGAAAGCCTCTGACAGAACGAGGATTAGGGCGTGGCCTGCTTGGTTGGTTTGCCTCAACCTCTGCCCTGTTTTCGCTGCTCCTCCAAGCATGTCTTGTGCAGGCAGCACTGCAGCGCGACAGCGGACAGTGTGTTGCTCGTGCTTGAGGAAAATTTCAAATGAAAGTAGCGTATAACAGCCCGTTTGTGTGTGGCGGCCTCAAGGCCTCAGTGGGCCTGCCAGGCTGTTAGTTAAACCCTGAACCGATCGTAGTTGAGCCGGTTTCCGGTTCTTTAGTTTTGCTTTGCATGTAATAAGGTGCATGGCCGTGGTCTATGCGTGCCGTGGCGCGACTAGGAGTAGGAGGTGGTCATGTGAGCACGCCTCTTCGTGAACGTGGGATGGCACGCTCAAAGGAACGGGTTGTGGCGCGAATCGGTCGGGTCTGCTGGTTTTTATCAATAAGAGGAAGCGAAACCGAAAAGCAAAGAAAGTTGTGCGCTGCGCAAAAAAACCCACCGCCTCTCGTGAGTTCATCGAGAGCGAGGGAGAGAGAGGACACGAGCGCGACGGCAGACTGACATTTGATATCAGAGCCACCGGCGACGAGGGGCCATGGCGGGCAGCAGGGAGGCCGGCACCCACGAGGCGCCGGACACAGCTGCCCAGGGACTCGGCGCGGAGGCGACGCCACGGGCGCAGACGGAGACGCGGGTACGGAGCCGCGGACGCAGTCGCGTTAGAAGGAACCCGGGCGAGGTGATCGTCCACGAGCGCGTGATCCGGGAGGCAACCGGGCACGGCGGCGTGATCGTCTACCCCACGCTGACGCCGACCAACTACATCGAGTGGGCCCGGATCATGCAGATCAACCTGCGCGCACAGGGCCTATGGGAGGCCATGCTCGGCGAGGGCATGGTCACCGATCGGGAGGACATGGCGGCGCTCGCCGCGCTCATTCGCGCCGTGCCTCGAGATGCACGGCGTCCTCGCCGTCAAGAACTTCGCGTATGAAGACTGGGAGGCCGTGCGCATGATGCGGCTAGGAGCGACCCGTGTCAGGGAGGCGACGGCCCAACGCCTCCGCAGCGACTTTGAGCAGATCACGTTCAGGGATGGCGAAACCCTGGACGCCTTCGCCATGCGCATCACCGGTCTCGCCAACAACCTTCGATCGCTGGGAGACGACGTGGAGGAGGTACGCGTGGTCCGTAAGATTCTCGCAAGATGGTGGTCGCGCTGGCGCGATATCGCCATGCTGTTATCGAGACGCCTCGACTCGCCGACTCGACGGTAGAGGAGCTAGTTGGTCGCCTCCGATTCGCGGAGGAACGTTACGCCGACGGCACGAAGAACCAGAGCGGCCAGCTTCTGTTCACAGAGCAGGAGTGGGAGGCGCGCAAGAACCAGCGCGAACTCGGGAAAGGCTCTGGCTCGAACGATGGCGGAAGCAGCAACGGTGGGCAACGACAAGGCAAGCCGCCCGACAACAGCGGGCAGCGGCGCGGCCGTGACATGTCAAAGGTGAAGTACTATAACTGCAATGAACCAGGGCACTTCTCCAGGGACTGCAAGGAGCCACGCCGTGAACGGCGAGGAAGGACAGGGCGCGTCGGGCCAGCCGTCGGCGGCCCAGCCCCAGCCAAGGGCCAATCTGGCCTGGATCAACGACGACGAGGCTGGCCTTCTGCTGGCGCAGTCTTGTACCCTCCACGAGCGAGATCCCGCGCTCTTGATGGCCACGGTTCCCCTGTCCAGTGCCCACAAGGAGGAGGAGGGCGCCGCCACAGCACGGGCCTGCCATCGGCGCGCCCACCCACGTTGAGCTGGTCGAGGACCAGGTGCACCTGGACAAGGAGGGACGTGGCGACAACGTCTGGTTCCTCGACACAGGAGCCAGCAACCACATGACTGGCGCGAGGGGAGTCTTCGCCGAAGCTCGACACCGCCTCACGGCACGGCCGTTCGGGACGGTTCGCTAGTGGACATCCAGGCGCAGACGATTCTCTTCGCTGCCGCAACGGTGAGCACCGCCTCGACTAATGTTTACTACATCCTCGCCACGCAGCAACATCGCCGCCTCGGCAGCTCGACGAAACGGGCTGCCGCACTCATCGAAAGCATGGCGCCCTCCGCTATGCGACCAAAGAGCGCAGCCTCGTCAAGGTGGAGCGCACCAGGAACCAACTGTACGTGGTCACGCTGGCTGTCACGCAGCCGGTGTGCCTCGTCGCGCACGTGGGTGAGGTGGCCTGGACATGGCACGAGCGCTATGGGCACCTTAACTTCGACACACTCCAGAAGCTCGCACGCCACGGCATGGTGCGCGGACTCCCAACGATCGAGCACGCACAGCAGCTGTGCGAGAGCTGCCTGGCGGGCAAGCAGAGGCGGGCGCCGTTCCCGCAGGCTGCCACGCGCCGTGCGGAGGGGCTCCTAGACCTCGTGCACGGTGACCTCTGCGGGCCGATCGCTCCGGCCACTGCGGGAGGGAGGCGGTACTTCCTCCTCCTCATTGATGATCTGAGCCGCTACATGTGGATGAGGCTGCTCACCACGAAGGACGAGGCGGACGCGGAGATCAGGCGCTTCAAGGCCGGCGTCGAGGTCGAGACCGGCCGCAAGCTTCGTCTTCTCCGCACGGATCGCGGTGGAGAGTTCACCGCCACCACATTCGCCACCTACTGCGCCGATGAGGGGGTGGGGCGCCAGCTAACAGCGCCCTATTCCTCACAACAGAACGGTGTCGTGGAACGACGCAACCAAAACCATCGTCGCGGCGGTGAGGTGCCTTATGAAGGCGAAGGGGGTGCCGGCGAGATTCTGGGGGGAGGCGGTGGCGACCGCAGTCTATCTCCTCAACCGATCACCTACGAAGAGCGTGGACGGCAAGACTCCCTACGAGGTATGGGATCACCTGCGCGTGTTCGGCTGTGTGGCGCTTGTCAAGGTGGTGAAGCTGCACCCGCCAAGCTCGACGACTGGAGCACTCCCATGGTGTTCCTGGGATATGAGCCTCGGAATGGCGGGTATCGAGTCACGACCCACCAGAACCGTGCAGGTAGTGTTCCGCGACGCCGCCTTCGACGAGGCCGCACGATGGGACTGGGAGAGCAATGCAGCAGCTCCGGTGGCCGTGGAGTTCACCGTTGACTCCTACTCCTACGCGGTGACACAGCCGGCGGCACCATCTTCACCAAGTGCAGGAACCCTAACCACGGCGAGCGCGCGCGGCAAAAGCGCTGCTCCTGGGACGACCTCGCCAGGGCAAGCAGAAACGTCGCCGCCGAGCCCAGAGCTCGCCTCAGAGCAGGGAGAGGCCACTGGCACCTCCCACGTCAACGACGACGAGGCACCACGTCCACGGCATCCCATGACGACGCGTCCACGGGACGGAGTTGTACAGCCAAACCGGCAGTACGAGGACTACGTCATGCTCGCCCACGACGATGAGCGGTACCTTGGTGAGATCGACGAGCCCAAGACGTTCGCTGAAGCCGAGGGGGAGGGAACCTGGCGCCGCGCCATGGATGAGGAGATGGCCTCGATCGTCTCCAACAACACTTGGCGCCTCGTTGATCTCCCCGCAGGCCACAAGGTGATCGGGCTCAAATGGGTGTACAAGCTCAAGCGCGATGCGAACGGCGACATCCAGAAACACAAGGCGCATCTGGTGGCTAAGGGCTACGTCCAGAGGCAAGGAGTCAACTTCGAGGAAGTGTTCGCTGTTGGGGAACGTTGCAGAAAATAAAAAAAAATTACGCTTCACCAAGATCAATCTATGGAGTCATCTAGCAACGAGAGAGAGGAATGCATCTACATACCCTTGTAGATCGCGAGCGGAAGCGTTCAAGAGAACGGGGATGATGGAGTCGTACTCGTGGTGATCCAAATCACCGATGACCCTAGCGCCGAACGGACGGCACCTCCGCGTTCAACACACATACGGTTGGGGAAGACGTATCCTCCTTCTTGATCCAGCAAGGGGGAGGGAGAGGTTGATGGAGATCCAGCAGCACGACGGCGTGGTGGTGGAAGTAGCGGCGATCTCGGCAGGGCTTTGCCAAGCTCAGCGGGAAGGAGAGGTGTTGCAGGGGGAGAGGAAGGCGCCAGGGACTAGGGTGCGCAGCCCTCCCTCCCCCTCTTTATATAGGGGCCTGGGGCGCCGTCCCCAGAGATTGGATCTCAAGGGGCGGCTAAGGGGTTGGCTTGCCCCTGTTGGGCGCCCCACCCCTAGGGTTTCAACCCTAGGCGCAGGGAGGCCCAAGGAGGCGATCAGCCCACCAGGCTGGTTCCTCCCACTTCAGCCCATGGGGCCCCCGGGATAGGTGGCCCCACCGGTGGACCTCGGGCCTTCCGGTGGTCCCGTGACAACACCGGTGACCTCCAAACTTTCCCGATGGCCAAAACTCGACTTCCTATATACAATTCTTCACCGACCATTCCGAAGTCCTCATGACGTCCGGATCTCATTCGGACCAACAACTTTCGGGTTACCGATACTAATATCTCTACAACCCTAGCGCCACCGAACCTTATGTGTAGACCCTACGGTTCGGAGACACGCAGACATGACCGAGACGACTCTCCCAATAATAACCAACAGCGGATCTCGATACCCATGTTGATCCCACATGCTCCTCGATGATCTCATCGGATGAACCACGATGTCGAGGATTCAAGTAATCCCGATACAATTCCCTTTGTTAGTCGGACGCTATTTGCCCGAGATTCGATCGTTGGTATCCCAATACCTCGCTCAATCTCGCTATCGCAAGTCACTTTACTCGCATCAGAATGCATGATCCCGTGACCAACCACTTAGTCACTTTGAGCTCATTATGATGATGCATTACCGAGGGGCCCAGAGATACCTCTCCATCATACGGAGTGACAAATCCCAGCCTCGATCCGTGTCAACCCAATGACACTTTCGGAGATACCGTAGTATACTTTTATAGTCACCGATTACGCCAGACGCTTGGTACACCCAAAGCACTCCTACGGCATCCGGAGTTACACGATCTCATGGTCTAAGGAAATGATACTTGACATTGGAAAAGCTCTAGCAAACGAACTACACGATCTTGTGCTATGCTTAGGATTGGGTCTTATCCAATGATGTGATCCCGTTATCAATGACATCCAATGTCCGTGGTCAGGAAACCGTGACTCCTTTTGGTGATCAAGGAGGCACTGTCTATGGAGGAAAGAAGTGGATAGGGATGCTAAAACCCACTCCTTGGCTGCCTGGGAAATGGTCTGTCGTCCAAAGAAAAAAGGGGGACTGGGAATTTTAAACCTCGCAAATCCAAAACAAGGCTCTTCTCGCTCAAGTACTTGCATAAGTTCATTCATAAGCAAGATGTCCCCGGTAATGTTAGTTTGAATGCCCATTATGACGATACACCCCCCACGCCAAGCCACCTTGTGGCTCCTTTTGGTGGCGGACGGTTCTCTCCGATGGATATTTACCATGGGATTACAACATGTATACCAGCCGCGGGGGACACGGTTCTTCTTTGGAAAGATGTTTGGATAAATGAAATACCCTTGATGGAATCTCATGATCATCTTTTCTCTTTTGCTAAAGACGAAGACATCTCGTTGGCACAGTACTACAACAACTATGATCACGCGGACAACTTTATGCTCCCACTATCAATGGAAGCCAGAACTGAACTGGATAATCTACGAGAGATCATGGAAGGAATTAACGTGGAAGCTATGGGAACGGATGAGTGGATTCTTTGCTGGGGTGATGTGGATTTCAAACCGCAGAAGTTTTACAAATACATGTTCAGAAATGTATTGGCTTCCCCATGCATCACATCCATTTGGAAGTCGAAGTGTATCATGAGACATAAGGTGTTTGCATGGTTGATGTTAAATGATAGGGTCAACACAAGAGATCTGCTGCTAAGAAGGCACTTTAATATTGGAGAAGATCATGACTGCCCAATGTGCAATATGGGAGTTGTAGAAACAAATGCTCATCTATTTTATGAATGTCCTTTGCCGCTAAATGTCTGGGAGGTTGTGGGCATTGATTGGGACAATGATCCGCACATACAACACAGATATGAGAGAGCTAGAGTGAGGTGGCGAGGACCTTGTTCAAAGAGATAACTATATTAACTTCCTAGAATATTTGGAAGCAACGCAATGTAGAGATCTTTGATGGAGAGGTACACGCATGCTGAGTGGCTGAGGAAGCTTAAGGAAGATTTTGTGATCCCCGGCTATAGGATCAACCCCAAAATTTGAGTTTTTAGAGGGATTTTCAAACTCTTTATCTCTGTGGACTTCTGGTTTACATAGGCTAGTTTTAAACCTACTGTATTCTTGTTTTAGCCATGTAAATCGAACCTGTTCTATAATGTTAACCCATGGTTAACATTATTTAAATAATGAAAGAAAAGCAACAGTAGGAGGCTCTCCTGCTGTTTTCACTGGTCAAAAAAAGGAAACCGTGACCATCTATTGATAAACGAGCTAGTCAACTAGAGATTCACTAGGGACATGTTGTGGTCTATGTATTCACACATGTATTATGATTTCCGGATAACACAATTATAGCATGAATAATAGACAATTATCATGAACGAGGAAATATAATAATAACCATTTTATTATTGCCTCTAGGGCATATTTCCAACAGTCTCCCACTTGCACTAGAGTCAATAATCTAGTTACATTGTGATGAATCGAACACCCATAGAGTTCTGGTGTTGATCATGTTTTGCTTGCGGAAGAGGTTTAGTCAATGGATCTGCGACATTCAGATCCGTATGCACTTTACAAATATCTATGTCTCCATCTTGAACATTTTCACGAATGGAGTTGAAGCGACACTTCATGTGTTTGGTCTTCTTGTGAAACCTGGGCTCCTTGGCAAGGGCAATAGCTCCAGTGTTGTCACAGAAGAGGGTGATTGGCCCCGACACATTGAGTATGACTCCTAGGTCGGTGATGAACTCCTTCATCTAGATTGCTTCATGCGCTGCCTCCGAGGCTGCCATGTACTCCGCTTCACATTTAGATCCCGCCACGACGCTTTGCTTGCAACTGCACCAGCCATCGCCCCACCATTCAAAATATACACGATCCGGTTTGTGACTTAGAGTCATCCAGACCGTGTCGAAGCTAGCTGACGTAACCCTTTACGACGAGCTCTTCGTCACCTCCATATACGAGAAACATATCCTTAGTCCTTTCGTGTACTTCAGGATATTCTTGACCGCTGTCAAAGGTTCCATGCCGGGGTTACTTTGGTACCTTCCTACCAAACTTACGGCAAGGTTTACATCAGGTCTGGTACACAACATGGCATACATGATAGACCCTATGGCCGAGGCATAGGGGACGACACTCATCTTTTCTCTATCTTCCGTCAGGGTCGGACATTGAGCCGAGCTCAATTTCACACCTTGCAACATGTGCAAGAACCCCTTCTTGGACTGATCCATATTGAACTTCTTCAATATCTTATCAAGGTATGTGCTTTGTGAAAGACCTATGAGGCGCCTCGACTATCTCTATAGATCATGATGCCTAATATGTAAGCAGCTTCTCCAAGGTCCTTCATTGAAAAACACTTATTCAAGTAGGCCTTAATGCTGTCCAAAGTTCTATATCATTTCCCATCAAAAGTATGTCATCCACATAAAATATGAGAAATGCTACAGAGCTCCCACTCACTTTCTTGTAAACGCAGCTTCTCCATAAGTCTCAAGATAAACCCAAACACTTTGATCATTTCATTAAAGCGAATGTTCCAACTCCGAGATGCTTGCACCAGCCCATAGATGGAGTGCTGGAGCTTCCGTACCTTGTTAGCATTCTTAGGATCGACAAAACCTTCCGGCTGCATCATATACAATTCTTCCTTAAGAAAGCCGTTAAGGAATGCCGTTTTGACGTCCATTTGCCATATCTCATAATCATAGTATGCGGCAATTGCTAACATGATTCAGACGGACTTCAGCTTCGCTATGGGAAAGAAAGTCTCATCATAGTCAACCCCTTGAACTTGTAACCCTTAGTGACAAGTCGAGCTTTATAGATGGCAACATTACCATCCGCGTCCGTCTTCTTCTTAAAGATCCATTTGTTTTCTATCGCCGATCATCGGTCAAGTCTCCAAAGTCCATACTTTGTTTTCATACATGGATCCTATCTCGATTGCATGGCTTCAAGCCATTTGTTGGAATCTGGGCCCGCCATTGCTTCTTCATAGTTCAAGGTTCACCGTTGTCTAACAACATGATTTCCTGTGACAGGGTTGCCATACCACTGTGTGGAACGTGTCCTCGTGGACTTACGGTTCAAGAGTGACTTGATCCAAGTACCTTGATCATCATCATTAATTTCCTCTCTAGTTGGTGCGTGCACCACAGAACATCTTCCCGAGCTGCACTACTTTCTCGTTCAAGACATAGTACTTCATCAAGTTCCACTTTCCTCCCACTTACTTTTCGAGAGAAACTCTTTCTCCGTAAAGGACCCGCTTTTGGCAACAAAGATCTTGCCTTTGGATCTGAGGTAGAAGGTATACCCAATGGTTTCCTTAGGGTATCCTATGAAGACGATTTTCCGACTTGGGTTCGAGCAAAGTTGAAGTTTCTTGACATAAGCGCCCGATCCCCAAACTTTTAGAAATGACAGCTTAGGTTTCTTCCCAAACCATAATTCATACGGTGTCGCCTCAACGGATTTAGACGGTGCCCTATTTAAAGTGAATGCATCTGTCTCTAGAGCGTATCCCCAAAATGATAGCGGTAAATCGGTGAGTGACATCATAGATCGCACCATATCCAATAGAGTGCGACACGACGCTCGACACACCGTTATGCCGAGGTGTTCCAGCGACGTGAGTTGTGAAACGATTCCACATTTCCTTAAGTGCGTATCAAATTGCACTTAAATATTCTCCCCACGATCTGATCATAAGAACTTTATCTTTCGGTCACGTTGATTCTCTACCTCATTCTGAAATTCCTTGAACTTTTCAAAGGTCTCAGACTTGTGTTTCATCAAGTAGACATACCCATATCTACTCAAGTCGCCGCGAGAGTGAGAACATAACGATAGCCTCCATGAAGCCTCAACGCTCATTGGACCGCACACATCAGTATGTATGATTTCCAATAAGTTGGTTGCTCGCTCCATTGTTCCGGAGAACGGAGTCTTAGTCATTTTGCCCATAAAATCAAGAGACTCCAAAAGTCCATCAGCATGGAGCTTCTTCATGCATTTGACACCAATGTGACCAAGGTGGCAGTGCCACAAGTATGTGGGACTATCGTTATCAACTTTACATCTTTTGGTATTCACACTATGAATATGTGTAACATCACGTTCGAGGTTCATTAAGAATAAACCATTGACCAGCGGGGCATGACCATAAAACATATCTCTCATATAAATAGAGCAACCATTATTCTCGGATTTAAATGAGTAGCCATCTCGTATTAAACGAGATCCAGATACAATGTTCATGCTCAAAGCTGGCACTAAATAACAATTATTGAGGTTTAAAACTAATCCCGTAGGTAAATGTAGAGGTAGCGTGTCGACGGCGATCACATCGACCTTTGAACCATTCCCGACGCCAAGATCGTCACCTCGCTCTTCGCCAGCCTCCGCTTATTCCGCAGCTCCGCTTTGAGTTACAAATATGAGCAACCGCACCGTATCAAATACCTGTGAGCTACTACGAGTAATCGGTAAGGTACACATCAATTACATGTATATCACATATACCTTTAGTGTTGCCGGCCTTCTTGTCCGATAAGTATTTGGGGCAGTTCCGCTTCAAAGGTCCCTTTCCTTGCAATAAAAGCACTCGGCCTCGTGTTTGGGTCCATTCTTGGCTTCTTCCCGCAATCGGTTTATCGGCGCTGCAACTCCCTTGTTGTCCTTCTTGAAGTCCTTCTTACCCTTGCCCTTTTGAAACTAGTGGTTTTATTGACCATCAACACTTGATGTTCCTTTTGATTTCCACCTCCGCTGATTTCAGCATTGAAAATACTTCAGAATAGTTTTCACCATCCCCCTGATATTATAGTTCATCACAAAGCTCTTGTAGCTAGGTGGGAGCGATCAAGGATTCTGTCAATGACCGCCTCGTCCGGAGGTTAATGTCCACTGGGACAAGCGGTTGTGCAACCCTGACATTTTGAGTATGTGCTCACCGATGTAACTATTTTCCTCCATCTTACAATCAGAGAACTTGTCGGAGACTTCATATCTCTCGACCCGCATGAGCTTGGAAAACCATTTTTAGCTCTTCTAACATCTCATATGCTTTGTGTTGCTCAAAACGCTTTTGGAGCCCCGGTTCTAAGTTGTAAAGCATGCCGCATCGAACGAGGGAGTAATCATTAGCACGTGATCGCCAAGCGCTCATAACGCCTTGGTTCTCTCGATGGTGATTCACCTAGCGGTCCTTCTAGGACATATGCTTTCTTGGCAGCTATGAGGATGATCTCGTGTTCCGGACCCAGTCCAATAGTTGCTGCCATCATATTTCAGCTTGGTTTTCTAGGAACGCTGCTGAAGTTGAGGTTGACATGAGCGCTGGCCATTTGATCTACAATACATTTTGCAAAGGTTTTTAGACTAAGTTCATGATAATTAAGTTCATCAAATCAAATTATTTAATGAACTCCCACTCAGATTAGACATCCTCTAGTCATCTAAGTGATACATGATCCGACTCAACTAGACCGTGTCCGATCATCACGTGAGATGGACTAGTCATAATCGGTGAACATCTCCATTTTGATCGTATCTTCCATACGACTCATGTTCGACCTTTTCGGTCTCTTGTGTTCCGAGGCCATGTCCGTACATGCTAGGCTCGCCAAGTCAACCTAAGTGTTTTGCATGTAAATCTGTCTTACACCCATTGTATGTGAACGTTAGAATCTATCACACCCGATCATCATGTGGTGCTTCGAAACAACGAACTTTCGCAACGGCGCACAATTAGGGGGAACACTTTCTTGAAATTATTATAAGGGATCATCTTATTTACTACCGTCGTACTAAGCAAATAAGAAGCAAAACATGATAAACATCACATGCAATCAAATAGTGACATGATATGGCCAATATCATATTGCTCCTTTGATCTCCATCTTCGGGGCGCCATGATCATCTTCGTCACCGGCATGACACCATGATCTCCATCATCATGATCTCCATGATCGTGTCTATATGAAGTTGTCACGCCAACGATTACTTCTACTTCTATGGCTAACGCGTTTAGCAATAAAGTAAAGTAATTTACATGGCGTTATTCAATGACACGCAGGTCATACAAAAAATAAAGACAACTCCTATGGTTCTCGCCGTTGTCATACTCATCAACATGCAAGTCGTGATTCCTATTACAAGAACATGATCAATCTCATACATCACATATATTTCATTCATCACATCCTTTTGGCCATATCACATCACAAGGCATATGCTGCAAAAACAAGTTAGACGCCCTCTAATTGTTGTTGCATGTTTTACGTGGCTTCTATAGGTTTCTAGCAAGAACGCTTTTACCTACATAAAACCACAACGTGATATGCCAATTTCTATTTACCCTTCATAAGGACCCTTTTCATCGAATCTGATCCGACTAAAGTGGAAGAGACAAACACCCGCTAGCCACCTTATGCAACTAGTGCATGTCAGTCGGTGGAACCTGTCTCACATAAGCGTACGTGTAAGGTCGGTCCGGGCCGCTTCATCCCACGATGCCGCCGAAATAAGATAAGACTAGTAGTGGCAAGAAAATTGACAACATCTACGCCCACAACAAGTTTGTGTTCTACTCGTGCATAGCAACTACGCATAGACCTAGCTCATGATGCCACTGTTGGGGAACATTGCAGAAAATAAAAAAAATTACGCTCCACCAAGATCAATCTATGGAGTCATCTAACAATGAGAGAGAGGAATGCATCTACATACCCTTGTAGATCGCGAGCGGAAGCGTTCAAGAGAACGGGGATGATGGAGTCGTACTCGTCGTGATCCAAATCACCGATGATCCTAGCGCCGAACAGACGGCACCTCCGCGTTCAACACACGTACAGTTGGGGAAGACGTCTCCTCATTCTTGATCCAGCAAGAGAGAGGGAGAGGTTGATGGAGATCCAGCAGCACGACGGCGTGGTGGTGGAAGTAGCGGCGATCTCGGCAGGGCTTTCCCAAGCTCATCGGGAGGGAGAGGTGTTGCAGGGGGAGAGGGAGGCGCCAGGGACTAGGGTGTGCAGCCCTCCTCCCTCTTATATAGGGGTTCTGGGGCGCCCCTCAGAGATTGGATCTCAAGGGGCGGCGGCCAAGGGGTTGGCTTGCCCCTGCCTGGTAGGGCGCGCCCCACCCCTAGGGTTTCCAACCCTAGGCGCAGGGGAGGCCAGGGGCGACCAGCCCACTAGGGGCTGGTTCCCCTCCCACTTCAGCCCATGGGGCCCTCCGGGATAGATGGCCCCACCGGTGGACCCCGGACCCTTCCGATGGCCCCAGAGAATACCGGTGACCCCAAACTTTCCTTGGGTCAAACTAGACTTCCTATATACAATTCTTCACCTCCGACCATTCCGAACTCCTCGTGACGTCCGGATCTCATCCGGACTCCTAACAACTTTCGGTTACCGATACTAATATCTCTACAACCCTAGCATCACCGAACCTTATGTGTAGACCCTACGGGTTCGGGAGACGCCGACATGACCGAGACGACTCTCCGGTCAATAACCAACAGCGGGATCTGGATACCCATGTTGGCTCCCACATGCTCCTCGATGATCTCATCGGATGAACCACGATGTCGAGGATTCAAGTAATCCCGTATACAATTCCCTTTGTCAATCGGTACGTTACTTGCCCGAGATTCGATCATCGGTATCCCAATACCTCGTTCAATCTCGTTACCGGCAAGTCACTTTACTTGTACCGTAATGCATGATCCCATGACCAACCACTTAGTCACATTGAGCTCATTATGATGATGCATTACCGAGTGGGCCCAGAGATACCTCTCCGTCATACGGAGTGACAAATCCCAGTCTTGATCCGTGTCAACCTAACAGACACTTTTAGAGATACCTGTAGTATACTTTTATAGTCACCCAGTTACATTGTGACGTTTGGTACACCCAAAGCACTCCTACGGCATCCGGGAGTTACACGATCTCATGGTCTAAGGAAATGATACTTGACATTGGAAAAGCTCTAGCAAACGAACTACACGATCTTGTGCTATGCTTAGGATTGGGTCTTGTCCATCACATCATTCTCCCAATGATGTGATCCCGTTATCAATGACATCCAATGTCCATGGTCAGGAAACCGTGACCATCTATTGATAAACGAGCTAGTCAACTAGAGGTTCACTAGGGACATGTTGTGGTCTATGTATTCACACATGTATTATGATTTCTGGATAACACAATTATAGCATGAATAATAGACAATTATCATGAACAAGGAAATATAATAATAACCATTTTATTATTGCCTCTAGGGCATATTTCCAACATTCGCCCCGTGGCGAGGCTTGAGTCCGCGGCGGTTGTTGATCGCTTCTAGCCACAAGACGAGGGATGGCAAGTCCACCACATGGACGCCAAAAGCGCCTTCCTCAACGGTAATCAAGGAGGAGGTCTACGCCACGCAGTCGCTGGTTACGCTATCGAGGGCCAGGAGCACAAGGTGCTACGCCGACAAGGCCTTCTATGGATCATGCGGCAAGCGCCGCCGCTGCGGACGTGAAGCTCGACCGCGCGCCTCGCTGGATCTTGGTTTCAGCAGAGCCTGGGCTGAGCACGCCGCTCACGGACGGGAACGGGGCGACGCTACCGCTCGCCGGCGCAGTGTGGATGACCTGATCATCACCGGCAACGACCACGTCGAGATCGGCAAGTTCAAGATGGAGATGCAGAAACTCTTCTGCATGAGCGATCTGGGTCTGCTAAGCTTCTACCTCGGCATCAAAGTGAAGTAGACGGTGATGAAGTCATGTACCTAGGGTAGGGTTATGAACCTGTCCAAGATACCCTTCCCAAGGACATCCTTAGAATAAACCGACTTCCAAATGAATTGGAGGATTCCACTGACAGACTAAAGACACTCTGACCATGAAGACCCACTCGACCACCGGAGTTCGAGAGCCACTCGTGTCCTAACGGTCAGAGTTAAGTAGTCTTATGGTCATGATGACATTTTATGTAAGGCGCTACAAGAACGCCTCGGGTCTTAATGTACCTTTTAACCCTCGCTACGCGGGCTGGGTCCTCAAGCGCTCTATATAAGCCACCCTCCACAGTAGAAGGGTTCGCACTTCGTAATTCATAATGATATAATCCAAATGACCGCCCCGGCCCGAGACGAGGGCTGTTACTTCCTCCGAGAAGGGCCTGAACTCGTAAAACTCGTGCGATACAACTACTCCATAGCTAGTATCTTGCCTCCATACCTACCCCCATTCTACTGCCGACTTAGAACCACGACAGTTGGCGCCCACCGTAAGGTGTGTTCTAGCGATTTGTTGGAGAAGTTGGATTCTTCAATCTCCTACATCATGGTTTTAGGTGGAGTTTTGGTCGAGGGTCAGCGAGATCCGCCTCGGTGCGCCACGCTCATCACCAACGACTCCGCTTTGGCTTCTGGGAGGCTCCTCTCGACGCCGACGCCTCCCCCCGCTCACGCTGGGCAACGACTTTCGCTACAGGCGTCTGGGCGGCCCTCCTCAATGGTAAACTGGCCGACCCAAAGATGGGTCGGTTCTTGTGTCGCCTCATTCTGGCTCTCACGGGCGCAAGCGCCCGGCTCGGTCGAGGCTTCAGGTGGGTGAGGCATGCGGTGGCTTTGCAATGCCACTTCCCAAGTCGCGTAATCGAGCTCGACGAATCTCCCACGGCCTGCTCGACTGGTCGACCGGCCCGCAGGACTGCATCCGGAGTGCGATAGCAGTTGATCCGCGGCAGAGTGTCGGGAAGAGTGTCGCGGGCCCACGAACACCTATGGACCGGGTCCCTTGTGGTTGGAGGGGGCGGAGATTGCACAAAGAGCAGATCAAGCGATGCACACGAGCAGATTTACCCAGCTTCGAGCTCTCTCGAGAGATAACACTCCTACCTGCCGCTTGGTTGATTATATTGTGTTCTTGCTAGGGAGCAATGGAAGCTACAAAACCTAGCCCGAGTGTCTCTAGTCTCGTATGTGGCAAATGAACTGAACCAAGTCAATCCTTTCTACGCTGCACTTGGGCCTCCTTTTATAGGCACAAGGGGTCACCATGTGGCAAGTAGACAAGGGTAAAATAGTAAAACAGAGGTTGGTACACCGCTTTGTACAAAGGTACAAAGGATCTATACCTAACTCGACGGCAAGGGACAAGAGCCATAATGTCCGCCCTGTCGCCTCAATAGTGCAACAGGACCGCTGCGCGCGCCCGCTTGCCACGATGGTAGCTTGTCGCCGCTTATCGCCGCTTCCTCGCTGGCTGCACAGCTCATTGACACGCTGCTCGGGAAAGCCCCATGGCGACACGTTGGCGGATGAGCTGGAGCGGAGATGAAGAGAGGTTACCGCCATGCAAGTGCCTTGCCGTGGCAAGGTCCTTGTCGCTCACGGAGCTTATCGCCACAGTTTTCCCGCAAGCTCCTCTTGCCGGGATCTTGTTTCTTCGGCCTTGAGGGCCTTCCCGACAAGCTCCTCTTGCCGGGCCTTGATTATTTTGTTCTTGAATGACTCGGAGGAGCTGCCGAGGACCTTGGCGGTCACCAGTGCCAGCCCCGCTGCGGGTGCTGCGACTATCCGTGCACGAAGTTCGGGATACTAGGGTACCCCTACCTAGTACACCGGACAGAGCCCCCGGCCCGGGCCACACACGGCGCCAAGCTCATGGGCCAGGCCCAAAACAAAGGCACGGGCACACGTGCGGCCCGGATCGCAAGCAGTTATTCGCTTGACTCACCACGCCCCCACGAACGGCACGTTCCGTGACGTGGCGCCGTGGGAGAGATCGTGGGGCTTTCTTTAATGGGAAACCGGAACGCCTGGCCCCTCTCCCTCCTTATATGCGGGGAACAGGGGGGATGCCCACTTGCCCATTGTCTGTCACATCGAAACCACCGCCGCTCCCCCCCTTCTTCTCGAGCCCAAAGAGAGCGACGCCCGCCCCATTGCCACCGGCACCACTAACGCCGCCGACCTTCTCCATCACCTCCTCATGGTTCGGAAGCCGACAAGGGAAAGGCGTGAATCGGCCGAGGCGCAGCTGCTCGCATGGCCTGCTTGGAAGGAGCGGGCCTTCGATCCCCTGCTTGACAGGAAGGAGCTGCGGGAGCTGTATTACCTTTTCTGGTCGACGGAGACACGGGCGCACCCGCGCACGAGGGTCATCTCCGCCGCCACATCCGAGAAGGTTTCCATCGGGTACCCTTTCTTCGCGCTTTTCTTCCACTGCGGGCTCTGCCCGCCCTTTTCCGAATTCTTTTGCGATGTCATGAACACATATGGCCTCCGCCTCCTTGATTTCACCCCCAACGCCGTCCTCACCATGGCCGCTGCACACCTCATGAGAACTTTGTCGGGTCCACCCAAATGTCGCGACTCTTCCGCCATTACTTCACGCCTGCCAGAGAGAGAGAGCCGCTTGCCGGAGGAATTGCATGGACCTCTAGGATCGGCAAGAAGGAAGCGATCTTGATGGAGAGCTGCTAGACAAGTGGAGGAGTGGAGAGCTGACCGGTGTTGGATCTTAGAGGAGGAGCCACAGCCTTTTACTGCCTGCGCCAAACTTCCTATAGTCTTGGTAACGATCGGAGCAACTTGGCGCCGAGGATGCCAAGTTGAAGATTGCCGTGACTAGATATTGCGCCCGCAAGCAGGGCTTACCGTGGGAGCAGTTAGCGCGGACTTCCTTCGCCGCCGCATTGCGCCCTTTGCAGGAGAGGGGAGGCCAGCTTGGGAATTCCAAAATGCGGCGGACATCATGAGGCTGCGTCCGGGCCTCAAGCGGAACTTTCTTGTCTTGAGCTGGACGACATGCTGCGGAGCTGTTCAAGCGGATGCAGATCACCCGAGTGGTTCATGTTGCGAGGGAGTCGTGCCCCTTGTGCAACAACTCTTCGCTTGACCGCATCCAGCGCGATGATGCCGTTTATGCGATTCCCCGGAATCGTTCCAACTTAGCGAGAGCCCGCCGACGACGTCGTGCAGCCGAGTTCTTCGACGACTTGGTGGAAGTGCCGATCCGTGCCGGCGAGCAAGCGGCTCACCCGCGACACCACCGGCGGGAGATGGCGGCATCGCCACAAGGTTGGAGGAGGCGGCGAAGCTGCCGCCGGGCGTGTTTGGGTTTACCGCCGAGGAGGCGGAAACAGCCGGCGGCAAGCCTTGCCGACCGAGAAGAGCTCGCCGGTGAGGAGGAGCAGGCCGAGCCCGACGCCGACTGGATGAGCCTGCTGGGCGCCTCCCCTCCGCCGTCAAGTAGCTTGCCGAGGAGGAGCCAGCGGCCCGCTTCAGGAGACGCGCCTCCGCAAGACCGGAGATGTGGCGGGCGGCAGACGGCCCAACAGCCGCCTCGCCGCCCGCGCTCCATTGCGGCAAGCTGCTTTGTTGCTGCGGGGCGCCTCCTGCCGCCACAAAGAACGGGAGCGGGCCTTCAGAGCCACGCCCCGCCAAGCGCCCGAGGAGCCTACTCCTCCAGCTCGTCGCCTGAGGCGGAATTTGATTTCTCCGCTCTCACTCGAGGAAGAAGAGGAAGAGTAAGTTCTTGTCGCTGCTACTTGTAATTCTTCAATTTACTGCTTCGTCTTATATCCGACTTGCTTCATTTTGAGCTCTTTCTTTCTTCAGACCTTTGGCTCGAGGGCGTCAAGAGGGCCAAGACCCCGGTGGTTGTCGTCTCGAGATGATTCCCGGTGGCGACAGGAGGCACGTCCGAGACTCCCTTGCCGGATCCGGCAACTCTTCAACAGAGCAGCCCCCAGCACAGCCCCCAGCGTAAGTATTTGATTCATTTCTTACGGTTAGGTGTGCTTGGGTGCTCTTTCATCAATGATATCTGACTTGTTGAATTATGTAGGAGCAGAGCAGCCTCATCAGGAAGCACCGGAGGTCACTCCCGAAGTTACGCTTGCTTCAACTACGCCGCCAAGGAGAAGTCTCCGCCAAGGGGCGCTCTCCGCAAGGGAGGCCTCTCCGACAAGGGGAGCTTCTCCAACAAGGGGCAGTGCCGGCGACCCTCCGTGGTGGAGACCGTGGAAGCAGATCCTGCGGGTAATCTTCTCGTGAAAATTTCCTTGGGTCTTTTCTCTTCTCTTTCTTCTCTTGAACATTTGCTTGATTTGTTCTTTTCTTTTACGATCATCGATCCATCTGCGGAGAGCCGATGGAGACCGAGGTTGCCGGGCGAGGAGGATGCTCGTGGCAACAATGACGACGCCGCCAACATGGAGGAGGAGGCCGGCGCCACAGGTCTGCTGGCGAGGAGGCCGCCAAGGCTGCGGCGCAGAGGTGGGAGGGGTCCGTGATCGTCTTGTGACGGTCCCGAGGCCGCAGGAGCGCCAGGCGCCACCGACCGCCGATCCCCGCCACCGATGCCGCACCAGACCAAGAGCCCAGCCCGGCGCCTATCTCAAGGCCGCGAAGGTGTCTTCATCAAGCTTCCATGGGCGTCGAGCTCAGGCGCCCGGTCGAGAGAGACCTTCGACGTGGAGCTGCTTGCCTCTGCTGGCTGTCGCTGGTTAACGCGCCAAGCAGCAGCAAAGGGCGAAGTTCGAGGAAGAGCAGCTGCTGAAGAAGCTCTTTGTCGCTCTCTGCGCCCGACAAGCTAAGTCGAGTCGCAGAAGCTCTTGTCGCAAGGGCGGGAGCTGACATGGAGAAGCGCGCAGAAGAGCTCCGGCGCGCCAACAAGGAAACTCTCCGGGACATTGCAGAAGCGCGGGAGCAGCTTGTCGAGAGAGCGACGGCCTTCATCTTGGAGAAGGCCGAGGTCGAGGAGCAGCAAAGGCTTGCCGCGAGAAGCTCTGCGCAAGAAGGTGGTGGCAGCGGAAGATCAACCTCGATAGCTCGAGGAAGATCTTGCCGCTGCGAAAGCAATCAATTGGCGGAGCACTCAAGGAGGCAAAGGACGCGCCCGCGGCTGCCGAGACCGCCAAGAAGGAATTGGAGATGAGGTGGCTCAGCTGAGGCCACCCTCCCAAGAGCGGCGAGGAGGTCACCGCGCTGAAGCCTGGCGTGAGAAGGGCGCCTCCACTCTCGGCGAGCTGCGAGGTCGCTTTTCTTGAGAAGATCAAAGAGCTTGGCGCCTCCAAGGACTCCAAGGCGGATCTGGAGCTGAAATCGACCACTCGACAGAGGCGCTCGAGCGGCGCCAAGGATCGAGAAGCGGGCTGTTGGAGAAGATCAAGGCCAACGAGGGCTGTTGGCGAATGCCGCGACTGCGAGAATGATCTCGAGAGATAGCATAATGCTTTGGATGAAGGTCTTGTGGACACCGCCGCCGCATCCATAATGAGTGATGGAGCCGGGATGGTGGATCTTGGGTACTCCACCGACGAGAACCTCCAACCCAGCGCCAAGCTCAGCCTATTCTTCAAGGGCGTGTTGGCGGGTCTCCAGCTGCTTCGAGAGGAGATCCCAAAGCAGCTAATGAGGAGTCGCGCCAAGTCTGCGCCGGGCCCTCGAAGGTGCTTGATGAAGGTGGCCTTCCGCAATCCAAAGCGTTAACTTCACCAATGTCCTCAAGTCACTGCCGCCAAGCGCCGGCGTTGAAGTGCTCAAAGCCCTTATCGCACCCATCGTGGACAGGGTGAGCAAAGTGAAGAGGGTTGATGGCGACCCGCGTGGACTAGGCCGCCAAGTTTTATCTTTCCTTTGTCGCTGCATACCATGTTTAGAACAATTCATTAGATCTGCGACAAGTTATTTTGTAATATACACTATCTTAGGCAATCGATGCAATGTTATTTCCTCTACTTGATTTCTTCCTTGTATGTTTTATGCCCCACGCTTTTAGGGGACTTGTCGGTGCAAACACCTTTGCCTTGAGCGCTGAGTCGGAACGTCAAGAGCCTTCTGGCGATGCTGCCTCCGACAAGCAGCCTTGTCGCAACTAGTTGCAGCTCGCTTAGGTTGTTGAGCGGACTTGAAACAACATAAGGGCGCAAGCTAGCCGCGAGTTGGTTCCTCCGCGCACGGGTTTTCCATACAAAGTACTATCGTTCGAGGAAGATAACGAAAATTTAAAACTGATTGCTTAAACTTAGCAACTTAGCTTTTATGTTGTTTGCTTCCGGCAAGGTGATACTTCCTCGGCGACACTTGGTGGCCCACACCATTATCTTCTCCTCCCGGTTAACTTCGGCTGGATGAACCTTGCCTTCTTTTGAGAAAGAAGAAGAAAATAAAGTTATGGAGCCTAGTGGCTCGTTATCGCTTACGGTGTGGATGCTGCACAAAATGTTAGATAACACATGCATATAAGATTATGAAAGCATGTATTGACAAGTTATGCGCAACACATAGGCTTTCTTGATGCATGCGAAGTCTGCGCGGCTTTGTACAAAGGATTACATGCAACAGCGGCAAGACTTGTACAAAGGGTGGTTCTTCGAGCGGTTCCGCAACCGCGCTATATGGTAAAACTTACGAAGATGCTCTATATTCCGGAGTTTCTCACCGAACGCCATCTTGGTCTCAAAGCGGATAGCGCCGGGCCTAGTGACTTCGTTTCACCCGATAAGGGCCTTCCCTTCAAGGCGTCAACTTGTTGGAATTCTTGGCGGATTGAGCGCGCGAAGAACAAGGTCGCCTTCCTCGAAGCTTCGGCATTAACTGCGGCTATGGTAGCGGCGCAAAGCTTGCTGGTAGCGAGCAGCTCGTCTGACAGACTGAAGGCGATCCTCCTCGAGGAGCAGCGCGTCATCTTGTCGCAGCTGCTCTTGCTCAAACTCATCATAAGTGAGCACTCGAGGCGATCCGTATACGAGTTCCGTGGGGAGAACTGCCTCTGCTCCATAGACTAGAGCAAAGGTGTCCGGCGGTGGCTCGATTTGGCGTCGTCTGATCGACTAAAGAACCACGGCAGCTCGTCGATCCAGCTTTCTTCCGCACTTGTGCAGCACTGTCGAAAGTTCTGGTCTTGAGTCCCGCAGCACTTCAGCGTTTGCTCTCTACCTTGACCGTTGCTTCTTGGATGAGCAGCGGAAGCAAAGCAGATCTTGGCGCCAAGATCTTGGGCGCATTGCATGAAGGTGCGGCTCGTGAGCTGTGTGCCGTTGTCGGTGATGATCTGTTAGGAATCCCAAAGCGGCAAACAATTGACTGAAGAACTTGACCGCCGTCTTGTCACCTTCCTCATCGCTTCCACTTCCGGCCACTTTGTGAACTTGTCGATTCGACGTACAAGTACTCAAAGCCCCGACAGCTTCGGGGAAGGGGCCGAGATGTCGAGCCCCAGACGAAAAGGGCGGGATAAAGGGATCGTCTGGAGAGCTTGAGCTGGTTGGTGTATCTGTTTTGAATGGAACTCGCACGCTTCACACTTGGTTACTTGCGCAGTTGCATCTGGAGGGCTTCGGCGGAAGAAACCTTGCCGGAAAGCTTTGCGGCAAGTTCCCTTTGCGCCAATGTGGTGACCACATATGCCTCCATGTATCTCTCGCCAACAACTTACATCCATCTTCCCGCAAATGCACTTCAATTTCACACCGTTGAGTCTTCTTATGTGCGGGATGTTGTCAACAAACTGGTACATCTTGGACTGCCGGGCTACTTTTTCCACTTCTTCTTGCTCTTTGGGAAGTTCTCTGTCTCAAGGAAATGGACGATCTGCTGTGCCCATCTTTGGAGCTTGTGGCTCGACAACAAGGACTAAAGGCTCATCTCGCTGCTGCGAGAACATCAGCTTCTGGCAAGAACCGGTGGCTCGGCGGAGCTTGATGATCCCGGCAAGCTTGCGGAGCAAAACTTGTCGGGAGCGTCTGCTTCAACGAAACAAACCCTAGGGCTCGTCGGAGCAGACTGCTCCTCAGCGATATTTGCGTTGATTTTGGGGACCTTCTTGGCGGCGGCTTCAGGGAGCTCTGCCGGAAAGTAGTCACCAGAAACCAACTTCCTCTTCTTGTTCTGCCTTGATTGATGGTGTTACAGTTGGTTGAGTCAGCTTGAGCACAAAAATTCCTGGTTCCACAGGTAACTTGAGTGCAGCACACTTTGAAAGGCCATCAGCAATATCATTCTGAGCTCTTGGAACATGTTCCATTTGCATGCCTTCAAAGTGTTCTTCTAGCTTTCTCACTTCATCAACGTAGGCTTCCATCAATGGACTCTGATAGTCTTTGTTTACTTGGCGGACGACAAGCTGCGAGTCACCCCTGACGATAAGCTTCTTGATCCCAAGGTCCACCGCGATTCTGAGACCGGCAAGCAAACCTTCATACTTTGCAGTATTGTTTGTTGCTTGCTCCTTGGGAAAGTGCATCTAGACTATGTACTTGAGGTGCTCTTCGGTGGGTGCGATAAGCAGCACGCCGGCACCGGCGCCTTGCAGCGAGAAGGCACCATCAAAGTACATTAGCCACTCTTTATTTGCCTCCTTGACGGGGATTCTCGTCTCTGGAATTTCTTCATCTTGCGTCGGCGTCCATTCTGCTATAAACTCTGCCAATGCTCTGCTTTGGATAATTGAAGTGCTTTCAAACTTGAGGCCAAAGCTTGCAGTTCAAGTGCCCACTCAACAATCCTCACTGCTGTTTACGGATTTTGCAATATCCTCTTCAGCGAGCGAGTGACAACTATTATCTCATGTGCTTGGAAGTAATGGCGCAGCTTTCTCGAGGCCATGAGGAGGCGAAAAGCAACGCACTTTTGAGTACCTTGACCTAGCCCCTGCGAAGGGGCCCGACAAAAGTAGACCGGCGCTGCACCATCCTTTACGTGTCTTGTTGCAATCCTGTGCATATTCGTCCTTATCGGGACGAGCTTGTGGCGAAGCCCCACCTTGTCATTGGATGCACTGCCTCGGTTGCCGGCTCATCATCCGCCTCCCTCTCCGCTACTAACGCAGCACTAACCACTTGATTGGTTGCCGCTATATACAACAACTTCTCTTGTGGCCTAGGTGCGACAAGTATTGGAGTGGAGGACAGTACCTCTTCAAGTCTGCGGCGCAGCCTCCGCTTGGGAGTCCATTTCATTGGACCTGCCTTTTCAAAATCTTGAAAAATGGCGGTAGCGCTCAGCAGACTTAGAGATAAACCTCTTGAGAGCAGCCACGCAACCGGCAAGCCTTCTTACATCCTTGGCGCTTTGGTGCTTGATCTGCTCAATGGCCTTGATCTTGTCGGGATTGGCTTCAATTCCCGGCTGAGACACAAAGAACCGAGAAGCTTGCGGAAGAGACTCCAAACATGCACTTCTCGGGGTTGAGCTTGAGGTTGATCTTGCGCAGATTTGCAAAAGTCTCATCCAAATCTTGAACTAGAGTTGCTTTGTCCTTGCTCTTGACCACTATGTCATCCATGTAGGCTTCTACATTTCTGTGTATCTGTGGCTCAAAGGCATCATGGACTACTCTTGCAAAGGTTGAACCAGCATTCTTCAAACGAAAGGCATCCGTATGAAGCGGTATGTGCCACATGGTGTAATGAATGCGGTTTCTCTTCATCCTCTGTGCCATGAAAATTTGATGATATCCACGAATATGCATCAAGAAATGAAAGGAAATCACATCCAGCCGTGGAGTCAACAATCTAGTCGTCGTGGCAAGGGAAATGGGTCTTTGGGACAAGCTTTATTAACATCCGTGAAGTCAATACAAAGTCTCCATTTCCCATTAGCCTTATACAACTACGGATTGGCCAACCACGTGGGATGGAGCACTCCTCGACAAGGCCTGCTGCTTCCAACTTCTTGATTTCTTCGCTATGAATTCTTGGCGCTCCTTTTGTTTCCTAACTTTTTTGCTTGACGGGCGGCGTGAGGACGAGACAGCTAGGTGGTGCTCAATTACTTTCACAGGAACACGGGGATGTCGGATGGTTGCCATGCAAACACATCGACATTCGCCCGCGAGAAAGCAACGAGCTCGCCTTCCTATTTAGGGTCAAGCGTGGCGCGATGGTGAAGGTACCACCGGTGCCGTCCTCCTTGGCGGGCACCTTCTTGGTCTTGGCGGAGCTGCCATCGTCTTCTTGCACTTGCGGTGGAGCTCGATGATGCGTCCTCGGCGGTAGCGCAGCACTCCGAAGAGGTGCGCTTGCGGAGTGGGCATCGAGCTCTTGCGGACTTGATCTTCTTCTTCCCTCGGGAGCTTCAGCGGCAAGTGGTTTGCTATCGTCGCAGCTGCTGCATCCCGTAAATCTTGTCGGCGCAGATAAGCGCATCCTTCTTGTCGCCATGAACAGAAATGACGCTTATCGGGCCGGGCATCTTGAGTAGGTTGTAGGCGTAATGAGAGGCTGCCATGAACTTGGCGAGTGCAGGACGACCAAGTATCCCATTGTAGGGTAATGGGAAATCAGCAACGTCGAATGTGACCCTCTCAGTCCTGGAATTTAGCTCACTGTCAAATGTTACCGGCAATGTGATCTTCCCTTTCGGCTTGCTCCTTCCTGGGTTGATTCCTTGGAAAGTGCCAGTTTCTTCGAGCTCGTTGTCAGGGATTTGAAGCTTATGGAGTACTGCAGAGGAGATCAGATTCAGGCCGGCCCCGCCGTCAACCAACATCTTGGTGACCTTGAGGTTGCGGATAGTTGGTGAGACCAACATCGGCAAGCACCCGACCGCAGTTATGCGATCAGGGTGGTCCTCAATGTCAAAGATGATGGGCGTGCTGGACCACTTCAGAGGTTTGCGCGACTCCACGGATGGTTCTGCTGCATTAACCTCTCGCATCCACTGCTTGAGTTGACGGTGCGAGGTATGCAGAGAAGCACCTCCGTCAACGCAGAGAACCTCTGTTGCCTTCTGAAACTCTTGCTCGTCAGCTTCATCATCCTCCATATCTTCATCATCTTCTTCATCTTCGTCCTTGTCGCGGCCGCGGGGAGGTCTATCTCCTTGCCGCTGCTTGGCCTTGCCGCGGCGCCCTCCCCGGTCGGGTCTCTTCTTGCTAGTTGCCCCTACACCTTCCTGGGCCTTCTCCTTGTCTCGCGCCAGATTATCGCATACTGCAGTTCAACAAGCTGCTCGACTTTCTTGTAGCTCTGGAGGTCGTGGCCCTTGGTGCGGTGAATCTTGCAGTACTGCTTGTTGGAGTTGTCCTGCTTGTCGGCGGCCGCCACCGCTTGGTGGTCGGTGTCAGCGGCAACCTGCTTGCCGGAGCCACCAGCCTTAGCCTTGCCGGCGCCGCCTCCATTGCCGGACCTTTCGACAACTAGTACCTCCTTGTTCTTCTTCCTTACATTGTTCCTTGTGGCTCCTCCTTGCGGGCGGTCTCCTCACTATCGATTCTGCTCCCACGTTCTCTCAGGAGTCTTCTTCCTCCTCAGTAGCGTGCACACTTGTCGGCGGGGCATAGAGCTCACCGACATCCTTGACTTTGCACATCGCCATCTCCTCCCTCATCCTCACGGTTCCATGCGTTACGATGAAACGCGCTGATCACCTTGGCAGGGTGGGCGTCCCGGGATGTTGTAATGCACGCTGATGAATCTCTGGATGAACTTGCGAGGACTCTCCTTCCTTACGGGCAGCGGTGAAGGTCACTCTCCGGCCATGAGGCTTGTGGCGCTGTGAAGGCGCCAACAAGCTGATGGCACAAATCTGCCCAAGAGGATATGGAACTGTCCGGCAAGTGCATAAGCCAAGATCGGCGTTTGGCTTGAGCACGGAGGGAAGTAGTTGGCAAGGATCTTGTCGTCTCGTCCCCTGCAGCTTGCACCGCAATGGTGTAGATCTTTGAGAACTCCGATGGGTGTGTCCTGCCATCATACTTCTCCGCACATCGGCTTGAAGTTTTTCTTGTCAGACCCTTTGGACTTGCCGCAGCTCACGAGTGAGCAGCAGGGCAACCTATCGCGTCTGACAAGTCGCATGGTTCCCCTGGCGCATGCATATCGACAGTGGGCCCAGCAGCTGGTCGGATTGGCGCCGCGCTTCTCTTGGCGCTCGATGCGGGTTCGGCGTCTTCTTCTTGTCGTTCCTTAAGAACTTGGCGCTGATCACGGCGAGCTCGTGGATCCGACGACGCGGTGGAGTCATTTGTCGAGGTGGATCCGAGGAGCTGGTGATCTTAGCTTCGGGAAGGAGTGCATGGTGGTGTCACCCCGCAGGTCTCGTCGCCACCGGCTCGTGCCTTGTCGCCTCGCCCGCAGCAAGGGCGCGATTGGTTGCCGCGGAGCGTCGCCGTTAGCAAAGCCGGTGAGACTCGATTGTGGCCCTCCATTAAATCGACCTTGTCGGCCGTTGGAGGGTAGTCTAAAGTAGCTGGGCTCTCGCCAAGGCCTGGCTGGAGTGGTGGGTGGCAATGGCGTGCGGGCGAGCGGGATGTGCTCGGACTCCTAACCAAGTTAGGAGGAGCAGCATCCCTAAGCGACCGTACTCCGCTTCATCGGCATCTTTGGCGTGCATGCGGGTCTCGAGGTCTCGGGATCCTCCGGCTTGGCCTTGATCCAACGGCGTATGGTGCTGCGAGCATCATGGCGCTGTCGGTCCCGCGCCTCTGAGAAGGACCGGTGCGGATTCGGACGCCGACGCTGCGTCGCCTTGTCTTTGGACCTGGCGGCGTCGGGGGCTCTCGGCGACGCCCGTTCCTCCGCGGCGTCTTCCCACCACCGTCGGCTCCGGTGGTGGTGGGTTCGGCAGCGGATGGCTCTCTTGCCGCCGAAGACTTCTTCTTGGTGCCATGTTGATGAAGATGATGATGAAGTTGCTCGTGTGACCCTGGATCAGGTTCACACAGCCTCGGCGCCCCTACAGCGCGCCAAAGATGTCGGGAAGCTGGTGCGTGGCCCACGAACACCTATGGGACCGGGTCCCTTGTGGTTGGGGGGGCGGAGATTGCACAAAGAGCGGATCGAGCGATGCACACGAGCAGATTTACCCGGCTTGAGCTCTCCGGGAGATAACACTCCTCTCGCTGCTTGGTTGATTATATTGTGTTCTTGCTAGGGAGCAATGGAAGCTACAAAACCTAGCTGAGTGTCTCTAGTCTCGTATGTGGCAAATGAACGAACCGGCCGAACCCTTTCACGTTGCACTTGGGCCTCCTTTTATAGGCACAAGGGGTCACCACAGTGGCAAGTAGACAAGGGTAAAATAGTAAAACAGAGGTTGGTACACCGCTTTACAAAGTGTATGATGATCTATACCTAACTCGACGGCAAGGGACAAGAGCCATAAATGTCCGTCCCTCGCGCTGAATAGTGCAACGAGGGACCGTCAAGTGCGCTTCGTTTGCCACGATGGTAGCTTGTCGGCGCCGCTTATCGCCGCTCCCTGGCTGCAGCTCATTGACACGCGTGCAAGGAAAGCCCCATGGCGACACGTTGGCGGATGGTGGGCGAGATGAAGAGAGGTTACTGCCGCGGCAAAGGTCCTTGTCGCTTCGGGAGCTTATCGCCCGCCAAGCCTTCCCGACAAGCTCCTCTTGCGGGATCTTGTTTCTTCGTGCCTTGAGTGGCCTTCCGACAAGCTCCTCTTGGGGCCTTGATTATTTTGTTCTTGAATGACTCGGAGGAGCTGCCGAGGACCTTGGCGGTCACCGGGCCAGCCCTGCATGGTGTCTGCTGCATTTGTCCGTGCGAAGTTTGGGATACTAGGGTACCCCTACTCTAGTACACCGACACAGAGGTTCTGATGGTCGACGGACCACGCAGTCCTCCTGGATTCCCCCGCACCGACGAAGGCAAGGGTGGAGGCGATCCGGCGTAAGCTCACGAATAGTACCAACCCGAGCCCCTCACTTCGCTGCAGAGGGAAGAACTTCGCCGCCGGAACATGGATGCGCTTCACACTCCTATCATTGGAGAAACCCCCGAGGCTCGTGCCTTGGAGGATGCGCTCTTGGCTAACCTGGCCAAGCGCACTCGACTGGAGAACCTCCAGCGAGTTCTCGACGAGCGCACGCGTCCACGGGTTCCAGAATCCAGTCGACGTCAGCTCTTTCCACAACCAACTCAGGTATATCGAACTCCGATTCAGAATTTAGCAGCTGCAGCCCGTATAGCAGAGTCGATTCAGCCTTCCCGGTCGGGCGGGTAGAGGTTTACAACAGATCGTAGATTTACTCCGGGCAGCAGGAGATCAAAATTCAGTAAATATCACGATCCGGAACAGGATTCATAGCAGATCCGTCGCTGCGAATTCAGTCGATCGGCCCATAGTCCAAGATCGCCCCGAGGCGTGAGGAGCGAGGAGGCGGCGTGATGATCAAGACAGAACCGCGAGCCGTATGAGCACCGATTCGATCGCAATGATCGGCGTCAGTGCCCACCCTCCCAAGGGGTGGATCATCGCTCCTCTGCAACAAGATGATGACGCCTTGACCGCAGTCTTTGGCGAAGAGTTCAGTCGACCCCGAGAGCCGAGCTTTGATGCGAGATCCATTATCGTTCAAGGCTTGGTCGGCAGAACGAGCTCACCGAGAAGGCCATGAGAGAGATGTTCCCTCCAAAGCCGAGTTCATGTCTCGGGGCGAGTGTTTTAGCGAGGGCCATCGAGCCTCGATGATTCCTCCCAACTTGAGTTGACGATGGAGTCGATAAGTTCACCGGTGAGTCCAAGCGACACTTGGCTTGAGGACTACCGAGTGGCTGTCAGATTGGCGGCGACAATTATGAGGTAGCTATGAAGCATTTGCCCCTTATGTTGGAGGGTTCGGCGAGCATGGTTGAATCAGTTAGCACCATGATATTTACACTTGGGAAGATCTTGCCCGAGTGTTTGTCAGACATTTGAAGGGACTTGCAAGCGACCAGCAGGGTTAGCGATGCTGCGATCGTGTGTCTGCGAAGTCGAATGAAACTTTGAGAGACTACATCCGAGATGGATTACCTTGCACCACACGATTGAGAATGTGTCTACGATCACCGAGCGATCTGTGCTTTCAAGGAAGGTGTCAAGAACGAGGAGTTGAGTTTGAAATTGGCCGGACAAGAGATATGACCACAGGTCGGATGATGGAGATTGCCACCAAATGCGCTAATGGTGAAGAAGAGGATCGGCTCGGGCGGTAAGTACAAGTCAGCCGCTAATGAAGCGGCGGAGGAACTCGATCGGAGCGAAGCGCAAAGCGAGCCAGCCGCTCCGGAGAAGCCTTGGTGTGACCCGGGAAAGTTTAAGGGGAAACCCAAGGGTCCGTGGAACCCCAAGAAGGTGAAAGACCAGGATGGGAATGATGTGTTGGATTTGCCATGTCACATTCACACGAAGAAAGATGAATAAGGTAAACTCATTTACGAAGCATACCACTCGGCAAGTGTCGGCTCTTGATTCAGCGGTTCAAGGGAAGCAACCCAAGGATAAGGAAAAGGGTCGGACAAAGTTGAGGACAAGGAAGATAGTGACGGTGGATACCCCGGTCAATTCCACCACGATGATTTTCTTGACGTTGAAAGCAAAAGTCGATTGAAAGTTATCAATCGAGAAGTGAACATGGTCGCTCGGTGACGCCCAATTATCTGAAATGGTCCCGGACCGCCATCACATTCGACTAGTCGATCACCGACACACATAGCCACCACAGGAGGCAAGTGTTGGTGGTCGATCCGATCGTCGAAGGCACTCGGTGACCAAAGTTTTGATGGATGGTGGCGATGGTTTGAACATTTTGTATGCGAGAGGCGTTGAAAGGGATGGGCATTCCGATGTCGGACTCAGCACCGACAACATGAGCTTCCATGGAGTCATTCACGGAAAGAAGGCTGAGTCACTCGGCCAAATTGCTCTCGATATGGTTTTGGTGACTACAAGAATTTTCGTGAGAAAAGTTGACCTCTCGAGGTCGTGGATTTCGAGCGCTTATCACGCTAATGCGGGAAGGTGGCGTATGCCCGTTCATGGCTCGACCATGTTATGTGTACCTTAAGCTGAAGATGCCCGGCCCCAAGGGTGTGATCACATCCACGGCAATCGGAAGAAAGCGGAAGAGTGTTTCGGAAAGGCTCTAAGATTGCGATGCTCAAATCGCGATTGTAGAATTGCAAGAATATCGAAGGCTGCAGATCCGAGTGATTTGTTGCGAGCCAAGAAGCCCGCTTCTGGTCGGCATTTCAGTCGTCCGGTGAGGCGAAGCAGGTTCATATTCACCCGACCGACCCCAATGCTGCTCGACCAACATCTCAACAACACTCGACTCCAAATAGGAAGAAGCGCTCGTCCGGTTCCTCCGTGAGAGCTGGGACATCTTTGCATGGAAGCTGGCGACATGCCGGTGTTCTGTGGAGCTGGCTGAGCACCGTCTGTGAGTCGACTCAAAAGTCAAACCTGTCAAAGAACATCTTGACGGTCCGCCGTCCGGAAGAAAGGCCATAGGCGAGGAGGTGGTTCGGCTCTTAGCAGCAGAGTTTATCAGAAATTTACCACTCGAGTGGCTCGCCAATGTGGTCATGGTCCCTAAGAAGGACAATTCACTGCGCATGTGCATCGACTTCAAACATATCAATCGGGCCTGCCGAAAGATAATTTTCCTCTCCGCGCGATCGACCAAATAGTCGACTCATTGCGGGATGTGGCGATTGTATTTTAGACGCATATTCCGGGTACCATCAGATCCATCTGTATGGACCCGACGAGATCAAAACAGCTTCCATCACTCCATTAGGGTGCTTCTGTTATGTCACCATGCCATTCAGCCTCAAGAATGCGGAGCCCGTTCATGAGGATGATTGAAGTGTTTACTCACTCAAATCGGTCGGAATGTGGAAGCTTACATGAATGACATTGTGGTCAAGTCACGGAAGGTTCCGACCTGTTGGTGACCTTGCTAAAACATTTGCCAATCTCGGAAGGTATGATATCAAGCAATCCATCAAAGTGCACATTCGGAGTTCTGGTGGAAAGTTACTCGGTTTCTCGTTTACGAGCGAGGAATCGGCGCTAACCAGAAAAAGTTGGCACTATTCTCCGAATGAAGCATACATGCGTGTGCACGATGTCGAGCTTCTTGGATGCTTGGCCACTTTAAGTCGATTCATCTCGCCTCGGTGAAAAGGCATTGCCTCTTTACCGGTGATGAAGAAAGTCGAGACAAGTTCGAGTGGACTCTGAAGCTGATGCAGCGTTTGCGAGCTCAAAGCTCGCTCTCCACCAGCCGGTGCTTGCTGCCCCAATCAGCAAGGAGCCGTTGCTTCTTTACATTGCAGCCACAGGACAAGTCGTCAGTACAGTACTTACGGTCGAGCAGGAAGAGGAAGGAAAAGCCTTCGAAGTTTAGCGCCCAGTATATTATCTTTCTGAAGTGTTAACCCCGTCGACGCAAAGATACCCTCATTATCAGAAGCTTGTGTATGGGATTTATATGACCGCGAAGAAGGTTGCTCATTACTTCTCTGATCATTCCATTACGATCGTCGTGACGCCCCATTATCGAGATTCTCGCACTGTGAGCGCAACTAGTCGAGTGGCGAAATGGGCGATTGAACTTCTTCCCTTGATATCAAGTTTGAGGCAAAAGCCATCAAGTCCCAAGCAATAGCAGATTTCATCGCGAATGGATTGAACAACGATTACCGACTCAAGTTCACTCGAACCTTTGGACTATGTTCTTTGATGGTTCCAAGATCTTTGAATGGTTCGGTCTTTGGGGTAGTATTGGTTTCCCCAGGAGATAAGCTCAGATATGTGCTCCGATTCACTTTGATTCTTCCAACAATGAAGCAGAATCTGAAGCCTTTGTTGTATGGGTTGCGTATGGCCATTTCACTCGGCGTCCGTCGCCTCATGGTCTATGGCGACTTAGATCTGGTGGTTAATCAGGTGATGAAGGAGTGGGACGTCAAAAGTCCAGCCATGACTGGCTACTGTAATGTAGTGAGGAAGCTAGAGAAGAAGTTTGAGGGGTTAGAGCTCCATCACATACCCGACTGAAAAATCAAATTGTTGATGATTTGGCGAAAATAGGGTCCAAGAGGGAAGCCATCCCAGTGATGTATTTTTGGAGCACATCCGCGCACCGTCGATTCAAGAGGATCCTTTCACTGAAGAAGCTCCACAGCCAAAAAGTGTCGCTGATCCGACTGAAGTTGAGGTCCCAGCGGTGGTCGACCTAATCGTAGAAGTCGTGGTCATCACTCCCGACTGGACAGTACCGTACATCGCGTATATCTTGAGGAAAGAGCTCCCGGAGAATGAAGAAGAGGCTAGACAGATCGTTCGTTGATCCAAGGCCTTTACTGTGATCAAGGGACAGTTATTTAGAGAAATCATGACTGCAGTCAGCTAGAAGTGCATAACGCCAGAAGAAGGTCAGATAATTCTTGATGATATCCACTCGGGGACCTGTGGTCACCATGCGTCCTCTCGGACCATCGTGGCTAAAGCATACCGAGCAGGATTTTACTGGCCTAAGGCAAATGAAATGGCAAAGGAAATAGTCGACAAATGTGAAGGATGTCAGTTCTACTCCAATATGTCACACAAACCCGCCTCAGCATTGAAGACCATTCCCCTCGTCTGGCCTTTCGCTGTTTGGGGGTTGGATATGATTGGACCGAGAAGCTGGCAGGAGTGGTTTTACTCATTTTCTTGTGGCGATCGACAAGTTCACGAAGTGGATCGAAGCTAAACCTATCAAGAACCTTGATCGTGCACTTCTTTGTCGGTTTCATCGGAGAGTTGATATTCAGATATGGAGTTCCGCACAACATCATCACGACAATGGGTCAAATTTCGATTCCGACAAGTTCAAAGCCTTTGCGCCTCTCGAGCACTTGAGTCGACTATGCTTGATACCTCACCCCGGTCGAATGGACAAGCGAGCGAGCAAATGGTCTAATTCTCAAAGGACTAGAACCTCGGTGATCGTGATCTCAAGCATGCAGCGGGAGGCGTGGGTTGACGAACTTCCGTCGGTTCTTTGGGGATTGAGGACCACTCCTAATCGGTCATTGGGAGAACTCCATTCTTTATGGTCTATGGAGCTGAAGTAGTTCGCCGAGTGACTGCTTCACAATGCCCCAGTGAACTCTACTCGAAGCTGAAGCGGAGCAAGCCCGTCAAGATCGAGACCTCCTTGAAGAGAGAGAGAGATGGCCCTGATCCGCTCGACCATCTAGCAGCAGGACTTGCGTCGATTCCACGCCAGAAATGTGAAGAGCCGAGCCTTTCAAGAAGGAGATCTGGTCCTCCGAGTGGATCAACAGAAACCACACAAGCTCGCTCCCACTTGGGAAGGTCCCTTCATCGTCACCAGAGTTCTTCACAATGGAGCTTACCATCTTTACAACGTCGAACGCCAGATCGATGAGCCTCGGGCATGGAATGCGGAGCTGCTCCGCCCCTTTTACACTTAAGAGCTCACTCGGGTGAGATGTAATAAAAGTACCTCTGTAGTTTGTTTATCTAAATCATAAAGATTATAATTTTCCCAGTGATTGTTATTACTTTTTGTTAAAATTCCCACCCAGTGGGTGACTTAGCTGCGAATCCGTTTTGCCTAAGTTTGTAAAAAAATCCTTACCGAGTGGTGAGCCAGCCTCTCACTCGGGGGCTTAGCTGCGAATCCGTTTCGCCTAAGTGTTTTAAAACCTACCGAGTGGTGAGCCAGCCTCCCACTCGGGGGCTTAGCTGCAAATCCGTTTCGCCTAAGTGTTTTAAAATCCTACCGAGTGGTGAGCCAGCCTCCCACTCGGGGGCTTAGCTGCAGTCCAAGTACTCGCCTAAGTGTTTTAAAATCCTACTGAGTGGTGAGCCAGCCTCCCACTCGGGGCTTAAGCTGCAGTCCAAGTACTCGCCTAAGTATTTAATACAATGTGCACTTTGCAAGGACTGACGAGTACAGGTTGTTGTTGCCTTCCCTTCAAAGCTATGACACAAAAATCCTCCTTGGAGGCTTAGCTGCAGATCCGATGCTAGCCTAAGTTTGAAAAATCCTACCGAGTGGAGAGCAAACCTCCCACTCGGGGGCTTAGCTGCAGATGCAAGACTAGCCTAAGTTTGAAAAATCCTACAGTGGAGAGCAAACCTCCCACTGGGGCTTAGCTGCAGTCCGAGACTACGCCTAAGTTTGAAAAATCCTACCGAGTGGAGAGCAAACCTCCCACTCGGGGCTTAGCTGCAGATCCATGCTACGCCTAAGTTTGAAAAATCCTACCGAGTGGAGAGCAAACCTCCCACTCGGGGCTTAAGCTGCAGATCGATGCTCGCCTAAGTTTGAAAAATCCCACTGAGTGGAGAGCAAGCCTCCCACTCGGGGCTTAGCTGCAGTCGATGACTAGCCTAAGTTTGAAAAATCCCTTTTGAGTGGAGAGCAAACCTCCCACTCGGGGCTTAGCTGCAGTCCGATGCTACGCCTAAGTTTGAAAAATCCTACCAGTGGAGAGCAAACCTCCCACTCGGGGCTTAGCTGCAGTCCAATGCTCGCCTAAGTATCGAAAAATCCTACCGAGTGGAGAGCAAACCTCCCACTCGAGGCTTAGCTGCAGATCAAGACTACGCCTAAATCTGAAATCCATTTTGATCCATGAGGGACGACGAGGTGCAGGTCATTGTTGCCTTCTCCTTGAGCTGCGCCACAAGTACAACGTCGCTCCATCCCGATCCATAAGGACGACGAGGTGCAGGTCATTGTTACCTTCTCTTCGAGCTGCGCCACAAGTACAACGTCGCTCCATCCCGATCCATAAGGACGACGAGTCTGGTCGATTGCTTCCTTCTCCTGCACTGCAAAAGCAACAAAGTGTAGGTCATTGGATCCACCTCGAGCTGCATCTCAAGCATTGAAGCATAATCCGAGTGAAGAGCAAAGTTCACTCGAAGGCAAACAAAAGCATATTTGACGATAAGTAAAGTTCGGATAGCATCCTAAGGATGCGAAGTACCAGACCTCAAGCCGCTAAAGTTTATCGGTTACAAAACCACTCGGCATTCGAGGAAAATTTAAGGTAGAGCATAAAGTTTTTACTCCTCGGTGGAGGATGGAAGGAGCCACAAAGCTGGTCAAGGTCGATCCCATCAGCAATCCGGGTGGCAGCGGCGATGAAAGTCTCCATTAAAGATTGGAAATCATAATTCTTGGTATTGGCAACTCTAATGGCCACCAGCTTTTCCTCCAGCGCCTCCTTGCGGTGGACACGAACGAGCGAGCAACATCGGCACCGCTTTTGGCGAAGACTTTTCCATTCTTGCACTCGACTTGGAACCTCATTCGATCGAGTCATTAATGACTCGAGGTCATTACGAAGCATCGAGTGCGGCGAGTGTTGAGTCGATCCGCGTCATCGCAGCTTTCGGTCGGCGAGATAGTCCACCACACCGGCAATGCGAGACTCGGTCGAACACGTTCATAGCGGCTTCATCCTTCACGGGAGAGTTGATGGGGTCCAGCTTGTCTCCACTCATTGGTCTCTTCTTTGAAGTTAAATGAATTCGCAAATCCGACTCGAGTTCAAGCTAATGGTTCTATGTTGAGTCAATGATGACAAGTCGATCGGATAAGAGAATTACCTTCAAGCATGAGGAATAGCTTCTTAGCGAGCCCTCCAGATAAGCCTCCAGATCATTCCTCCTCCCTTGATTCGCCGGCCTTGTCGATCGAGCAACTTTATCATTTTTGATCGGCTAACCTCCTTGTTGGGCGCGTCGAAGCAACCTTCAGTTTGGTATTCTCCTCTTGAGTTTGCCGACCGAGACCAGTTTCTCTTCCATGAGCTTTGTTTTCTCCAAAGCATATACGTACCTCTGCAAGGTCGTGGTCTTTCTTCTTGAGCCTCCTCGGTTTATGCGCAAAATAACAATAAGCCCGAGTTGAGAATAGGTAGAAAGACAAAGCGATCGTCAAGTTCTCACCAGCCATACCTTTTGCTTCGTCTCTCGCCTTTTGCAAGTTCTCCTGAGCAAGCTTCAAGTCAAGGTTGAGTTGGATCTGTTTGTTCTCCAATTCGGTATAGAGGGCCACGAGCTCGCAAGATTTCTGCGAAGAGTCAATCGACAAAACATCAAAGACAGGTCACTTCCGAGTGACTAAAGAAAAATCATAGCATTTCTAAGACTACAGTCGAATCAAAACATTCGACAGTATTCTCGGGGACTACACCCAGTGGGTGCACTCAGCATGCCCCCACCAGTACAAAAATTCAATCGACACACCCACCCAGTGGGTGTCTGAGATCTGGATATGGAAATCTTGTAAAGAAGAAATTTGGGTAGCATATCCTATGAGAACAAGCAACTTACTTGGACATTGCTCGAAGAGCCGAGCTTGCATCATAAGCCGCTGGTGGCTTCCGGACCACCTTCACTTGCTCCATCATGATCCTGCATGGCGTATGGCCTCCTTAGCAGCACTCACTTGGTCTTCCGGACGTGGTGTGTGGCAAAAGGGATGGCGGGTCAGCGATCGGACGACGAAGGTCGGACACTCGTCGCCGCACAACAAAGGACACGAAGCCGAGTGGTGTCGCCTCCCTCGTGAACTAGCGTCTCGGCGGTGATACAAGCTGGAGTAGCCTTGCCAAGAGGCACCTTTTGTCCTTCCTCTTCCTCAGCGGTGTTTCATCATCGTCATCAGGGAGATCGATGACATGAGGTGGAACTACAAGAAAGATTCAAAGGTAAAAACAGAAATCCAATCGACCGTAAAGCGAAACTGCAGAGAACATACCAAGGTTGGAGGTGGCGACATCTTCCATTTCCTGATCTTCGTGCTTAGCTGAGGTCTCGGAGGTGGCAACCTTTGCAGATTTCAGAAGTCAGTTGATCGATCAAGCGAGTCGACCAAAAATACATTCATGGTAGCAGGAAAACACAAGTTCTGCTGATTACGGAAATGGTGGGAATGACCATCCTCATCTTGGGCAAGGCCTTAGCGGCTTTGATAGCGTTGCTCGGGGTTGCTTTGGCGGTTTCTCGATCGGCCTTTGGAGAAGTCGTCCGAGTGCGCTTCATCGACCGCCCGACGGGCGCGATAGCCTACAGGCTCGACCGCCGGATCATCGTCGACTTGGATCGCCTTTCGAAAGTGGGGTGGATCCACGTCTCCTCCTCTTCCTCCTCCTCCTCCTCCTCTTCATCGAGCTGTCGTTTTCCTCGGACTCCCATTCCTCCGGCTTCGCCTCCGCTTCCTTCTTCTTCTTTGGTGGTTCTTGCGCCCGTTGGGCATCAGTACATCTCGGTGGTGACCTAGAAGACAGCAAAACAAGGCGAAAGTCGATCGGCCGATTCACGGTGAGCAGAGCAAATGCAACAAGATCACGATCGGAGATCGGTGGTCATACCTTATGCGGTTCGTAAGATTGGTCGAGTGGTGGGATCCTCCTAGCTCGAGGTTATCCTTGTTCCTGTGATGGCGTCATCCACCTCTCCAATGTGGCGTCGTCGACCTCCTGCAGGTGGACCGGGTGGTGTCCTCGGTGCGGAGTACATCCACATCGGGTGACCTCGGTATTGGAGCGGCTGAATGCGCCGTCGAAGGAAAACCTCCAGAAGATCCATGCCGTTCACTCCGTCGCGAATGAGTTGGACTACACGTTCCATCAACAATTTAACCTGGACCTTCTCCTCCGGAAGCACCTTCAGAGAGGATGGCGTGTTCACTCGATCCATGGAGAAAGGAGGAGTCGGTCGGCGCCTGTCGTCGATTGGTCTTAGCGATAGAACCGGTCATTGCCACCCTCTGTGAATCGGGAAGAATCATGGCGGAAGGCACTCTTACCCCTCATCTGGACCCCAAGACCCCACACATCTGGATTACTTGGGTTCTTTCATCATTCGGACTAGCCTTTTTCACCGTCCGAGGCGACAAGTGAATATGTGTTTGAAGAGGCCCGGTGTGGCCGACAACCCAAGAAGTTTTCGCACAAGGACACGAAGCGGCGAGATAGGCAATGGAGTTGGGTGTGAAGTGATGGAGTTGTGCTCAGAAGAAATTCAGAAACCCGAAAGAGAATATTCGGTGGTAGAGAAAATCCGTGATCAACATGGGTGGCTAAGAGGGCGCACTCACCCTCCACGAGGCTGCGGCTGCCGCCGTCCCGGAAGCCTTGGCGACCCGTGGGATCAATCCCTCGTTGGCCGGTCGTCGAGGTCTTTACAGGTGATGGTCGGCGGATCAATCTCCTGGACCCAACCCTCGGCAGGCTGGACGCGACGAGATCCGCCCTGAGGGGCTCTCCCTTCGCCTTCGCCATCGCCTTCTTCGCCCGCTCCAAGCCGCCGTCTTCTCCTTCACCATTGTCGCGGTGAAGCGAGAGCGAGGCAGCGGGCTGAAAGCAGATTCTGGTAGCGGCGGATGAATCTGAGGGCGGAGGAGGAAAATGAGGCGCCTTTGTTCAAAGACCCCGCCCGGTGCCTTATATGAAGTCGCTTCAGTGGTGGTTGGTAGGCCCAGGCAATCTGTCAAATCCCGCTTGATCCGCAGCGCAGCGATACGTGGCGAAAAAAGGTGGCGCGGAGATCGGCGTCCTTGCCTTATCCCATTCGAGTACTGCGGCCTTCTCCACTTCAAGCGCTTCCCAAAATTCGGATCCGCTAAATCCGCTATGATGAAACAACTTGTCGACGGCAGATTTCCTCCGATCCGTCGCTCGAAATCTCAAGTTCATAAAGTTCACTCGGCAGATATAAGGAATGGATCAAAGCGTGAAAGAGAAGTTGACACCATCACTACAAGGTCAGCGATCGAGTAAGACACACTCGCAAAGACGAAAAACAGGTCGAAAAGATTATCAACTCCTTCCTCACTCAAACCTTGATCCATTTGGGGGCTAATGATGAAGTCATGTACCTAGGGTAGGGTCATGAACCTATCCAAGATACCCTCCCCAAGGACATCCTTAGAATAAACGCCTTCCGATCGACACAGGAGGATTCCACTCGACAGACTCAAAGACACTCGACCATGAAGACCCACTCGACCACCAGGAGTTCGAGAGCCACTCGGTGTCATAACGGTCTGTAGTTAAGTAGTCTTTATGGTCATGATGGCACTTTATGTAAGGCGTTACCGATGCCTGGTCTTAATGTACCTTTAACCCTCGCTCGTGGGCTGGCTGGGGTCTGGCGCACTCTATATAAGCCACCCCCTCCACGGTAGAAGGTTCGCACCCTGTAATTCATCGCATATAATCCGATCGACCGCCTCCGGGCTCCGAGACGTAGGGCTGTTACTTCCTCCTAAAAGGGCCTGAACTCGTAAAACTCGCACGTATACAACTACTCCATAGCTAGTATCTTGCCTCTCCATACCTACCCCCCATTCTACTGTCAGACTTAGAACCACGACAGACGGCGAACGGCATCTCCCTCAACCAGGCGGCGTATGCTGGCAAGATCATCGAGAAGGCCGACCTGCTAGGCTGCAATCCATGTCACACTCCTATGGAGCCACGATCCAAGCTCAGGAGGGTGAGCATAGCTCCGGCCACAGGCGAGACGGAATACAGGAGCGTCGTGGGCGCATTGCGCTACCTGGTGCACACGCGCCCGGACCTGGCCTACTCCATGGGCTACGTGAGCCGGTTTATGGAGGCGCCAACGACGGAGCATCTCGCAACTGTCAAGCAGATTATCAGGTATGTGGCCGGAACGCAGCGTCACGGCTGCTACTATGCAAGGGGAGCGACCGGGGCATCCCTGGTCGGGTTCAGCGACAACGACATGGCCGGCGACATCGACACTCGCAAGAGCACGACCGGCGTCCTCTTCTTCCTTGGGAGGAGCCTGGTCAGCTGGCAGTCACACAAGAAACGGGTGGTGGCCCTGTCCACCTGCGAGGCAGAGTACATCGCCGCCGCAACGGCGGCCTGCCAGGGCGTCTGGCTCGCTCGGCTGCTCGGTGACATCAAAAACGAAGAGGCCGAACAGGTCATGCTGAAGATCGACAACAAGGCAGCTATCTCCCTCAGCAAGAACCCCGTCTTCCATGATCGCAGTAAGCACATTGACACAAGGTTTTACTTCCTGCGCGAATGTGTTGAAGATGGGCGTGTTGAGGTTGAGTTCATCGGCACCAGTGGACAGCTCGCCGACATCCTGACGAAGGCACTCAGGCGTGTCAAGTTTCAGGAACTCCGAGAAGAAATTGGTGTGGTTCAAATCCAGTAGTGGTTCAGGGTTTAGGGAGGCAATGTTAGTTAAACCCTGAACCGATCGTAGTTGAGCCGGTTTCCCCGGTTCTTTAGTGTTGCTTTGCATGTAATAAGGTGCATGGCCGTGGTCTGTGCGTGCCGTGCGCGACTAGGAGTAGGAGGTGGTCGCGGTGAGCACGCCCTCTTCGTGAACGTGAGATGGCACGTTCGAAGGAACGGGGTTATGGCGTGCGAATCGGTCGGGTCTGTTGATTTCTTACTGAATAAAAGGAAGCGAAAACGGGAAAAGCAGCAAGTTGTGCGCTGCGCAAAAGAAACCACTGTCTCCTGTGAGTTCATGAGAGCGAGAGAGAGAGAGGACACGAGCGCGGCGGCATACTGACACAGGCTCCCTTTTGACGTGCCCGTTGAGCCTTCGGCCCTTCTCCCCGGAACTGGGTTTGCTTACGGACACGGTCTGCTAGTCCCCAATGGAGAGCTGATTGTTCGTCAGTTCATCGCAGGTCTACGTATTTATGTATCCCCGGCCGCTCGGTTTCTTGTGATTATTATTACGGGATCGCGTCGCCGAGCAAGACCTCCGGAATCCCTCTCCTCGGGTCCGATGGCCGGCTCCGACGATGATCAGAAGAGTTCCACTTCGGTACAACCCCCTCACAAAATGTATAAAAGGTAATATGGAGTTTTCACAATTTGTATCTACCTTTATATATATACGCATACGCCGGCAAGCTCGCTTGGGCCGGCCCATTTGCAGTGGCATGTGATGACAAATATCGAAAAAGTGGCATGTGATGACAAATATCGAAAAAGATAGCACAAGCTGGGAATCGAACACGCGACCACCTGAAACATAAAATTGTCCACAACCACTGCGGCAGCAACCCCTTAGTAACCAATGTAAAGCTACGGTCTTCAAGTAATGGACGGTCTGGGAATTTAAAAATGATTTTAGCAACAATTTGTGAACCGGTCCTTTTTTCCATAGTTTCTGTTTGTTTATTTACTTTTCTTTTTCCTGTTGCGTTTCTTATTTCTTTTTTGAAAAATGGTCGCGCTTTGAAAATTCTGTTCAAAATTTCAAAAAAAAAAAAATTTGTTACCATTTTGAAAAAATGCAAGGTAATTTCAAAAGATGTTTCTGTCTTTTAAAATTGTTCAGAATGTCAAAACGCGAATAGTTTTTTCAAAAGCATGAACAACATTGTGAAAATAAACATTTTTGGAGAACACGAATAAAAATTTAAATTCCAAAAGATTTTTCATAAATGCGAACAAAAAATGTATCAAAAATTTGTTCTAAATTTTCCCGAACATTTTTTCAATTCATGAACAATATATTTTTAAAATAGGATCATTTTGAAATTCCGAACAAATTCCAATAGGCGCCCTACAGGAGCGATGGAGTCGCTTCGTTGGGCAAGGCCTAAGATTTTATTTTATTTCCATTTTTGTTTTTACTTTTTTAGTAAATTTATTTTTTCTCCTTTTAAAACTTTATTACTCTTCTGAAACCTGTTCAAAAAATTGAAATGCCAAAAAAATTAAGTAACTATATTCAATTATGATTTGAATTTTTTATTTTAAATATTTATTAAATCCTTTTAAAAAGCATTTGTTGTTTTCAATTCTATCATTTTGTATTTATTAGTTATGTGAAAAACTTGAAACGACAGTTTTACGTACCTATATAAATTATGATTTTACATAACTTTTTCCTTCAAACCCGGCATGGATGCCTACAAACACGTAACATAGAACAAGGTGTTTCTTGGACATTCTTGAAATGACCTCAACTTCAGCCAGCAGGTGGCATGCCCATGGTAGGCATCCATGGCCCCAATATTTTTTCTATGGCCTTGTATAACAAATTCAAGGCATCAAGCCAAGTTGCTTGGGTTTTTGACAAGTTTTACATTTTTAAAGTTTCCTTGGACAAAAAGGGTCGATAAATGGCTAGACGTGTAGCAACTTGCATACAGTGTCGGAAGTCATTCAAACCTACCATGGATGCCCACCATTGGCATGTCCACCTAGTGGCAAAAGTTGGATTAATTTCAAGGATGTCCACAAAACACCATGTTCAATGGAGGTGTTGAGGTTGGCCAGAAGAGTCCATCTTGTTTGGGTTTTCACCCAGTTTTCATTTTCTGAAGTTTTTGGTTAAAAGGCGGTAAATGGCGGATGTGCCACCACTTCCATACAGTGTCGAAAATCGTCTGAACCAGGCATGTGCCTACCATGGGCATGCCTACCTTCTTGCAAAAGTGGAGTTCATTTCAAAGATGTCCAAAATTAGACTATGTTCAACGGAGGGTGTTCGGACAGGCCAGACCCTAGAAGGGTCTGTTTGGTAGCTCGTTGTTTTTCAACATCCGTCAAATGACACCAAATGTTTTCCACCAGCTTCTATGACCAATTCAAGGAACCATGATGTTTAGATTTTTGAAAAGTTTTACATTTTCTGGAGTTTTTATCGGTGAAAATAGGCCAATAAATGGTCGGACACGTCGCAACTTGTAAACAATGTGAGAAGTCATTCAAACCTGGCATAGATGCCTCATATGTCTGTGCCTAGCTGTTACAAGAAGTAGGGACCATTTATCCATAGCCTTACCAGTTTAGATGAGCGTATTTGTAATTTCCGTCATTATCAATCAACACGAACATTTTATTTTTTCCTAACGATTTCTTGAAATTTGTCAACAATTTTTGAATTACAAAGTGTGTATGAAAATTTTACAAAACTGAGTGCTAATTTCTTTTGAAAAAATGATGAAAATTTCGAACAAAAGTTACAAACCACGCACCTTTAAAAAAACAATATATTTTTTGAAACGCATACATTTATTAAATTTGTGAACAAAAAATTTCAAAAACTGGAACGTTTGATGAAATTCCAGAACATTTTGTAGAATTGTAAACAATATTTGAAAACAAGAACATTTTATGTTATGCCAAACATTTTTTGAAATTTTTGAACAAGTTCCCAAAGAATACTGAAGTTCAAAAGTAGAAAAATGAATTAACAAAAGAGAAGAAAAACAAAAAATAAAAAATAAAAAATGCTTAGGCACTAGAAAATAAAAATGTTTTCAGAAAATGTTGGTATATTTTAAAAATATTCGTAAATTTTAAAATGTTTGCATTTTTAATAATGCCCGTAAATTTTAAAAAGTGTTTGCATTTTGAAAATTGTTGGTCGCTACAGTATCCGGTCAGGTTGTACAGTACCAATTTTGTTCTGTTACAGTATTTTTAAAGGAAAGCTCCTACAGGACGTCCATTCTTGTTATGACATACTGCGCTGCTCATGAATCACCATATGGGTTTGGTTCTGGTGGTGTTAGCAAGTTCGCCCACGCTGGTGGTCCTGGGTTTGATGCATAACAGGCACATGTTTGTTTTTGGATTTTCGAACTGTGCTACAGTACATACTAACTAATGGGCCTGCCCAAGCCCAAGGCGGACACCTCGCCGCGAGTATTTTCTAGAAAGACCATCCTACTCTTTATTATGAAGGGGTATGGACAGATCTCGTCCGTTGATGTGTTTAGGGGGTGTACCGAAGCAGAAGTGTGATCAGAAAGGTTTGCGACTCTCGCCCGTGTCCTCCGCCGCTCTGCTCTGCCTTGCGGGCTTAACAAGTTCTCTTGTTGCTGTGGAATTTTGCAGTCGTGGTGTGCTTACGCTCGCTCGGCAGCGCGCCGTTGCTGAGGCGAAACAAGTTCAAGGTGCGGCTCCCGTCTCGTCGACGTACCTCTTTTTTTACCCTTCTAATTCTTGTTCCTGCCTGCAAAGCGCCTACAGGGGCCTCGCCCCCGGCAGTTACATGCTGCTTAGTGGAATCGATGTTTGGGTTTTACTGGGATCTTGGGTTTTTCCCTGTTGAATTTAGTCAGCGAGATCAGATAAACTGAAGAACTTTACCAGTAAGTAGTATAGCCAGATGCATCCTTGCTAAGAAACCAGGGGAGGTTTGCTGGGGAGGCAAATAAACCAGGCATTTTTTGTCAACTTGATTGTTATACTTGTAGCAATCCCGTCTGCTTGCTGGTTGTGGAAGGTAGTCTATTTGTTGAACTGAATGTCGCAGGATGGAAACCTTGCTTGGACCTGCATTGTAGCCAACTAGAAGGGCGACTCTAGCATGAAACTAGTACTCCTAGGAGTACGTACTCCTGGGCACGTGTCATTGGATTGTTCGCTCGTGCAATAGAATTCTATCGTTAAAACCATTTAGCTCCTAATTAGATAATTAGAAAAGGTACGTCGAAAACTTCACCCGAAACAAACTGGGTTATTGATCCGATTTTCCAGGGGTCTTTATATGTGTCGTTGGACCATCTTATCAATTCAAGCCTTATCCATCTATCACCCCGTTTCATTGGCATCCTACGGCGGCGACGGCTGCACGGTGGCAGCGGCGGCGCCGGACTACATCGGCCTCCAAGAAGCTCGGCGGCGGCCTCCATTGGCAGCGACCATGTGTGGATATCAGATCGACGGGGCGCTCAACTCGCCGCTTCTGCCGGCTTCTAGGTGGCTGTCATCGGGTGACCATCTTCTACCGCATGGCCAGTGACGAATGACATGCATGAGAACAACGGAGCCTACCGAATCTCGGTCTTCTAGTCGATGTTGAAGCCTACTCAAGTTCTTTTTTTAGCAGCTGGCTTTGGAGCCCACCGGTCACAAGTTAAGTACCTGACCGCTTTGTCTCACTGCCATCTGCATTCTTAAATTCCCCACGGCAACAATTTTTCTCGTAGGGTGGCATTGATTCTAGATTCTTGTAGTTCTTCTTCTCATTCCTTCTTGGAGTTAACAGGGGAGAAACCACCATAGATCTGGTACGACATGGTACGTGCAGTATTTTCTGTATTTTTTTTATGGTGGAGCAAAGAAAAAAGAAGAGGTATTATTCATCTCACGTTTGGTGAGGATATGAGCCCCATTCATCACCACGTTACTGCAGTAATATGGCAAATTAAATGAATATGTTCTTCAGTATATTTTTGTCTGGCTCTCTGTTTAACTTGAAATTTTGATTGGAGAACCAGATGAGAGGCACCTCGTCTCACCCAAGCTACCGAATTAAATTTTCATTCTTAAGCATCTTAACAGTTTTTGGAGACCAGGTTGCTTACAATTCTTCCTCATGACAAAAATATTTAAAGCTTTTTTTACTATGTTTCTTTGTTCATACACGGTATACCTAGTTCAGTTTTTTTATGTAAAGCTACATACGAGGATATGTTGCACAATTTTACAATGTTTTTTTAAATAGCCTAACTTATGTTGCTAATTGTTTTCCAATGAATATCCATGTAGGTAAAGCATGATGATTTGTGTGACCGACGAGCACCTCCATTCGATCTCCAGAAGTATACTTGGTGTTATCTGCAGCTTGCGGGAAGATATAGCTCTTTTTTCTCTCCATTTGTTTATCTGCAGCTTGTAAAAGTAGTTGCATAGTCCAGTTTCTGTTACGAATTCAAATCTAATGCCTGTACATCATGTAGCTATGTATATATCTTGGTAGACATTTTTTTTTTGAAACTGGGCAAAAGATTTGCCACTTTCATTGATTAAGAAGAAGGTTTAGAGTTTTTGGCCAAAGACCGAATTACAAAGACATCACTCTCGCGGCACTACAATACTCAAATATTTGGCCCTGCAAGGCACCAACATTTTGAAACATCTTTGATTCTTGCAACAAGAACCCCAACCGGCACCGCGGTGTTACGGAAGACGCGTGCATTCCTCTCGTTCCAAATTTCCCATGAGATCAACATAATAAGAGACATCATCGGCCGTCGAGACTCGTTGGAGTCAATGAGGTTTCACCAGGCTTTCACCGAATAGACCGTCACCCAAGCTGTAGGGTTCACATCAACCAAGCCAAGCCAAGATTTGATCATTTCCCAAACTCGAACTGTGTAGCGGCATTGGAAAAGGAGGTGAGCCGCGGTTTCCTGAACTTGCTTGCAGAGGGGGCAGCGATCACAGTTAGGCCATCCACGGCGTTGGAGCCTGTCGGCCGTCCATATCCTATTATTGATCACAAGCCAAGCAAAGAATTTGCATTTGTGGGGAGCCCAGATCTTCCACACCAACTGTTGCATGTTGGAGTCAACTAAGCCCAGGAACTGGACCTTGTAGGCCGAGGACGCGGAGTAAGAGCCATCATTAGAAAGCTTCCAAGAGATAGAATCAGCCACGTCGGGGTTGAGTTGCACCACAGATAATTTCTCCCAAAGGTTGACGAACTCGGTCAGGTGTGTAGCGGAGGTGATCCCGTCTGTTTTGACTTGAGAGACCTAGAAGTTATTATCCAAAGCCTTCTGAACCGAACATCCCCTTCTTTTTGATAGGTCAAAAATCTTCGGGGCGATGTCTTTGGGTTGCAGTAACTTCATAGAGGATCTAGTGTTTAACCTAGCCTGAGTTACAGTAATCATGGTGATACATTAGTAGCCTTATAGTTGCTGCTTCAATTGGTTGGCTTTACTGAAATTCTGCCGTCTTTGAAATTGGATTCTGAACTGTTTACCTTGTGTTGCACTCAATGAACTTTTATTAATTTGTTGCTTCTGTGTCTGTATCTGCTGCTAGATTTCAGGACGACAGAAATTCTCGAAGATTATCGAGTTTCTTTGCGGACACCTTCATAAGGATACACTGGTAGGAATATAGTTGCGAGTTTGATGGAAATTTAATCCATGACACTCTAAATTTTCACTGACGGTTTTCTATGTTGCCCACAGTTTGTCTATGTCCACAGTGCATTTTCACCAAACCCATTTTCACCAGAACCAGACGAGCTGCTAATCGACTTGCATAATGTAAGATTCTGCATTCTATCTACTTATGAATACGTTCTTGAATCTTCATCCTTAACATACACTTGCATATGATGTGTGTTTACATCATCAATTAGTACCTTAATAATTCTCTTGCTTGGGTAATCATTTATTTATTTATCACCCCGATTGCCACTCTAGGATTTGTCACCCTTTATGTTAATGAGCCACATTTCAGTGAGACACAGATTCAATGGGCTGTTAAATTGGCGAATAGTGGATTCTTGCTTAAATCTCTAGTTGGCAAAATTAGATACAAAGTCTTGGATATTGGTACCTGCTAACTAGATTTATATCTTCCAAGGAATGTATGATTTGCACACATATACTCTTGGAGTACTATATTTTAATGAATTCCTTAATTACCGAGCATCATTTGTCATTGCCATTGACTTCATGTTATTTGAGGAGCATATATTAGAGAAGAAGATTGCTAATGTTCTTTATGTTAACTCTGCAGAATTTTGCAATTGACGGAAATCTTGTGGTATCTTATGCTTTTTGGGCAGCGTGGGGTTAAAAGGTTGGACTTGCGGGAATAATTGAGTGGATTGAGAAGGACGTTTAAAATTGAGGTAATATCAATGCAAGTCACAGAACTTGTGCTGGATGTGCAGTTTGGTTCTAAAACTTGCAAAATACGGAATTTTGATCACTTAACTTGTCTCAATGTGCAAATACGGTGCTTTCTACCATTTCAGGGTGTACAGCCTGCACACGTGGCATGCCAGCAGTGCGTAGGCCCGCCTGTCAATGACCGAAATAATTTTTTTTTCAGATAACTCCCTTTCATTTTATTTATTTACACACAAAATTCCTCAAATAAAATTTAAAACTGCAACAATAGGGATTTGATCCCACAATCTGCAGCCCAGTTACTCACATACATTACCACGAGACAAAGCAGGCTAGACGCTTAGTATTTACAAAAACAACTATATATCCTATAAATATGGACTGTACAAATTATATTAAATTTTAAATCTAGACGGAAGACGCGAGCACCATGGTTTGAACCTGTTACCTTCTGAATGAAGGTTGCGTGTGAGTTGGATAACCTATCACACTTCATGTTTTAAATGGATAAACAACATTTATGCTGTCAGACCTCGCAAATTTTATTTTTATGTTGTCAGTTCTTATGTCATGTCTATCCAAAACTAAATTATGTTTTTTCTAAATTTTTTGTGGAATAGTGAAACTTTTCATCGTGATGTAGCTTAAGATTACTTACTATATTTAGGTTGAGCTGGCAGTATCCCTAGTAGATAATAAAAGTGTGGCTAGGACTACAAATTTGCACACAGTACCTAACTTTTAAATATAGCTTTCCCACAAAAGAAAATTTATATATAGCTGCCTGGACTTGGGGCTCATAAACTTGAAACTATACAACACAAAACACTTTTATCTATATTTGTCTCTAAGAAACTAAAATCAAGTCTGTCTTCAGCTAATTGTGATGTAAAATGCAAAGGCAACATAAAGAAAAAACAAAATACATGAGAATGTAAATTGTTAATTTTTTTAAAAAATATATGTGTTTTCTTACATAAGTAAAAGAAAAAAATTAGACAACAAAGATTTGGATCCCTTTATAGTAACAAGTGTCATCATGGTCGGATGGTTAGCCCATGCACATGCAGCCAGCCACCAGCAGGACACAAAGGTTTGAACCATGGGGCTCACAATCTTCCGTTCAGATTTAGATATTACTTTCTCCGTCCTAAAATAAGTGTCTTGAGCTTAGTACAAATTTATACTAGAGCTAGTACAAAGTTGAGACACTTATTTTGAGACGAAGGGAGTATTTTGTATGGTCTTCAAAGGACATATCATGTATAGTTGTGAAAGTTTAACAAGAGTCATTATTGGTCTGGTGGCTATCCATGCTAGTCGTTTAGTAGGGGATCATTCACTTGATCCACATTGCGGTGTCTTTTTTTCATTTTATTTGATTGATTTTGTACGTGAGTAAATAAAATGCAAGGGAGTTATCTGAAAAAGAAAATGCTTCCAGCCGCCACTGACAGGTGGGCCTACGCCATGCTGGTAGGCCACATGTGTAGGCCATAGGTCCAGATACGAGAGGAAGCACCGTATTTGAATGTGCGAACAAGTTATATGATCGCAATTCCGTATTTTGCAAGTTTTAAAACCAAACTGCACATCAAACGCAAGTCGTATGACTCCCAGTGATATTGACTCTTTAAAATTTGTCAGCTTGTATATAGTTGGGAGTTGTAGTGTTAGTCAGTCCAATAGGCACTGTAAAGTTCCTTGCATATATCTATGAAAGTAAAGGTTCATGGCTTGCACGAAAACATATCTCTACTCCTAATGTCTCAGTTGGTAGGTCGCGTTCCGGGTTTTATTTTCGTCCCACCTCACCCGGTCTTTTTTGGTACTTCTTTGGTACTTCCTCCCACCTCCCTCTCAGCCGCGAAAAACCAAGGAAAACCCCGCGATCGAGTCCCGCACACGCTCAACCTCCCGTCTCACGCTAAGCCGCATAGAACCAAAAAAACCTCAAGCCGAGTCCCCGCCCGCCCCACGCACTCCAGGCCCTAACATCCCGTCGCACCAAGAGAGACGAACCAAAAAATCTCTGAATAGTCCGCGGTTATTTTTAGCTGGTTTTATTTAGCCTCACCACTTTCGTTGGTTTTATTTCGCTGGTTTTATTTCGTCTCCTCCCACCTGTCTTTTTGCTTCACCACCCACATAAATCCATCAGATTAGTTACCATAAAAAAATCGCAATCAATCAAGTATTGATGATCAGATTAGTTACCATACAAAAAGTAAATCACAATCAATCAAGTATTGATGGGATATTTCCTTATATTGATGTGATTTCCCCTTTTTTATCATCAATCGTCTCTACTGCCTAAAAAATGCGTAGCTTTCCTTTTCGCTTCACCACCCACATAAACCCATCAGATTATTTACCATATAAAAAATAAATCGTAATCAATCAAGTATTGATGATCAGATTAGTTACCGTATAAAAAATAAATCGCAATCAATCAAGTATTGATGGGATATTTCCTTATATTGATGTGATTTTCCTTTCTTATCATCAATCATCTCTACTGCCTAAAAATGCGTAGCTTTCCTTTTCGCTTCACCACCCACATAAACCCATCAGATTAGTTACCATATAAAAAATAAATCGCAATCAATCAAGTATTGATGATCAGATTAGTTATCATATAAAAAATAAGTCGCAATCAATCAAGTATTGATGAGATATTTTCTTATATTGATGTGATTTTGCGTAGCTTTCCTTTTCACGCCAACCGACCGCGTCCCGTCTCCCTACATCGCCCTCGTTGCTCGCCTCCCTTGCGAAAAAACCCTCTCGTTTGACCTCCCCAAACCCGCATGATGGAAAAACCCAGCCGCCGCTTCCCTCCTCTCGACCGCTCCATACGTCCGGATCGCGGCCCCATCCCATCCTCCTCTCACGCCACGGCGGCCGATGGACGCCGCCACCACCTCCTACTCTCTCGCCGCCCGTCCTCCCGCTTCGCCGCCGCCGTCGCCACCAATCCCGTCGAAGGCGCCGTTGTTGCTATGTCGCCTCCTTTCCCCATCCAGGCTGACCAAGGCAATGGCGCCCTCTCATGTGTCCCGCGGTGAGGTTTGGGGGCGCGACCACAATCCAGCGAGGATCTCACGCGGACCCGTCTGGCTGGGATGGGTGTTGCCTCCGTTGCGAATGGGATCGAAGGAGGACTACTTCGTCGTCAAGGTCGGCGAGGTAGCGGCCGATTGGGAGCCGGTTGTGAACATGGGAGTTCGTTCCCATGGAGGCGGCCGTGGAGATTGGATGTGAAGCAACCCCACTTGCCGGTGGTGGAGGCTTGCCGTCCATGTGATCCTTTCTTCTCCGGTATCCCCATTCCTTGCCTCCCATTACAAAAGCGAGCATAAATGAGAGCAGGGCTGATTTTCATCACTTCATTTCTCATATTTTTAGTTGCTTTTTGAGATTATACAAGATGCTCTCGGTCTGTTTTGTCAAATTACTTGGATCGTCTTATGGAATTGACAGCCATCGCATTTTCACCTCATGTTATTTCTTAATCCTTGTCCCACTAGGCATCCACTACATGTTTGGTAATGACGTGATCTTTGAGGCGGCTAGGAGAAGCTCAGCAGCAGATCAAGGGCTATCGAGATGGATCTGGGAGCCAAGCAGTAGTTCTTCTGTTAAATTTTGGTTATTATCTTTTCTATTATTACGATTGTGGGATGGTTGATTTTGACTCGGTGTAACATTTGCATTTGTTTCCCAGCTTGTTGGCATAGATGCGTGTGGCACTGCGGCAACTAATCAAGAGCGAGGCAGTGCACATCGAAGCTCTGCTGAATGTAGCGAGCCAACCACGAATTGGGTATGTTCACATGAGGGATGGGAGAGGAGAGGAACATTAACATTTTTCATGATTTGGATGAAAATTTTAGTTCATAGTTTCTCCGTGCGTGGCAACACACTAACGGTACTCATGGGCTTAGGATGAAAGTAGCGCCAGAGAATCGATGAGGTTGGATGGGAAGGCGGTTGTTGCCCTTGTCCCTTGGTGCTAGCCTACCGTGGTGGCCTCACTAACTTGCTCATTGCGAATCTGAGTTCGTGGGGTCATGAGTTGCTGCAGATTTGTTTTATCACTTTTTACAATATTTATTGATGTATCCCTAACTCATCGAGTCATTTTTAGCTTTGATTTCCCATATCGCCAGCCTAAATATCCCATGGTCAGAATATTTGCATGGTTAGTGGACATTGTCCCTTTCTTTCTAATGTTTAATATTTTATATTACCGATAGAAATAATTTTATCCGCTTGATTTAGGAAGTGCACATAGGTAGGTCAACATATTTTGTAGCTCTTTCGGATGTAAAAGCATATGTTGCATAAGAAATTATTATCTTCCAAGCATACTCACATTTCACTAACAAATAGGGGAGGTTCAGACTTGAGCAATGATAAAAGGTTTATTCCTCACTCTTTTGTTGGAATTCTAGTTCCAAGTTAACATGATTTCTTATCCGCTTCATAAGTCATGCATCTGCTTAATTAGGTGATAAGTAGGGCTATTGTGGGGTTTGTTTAAACTCTAGCATAAGGAATTCTGGTTTAAGAAAAAAGACTTTTGGCTTCTTTAATTACAAATTGATTGCAACATCGTGTTAGTATGTGATTTCTCACATCTGGTTGTAATATTTGTGAAGACGTGCATTGCGCGTGCACTTGAAGCGGGCCGTGGCCCCGCGCCAGACGGCGCCGACGCTGACCGGGCCACCTCCTCCGCGTATTCTTGGAGCTGTGGCTGGCCGATTTACATGAAATTAATTCCCTCGATTACGGTGGCAAATATAATACACATAATCCATATTGTTATGCACTAGCGTGTGTGTGTGAAATAGATGGATTATGGTCCCCACTCTAATAAGATGGATATGTGTGTGTTAGAGAGAGGGAGAGGGGGAGAGAGAGTGAGGAAGAGGGAGGGAGTGTGTGTGTGAGGATTTGATGGTAAAAAAGGTCGTCAATGTCGTAATATTGAACTTTTTATGTTAACGTGGCCCCGTTGCAACGCACGGGCGTTCTTCTAGTCTAATGCATACTTTCCCCCTAAAATAGGCATCTAGTTCCGCCAATACATAACAAACATGTAAAAAAATCATGTGAGGCTAAAACACATAGGCTCATAAAATATCAACAAAATTAGTAGTTTCTTCTTGGACCTATTACGCATGTGTACCCTCTTGCTACTATAAATTTCAAGTTTTCCATTGAGTGGTTTCCCTTTGTCTTGAACTCAAAATAGCATGTGGCCGGGCAACACTTTAGTCGATAATTATTTTTACTATTCAACTTCTTATATGAAGTAAAAGTACATAATTTTAGAGTCTATAGAAAAAACCAAACCGTTCCCATAGGATGCATAGGTATAAAAATTTAGGATGTCATTTCCCAAGTGAAATATTACAAAAAGAATATGATTTTTTTTCTGTACCATATCCTTTGATTCAAGAAAGGTACTCCCTCTGACCCGAATTAATTGACGCAACCTCCTTACAATGTAAAATGATATTGTATAAACATACGTAATGTTTTCACAGCTTTTTTCTGCCTTTTTACGTGTCTATTTTTCTTTATTTTGGAAGGAAAAAAATGTTCTAAAGAAATTTAAAAGGTTCATGATTTTTTTAAATGTAAAAGAACTGGAAAAAATGTTTATCAATTCATAAATTATTCATGAATATGAACAAATGTTAATGAGTTTGAAAAATATCCGTGAATTTGAAAAACTGTCCATGAATTAAAAAAGGGAAATGATTGGCTTCAACCGACCGACTTTCTGTCGCTCATTCGCCTCGTCGCGCTTGTGACGCGTGTTCGACCAGCTCGTTCTTATCCTCACGCCCATGACCTCACCTCCCGTTCCTGAAACTTCTCGGTGAAACCGTTTTCTTCTCCATTCGTCCATCCCGCATGCTTCCATCTCCCCCCCCCGCCCAATCTCTCTCCACTGAGCCCACGTTGCTCGTCCATCTCTCGCCTTCCATATCTCTTCTCCATACTATGGTGTTGCATCCGTTACAGGGGATAAGATTGACGAGATTCAGATCGACGCACCTCACGCATGGGACGGTGGCCGGCCAGACCCATGGCATGCCAACTTCAAGGCTCTGGCGTTGTAGGCCAGACCTTGGATGCTACATACGTTCGTCCCTCACCATCGAGGTTTGGATGAAATCCATGGCCTAATGCTACAAGTGCTTCAGATGGAATTTTTGGAACAATGGTCTTGTTGCAAGAATACAAAGAAGAGGTTAGAGAAGTTGTTGTAATTTTTGCAACAAGTGTCCTGTTGCAGGAATACAATGAAAACTTTTTTTGCAACAAAGGTCTTATTGTGGATGTCGAGAAGAGGCCGAAAATGATGTTGCAATTTTTGTAACAAAGGTCTTGTTGCAGGAACGTAGAGAAGAGGCTGGATATTTTGTTGCAACTTTTGCAACAATTGTCTTGCTGAAGGAATACATAGAAGAATCCGTAGATGCTTTTGCAACAAAGATTTCGTCGGGACATAGTTTTGCAATCCTGCTGTAGAAAAATAGGGAACAGAGACAATCGAATGGCTCGCGGCATACAATCCGACGGCTCACGACCCAGCCGGTCTTTTGAAAAGATCAGCTCGCAGACCCGTAGCATGCCCCATTAAAAAAATTGCAAAACTGAAAAAATGTACACAATATTCATTTTTTAATGAATTCAAAAATCTTTAAGAATTTTAAAAATGATCTTGATTTGGGAAAATATTCAGAAAATGGCTATGATTTAAGAAATGACCATGAATTCAAAAAATCAACGAATTTTCAAGATATTATAATCTTGAAAAATGTTCAGAAATTCAAAAAATGTCCGTAAATACCGATAGAGTTTATGAATTCAATAAATATGTCAGAGAATGTGAAAAGTTTATAAGTTTTAAAAATGTTCCTGAATACATAAATGATCGTGAATTCAAAAATGTTTTCGAAATAGGGAAGTGTTTGCGAAATCACAAATTGTGCACCAATTCAAAAAATATTTGCAATTTTAGAAACTATTAGCAAATTTAGACAGATTTAAATGATTTTGAATAATGTTTGCAATTTCAAAAACTATTCAATTACAAAAGACCCATTACTTTAAAAAGTATAAATTAAAAATTTAATGTATTAAAAAGGTTTCCATATTCAAAAATCGTTCACAATTTTAAAAAATAAATCAAAATTCATTTTGAATTCCAAAATTATTCTTGATTGTTCTAAAAGCTTAACTAAATGAAATATTTTTAGTTCTAAAAAAGTTCACGAATTCACAAAATGTTCCCAAATTAAAAAATTGAGCATTTTTTGGAAAAATTGTTGTGAACTAAAAAATAAGTTCAAAGGTTAAAATACTACAAATAACTAAAAAGCCAAAAAAATAACTAGAAGAAACCCAACTAGAGTAAACATAGGAAAAACCCAGTTTAGAGAAGGTTCTAGAACCTTCCTAAAACAAATGTAGAAAGACACATGATAAATCCTAAATATGGGTTGTCCCATGTTCTATGCGGTGCTCGGGGCGTTGGGGTGGATGTGCGTTTGAAAGCAGCATTGTAGCTTGGTAGTGGACGGGAATATATCTGGTGCACCAACACTTGTGGTGCTGCCGGTGCACCGGATGCTATAGAATGTTTTACAAAATCTGAAAAAAATTCTAGCACGTTGACGCAACATCAATGTATGATGTCACACAAATTCGTACAAAAAACTAAAATATCTTTTGAGCTACAAAAATGACAAATTTGACATCAGTGTGATAATGGGCCAAATCTAAAGCCCAAGTTATGTTATGTACTATTTAGTGTCCAATTTGTCATTTTTGTTTCTGAGTTATATTTCGAATTTTATCTTGAACTTTTGTGACAACCCACATTGATGTTGTACGAGTGTGCTAATTTTTTTTAGATTTTTTTGAACATTTTAAAAGCATAATGTGAGTTCGGTGCACTGGTAGCACCACAAGCTCCGGTGCACCAGATATTTTTCCGGTAGTGGACAATGTGTTGATTCACAAAAGTGTCAAGTACCCGTAAAGAAGGTTTCAATTGAAAGTAGCGTATAGCAACCCATTTGCAATGCGAATGGGCTTTCAGGCCTTAGTGAGCCTGAGAGGCCAGCTTTAGATGTACCTACCAACCCCTTTGGTTCAGTGTACTGATTGATACCTTCTCTAGCATTATTTCTTGTCTATTGATAAACCGAACACCATCTCGCCTTTGGCACTTCGCTAGCGGAGTGGCCCAATAGGTGTGCTGCTTCTTGGAGCGGTTTTATGGATCGGTCTTAGAAGCTTCCGCATGTTTTTTATGTGTGTTTTTCTGTATTGGTTTTCATTTGTTTTTCTATGTTTGTTTTTAACATGTTTCTTTGAACACGTATTCAATATTTTTCATAAATGCAGTGAATATTTTAAAATCATGTGAAATATCTTTTGTTTAAATGTGACAAAATGTTTTTGAATGACACAAAACATTTTCCCAAAACTTCGGATTTTTTTTACATTGTATCAACATTTTTTATAATGCCACGAATATACTATATTTGAAATTTGTGAACTGTTTTTAATGTAATGAAATTTTTTTTAATGACATGGAGATTTTTGTACAAAATACATGAACTTTTTTAATGCATGATAATTTTTTTATATTTTTATAAATTATTTAAAAAATTACATTCGCAATATTATAAATTTAATTTTTTTATAAAATAATAAAGGATCGAAAACAAGCAAGAAAGAAACGAACGAACCTTATAGATGTTAATGGGCCGGCTCGGTATAGATGTTTCGGGAAGCGTGGTGTTCTTTGGTCTTGAGGCGAGACCTAGACGCGCCCGTCGGCCCTTCGGCCCAGAGTACTGATTGATACCTTTCTCCTGGGACTGGGTTTGCTTACGGACCGGTCTGCTGCTAATAATCCCCAACGGAGAAGGTAGGGGTAGTTCGTCAGTTCATCGCGTCGCTGAGCAGGACCGCCTGAATCCCCCTCCTCGTCCTCCTCGGCCTTCCCAGCTGCTCCGATGGCGGCGTCCGAGGCCGAGCAGAAAGGTTTGCGACTCCCGCCCATGGGTTCCATCGTCTCCTGCGTCGCTCTTTTCCCCCCACGGGCTTAATTTCTCCTTGTTCGCGTGGAATCTTGCAGTCGTGGTGCACGTGCGCTCGGCCGGCAACGCGCCGATACTGAAGCAAGACAAGTTCAAGGTGCGGCTCTCGTTCCGCCCCCCTTCCTTCTCTTCTTTTAATCTTGTTCCTGCCTGCAAACAGCCTCTGCCTAGTGGAATCGAGGTTTCGGTTCTACACGGATCTTGGGGTTTTCTCCGCTGAATTTTGTCAGCGAATTCAGATAAGCTGATGAAAACTTTTCTAGTGGTAGGCTACTAGTCGCCGGATGTGAAGGTACTATGGGGACAATGAATCCGAGCATATTTTTCATCCCTTGATCGATTGATGGTTCCTTGTAGCAGTTTGGTCTGCTTGCTGGTTGTGGAAGATAATGTATTTGCTGAACTGAATGTCGCTAGTTGGATACCTTGCTAGGACCTGCTCTTTGTTGTAACCACCTAGAAGAGCGACTTTGACAGGAAATTGAGTACTTAGCCTATTCCCATGGCTCATAGATACTATATATATGAACATTGCGGAGGATCTTATGTTAACCTAGCCTGAGTTACAGGAGTACCGGGGATACATTTAGTAGGCTTATAGTGGCTACTTCAGTTGGTTGGCTTTATTGATATACCACTGCTTCAATTTGTTGACTTTACTGAAATCCTGCTAGTATCATTTGTGTTTGTCCTTGAAATTTGATTATGAACTGTTTACCTTGTGTTGCACGCCATGAACTCCATTAATCTGTCGCTTGTCTATCTGTGTCTCCTTCTAGATTTCAGGACGAGATAAATTCTTGAGGGTTATTGAATTTCTTCGTCGACAACTTCATCAGGATACACTGGTAGGAATATAGTCGTGAGTTTGATGCAAATTTAATCCATGACACCCTAGGTTTTCACTGACAGTTTTCTATGTTGCTCCCAGTTTGTCTATGTCAACAGTTCTTTTTCTCCAAGCCCAGACGAGCTGATAATTGACTTGTATAATGTAAGATTCTGGATTCTATCTATTTATAAACATGTTTTATTACATCTCCATCCTTTAATGATTAATGTGTACACTCATGTATGATGTGTGTTTATGTCATCAATTAGCACCTGAATAATTCCTTTCTTGGGAAATCATTTATTTATTATCACTCCGAAGATTGAGTGATTGATACTCTAGGATTTGTCAACCTTTTTATGTGATTGTCACCCTTTGTCTTAATGGGCCACATTCCACTGAGACACATGGTAATAACTCCTAGAGTGTCTATCACTGGATTGGTTAATTGGCGACTAGTTGTATTCTTTCTTAAATCTCTAGTTGGCAAACTTACATAATACAAAGTCTTGGATCTTTATATCTGCCCAAGAATGTATGGTTCGTATGCATATACTATTTTTTCATGGATTCCTTAGTTACCAAGCATCATTGTTGTTGCCACTGACTTTCTGTTATTTCAGAAGGCATATTAATGAAGAAGAATGCTGATCATGTTCTTATGTTATAACTCTGCAGAATTTTGCAATAGACGGGAAGCTTGTGGTAAACTATGCTTTATCGGCAGCGTGGGGTTAAAAGATTGGATTTGTGGGAAGAATCGAATGGATCGAAAAGGCCGTTTGAAATTTGAACGTTTTACTGTGTATAGCTGGAGTTGTAGTTGGTCAGTCAAAGAGGCACTAGCTCTCACATATGTTGATGATGAAAGTAAAGGTTCTTGCGAGACTGCCTTTTCTGGCATTGAACTGTCCAAGAGTATGTTTATTGGTTCTTGATTCATGTCATTGGATTTGGTTGAGGGCAGCGGCGGTATTTTTTCTTAAGTTTTCTTGTAGTGGTATTTATATTTGCTTTGTCGTGAGTTGTAATTTTTCTTCTCATGACAGAGTACCGAACCACTTTGAAGTTGTACGAAAGAATCGTCTTGCCAATACGTTTTTTAGGGTCAAATCAATGGCTGGGATTAAGTTCTGAAGACTTACTAAGGGTTATAATTTGTTTACTAAGGAGTAGGTTAGTTCTGAAAAAAATGTGTAGATGATATTATAAAAATCTGACGGTTGTGTTGTACTAACCAAAAGAAGGTCCATCAAATATACCGTTTTGATCTTTTTATAGTGTATCTCCCTTTTTTGTGGTATTGGGTTTTTAATATGTACTTCCTTTGCTCCAAATTAATTAAAGTTCTAGGTTTGTCCTAATTTATAAAGTACATTAACATCTACAACATCAAATTACTTGCATTTGGTGTTTTTAAATATATTTTCATTTCATATATAATTGAGGTTGTATATCTTAGCTCATTCTTTTTAGACTTGGTCAAACTTAAAAAAGATTGATTGAGAACACACGCAAAACTTCAATTAATTTGGAACAAAAAGAGAAATAAGTATACACTTGACAGAAGATAGATATGCATCTTGTAGATCTTGGGTTTCTGTTGGGCTATCTTACCCGTGGTTGCGTATTACTCCCTCTGTAAACTAATATAAAAGCGTTTAGATCACTACATATATTAGTGATCTAAACGCTCTTATATTAGTTTACGGAGGGAGTACATATGTAAGGATGAACTTGACAACTGTGCAAAAAGGAAATAAATTTTAAAACATCAAGAAAATAACAAAATTCGTGAGAAAAAGGGACAAGCCCAATGTGTGCAACCCCGTGCAAAAAAGAATAGAAAACACAAGAACTCAAAAAGGAAAAATGTACATGAATCTTTGTATAAATTCAAACATTTATATTAACAAGTCCATATTACCAGTAGACAGAAGACAATCCATGTACTAGCATATCTTGGGTCGCGGCCGGACAAATTTGACCGGATGCGGACGCCCATAGGGGTGTGTGTCACTCTCTCCCTCTGTAGAAAAATGGTGGGTGTCACACATTCACACGTCTCTGCTTATTACATTATTGAAATGTTGCGTCAGCACGATTCCCGCATAATTAATTTTCTCGTGAAGCGTTTAAACTATACTTACTGCTACTATCGATGCCCGATCTAGATCTAACCAGCTGAGTTCAAAGAAAATATCTACTATCAGCTCCGTGGAGGTGCCCGTCCCTATATCACACCCCCCATCACCCAGTTGGTGAACTCACTCCAGCAACCATATCCTTCTCCTGCCCCGGACTCCTGCAGCATCTGAAGCTCGCCTTGGCTACGCATCTGCGCTCCTGCAGGTAACTAGCACGATCTTGGGGACTTGGGGTGTTGCCGCAGACTGTGTTGTTCTCTCGTGCTCGCGAGCTTTAGCTTATCGTGGTTAGGATGTTTTGATAGAATCCTCCGTATGCTTGCCTGTGTCGTTGTCCTAGCCCTCTGTGAACTGGTTACCACCAGTTGCTTTGCTTCCAGCTTGTTATCCCCTCCAAATAAGATGTCAACGCCTCAAGGGCCTCGACAGATCTAGCTGCGGCGGGGAACGATAGCAAACGAAAGAAAAATTGTTGCTTGGTCTAGGAACGAGATATGCTTGCTCGATCTATGTCACAGTAATGATGTTCATATTTTATTGTTATTATTGTAAGGTGTCTATCTTTGTGAGGATCTGAGGCCTTGTTTGGGGATCATTCTTTCAGAGATGGTCAACACCTCATGTTGCTAGATACGCTGACTGTGCTGCCATCGGTGTACACCGAGCTGGGAGTTTCTTTTCTGTTTTCTCCCGTGGCTGTGGCCTTGTGGGGTGGTGCGCTGAGCCTCTGATTAACAGAGGAAGAGCCTGTCACGTGGTATACATGCACCCTAGTTAGACTCTGTCGGTTCACATCGAGGCGTATTTGATTGTATCCAGGCCAGCCCCATGGAAACGAGAGTTTTGTCATGGAACCTCCTCTATGTGCAGAACAGAGGAGTGATTATTGCATATTTCTGTTATAACACTTGAGTGATTCAGGAGTTGAGTTTAGTAGCCTTATAAACCGTGTATGTTTGCTTACCTTTGTTTGCAGGGTACTACACAAAGTGACCTAGAACACATGGAAGGGGATAAGTTCCGGGAAGAGGTCAAATGCCTCATGGAGGTGAAGCACAAAAACGTCGCACGGTTTCTAGGATATTGTGCCGACACACAGGGCAAAGTGGTAGACTTTGAGGGAAGCTTTGTAATGGCAGATGTACGACGACAGTTCCTCTGTTTTAAGTATCGACACAAAGGTAGGAACATGTGATGACATCTTTTCTTGGGTCATAATTATTGGTTCCCATCTGATAACAACAATTACTATGGTGCCATATATTCTAGCATATGAAACTAAAGTACTTCAACTATCTCAAATACTAACTCCCCCTCTTCTCTTGTGTGTAGATACATACAGTGGAGTTGAATGGAGAGAGCACTATGAAATAATCAAGGAAATTGCAAGGGTTTATGGTACCTCCACCGTAATCATATTGTTCACTTGGACCTAAAACCTGATAATATATTGTTGGATGATAATATGGTACCGAAAATAGCTGACTTTGGTCTCTCAAAGTACTTTCGTGCCGGATTATCATTTCAAAATTTGGATTAACATCGTAAGTTGGCTAATCTCTTGAAATCTTGATCTTTCCATTAGCCATATATGAATCATATTGTATATTTTAGTATTCATCCATCAATTTTTTTTGCAGGGGTTATTTGGCACCAGAATTCTACGGTGGAAAACTCACATTCAAGTCAGACATATACAGTTTGGGTGTTATAATCATAGAGATATTAATATGTCATATGAAATATACCAAAGACTGCTCTGCTTTGAGTATATACCCAAAGGATATCTTTATGATTATATCACCGGTCACATTCAAGTCAGACATATACAGTTTGGGTGTTATAATCATAGAGATACTAACATGACATATGGGATATACCAAAGATTGCTCTGCTTTGAGTATGTACCTAAAGGGAGTCTTCATGATTATATCACCGGTATGATCACCATATCATCCCTCTTTTTTACAATAAAACTAGCACATAATCTCATGTAACCGTGTGGGAAATGTCTTTAATCATCTTCAATCTTTTTGAGACACTGTGGTGTAACAACATTTTGTAAGAACATTTTTTTTGAGTTGTGAGTTGTTTGGATTGCTTACCACATTTTGTAAGAACATTAATTAGACTATCAGGCTACCCGCAAAAAAAACTAGACTATCAGTCAGATGTGTTGTTTCTACGAGATCTTGGATTGATATGCGTAATTTAAGTTCAGGTCATGAGTTGAACAATCATCCATTTGTAAAGAGCCCACAAATGTACATGACATAGGTTCAACTATTATCATTTGCGACATGTTCATATACAGTCACGATGATCTATACATACATGCAATGTTGGGAAGATCTATCAGCACGTGGTCATTAATTCATTCATTATGAGATGGTCCACCGTGGTCGAATGTTTTGTCTTCTCCTTTCATTTTCTTGCTATCTCTATTTTTACCATCATAATAGAAGATTTGGTTCAAGCATCAGAAGCATATAATAGAAGTTACGTATAATGGAAGTTACTTGTTGTGTTGTTATCTCTCTACTATTATAATGACTTCAAGTATCTCAAATACTAAACATACTTTCATCTCCCCCTATTATAGATGCATCTCGTGGACTTGAATGGGGCAAGAGGTATCTAATTGTTAAAGGAATTTGTGAGGGCTTATATTACCTTGAACAAGAAAGTATTATTCACTTAGATCTGAAACCAGCCAATATATTGATGGACAACAATATGTTGCCCAAAATTGCCGACTTTGGTCTCCCAAGATGTAAGATGTTATGATGAAAATCAAAATTGGATCAATGTAAGCCGATTAAGTCTCTCAAAGCTCATCAATGGTGGCTTTGCAGTGGTTTATAAGGTATGCTAACTCTCAACTACTCTTGGTCTGATAGCTGAGTTTATGCTTTATTAGTAGAAAAGTTGAGTTTATTCTACCAAGGCATGTTGGCTGCAGGGAATTCTTAAAATGGGGCAATCGCTGTGAAGAAGCTTTCCAACACGTCTTATATTCATGATAGCGAATTCTAGTGAGAGGTTGAATGTTTGATGAAGGCTAAGCACAAAAAGTACGGTTTATGAGTTATTTGGCTATGCACATGGGGAAATGGCTTCCTACGAGGGAAAATTTTCCATGGCAGATGTACAACAAAGGTTGCTCTGCTTTGAGTATCTACCGAAAGGAAGTCTTTGTGACTATATCACCGGTAGGATCACACAACACATAACATGATTTCCATGTTCGTTTTCTTTCTTTTGATCATCCACAATCGGAGTAGTACTAGTATATAAGTATATGCTCTCGTCTACATCTAGCTAGATTTTAAAGATTACGAACTTTAAGTATCTCACACAATAACCTGTTTTAATATCTTCTCTTCCTTGTGTAGAATGCTTATGGATTGAATGGAGAGAGCGCTATAATATAATCAAAGGAATTTGTGAGGGTTTAAGTTATCTCCACAAGAACCATATTGTTCACTTCGACTTAAAACCGACAAATATACTTTATGGAATATACTATGGTTCCTAAAATAACTGACTTTGGTATCTCAAGATGTTTTGATGAAACAAGGACTTGTTATTACTTCAAAAGTGATGGGATTAGTGTAAGCCGGCTAAGCCTCTCGAAAGCTCTCAAGCTCTTTTTTTCAGGGTTCACTTTTAAATTATGTATTCATTATCTTCTCATTTCATGCAGGGGATATATTTTACTAGAAGTTCTTTTCAGTGGAATAATCACATTCAAATCAGACATATACAATCTTAGTCTATATGTCAATAATTATGGAGATATTGATTATGATGAAGAGGTATTTTGAAGTTGATTATGTATGAATTTATATCACCCTTCAATGATAAAATGTTCAAATACTGATGTCGTGCCTTTTACTTATGCATACTGTTGGAAGCACACCCGGCAGGGCACAAATTAGCTGCAAAAGACACAACAGACTTATTGTAATGTAAACCTATAGTTATGCAAAGGGGGTAAAATGAACACATTCTGCAAAAGACACAACAGACTTATTGTAATGTAAACCTATAGTAATGCAAAGGGGGTAAAATGAACACATTCTTTAATACAATTTGACACTACTTTATCTCTGTTTCTTTTTAATTTTACCTAACAGTAGAACACAGATTACATGGTGCAGTTTTTACATTTTTGTTATAAATTATTGTTAGTCTGATATTGTAATTTAGTAATTTATGTGGTTTGGACATTAACATCATATTTATGGGGTTCGTATGCAAAAGATTACACACTTAATTGCTGATTACATAGATGTTGATCCTTTTCATTAACCCACATCTCACTGTTGCAATTGAGCAGGTACTCAAAATTTGGAGGAATAGATTGGACAGATCACTGGGAGGCAGACACTGGAACGAGTATGCTCTGAGTGATGGAGTGCATTGACACCGAGCCAGCGAGGAAACCAAGCCCTTAGCATATGAGCAAGCATCTCAGCCGCTGGAGGGGGTCGATGCTCGTCAATGTGGATGCAGCGATCTTCTCCCAATCTGCAAGAGCGGGCTTTGGTCCGGTGATACATAATCACCTGGGTAGGGTGCACAGGCGGTGAACAGAGGCTACTTCGAAAGAGTTCAAATTCCTGAAGTAGCAGAAGCCATGGCACTTCGTCAAGTCTTAATCCTTGCCAATAAAACTGGTATAATGAAGATCATGGTAGCATCTGATTGCCTATCATTGGGTTTAGGTTTTGATAGGTCCCCTACTGGAGCCATAGTCCATGATATTAGAAAATGTGCCACAAAATTTGTATATTGTACTTTTATCCATGTCAATCGTTCTTGTAGGCACTAGGCAGCACATGTTCTTGTATCCATGTCAATCGTTCTTGTAGGCGGCGTCGGCACATGTTCTGGCTAAATCGGCAGATCATGATGTTTGGTCCTGTTGGCTTAATGGGTTCATCAGGACCATATATGTAATGAATCAGTTATGAATGAATGAAAGAGTGCAACTGCCCATTACCTTAAAAAAATGCTACTTCCTGCAAGAGAAAATAATGAAAAGGAGAACCTGAGTACAACAACAATCGTGAGGACTTCACGGTACTTGGTAACGATTGAGAAGCGACGAGCAAAGAACACGGACACTACTACTATGGTGAACAGCAACTGTGGGAACAGTGTGTCACTATTTTAGAGAACAACCTCAGTGTGTCACTATTTTAGAGAACAACCTCTTCGTCTGTTTTACTTCTTCTCAATTGTGTCTCTGCAAAGCCCGTCACAAGGTTCAAGCACATGCCGGAAGCAGGGACAGAACAGAGAAGCTCCCAGTGTGTTGTAGTATTTCCTGCCATTGTTTATTTATTCTAATAATGTGTTGAAATTCAGCCTTTGTGCTTGCTCTCATGTTTCATTGCACTGTTCAGGCTCTCTTTGGACTGTTAAAATTTACAAAAATGATACTCTATATACCAGCGATCTATCTAATATAATCTAATACTACCTCCGTCCAAAATATTATGTCTTAATTTTGTACTAATTTTAGTACAAATTTGTACTAAAGTTGAGACACTTATTTGAAGACAGAGGGAGTAGTATATATAACAAGTATGTGATGAGTTATCCAGAAAAAAACATGCTAGAAAATCCCATTAGAAAGGAGAAACATACAACCATTAATCAAACAGTCATTAAAATTGGACTTGGATCTTCTTTAACCTAACAAAACATCATCTAAATTGTTAGGTTTAGCAATTATAAGCGATCAATGTTTTAGATGTACTTTACCTTCGTTCATCTCAGTTCCTTCCTTCCCTTCTTCTCCTCGCACTCGATCTGGCCCATTCCGACATGGTGAAAGACTTCCAGATGCAATTGTGCAATGCGTGCGTCGATAACGGAGTCTTTGTCTTGAACTTCAGCATCATGTCCACCTCATGTGTGCTATAAGTGAAAAGCCTCAGATCCAACCTTGGTCGGATTACGACAACGCCATTATATCGTTACTTCATTGGGATCGTACTCTTGGGGTATATGACCCATTGTTGGTTGTGTATTGCTCATATACACCGATGTGTACTTCTGTACTTGAACAAATTGCAAGCCGCGACTGGCAGCACTTTCCATGATGAATGTGCTTCGACCCATGTCCCCTTCCAAACATTTTATGGAAATTTGACGTGTGCCACTATGAACTAGTTCAACAGGTAGCATACACATACACATGATATGTAGTTTGATAATAACATTGATGAAAAAAGGGAAATAAATTTGAAAATAGAAGAAAACTGAAATAAAGATTAAAAACCAAAAAAGAAGAAGCCGCTAGCTTGGGGTTTGGAGCAGACACTGTTCGGACGTATGGGCTTTGGCCTGCGAGGGCACACCCTTCGTAGGAGTTAAGTGTCAAATGGGTAGTTAAAACAATGTATTTTGAGAAAAAGTTTTCAATTTTGACAAAATGAGCATGCATATATATGATGCATGACTAAATTTATGTTCACACACAAGAAAAAGAAACAAAAAATTTAACCAGGAAATGAAAAGTAAATAACAAGCAAAAAGGAAAATAAAAAATGGATAAAAAAGCTGAAAAACTGGATGAGAAAACTAGATAAGAAACAGAAAAGAAAAAAAATAGCAGAAAAAGAAGAAGAAATGGGCCGACCTATTCGCAATGAGTGCAGAATAGGAGAAATCCTCTCTCGTTCAGGCCAGTGATTTATTCTCACAGTCGCAGGGCTCCACCAGTAGCCAGCCCAGGCCCAAGTTTATGCCGCGCGCGCTCTCGTTAGGTCGGCTACCGTCGTTCGATCATCTCATCCGGACCCGATTCAACGGCCAGATTCATCGAAGCTCAGTCTTCCCCGGGAAGGAGCCCGCGAGGCCACCGAGCAACCGCCTCTTCCCCCTTCGACTCCCGTCGCCATTTCCGACGGCCCCCCAAACCTCCTAGATTTTCAAATCCGCACCACCATTCGCCTCCCCCGACCCCTCTCCTCCGCCCCTTCCCGCCGCGGACGCGAGGCTCCCGCGAATCCGGCCCACCGCGAGGCGATGGCGTCGGCGAGGCTGACCCCGAACGGCGTGGGGGCGGCGCTGGCGGGGGACACGAACCTCAGGCCCATCGTGCAGGTCGTCAACCTGCGCTGCGTCAACGTCGACGGCAAGGGCACGCCCCGGAGCGACCGGTGGCGCGGCCTCGTCTCCGACGGCGCCGAGACCTGTCCCGCGATGTTCGCCGGCCAGCTCAGCGACCTCGCGCGCTCCGGGCTCATCCGCCGCGGCTCCGTCGTGCAGCTCGACGAGTACGTCATCAACATGGTCGGCGGCAGAAGGTTCGCCTCCGCATCCCTCAGCGTACCGTAGATCGATGTTCGATTGTTTGCGCTTGCGATTGGGGCGGTTTCGGCTAGGGTTCGTGCCCGCGCGCGGGCTCTCGCTGGGCATGTGTGGTCGCGGTCCGTGATTCGCTGCGATTTCTGTGCCTGTAAGTGTAGTCTAATTGGTCCCTGCGAGTTGCTGTCCCTCAAATTGATTGGGGGTCTCGCTTTAGATTGATACTTTTCTAACTACTTGGAAAATTCAGTGTACGCTAATCCTGATACTCATGTTATGCTTCCTTAGGTACTACTCCGTAGAAGTGAACTGGGACTTTTCCCTCTAGGATAACAGTACTCAACCAGTTTGGCGTCGAAATTTTGTTCCACTGACCTGCTGCTGATTGAATTGGATTATGTAATTCCTTTTTAGGACTAGAAGATATCTGTGTACCAACTGGGATGTGTAATTAAGTTGTGTTGTGAGGTATGGTACAGTTTGGTGTTTGTGTAAAAGTTAGTTCATTGGATTATATTTCTGCTACTCATAATGGTCGCAAAATCGTAGATCTGGCTATGGCGCTGTGCATTTCTGGCTGGTTAAATGATGTTATTTTCTGAATGAACGGGAGAGGAGGTCCTCTACCTTGAATTTCATAAAACAATCAATATAAGAGATAAGAGTCAAATAGACTGGGAATAAACCTGCAAAGAGAGCTGACATTATGGTCGTTTTGATGATTACAAGAAGTTTGTTGTGTGCTTTGGTTCATTTAGTTAGTTATGCAGCAAGTTATTGCTATATACTCCAGTTGATTGGTCATGTTGCTGTGCATCAGCTAGGTTCCTTGTTTACTGATTGGGTCCTTAGGTGCATGGAAGTTTGATTTGATCACTGTAGTTTACGTCATGCTCACAGATGTAGGTGTCTTTATCTGGTTGAATCATTTAGTGGTTTATGTCTTTCAGCTTTACCCACTTGGTTCAGCAGTATACTTGATGATACAAGTTGTCATTTACCTATTTTAGCTGCCAATTGACTTTGTTTCATTGTGTCTTTTGTAATCTGCTCGTCAATAAATGCTGCTGGAACAAAAGTTTCTCTCTCATATGTCTTAACTAACTAATGCAAATGCAAATTTGTCCTTTTGTCTTGAGGGTATGTGAAATTATTTGTTGTTTTTGAGCTGATTGGTTGAATATCTGTAGGGTTATCGTCGTTCTAAATTTGACAGTTCTTCTCGCGGAGTGCGACATCATTGGCAATCCAGTGATTACTCCAGAAAGTGAATCTTCTAATCAAAACAACCCAAGAGTGGAGCAATTTAATGGAACACGTCAATATGGTTTGGCGGCAGGAAACCCAAGTCTCACAAGGCCCAATGGCAATGTTCCAGTCTTCCAACCTTCGGTGGCAGGGAGCTCCTTGAACACTCCCACCAGGCTCAGTGACAAATCTCCAGTCTTCCAGCCAACAGCACAGCCGTCTTATCGTCCTGCACCCAGTTACAAAAATCAAGGAGCAATTGCGAAAAATGAAGCCCCTGCTAGAATAATCCCCATATCTTCTTTAAATCCTTATCAGGGCCGCTGGGCTATCAAGGGTAGAGTTACTGCGAAGGGAGACATCCGCCGGTACCACAATGCAAAAGGCGAAGGCAAGGTGTTCAACTTTGACCTGCTTGATTCTGATGGGGGTGAGATACGGGTGGCATGTTTCAACACTCAACTTGATCGCTTCTATGAAGTTGTGGAAGTTGGTAAGGTCTATGTGGTATCAAGAGGAAACTTGAAACCTGTACAGAGGAACTATAACCATCTGAACAGTGAGTGGGAGATTACGTTGGAGAGAGATTCATCAGTGGATCTTTGTCCTGATGAGAACAGCTCAATTCCCTCTCAGCAGTTTAACTTCAGACCGATCAGTGAAATTGAGGATACTACGACTGGTACTATACTTGATATCATAGGTGTTGCTATCTCTGTCAGCCCTTCCACCACAGTACAGAAGAAAAATGGCACGGAAACTCTGAAAAGAATTATTGGCCTGAAGGATATGTCTGGTCGAAGTGTTGATCTAACCATGTGGGGTGACTTTTGCAACAGAGAAGGCTCACAGCTGCAAGAAATGGTTGAACGTGGGGTCTTCCCCGTGCTGGGTGTCAAAACAGGAAGAGTGAATGATTTCAATGGCAAGTGTGTCGGCACAATTTCTTCCTCTCAACTCCTCATAGACCCTGATCTCTCTGATGCTCATACTCTGAGGCAATGGTTCGACGGTGGAGGAAGGGATGCTTCTACTCAGTCCATATCCTGGGATCACACTCCTGCAGCATCAAGGAACGAGGTCCGAACGACAGTTGCTAAAATCAAGGATGATGGTCTTGGAATGGGAGACAAACCTGATTGGGTTACGGTGAAAGCCTCCATTATATTCTTCAAGAGCGACAACTTCTGCTACACAGCTTGCCCTACCAAGGAAGGTGACCGGCAGTGCAATAAGAAAGTGACAAAGGGGACCTCTGGCTTGTGGGTGTGTGACAAATGCGACAAGGAGTTTCCAGAGTGTGACTACAGGTATCTGCTGCAGCTTCAGATTCAAGATCACTCAGGAACAACTTGGGTGACAGCGTTTCAGGAGACCGCGCAAGAGTTACTAGGCTGCTCGGCGCTAGAACTTGTTACATACAAAGAGAACGGAGACCCTCGTTTTGCAGAGACCATGCTCAGCTGTTTGTTCAAGGATTATCTGCTCAGGCTGAAAGTCAAAGAAGAAACGTACAGCGACGAGCGGAGAGTCAAGAATACATTGGTCAAAGTGGAGAGGTTTGATCCTGCTGCCGAAAGTAGATATCTGCTCGATTTACTTTCAAGGTCGGTGGCATCGTATTGAGCAGCGAGTTTCACCCGAAGAGGTGTGGCGGTGTCCATAACATGTTCTCTTTTGCTTTCCATATTAGAGATTCAGGATTTATTCAGTTCATACCGATGTCTTTGATGTGATAGTAACAGTAAGCATGCCAATGTCTCGGCCTATGTAGACTTTCTGTCCTTGTTTAATTTTAACGGATCAATTCAGATGTACTCCCTCCGTTCCAAATTAGTTGACATACATTTGTCTAAATACGGATGTATCTATACTAGTTTAGTGTCTAGATACATCCATATCTAGATAAATATGGGTCAAGTAATTTGGAACGGAGGGAGTAGCTACTAAATCAAGTTGATGTCTGTGTTATGGCATCCCTGCTTTTTAACTTACAAATGCTGTTCCAATGTAACTGGTGGTCACGGTTTTTGAAGGCCTCTCTTATCCAGCTTGAATCTCTGATCTATCTGTCCATGAAAGAACATGGGTACTTAATCTTCGTTTGTCCAGCCTTGTATATTGTTCCTTAATCTTCGTTTGTCCAGTCTTGTATATGGCACTGCACTGTAGGCATTCGCCTCAGAGCATCTCCAACAGCCGCGCTAAAAGACGCGCGTGCGGTAAACTGGCTTTTAAGCGCGCGGGACGTTTTCGCGCGCTCCAGCGGTGGCAGAAAACTTGCGCGCGCTAAATTTGGCGTGCCGCGTCCGGTGTGCCTATAAATTGTGATGCTCGCCACGAGGCTATACACACTGCTACGCGCGTTCTCCCCCGCTTTCTCGTAGCTCCCTTTGCTTCTTCGCCGCTCCAGCGCCCCGCCACCATGCCGCCGCGCCGCCGAGGAGCGTCGGGCTACTGCGGCGTCCGCCAGCGCCCCAACGGCTGGTACTACGCTGAGATCCAGTCCGACGACGTCCGGCTCGGCCTCGGCACCTTCCGGTACAACGCGGCGGCGTGGCGCCTAGACAGGCTGCCCGCGCAGATGAACTTTCAGGACGTCCACACGCGCCAGCAGGCGCAGGACGTCGCCCCTTCGCCTCGTCTTATCACGGACCAGGACCGTGCGGAGCACGCTCGGCGGCAGCGCCGCCTCCTCATCGCCGCGGAGGACGAGCGGGCCATGGCGGAATGGCGCGGGCGCCACCCAGAGGAGGTCGCCAACGAGCAAGCCTAAAGGGCGGAGAAGATGGCAAAGCGCCGCGCGGATCGGTTGGACAGGCGTCGGCGGAAGGCCCTGGCGTTATCGTAGTGCGATATCGTTGAAGCAGGTAGGCAGTCGATCTTTACGGATAATGATCCTCGTTGGAAGGACATGTGGCTCGATACCTCGGACCAGACCAGTGAGGATGATGATGATGATGATGACGACTGGGAGTAGGTTGCAGTTGCACTATCTAGTTGCACCGTCTAGTCATTTTTTATGTCGTTGCACCGTAGTTTTATCTATCTATGCTATGAAACTATGTAAAATATATATGTATCGTTTTTATCTATGAATTTTATTATGTATCGTTTTTATTAAAATATGTACGCAATGTTCGTGTGATAGCGCGCGCTGCATTTTAGCGCGGCTGCTGGAGCTACGCGCGAGCCAGCGCTGCCCGCCGTGCTTTTCCAGGCGAGGGGCGTGCTGCAAAGCATTTTTTAGCGCGCCGCGCGTTGGGCGGCTGTTGAAGATACTCTCACACAGCTAATCATCCACAACCTACACATGACAACTTGTTCAGCTGGGTAGCTGCAACTGTGCAGGAATGTAGACGAAGAAACCAGGTTAAAAGGCGCTGCAGTGGAAGCGTCGAGACTATCTAACATTGAACACGGAGAATCCTATCACAACTTCATCCAGAAGCGTGTCCATCTCATCTCGGAGAGAGAGTGGATTTTTGAAGCCCGGTGTATTGAAGGACCTTATTTTAAATACTTCAAAAGTCACATTTAAAGGTTCAATATTAGGCTCTGGAGATCTGTCATCGCGAAGCTTGGCCTCACACACTTGGACACATCCGATTGGCACCTTCACACATCCGTTTACGAGTGGCGGGACAGGAGAACCGACAACCATAACCTCAAGCGGTATGCTATGGCCTCCCTCACCATGCTTGTCACTTGGACCATTTGGAATGAGAGGAATGCTTGGGTTTTCCTCCACAAATCCGCACCACCACCCAGAGGTGGAGACGGGCCCCAGACAGCCTGGGCGGCTGCCTAGGGCGTGAGACCATTCACCTTCATTAAATGTAGCAAACAGTGTAGCTACAGTGTGTATACAGTCTACAGTGCTTGAAGACGGCCTGGGGCCTTGCCCCATCCTGGCGCCGCCACTGCCACCACCAATCCTACTTCACACCGCAGGCGCGAAAAGACTAGGGCATATAATTTTGCGTGAGTAATTGTCATGCCGTGTATATGAGTGTTGTAAAACTCTTAACTCTATTCTCCCTTATTTAATGCATGAAGAAAATCTTGTGCCTCCGTTTCAAAATAAAAACATTTAAAAGTTCAAAAATTGCTGATTTTTTTTGTACGTGATCAAAATTTGGTGATGAAATAAGTAAACATGTGAGCTATATAAAAATGACAACATGGTGATTTCAAAATAGTGGATAATACATGCACCATTCATCTTTTCAAAATCATGATTTTGTCATTTTTGTGTAACTCACATGGTTACCTATTTCAGCATCAAAATATGCACATGTGTAATATACATCCATATAAACGTGTTGGTTTATTTTTAGATTTTTTCAAAACTTCTAAATAGCATTTTGGCACCATTCAAATTATAGGGATCCAATGCACTGTCCTTTTTTTTTTCAAGAGTACGCAAATTGCGTACCTTAGCTTTATAGAGGAGAGAAAACAATGTACAAGAGTGTTTTATGCGCAGCCAACAACCACATGTCGACCGATGCCACGTAAAACTCCAACTCCACACACTACGTTAACTCCTCACAAAATGATTTCAACTCCATGCCCTCCCGCTATCGCCCAAGTGAGAAGTTCATCTAGAATCTTATTTACAAGGTATGTAACCGACATTGGTATGTCCACCGAGCGGAAAACCCCATCATTCCTTTCATAAGTGCCAGCACACTAGCATCACCACGCTATAAAAAGCTTTGCGGTTTTTCTTGTCAAGTCGTTTTTGGTTATTGCCCCACCATAACTTCAAATTGTCGTTCACCACCGGTGTTAAGGCATGATCAATCCTCGTGCTGGATAGGATCTTGTGCCACAATTGACGCGAGTAGACGCACTGGACCAGTAGATGATCAAAGTTATCCTCCTCCTGGCCACATAGGTAACATGGCGAGGGGTTATCCTGCAACCCATGCCGCAGCCTTCGGTCGGATGTCCATATTCTATGTTGAATAGCGAGCCACATGAAGACCTTGCAAGTGAGCGGTGCCCAGCACTTCCATATCCACCTTGCATAGGTCACCCTGATCGCACCTTTGAAGAGCATTTGATAGGCAGAGGCCGAAGTGTATACTTGCTTAGCATTCCAGGGCCAAACCGCCTCATCTTGCTCATTGGGGCTAAGCTGTGCCACAATTGCGATCTCCCAGAGCCTGATAAATTGCACTAGATCCTCCGTGGATAGCTCTCCTGTGATATCTGAGGTCCAGCGGTGGTTGAGCAGTCCATCGTGCACAGTCCGCTTGTTCACCGTTTGCGTGCGAACCTTGCCCTAGATGTTCGGAGCTATCTCCCTGGCTGTCGCACCTCCCATCCATCTTTCTTTCCAAAACAACACCTTATTTCCGTCCCAAGTCTGCAGTGGACCAGACTGTCAAAAGCTGACTGTACTTGTGGATCCTTGGCCATCAGGAGCCCATGCCACGGTCGGCTTGAATCAGTGCGCCTAAGCCACTCCCAACGCAGTCTTAAGGCCAGGTCTTGACAGTTTAAATCTAGCAACCCAAGTCCACCAAGCTCCTTGGGCCGGCACACTCTTTGCCAGGCCACTAAACACTTTCCTCCGTGGATCGCTTCAGATCCTTCCCAGAAAAATGCACTGCAGCGCTTGTTCACTTGCTCGACAGCCCATTTGGGAGCATCCGCTATAATAAGATGGTGGGTAGGGCGTGCCATCACCACATCATGCACAAGCACCAGCCGCCCTGCTCTAGTGATAAGCCCCTTCTGCCAGCCTGACATGAAGTTAAGCACACTATCCACTACCGGTTGCCACTCCGAGCGAGTCAATTGCCATATTGAGAGTTATAGACCCAAATACTTGTAACGCCCCCGATGCGGCTATATCTCCCACGTGTCGAGGCACGACTTAGAGGCATAACCGCATTGAAAGCAATGTCGCAAGTGAGGTAATCTTCACACAACCCATGTAATAATTAAGGGAAAGATACATAGTTGGCTTACAATCGCCACTTCACACAAATTACATAAATAACATCCATCATTCGAGTACACTCAAGGTCCGACTACGGAACCAAAATAAAAGAAGATACCCCAAATGCTAACACGGACCCGAATCGTCCCAACTGGGCACCACTATCGATCATCTGGGAAAGACACATAGTAACGACCACGTTCCTCGTCGAACTCCCACTTGAGCTCGGTGGAATCACCTGACTGGCCTCATCGGAAACCTGCTGTGTTTGGAAGTATCCGTGAGTCATGGGGACTCAGCAATCTCACACCCATGAGATCAAGACTATTTAAGCTTATAGGAAGGACAAAGTATTAAAGTGGAGCTGCAGCAAGCGACTAGCATATATGGTGGCTACACGCAAAAGAGAGCGAGAAGAGAAGCAAAGCACGGACGTGAAACTAGTAGTGATCAAGAAGTGATCCTGAACTACTTACGTCCGACATAACTCCAACACGTGTTCACTTCCCGGACTCCCGAGAAGAGACCATCACGGTTACACACGCGTTGATGTGTATTTTATTTGAGGTCAACTTTGGGTTATCTACAACCGGACATTAACAAATTCCCATCTGCCTCATAACCGCGGGCACGGCTTTCGAAAGATATTACCCTGCAGGGGTGTCCCAACTTAGCCCATTATAAGCTCTCACGGTCAACGAAGGATTATTCCTTCTACCGGGAAGACCCGATCAATCTCGGAATCCCGGACTACAAGACATTTCGACAGCAATAAAACAAGACCAGCAAAGCCACCCGAATGTGCCGACAGATCCCGCTAGGAGTAACGACCACCGGCGGGTGTGTCCGGGGCGTGACAAGTTGGTATCAGAGCCGACCCTCGCGGTTACACGGATGGTTGCGGACAGGTGCGTGGTCATGTTGTTCATGACGTTTGTGACCCGTCGTGGCACCCGACATGACACATGTACCGGACTGGATGCACAGACGGTTGTGCCAAGAGGGAACGTTCCTGTGGCCCGACGAGGACGTCGGTTCCTCTGAGTGGGGGTGTATGTAATAGCCTGGCTTATTAGGGATGATAGACTACTCATATCAATAAGGAATTCCTTCTTTTCCGGATCCCATTGGACGAGAACTCCAAAGTTAAGCGTGCTCAGCTTGGAGTAGTTTCAGGATGGGTGACCGACCGAAGTTGCTCCGGAGTGCGCACGAGTGAGGACAAAGTCGCAGAAAAGACTAGTATTGATCTGTGGGGCAGTCTAGATCCCGCCAGAATAACGACCACCGGCGGGTGTGTCGAGGCGTTACAAGTTGGTAATCGAGCCTTCCCGACTTAGGAGCCCCTACTTGATTGTTTTTGGCGTTGTTGAGTCTAGAATGGAAAATGTTTTGAGTCTTAGGATTATATATATCGAGAGTAGGATTCTTTTTACTTCCGGTCCTTTAATAGCTCTGTGAGGTCTCCCGACGAGAGTTTTGACTCTTATCTCCTCAAATTTCACTAAAATTTTTTTAGGATCACGTGGGTATCTTGGAATCGTTCCGATGGTTTTGTGGCGAGAACATTGTTCTTGGTGCCTCGACATTTAGGGGTTGTGGCGGTGTCCCGGGAGTTGAGCTCCGAGGTGTTGTCGTCACAATTTTATCGTTGCGATTCTGGAATACGAGTTTTGCCGACATCGAAATCTCTTTTGTGCAGTTGTTGGTGAGATAACCCTGATAGCCCGATCTTGTGGCGAGTCTTGAGTATTGCCATGACTTGCATAACGGATGTTTTTGAAGGTCGAGGTACACGATTTCGAGGATTTCTTGGTTATGTGTTGACGGATGGATACATTTGGATCTAGGTATTGTTAGTTTGGGTGATATATTTTGTGTCCCTGTATCCCCAACACCAGATTGCATAACCAGAAAGTTTGGGAGTTTATAGGTGGGAATTCTAGTAGCTACGGGATATTCTTTCCGGCGGATGTATGATTTGAGATTGGGGTTCAACGTCTAGTGGTCCGCCCATTCACGGTCGATTCTGATGGTCGCGAGGCGTCTTAAAGAATCCTTGGCTATGCTGATTCGGGGACGTCTTGTTAGTCATTCGTGACGTCCGCTATCGTCGTGTCCGTGTGGGCCCCACCACAACACTTTGGGCGTAAATCTCTATCATGTGTTTGTTCCGGCTCATTCTAGAAGCCAACCTTTTGTTTTCAGTTGTAATATTCGATTTGTTTCTAAGACAGATGTTGTTCCCATATCTTTATCTAAGTGGCTTCTCACCTTTAATGGATGTGTGATGATTAACTTTGGAATTCATTCGTTCATTCTTGTTCGAATGTTTATTGTGAAGACTATATGTTGCAATTTCTATCCGTTGATTCTACTTATCAATTTGTCTATCAAAGGACTAACGGATGTCACCCTCTTCAGGATGGCTCCGCCAACGCGTCTGAATCCGGATCGCAATGATGGGGATCAGTCGAATCCTCCACCTCCACCTCCACCTCCGCCTCCAGAGGCCTGGCAAGCTATCATGGCAGCCACCAATGCCAATGCTCAGATGATTTTGCAGCTCTTGCAAGAACGTACTCAGGGGCAAGGCAATCAAGGCAATCAAGGTCAAGGCAACCATCAGCCACACTTTGCTACTCTCAGTCAGTTTCTCGCTAATCAGCCGAAGTCTTTCAGTTTCTGTGTTGAGGCAATGACGGCGACGATTGGTTAGTGGACATCTGCAAGCACTTTGATTGTAGCAATGTCAGACCTGAGGACTTTGTCAAGTTTGCATCGTTTCAACTCAAGGATCAAGCTGCTGAGTGGTACCAACAATACAAAGATTCCAGAGGAGGTCGTGTCATTACAGGATGAGTTCGCCGTGATTTCCGAGCTCATCACATTCGAAGAGTGTTGTTGAGAGCAAGCGCGAGGAGTTCCGCAATCTCAAGCAGGGCACCATGTCATCTATCAATACAATATCCAGTTCGAAGCTCGCTTCGTTTTGCTAAGCAAGATGTACACGATGAAAGGAGTATGATCTATCGGTTCGGAGGTGGTGCGAGAGAGGATCTGCAATTACCTCTTGTGCTGTTTGAGCGAGATAAGTATGATGATTTCTACAACATGGCACTCAAGCAAGAAGCGGCACAACTCAAATGCGAGGCTTCTAAGAAGAGAATCAGGACGCAGATTCAGTCCTCCTCGTCCTCTCAAGTGGCAGCCAAGCAGCGAAGTTTTACCTGCCCCTCCGCCGTTCCGTCGGTCTTACCGAGAAGAACTCGGTGGCCGTGGATCTTCCCACCCACCCAACCCAAGCTATCGAACAAGTCTAATTCTCAAGCTCCAAGGTCAAGTGCTCCCTACCACCATCCGCTCTCGAGGTCACTTGCAACAAGTGTCGCAGAAGGGTCACTATCTGAACAAGTGCTTCAACGAGGCGTCTTCCGCCTCCTCCTCTGTGAAATCTTCCAGCAATGCGGTGGTCAAGCATAATCCAAAGTCTGCAAGGGTGAACATGATGAATGCAGCTCAAGCGGAGGAATCTTGATGTGATCATGGGTAATCTTCCGATTAATGATATTCTGCAAAAGTCTTATTTGATCTTGGTGCATCTATTTCTTTCATATCAAGACCTTTTGCATCCATGAACAATTTGCATCTTGTTGATCTGCCTAAACCGATAGCGGTTTCCTCTCCGGGTTTGTTCATGAATACAAAAATGATGGCCCCGGATGTTTCTATCAAGATGGGAGATTACAGATTTCTCGCTAAACCAATGGTTCTTGGTGACTCGGATATTGATCTTATTCTCGGAATGGAGTGGCTTTATCAGCACAAAGCTCAGCTTGATTGTGCTGCCAGGGAAATTCAATTGACTCATTCTTCTAATGATGTGATCATCTATGCCTCTCGTGATGAAACCATTGGTTGTTTTCTCTCAATGAGAAGGGCGAATTGAATGCCATCTCTCGATTCGATCGTTTGTGAGTACCAAGATGTCTTTCGGAAGAGCTTGGGTATGCCTCCTCATCGGCCGATTGAGTTCGTTATCGATCTTGAGCACGGCGAACCCGTTTGCAAGCGTCCATACAAGCTTGGACTGATGAGCTGAAGGAATTGAAGAAGCAGCTCGATGAACAAGAACGTCTGGTGCGATCGGACCGAGTTCATCTCCTTGGGGTTGTGGTGTTCTTTTGTCCAGAAGAAGGATGGCACGGACCGACTTTGCGTCGATTACCGTCCATTGAATAAGAAGACAATCAAGAACAAGTATCCACTTCCCAACATCAATGAGCTTTTCGAGCAACTCAAAGGTGCTACGATGTTCTCTAAGCTTGACCTTCGTATGGGGTATCATCAGATTCGCATTCGTGAACAAGATATCCCCAAGACGACATTCGAACAAGCTTTGGTTCTTATGAATATCTTGTCATGTCTTTCGGCCTCGTCAATGCTCCTCCAACTTTCTCTCGGATGATGAACTTCATATTCAACCCCTACACCAATGAATTCGTCTTGGTCTATCTTGATGATATTTTGGTCTTCTCCAAGAATAAGAAGGATCATGCCAAACATTTGCGATTGGTACTAGACAAGCTCGAGAGTACCAATTCTATGCTAAGTTCTCCAAATGTGAATTTTGGCTTGATGAAGTGCTTTATCTTGGTCATATCATCTCTGCCAAGGGCATCGCTGTTGATCCAGAAGGTGTCCGCAATTGTGAATTGGGAACCTCCTCGAATGTCAAGCAGCTCATGAGCTTTCTTGGTCTTGCAAGCTATTGCGAAGATTCGTTGAGAACTTCTCCAAGATTGCAAAGCCTCTTTCCAACCTTCTCCGAAGCAGGTGAAGTATGTCGGTCTCCCGAGTGTGGCGTTGCTTTCAATACCCTCAAATCGTCACAGCTCTGTCTTGACTCCTCTGATGAATCCAAGCCATATGAAGTTTTCGTGATGCTTCTCTTCAAGGTCTCGGTCTTTGTGTTAATGCAAGAGAAGAGAGTTGTGGCTTATACCTCTCGCTTGATTGAAGCCCAACGAGAAGAACTACCCCACTCACGATCTTGAGTTGGCGGCGATTGTCCATGCATTGATTACGTGGAGACATCTCTTGTTGGGAAGGAAAGTGGACATTTTCACCGATCACAAGAGTCTCAAGTACATCTTCACTCAGCCCAACCTCAACCTCGAGGCAGACTCGATGGGTCGAAATGATTCAAGAGTACAACCCAAGTATTGAGTATACTCGGGCAAAGCCAATGTCATTGCAGATGCTTTGAGCAGGAAAGCTATCGCAACAGATCTAATCCTCAAGCCCTTTCGGCGGATCTCTGTGAATCTTTCCATAGCTGAATCTTCAAGTTGTTCCTCAAGGCTTTCTTGCCAACCTCATAGTCTCTCCTACTTTGGAAGACCAGATTCGTGAGGCTCAACTTGGATACCATGGTGAAGAAAGTGAAGCGTGGTATCGACAAGGGCATTTCAAGTACAAGTGCTTCGCGTTGATGACAAAGACACTCTGTTCTTTGAGGACGGATTGTGGTTCCTAAGGGTGATCTCGAGAAAAGTCATTATGAGCGAGGCTCACAATTCGCTTCTATCCATTCATCCCGGAAATACGAAGATGTACCATGACCTCAAGCAGTCATATTGGTGGACTCGAATGAAGCGAGAAATTGCTCAATTCGTGAATGAGTGTGATGTCTGCAGAAGAGTGAAAGCAGAACACCAAAGACCAGCTGGTCTCCTTCAACCTCTTGCTATTCCTGAATGGAAGTTTGATCATATTGAAATGGACTTCGTGGTGGCTTTCCAAAGTCCAAGCGTGGAAATGATGCTATTTTCGTTGTCATTGACAAGCTTACTAAAGTGGCTCATTTTCTTCCTATCAAAGAATCCATCATCGCAGCTCGGTTGGCGAGCTATACACCTCGAGATTGTCTCCTTGCACGGCATTCCTCAAGTGATCTCTTCAGACCGTGGCAGCATCTTTACCTCCAAGTTTTGGGATTCTTTTCAGAAGGCCATGGGCACCAACATTCGGTTCAGCACAGCTTTCCATCCTCAAACAAGTGGCCAAGTTGAGCGAGTAAATCAAATTCTTGAAGATATGCTCAGGGCTTGTGTCATTTCTTTCGGTATGAAGTGGGAAGATTGTCTTCCTTATGCCGAGTTCTCTTACAACAACAGCTTCCAGCGAGTTGGGCAAGGCCCCATTCGAAATTCTATATGGCGAAAGTGCGTACTCCTCTCAATTGGTGCGAGGCAGGTGAGCGCCAACTTCTTGGCAATGACTTGATCACGAAGCGGAAGAAATGTGCCAAGTCATTCGTGAGAATCTCAAAGCCGCATAATCGCGCGGAAGAGCTATTATGATGATAAGCACCGTGATGTGACTTTTGAAATCGGAGATCATGTCTACCTCGCGTCTCTCAATGAAAGGTACTGCCGCCCGGTATCAAAGGGAAGCTTGCCCCTAGATCGTGGGTCCTTTCAAGATCATTGGGAAAAGAGGCGATCTCGCCTATCAACGAGCTTCCATCCAACTTTGCAAGCGTGCACGATGTGTTTCACGTGTCACAGCCGCAAGTGCTTCAAGACTCTGAACGCACTATCAACTTCAAGAGATTGACCTTCAAGAAGATCTCTCTTATCATGAGCACCCGTTGCTATTCTTGAAGAAACCGGCGCAAGACTCGCAACAAGTCAATCAAATTCCTGAAAGTGAAGTGGTCACACCATTCCGACCGAGAAGCTACACGGGGGCGCGAGGATCACCTCCGTTCGAGTATCCGGAGTTCTTTCAGTCCTAGATCTCGGGGCGAGATCCTCTTGTAGTGGTGGAGTGTTGTAACACCGGAAGTAACTTTCCATATTTGTAACTCCGACTCTTGCCATTTTCGGCATTGATATATGATATTCCTCCGTGGTTGGGTTTTCTCCTTTTGCATTTTGTCCGTGTCATGCATTTTATATTATGTCATCATGTGCATCGCATTTGCATACGTGTTCGTCTCATGATTCCGAGCATTTTTCCGTTGTCCGTTTTGCAATCAAGCATTCCTATCTCCCCGGCGGTCCTTTTACGCTTTTTCCGTGTGCGGGTATTAAACCTTCTCGAAATGGACCGAGGTTTGTCTAGTGGCCTTGGTATAACACCCGGAGACCACCGGTCAAGTTTCGGGTCATTTGGAGCTCGTTTGGTACTCCAACGGTTAACCGCACCTTCGCAAAGGCCTCTTTTAAGTTGCAGCCCAACACCCCTTCAAAACAGCCCAATAACCCATCTAAGTCACCTCCATGCTCTCCGTCGTTCGATCACGATCGTGTGGGCGAAAACTACACCTCATTTGGACTCTCCTAGCTCCCTCTATGCCTATTTAAGCAAACCTCCCGAAATCCCGGATCATCCCCCCCGAAAACCCTAGCAATTTTGCCCTCCGCGCCGCCGGACGCGTCCAGCCGCCGCCGGACACGTCCGCCCAGCGCCCTCGTCAACCGTCGTCCGCCACGTGGCCCCGCCGCCGCCGCCGCTGCTTGCTGCCCGAGCCCAGCGAAACCTCTCGACCCTTGCGCCGCCCGTAGCTTGGCCACGCCCGCGCCTCCGCCGGCCGCCGCCGCCGCCTCGGCGCCGCCGCGCCCGCCTCCGCCTCCTTCTCGCGAGTCCGGCCGGCTCCGCCGCCGCCCGCCACCGGCGGCTCCGCGCCGGCCGCTCCCGCCCGCATTCCGGCGACCTCCACCGTCCGTGGCGTCGCCTTCCTCGCCTTGATTCGCGGCCGCCGCCGCCTCCGGCGCCGCTCGGCGACCTCCACCGAGCCGGCCGCCGCCCTCCTCCTCCGGCAACCCCGCGCCCGATCGGCCCCGATCCGGCCTCGGGAGCCGCGCCACCCGTTGACTCCTCCCTCCCTTTGTTTTTCTCTAAGTTTTTGCATCGTTTGTTAATTTTGTGCAATATTCAACTGGCTATATCTTCGCATCCGTAGATCCATTTTTCGCGTATAATATGTCAAAATGTTCGTCTCGAAGAGTAGATCATTTCATTCCATTGTATCATTTTCATTTGAGCTCATCTTGATGCCCGAAATTCTGTTGGAAGAGTGCAATGTGCTGATAGTTTCTGATTTTTATCAGGAGTTGCACTTTTGTTATTTTTGCTATGATTAATATGTGCACCCAATGGATTTGAGTCCTACATGTGTTTTGTAAAATGCCATGCCATCTTTCCAGGGGTATATGCCATGTATTTTTGTGATCTATGTGGTGACTAGCACAAGCATGCAAAGTAGGTGTCCTATTGTTGCTGATTTCAGCCCTGTTTTAGCTGATTTTGATGCCATGTTTGCTTGATGATACCGAGAGATTTATGCATATTTTGAGATACTTCAGTAAGGGTGTTTTGTAAAGCATGACTTGCTCTATCCATCCATGCCTTTGTTTGCAATTATGGGATGCCATAGCTTGAGTCAATGAAGCTCTACTTTTGCTACCAAATGTTTCCTGGCAGATTGTATACGTGTTATTCAATTTTGCCTAGGATGTTGTGGTTGACCCGTATAGGCTATGTTAGTGTTCTTGCCATGTATGTCTTCTATGTCATGTCTTCTTGATGTATGTATGCTTAGTTTATCATTTGAGGCTCTGTAGTGAGTGCATTGAGCTTGTTAACATGCCATCTCGTTATCAGTTTTTTGACATGTCAAGTTGCTGAATCTGTTAACGAGACTTTCAATATTGACATGGGTGTTACTATATTTTCTAGTCCTTTTTGGCTTATGGTCAGTAAGGGACTTTTGTTCTAGGCTTTGAGTAGATTCATGCCATGCCATGTTTTGCTATTTTAAGTTCCTGTAGCATGTAGTTTTGATGCTCTGAACATTGCAACCTGTTACTGTTTTTGCCATGTCCAGCCTGATTATTATTGCTCTTTTGCCATGCTTGTTTGAACCTGTTATGATGTGAACTAGCCGTAGCTCAGTGCTCATCTTTTGTCGAGCATCATGTGTAGATCACTGTCATGTGCTTTGTTGATACGTTTGGGTGCAGTAGCTTAATTAATTGTTGCTTGCTAAGTGGCATCATGCTGTTAATGGCAGATTTGCGCCAATCTTGTTTTGCTTGCCATTTGCAAACCGTGCATCCGTTTCCGGTGATCTTTATATCGATTTCAACCGAAATCATCTCATCTTTCCAGTGGCATGCTTGGTTTGCCAAGTTGATGTCTAGTTCATCATTTACCTTTCGGAGCGCACATAAGCATTGCATATCCCATCATGCATATCATGCCTTGTTTTGCATCATGTTGATTGTGCATTGCACCGTGATTTATTGTGGTTCCTTTGTTTGTGTTGTTGCTTTGGGTAGAGTCGGGAGACGAGTACGTGAACGAGGAGCCTGTTGAGAACGTTTTCGAGGATCAAGCTTTCGACAACTCTGAGAACATTGCAGGCAAGATGATCATACCCTCGAAATCACTTCTATCTTTGCTATGCTAGTTGCTCGCTCTTTTGCTATGCCTATGCTGCGATGCCTACCACTTGCTATATCATGCCACCCATATTACCATGACAGCCCCTAACCATCCTTTTCCTAGCAAACCGTTGTTTGGCTATGTTACCGCTTTGCTCAGCCCTCTTATAGCGTTGCTAGTTGCAGGTGAAGCTGAAGTTTGTTCCTTGTTGGAACATGGAGATGTCGTTCCTCTTTGGAACATGTTAACTTGTTGGGGATATCACAATATATATACATCTGCTATAATTAACACATCTATATACTTGGTAAAGGGTGGAAGGCTCGGCCTTATGCCTGGTGTTTTGTTCCACTCTTGCCACCCTAGTTTCCGTCATACCGGTGTTATGTTCCTTGATTTTGCGTTCCTTACGGTTGGGTGATTTATGGGACCCCTTGACAGTTCGCTTTGAATAAGACTTGTCCAAAGAAGGCCCAACATTGGTTTTACCATTTGCCACCTAAGCCTTTTCCCCGGGTTTCGCGAGCCCGAGGGTCATCTTTATTTTAAACCCCGGCCAGTTCTCCTTCGATTGCTGGTCCAACCTGGCGATGTCCGGCGCCCCTGGGCAATCCAGGTTTATGCCAACCCGACGTCTTGCCCATCCGGTGTGCCACGAGCGAGATATGTGCAGCTCCTATCGGGATTTTTCGGCACATTCGGGTGGCTTTGCTGGTCTTGTTTTATTCTTTGTCGAAATGTCTTGTAGTCCGGGATTCGAGATTGATCGGGTCTTCCGGTAGAAGGAATAATCCTTCGTTGACCGTGAGAGCTTATAATGGGCTAAGTTGGGACACCCTGCAGGTAATATCTTTCAAAGCCGTGCCCGCGGTTATGAGGCAGATGGGAATTTGTTAATGTCCGGTTGTAGATAACCCAAAGTTGACCTCAAATAAAATACACATCAACGCGTGTGTAACCGTGATGGTCTCTTCGGCGGAGTCCGGAAGTGAACACGATGTTGGAGTTATGTCGACGTAAGTAGTTCAGGATCACTTCTTGATCACTACTAGTTTCACGTCCGTGCTTTGCTTCTCTTCTCGCTCTCTTTTGCGGTGTAGCCACCATATATGCTAGTCGCTTGCTGCAGCTCCACTTTAATACTTTGTCCTTCCTATAAGCTTAAATAGTCTTGATCTCGCGGGTGTGAGATTGCTGAGTCCCGTGACTCACGAGATACTTCAAACACGATTGCGAGGTTCCGATGAGGCGGTCAGGTGATTCCACCGAGCTCAAGTGGGAGTTCGACGAGGAACGTGGTCGTTACTATGTGTCTTTCCCAGATGATCGTGAGTGGTGCCCAGTTGGGACGATTCGGGTCTGTGTTAGCATTTGGGGTATCTTCTTTTATTTTGGTTCCGTAGTCGGACCTTGAGTGTACTCGAATGATGGATGTTATTTATGTTGTGTGAAGTGGCGATTGTAAGCCAACTATGTATCTTTCCCTTAATTATTACATGGGTTGTGTGAAGATTACCTCACTTGCGACATTGCTTTCAATGCGGTTATGCCTCTAAGTCGTGCCTCGACACGTGGGAGATATAGCCGCATCGGGGGCGTTACAGAAAGGACTCCATGCTCCACGACATTGCACCCTGAACCAACTCCTTGTCACCATCCTCTTATCCGATCATGATAGTCATTGATTTTCCATAGTTGATGTGGAGTCCCGAAGCATTCCCAAAAATGTGCAGTGCTTCCTTGACAAACCTTAGATCTGAAACGGTGGGCCTGACGAATAGAACAACATCGTCCGCATAGATAGAAAGCCGCTGCATAGGAGTACATCCCGACATTCTACTCAACACGCCACACTCCTGAGCTCTAGTGATGAGGGACGTGACGACATCCATGACAATGACAAAAAGGAGCGGTGAGACCGAGTCTCCTTGCCGTAGCCCTTGAGCGTGTAAGAACTTTTGCCCCGCATGTCCATTAACCACCACTCGCGAAGAGGCCATCGAGAGTAGGGTCGCTATCCAGGACAACCATGTATCCGAAAAACCCTTGGCGGGTAGTACCTCAAATAAGAAAGGCCAAGACAAAGTGTCGAACGCTCGCGATATATCCAACTTTAGCATGACACCTTTAGGTCTCCGGCGATGGATGGATCAAGCCACTTGTCTGACGAGCATAAAATTGTCGTGCAGAATCCTCCCCTTGATGAATGCTGATTGATTGGCTTGGACAAGCTCATTCATACGTGGTCGCAATCTGTTTGCAAGAAGCTTGGCACCGATCTTGGGCAAGCTATGAACCGGGCTAATGGGCCGGAAGTCACCCACACGGCAGGCGCCAGCCTTTTTAGGTATGAGCGTGATCAGGGCTTGATTTAGTCGTCCTAAACCGCGACCATTGCCTAGAAACAGATGGTGAAGGGCGGCCATCAAGTCTCCTTTGATGATACTCCATGCTTTCTGGAAGAAATTGCCAATGAAGCCGTCCGGCCCCGGTGCACGATCCGCTGGCATCTCTTTGATAGTGGCCCACACCTCATCCTCCATGAACAAAATGTCCTGATCAATCAAATTGATAGGCTGGATCTCAAGGAAGTCCAAGTCAATAGTGTTCTTGCGCCCTCTTGCCATTCCCAGTAGATCTTTATAAGTTTGGAAGAATATTTGCTCCTTGCCGATCTGGTCCATAATCAGATTTCTGTTGTGCATGATAGCCGGGATGAAGTTTTTCGTCTTTCTACCATTAGCCACGAGGTGAAACAGCTTGGTACTCGCGTCGCGCTCCTGTAGCCATCTTATGCGCGAACTTTGCCTAGCGATCGTACGCTCAAGCGAGGCCAGTCCCGGCTACGAGCTTTAGCGTTCTGCGCAACCATCTCTTCCCTTCCGTTAGCAGGCGCCTTTCCTGCGCCACGTCAAGCTGGAAGATGATCCAATTAACCATCGCAATCTACAGCTTGACGTTGCCGATCCTCTTTTGCCCCCAGGAAGTCAGGTACCGAGTAGTGTTCCTGAACAGCGCGTCAAGTCATTTGAAGGGATATTGCACGATGGGGTCGCAAACCCAAGCCTCCTTGACCGCATCCTTGAATCCGTCAAGTCTAGTCCAGAACACCTCAAATCTGAAACTTCGTTGCGGGTGTATGTGCTCATTCAAGGCAAGATGCAACAGGGAGTGATCCGAAGCCGACATCGACATAACTTGAAGCAGGCAGTCCGGATAATCCAGCTCCCAATCCACCGAGACAAGCGCCTTGTCGACTTTTGTTAGGGTGGGTACCTCCCTCTCATAGCTCCACGCAAACGCATGCCCATGCATGTACAATTCCTTGGGCCCATTGCCATCTATGAACTGACGGAATTTATGCATCATTCGCCTATCCAAGAGCGAGTTGTTTTTATCCGAGGCTTGGAGTATCATATTAAAGTCACAGATGACCATCCAAGCACCTGGGCACAGTTCCCTCCTCACCACAAGCTCCTCAAGAAACTACACCTTCTCCTGATCCTCCTGTGGTCCATATACCGTTGTGAGCCACCAAGGCGCACCATCTATAGGAGATAGGTACCCTGTGATGCAATGTGTGTCTCTGACACAGTTCGTAATGTTCACCAACACCGAATTCCAGGCTAAAAGGATCCCACCCCTTGTATCCGAAGCCGACAAGTAATAAAACCCATCATACGACGGGCCAAGGCATTGCATAACCGTAAACGTGTCGATACAAGCTAGCTTAGTCTCCTGGATACAAAAAATAGCCGGGTGCGCCGAGTCCGCAAATTCACGGAGCGCCTTCTTCTTCGCCGGGCTGTTCAAGCCGCGCACGTTCCAACACACCAACTCCAGTTTGATGGACGGCCTGATGTCGGCGTAGAACTCCGACGCTTGCCTATTAGGCAAGCAATGCCACCCTTGGGACATCCTCCTGACCAAGATCGAACGGGATAGCTTTGCCGAATATCGACGCAATCGCCCGTAGCTGTGGCTCCTGGATCGGCGAGTCAAACATCAGCCGAAGCTCCCCTAGAGCCTCATCGATAACTGCCAGGCCCTTCGGCGAGATGCCAAGAGCTTTGAGGTGGACCGTCTCCGCCACTGTCGCTTTGGACTTCCTTGGCACGCTTACTGCCGTGGATCTGTGTTGCGGTGAGGTGTGAAATCCGGCCCTGTGCTCTTCCAACGTACCGCTTCAATCTCTTTAAGCAATGGCGGTGCTAATTTTTTCAGTAGGCCCGTGCAGAAAGCCTTAATGTTGGCTACTGCAATCTACTCCTTGGGTGGCAAGAGTATGTCGTTGGGTACGTGGGGTACGTGCATGTGCACATCAACATCCATGCAGCCTGCACAGTCCACTAGACGTGGCCCCTCCAAACGAGCCATCGCCTCCCCACCAGCCTCACTCTGCCGCATAGCATTCTCTCCAACTGGGCCACATGTCCTCACCTCCGCATGCATGGCAGTGGTGGGCGTCGACAGTTCCTCCACCGGGTCCCACTCAGGCGTCGCGTCCTGAATCTGGGATAAGGATACCAAATGCTCCGTGTTTCATGCCGCACAGATTGGCCCACACACCTGGGGCTGAGTTTGACCAGTCTCCGAAGCAGCCTGTTCCCTCACCTGCTGTCCAGCTATGCCCTCGTCCGGGCCCACAGCGACAGCCGAAGCTGCAACAGCAGCCTGATTCCCAACCTCACTGGTTGGCCCGCTCTCCAGGAGCTTTATTTGACCGGTCTCTGAAGCAATCCCAACTCCCTGTCCCTGGGTAGCCTCATTGGGCACGTCCTGTCGTCCAGATGCGCCAGCCTCGGGATCGGCAAAACCCTCCACAGCAGCATCATCAGCCTTGTCCTGCGCACCAATAGGAGGGGGTAGAGGCTGATCCAGTGCGGGGGATAGCAAACATGGGGCCTCAGCCACCACCAACTCCAATGCCCCGTCCTTCAAAGAGACTTTTTGAGTGAATGTGGACAACAGCTAACATGTCGGCCACAGCAGCACGAGTCATATATTGAAACGTTGTAGGAGCGGTAGGGGGCAAAACCAACAAAATCGACTTGAGAACGGAAAGAATTCACAAACTAAACTGCTTTCAGAAAAAATCGCTCAGCTGACCCTTTCATGTGGCGCCCAACAGACAGGAGCCACACACCACTGTGCAACACCTAGCTCTCAGGCGTTGCACGTCTGGCCAGCGTGGCACAATTGGGCCCTGCACCGAGCAATGTAGCGCCTTGGAGCTAGACGCCACACATGTAATGTGCAGCGTCTTGGAGCTAGGCGCCACACATGTAATGTGCAACGCCTAGCTCTTAGGCGTTGCACATTCTGTTATTAGTTGCTAGGATGGCCCTCTCCCCCACCCGTGATTTCCCCTCCCACCCCTCTCAAATCCTTCTCCAAATCTGAAGATTTTCTCTATGGATTTCGAACCCAATCCCTCCCTCAAGGTAATCTCCCCCGATCCCCTTGTTTTCATCCAAAAAATGCTCACATTTGCTCATTTGTTGCTAGTTTTGGGAAACCCTAGTTTTTTATGGATCTTGAAATTTGTATGGAGATATGAGATGTTTGTTTGCCAATTTGCTAGGATTAGGCTTCTTAATATGTTAGGGTTAGGGTTATGGGTGTTGTTATGTTGGGGCTAAGGTTCTTAGTGTGTTAGGGTTGTGCTTATGGTCATTGTTAAGTGTGGGTTAGGGTTATTGTTTCATATCTATGTTAGGGCTTTGCATTTTGTGTTAATCTTCGGATGAGTACTTATGGAAGATATGTCACGCTGTGTTGTTTTAATTACTGTAGGGATGGTAAGAACATGTGTGTATGTTCATCATGTGGACAAAGATGCTGTTTTGAAAGGCAATATTGAACCGGACCTGGATGAGCTTGACATGGTGTTTGAGAGTAGTCCTAGCTATGCCGAGGTCTTGGAACAAGTGAGGAAAGATTCGAACTAGATGGACCCAAGTGATATTGTTGAGTTTGAGGGAAGGCATAATGTGGGTTTTGGAATGCACACCGTTGGAAGACCATGCGTACACGTTCGCGACCAGACATATAACGCTACGTACGCTTCTACCGGGTTGGTCCTAACTATCACGGAGGACAAGGAGGCACTTCCTTGCGTGCGAAGATATAGCTGGCGGGTCCCAGTTGTCAGGGGCGAATCATTTTTTCCCGTAATAAGGAGGCACTTCGTTGTGTGCGGCCGTGGACCCAGCTGTCAGCCTCTCCACATATCGTCCTCTTCCGATGGAAGTCGTTCCTTGACCACGTTGACCACGCCGCGCCGAGAGCACCAAGGCGGTGGATGATGGTGAGGCATAGGAAGGGATTGACCCGCTGCCGGGGAAGACTCAGCAGTTGTTTCCCACGCAGAGGGGAGTGCGAGGGTTTACTAATTTGGCTGCAGTGTGAGGCTGTAGTCGCCGGAGAATAACATGAGGTCTGGGTGAGTGCAGGGATGGCCAGGCCAGTGATTGGTAGTAGGGTGGAGCGGTGAGGCCTGCGTAATAGAACAGCCGACCATGGGAGGCAGGAGCAGGTGACACAGCTGACACTGGTTTGGGCAGCTGGAGCAAGAAGACCAGAGGTTGAAGAATCACGACGGCGGTTGAATTAACATCCAACGGTCACTGCATCTAGAATCGTTTGTTGACTAAGTTGACAAAGCCATGCATACGTGTCAACTTTGTAGGCCCACAAGTCAGCCTCCAAATCTGGTGGGTCCCAGCTAGCAGGAGGAGTGTTCATTTTTTGTGCGTACTAAGGAGGCACTTCCTTGCCTGCGAAGATATAGATGGTGGGTCTGAGCTGTCAGCGGGAGGAACATTTTTTCGTGACAAAAAAGGCCCTTTTGGTAGGTCCTTGCTTCTGGTGGATGAACCATTATTTTGCGCGTAATAAGGAGGCACTTCCTTGAGTGCGGCCTTGGACCCAACTGTCAGCCTCTCCACGTACAGTCCTCTTCCGATGGCTGTCGATCATTGACCACGCCGCGCCGAGAGCACCAAGGCGGTGGATGACGGCGACTCGGCGAGGCCAAGTAAGGGAATGGCCCGGAACCGACAAAGACTCGGCAGTTGTTTCCCACGCGGAGGGGGGTACGAGGGTGTACTGGTTCGGCTGCAGTGTGAGAAGGCTGCCGTCGCCATAGAATAACAGGATGTGTGGGTGATTAGAGGGATGGCCAGGCAGGGTGGGGCCATGAGGCCTTCCCGGCAGCACAGTCGGCCATGGGGCGGTTCCGCCGGCGCTGGTTTGGGCGGTTGGAGCAGGAAGATCAGAGACTGAAGAAGCACGATTGCCGTTGGATTGACATGTAACGGTCTGACGTTGGTAGAGTCAATTGTTGAATAAGTTTTTTTGAGAAACCTTGTGTACGCATGAACTTAGTAGGCCCACAAGTCAGCCTCCAAATCTGTGGCAGACAACATTGAGCCCATTTCCTATTTTTTTAATAATTTTTAGCCCATTTGCTAATTCTTAAGGAATTTATTACAACCCATTTTCTGCCCAGGACCACGGTCAAAAATTTCAACCTAATTTTGCATATCTCGGTGGAGTCCGAACTGTTTTAATCCATAAATGATAAACATTTATTTTTGAAGAACTTATTGATTTGCCAAATAAAATATTGTTTTCTTTTTGTAAGCTAATAAGACATGCGACAATTGAGTTGGTTTTAGGGAAAACCAGTGGTAAAACAATCAGCGATGGGAGGGAAAACAACAACAAAATATAAGGATGTAAAGATGAAAAGGGAACTTTACGTATTTTAAATATAATAACATATCTACATGAACTAGTAAAACTATAGGTAGAGATCAGAAAATGGAAGTAGGACATGGCGTTTTTAGAGGAAAATAGAACTGGGTTGTGCGTTTTCTTCAGTAAAAAATCTGCCCGCGGATGTTCTAAGCAAAAATATAACTAAGGCTGGCGGGTCAGAGGCCAGTCGATACCTGCTGGATCTTTGTGCCCCATTGTCGCCATGGGCTAGGCCTGTTAAATACAAAACCAATCCTGGGCAGTCTACAACCCAGTTGATATTTGCTCGACCTGAAAAAACAATATATTTGTTTCTAAAAAAATATACTTGTTGGATCCCAGTTATCAGTCTATACTTGTAGAACTCTCTCGTTTATTGTGACTACGTTGAAACTTCCAAGGGTTTCACCATCCAGACGTCAACATTATTTTTCCATCGTGATAATAAGTGCATGCACTTGCTTGCGTATGGCCATGGACCTGCTGGTTCCATACGGATAGGCTCTGTATGGACAGGTCTTGTGGTTTCATAGACAAATTTCATGCAAATCTGAAAGCACAAGTGCTCCCTGAGTGATTTTGGTAATTAATGTCAACATATCTCTTGTTGGACTAATACTTTTACCTAGTATATTTCATATGAGTTTAACAGTGGAGTGGCATGGACTAGAGGATGTGGAACCCCTTCAAGATGCTAATGACAGAAGATTGGCAAAAGCTCAAAGCTCAAGACTCTTCATTTTTATTTTAGTGATCCAAGATCACATTGAGTCAATAGGAAAGCCAATACTATTAAAAGGGGATGAGGTGTTGCTTAATGGCTTGCTTGCTCAAAGTGCTTAGTGATATGCTCCAAAGCCCTCAACCGCTTTCTCATATCCACATATGTCCCAAACTAAAGTCAAACACGGCCCCACCGATTTGATCTATCCGGCGCCACTGAGTTCACTTGACATAGCCACTGCCAGAAATCCTAATCAGTTCAGTCTCACCGAGATGGGATTGCAGACTCTCTCTTGCCTGTTGCAATAATTTCGGTCTCATTGAGATACGCAATCGGTCCCACCGAGTTTGCTTGACCAACTCTCTATTTTGCTTATTACCCAAATCGGTCTCACTGAGTTTGTGTAATCGGTTAAACCGAGTTGAGGTTTTACCCTAACCCTAGCACATAGGTCCCACCGAGTTTATCATATCGGTCCCACCGAAAATCCTAACGTTCACATTTTGAACTAAATCGGTCTGACCGAGTTTCTCAATTCGGTCCCACCGAGTTTGGTAAATTGTGTGTAACGGCTAGATTTTGTGTGGAGGCTATTTATACCCCTCCACCCACTCTTCATTCATGGAGAAAGCCATCAGAACGTGCCTACACTTCCAGCATACATTTTCTGAGAGAGAACCACCTACTCATGTGTTGAGACCAAGATATTCCAATCCAACCACAAGAATCTTGATCTCTAGCCTTCCCCAAGTTGCTTTCCACTCAAATCATCTTTCCACCAAATCCAAATCTATGAGAGAGAGTTGAGTGTTGGGGAGACTATCATTAGAAGTACAAGAGCAAGGAGTTCATCATCAATATACCATCCATTGCCTTTTGGAGAGTGGTGTCTCCTAGATTGGTTAGGTGTCACTTGGGAGCCTCCGTCAAGATTGTGGAGTTGAACCAATGAGTTTGTACGGGCAAGGAGATCGCCTACTTCGTGAAGATCTACCCTAGTGAGGCAAGTCCTTCGTGGGCCATGTCCATGATGGGATAGACAAGGTTGCTTCTTCGTGGACCCTTCGTGGGTGGAGCCCTCCGTGGACTCGCGCAGCCGTTACCCTTCATGGGTTGAAGTCTCCATCAACGTGGATGTACAATAGCACAACCTATCGGAACCACGCCAAAAATCTCCGTGTCTCCAATTGCATTTGCACATTCCAATCCCATCCCTTTACTTTCTTGCAAATTGGTGCTTTACTTTCCGCTGCTCATATACTCTTGCCATGCTTGCTTGAAATGTATTGTGGATGCTTAAACTTGTGCTAAAACTCCACCTTAACTTGAAGAACTTAAAAACTGCTACTTTTCTTTGTTGAGGGTCTAATCACCCCCCTCTAGACACCTCTTCTCAATCCTTTCAATTAGTATCAGAGCATTGGTCTCCATTGCTTTGTTTTAATCACCATTGGAGGAATATGGATGAGTCTACATTGGGGAGTCTTAGACATAGAGTGCCTATACTTGATGGAGAGTTCTTTCATGAGTGAAAAAATGAGATGCTTGAGATTTTCAATGAATATAACTTGAACAAGTACATTACTACCCCTTGTGCGTGCCTTGTTAACCCCTTGCATTCTACCCTTGATGAGTCTATTGACATGATCCGCAATCTTAGAACTGTCAATTTAATCACTAGAGGATTACCTAGAAACTTGATTGCTAGCTTGCCTGCTCTTGATTGTGCTTACACCGTATGGAGATTTCTTAAGGAACGACTCCCAAATTATTCCTTGCAAAACTTAGAGAGATTCTTCACAAGTCTATTGCTTTAAGTAAGATGAATTCCAATGATCCTAAGTTTGGTGATTGTTTATTTGAGCTTAGTAACCTCATGCGTGCCAAAGGAGATGTTGTAATCATTAGTAATATCATCTTCGAAGCCATTAGAATTCATAAAGATGAACATTGTGATGATCATTTATCTAATGAATCACTCTCTCTAGGAATTGATCAATCACAAAACAATGTTGAACATGGATACTATGATGAGGATGATGATAGTGACTTTGGTCTTGATGAGTCTATGAGACATTTTGGTCTTATGGCTAATCTTCACGGCTACATGGCTAGAGGAAAGGAATGGGTTCTTGATAGTGGATGTACCGATCACATGACTGGAGACAAGGACATGTTTCATGAGCTTGCTAAAAACAACGACCCTCGAAAGTATGTCAACTTTGGTGATAACTCAAAGGGTAAGGTGGTTGGCCTTGGTAAGGTGCCCATCTCACATGATAGCTCCATACAAAATGTCATGCTCGTTGAATCTCTTGGCTATAATTTACTTTCCGTATCTAGACTTCCTGACTTTGGTTTCAATGTCCTATTTACTGAAGTAGATTGCCACATGTTTCGTAGAGATAATCATAAAATGGTCTTTACCGGTATACGTAGAGGTGATCTATATATCGTTGATTTCACTAAAAAGGCTCTACCTAGAACTTGCTTAATCGCTAAATCTTCTAAAGGTTGGTGTGGCATAGAAGGTTAGGTCATGTGGGCATGCTAAATCTTGATAAGCTTATTAAAGGTGATCATATCCTTAGAGTAAAGGATGTTATATTTGACAAGGATAGATTGTGCAGTGCTTGTCAAGCAGGAAAACAAGTTGGAGGAAGCCACCCCGTGAAGAACATCATGACCACTAGAAGACCGCTCGAGCTACTTCATATGGATCTCTTTGGTCCCAATGCCTACAAAAGTCTCGGTGGAAACTCATTTGGTCTAGTTATAGTCGATGATTTTTCAAGATTTACGTGGGTGTTCTTTCCTGATTATAAATCACAGGTCCAAAAGATCTTCAAGAACTTCGCTAGGAAGGCCCAAAATCAATTTGAAGTGAAGATCAAGAAGGTTCGCAGCAACAATGGAATGGAGTTCAAGAACGCAAATGTGGACACCTTTCTTGACGAAGAAGGGATTTCACACGAGTTCTAGGCTACGTACACACCTCAACAGAATGGAGTTGTTGAGAGGAAGAACCGGACGCTCATCGAAATGGCTAGAACAATGCTTGATGAATACAAGACACGGAAACACTTTTGGGCGGAAGCGGTTGAGACAGCTTGTCATGCAACAAATCGCTTATATCTTCACAAGCTACTCGGCAAGACGGCATATGAGCTTCTCAGCGGTAACAAACCCCAAGTTGGATACTTTCGAGTATTCGGCTCAAAGTGCTACATTCTTGATAAGCATCGTCGTTCTAAATTTGCTCCTAAATCTCATGAGGGTTTCCTACTCGGTTATAGCTCAAACTCTCACACTTACCGTGTCTACAACAATTTCACCCGAAAGGTTGAAGAGACGGTAGATGTGAAGTTTGATGAATCTAACGGCTCGCAAGTAGAGCAATTGCTAATTGATGTAGGAGACAAAGACCCTTCGGAAGTAATCCAAGACTTGTCTATTGGCAAGATCCGTCCAATGGAGGTGAAGGAGAGTACCTTGTCCGTCCAAGTGGAAGCTGACACCTCTCATCAAGGTGAACCAAGAGTGGACACGGAGGCATCCACGAGTGGGACACGCCAAGATGAAGAAAACGGGGAAGTACACCAAGATGAACCTCATCAACCTCCTTCTCCACCTCGACAAGAGAACGACAACGTCAACAATGAAGAAGGACAAGAAGAAGAACAAGATGATGAAGAAGAAGTTCCACCCTGACCCAAACAAAAGCTCTCACGAGTTAGAGCAAGAGTCTCAAGAGACCATCCCGTCGAACAAATCTTCAATGATATCCAAACCGGAAGAATTACCCGCTCTAAAACTGGTTTGGCTAATTTTTGTGAACATTATTCATTCATCTGTAGCATTGAACCTATGAAGGCTGAAGAAGCATAGGAAGATCTGGATTGGATAAACGCCATGCACGAAGAGCTACACAATTTCAAGAGGAACCAAGTGTGGACATTGGTCGAGAAGTCCGACAACAACCACAACATCATCGGTACCAAATGGGTGTTTCACAACAAGCAAGACGAAGATGGAAAATTCGTTCGCAACAAAGCACGTCTCGTCGCCCAAGGCTGCACTCAAGTTGAAGGTATGGACTATGGTGAGACATATGCCCCTGTTGCTAGACTTGAGTCCATTCGCATCTTACTTGCCTATGCTAATCACCATGACATTACCTTGTACCAAATGGACATTAAAAGTGCTTTTCTAAATGGAGAAATTGAGGAGGAAGTTTATGTTAAACAACCTCCTGGCTTTGTTAATCCTAATAAACCCGACCATGTTTAGAAACTTCACAAAGCTCTTTATGGTCTTAAACAAGCTCCTAGAGCGTGGTACAAATGCTTGACCAAGTTCCTTATTGAAAAAGGCTTTGAGATTGGAAAGATAGATTCCACTCTATTTACTAAAAGGGTTAATGGTGAATTATTTGTGTGCCAAATTTATGTTGATGATATAATATTTGGTTCGACTAACCCTCATTTTAGTGAAAAGTTTGGAAAGCTAATGTCGGAGAAGTTTGAGATGTCTATGATGAGTGAACTCAAATTCTTTCTTGGGTTGCAAATCAAGCAAACTAAGGAAGGTACCTTTGTCTCTCAAACAAAGTATACCAAGGACCTATTCAAGAAGTTCAACATGCAAGAATGCAAAGGTATGAATACATCCATGCCTACTAGTGGATGATACGTCTCCGTCGTATATATAATTTTTGATTGTTCCATGCCAATGTTCTACAACTTCCATATACTTTTGGCAACTTTTTATACTATTTTGGGACTAACATATTGATCCGATTGCCAGTGCAGTCCACATCATTGCATGTTTTGGTTTCGAGAATATCCATATCAAGCGGAGTCCAAAGCGGGATAAAAGCAGACGGAGCTTATTTTGGAATATTTGGAAAATCTGGGAGAAAGATCAATGCGAAACGGTGTCCGAGGTGGCCACGAGGCAGGGGCCCATGCCCGTACCAGGAGGGCGCGCCCCCCACCCTCATGGGCCACCCGTAAGGCGGTTGATGCCCTTCTTTGGCCGCAAGAAAGCTAATTTTTGGAAGAAAAATCACGGCGAAGGTTTCAGTCCAATCAGAGTTACGGATCTCCGGATATAAAAGAAACGGTGAAAAGCAGTGAGAAAGAATGCAAAAGCAGAGAGAAGCAGAGATAGATCCAATCTCGGAGGGCTCTCGCCCTCCCACGCCATGGAGGCCAAGGACCGAGGGGAAACCCTTCTCCCATCTAGGGAGGAGGTCAAGGAAGAAGAAGAAGGCGAAGGGCCCCTCTCCCTTCTCTTCGGTGGGCTGGAACACCGTCGTGGCCATCATCATCACCGCAATCTTCACCAACAACTTCACGCCACCATCACCAACTCTTCCCCCCTCTATGCAGCGGTGTAACCTCTCTCTTACCGCTGTAATATCTACTTAAACATGGTGCTCAACGCTATATATTATTTCCCAATGATGTATGGCTATCCTATGATGTTTGAGTAGATCTGTTTTGTCCCACGGGCTATTTGATGATCAAGATTGGTTTGAGTTGCATGTTTTATTATTGGTGCTGTCCTATGGTGCTCTCCGTGTCGGCATAGCGTGAGGATTCAGCTGTAGGGTTTGCAATATGTTCACGATTTGCTTATGGTGGGTGGCGTGGTGTGAAGTACAGACCGAGTAAGTAGGTTGTTTACGTATGGGATAAAGGGGACTTGATACTTTAATGCTATGGTTGGGTTTTACCTTAATGATCTTTAGTAGTTGTGGATGCTTGCTAGAGTTCCAATCATAAGTGCATATGTTCCAAGTAGAGAAAGTATGTTAGCTTACGCCTCTCCCTCAAATAAAATTGCAATAATGATTACTGGTCTAGTTATCGATTGCCTAGGGACAAATAACTTTCTCGTAACAAAAAGCTCTTTACTAATTTAGTTGTGTCTTTACCTAAACAACCCCTAGTCTTTATTTTCGTGCTCTTTACTTTCTTGCAAGCTTACCCAACAACACCTACAAAGTACTTCTAGTTTCATACTTGTTTCCGGTAAAGCGAACGTCAAGCATGCGTAGAGTTGTATCGGTGGTCGATAGAATCTGAGGGAATATTTGTTCTACCTCTAGCTCCTCATTGGGTTCGACACTCTTACTTATCGAAAGAGGCTACAATTGATCCCCTATTCTTGTGGGTTATCAAGACCTTTTTCTGGCGCCGTTACCGGGGAGCAATAGCGTGGGGTGAATATTCTCGTGTGTGCTTGTTTGCTTTATCACTAAGTAATTTTTTATTTTTCTGTTCTTAGTTGTTCTCTGTAGCGACCAGACCCGAATGGATCAAGTCTCTGTGCTCAGTGTCATCCTGGATCGATGTCTTGACACCACACATGACTTGAAGGATTTATAGCGAGTAGCAATCACACACTTATTACATCGTTGTCCACAAGGAACTTATTACAATAATATGGCTTAAGGCCATATAATAATAACAGCGAAGGCTTGGAAGATAAGTGAGTCCATCAACTCCATCGGCATCCTTGAGTATAGAACCACGACCTAACACCTTACTAAATAAATTCGAAAAGTGCGCAGCGTGAAAGTTGCAGCCAGCAATTGACACATGGAATATCTTGGCAATGTAACAAAGAGAGAGCAATGAAAGAATAAGCCTATACTACATGCATATATGGCTGGTGGTAAAGTTCTCTGATTACATTTTGCATAAAGCTAGTTTTCCCTACAACAAAGGAATAATTTTATTTAACTATCATGGTGGTTGTTAAACATTGAGAATGGTTGACAGCATCCTCAATCCCAATTAAAGGTACTCATCAAATCCCAATAACATTTATTAGAAGTAACATGTTGAGACTCACATGATATTCAATTACGAGATACTCAAAGCGTCCATAACCGGGGACACGGCTAATCATGATTAGTTTATACACTCTGCAGAGGTTTGCGCACTTTTCCCCACAAGACTCGATCGCCTCCGCTTGATTCTCGCACTACATGGTGTTTGAAAGCGGATGGCCGAGACATAGTCTTTCGAAGCGCTAGCACCTTACATGTGGGTAGACCGTACCAACCTACATCCCCTACATCAGCTAGCCTACCGTAAGAGTTCACACAACTTAGTCAACTACGCCAGAGCCCATAATTGGCTTGTGGCTGCACGGAAGTTTCAGTTTGAATAATCTTATGATCCCTTAGAGCACAGGTGGCGGTCCAGAAGAAATACTGAGCAAGTCTGATAGAAACCGGTGCCTCAATCCACCCGGATGTGTGTTTAGGTTGCCACCTTAGATAAACCATTAATTAACAATCTCACATCTGTCATGGATATTCACTCACCCAATCCACGTCTACTAGCATAGCATGGCATAACAAGCAAGCGAGAAGTAACTCCCAAGGTTTCATAAGTAAAAGCAGGTAATAGGTAGTACCTCGGTCTACTTCCCAATCCCACAATTTAATTAGATCCTAAACATGCAAGTGTTTGAGGTTTGATCTAATGCAATAAAACTGGGTAGTAGAAAAGGTATGATCAAGTGTTACTTGCCTTGCGATGATCCATGAAACCTAGAGATTCGAAGTAACAAGCGGCGCACTCCGGGTGATCTAACGCAGACAAACAACAAGCATACAATAAGTACTCATCTAATGCACATGGAAATCTCGAATAACAGATCTAACCAGAGAGTTCAACTTAAGAACCCTGGTTACAAAAGAATCAAACCAAATAAAGCATCGAAAGTCGAAAATCGAGAGAGAACGACTCGGTTTTTAGCAATCTGAAACTAGGTCAAAATTTTACAGTAGCAAAACTTTATTTAATTAGGTTAGTCGGAACGGCGGTTTTGTAACGAAACTCCAGGCGCTTGAATCACCTGATTCCGATAAACGAGCGAGAAAATAAACAGATTTGAAAATCGAATCGGAAATCGAAATCAGAAAATAACGGATTAAATCCGATTTTAAAAAAATGAGGAACAGATTAAACGGCGGACGTTCGTTAACAGATCTAATCCGACGAACACGTTCATTGAAACGAACGGGTCGGTGAACGTTCACTAATTAATAAAACCAAAAAAAATATAAACCATCTAGGTTTTTTTTTTAAAAAACCGAACAACGCGAGAAAAACCGGATCGGGTTTTTGAAACAAAAACCGGACCGGGGGGCGGCGAGGTGGCTACCTCCTCAGTGAGTCGCCGTGAGGCTCGGCTCCGCGGGTCGGCGTGGTCGGGTCGGCGGGTGGCGGGGTGGCGACGTCGGGCGGCGGCGGCGGCAAGCAAGCGGCGCGTTCTTGAGGCGGCGGCTCGGTTAGGGCGGCGGTGAGGTGAGGAGGGAGAGGGGGCTGGGGTTATAAAGGGGGCCGGTGCCTTGGGGAGGGGGCACGGCGGCGAGCGCGTGGCGAGCCGGACTCGGCGCGGCGGCGCGGGTCTCCTCCAGCGAGGAGAGAGGGGGTGGGCAGGCGGCTCGGTTGGGCAGTGGGCCCTTAGCCCAGTGAGCGAAGCGGCGTTTTTTTAAAACAAAACTAAGCGGAATAAAAATAAAACCAAGCGATCTCCAAATTAAATAAAATTAATTTTCCCGACTCCTAAAATGAGTCGAACAAAATGAACTTTAAAGCAGGGCAAAAATGCATATTTTAAAATACTCCTTTTTTGCCTAAAGCAAATAAACTTTCAAAAATCAAAATTTGACTTATTTATAATATCTTCATTTTTCCTAAATGTTGGGAAAGTCATATTATTCCTCTCTTAATTTTTTATCGGAAAAATTTTGAAGATAAATAAATAAATCGAATGATCCTATTTTCAAAATTTGAGAAATCCCAAATATGAAAATAATGAAATCTCCAACTCTCCGAGGGTCCTTGAGTTGCTTGAAATTTTCTAGGATCGGAAAAATGCGAGAAAATATGATATGCATGATGACCTAATGTATAACATTCCAAATTGAAAATTTGGGATGTTACAAACCTACCCTTAAGATGAATCTAGCCCTCGAGATTCGGGTTAACTAGAAAATAGGTGAGGTGGTCCTTGAGCAAAACTTCCTCTCTTTCCCGGTGGCTTCATCTTCGTGTGGTGGCTCCAATGAACCTTACAAAACTTGATAACCATCTGCGAGTAACTCTGCTGGCATAATCGAGAATCTTAACGGTTTTTCCTTATATGTTAAATCATCCTTCAACTGAATTGCTTCGGTGTACTTGTGTCTCTTAGCGGTATCTCTGCTATCTCGGGTGACATTTCTTCAAGCGAGAAACATGGAATACATCATGAACTCTGACAGTCCTTCCGCAATTCCAGCTTATAAGCAACTTCTCCCATGCGTTGCAAAATCTTATACGGTCCAACGAAACGTGGTGCTAACTTTCCTTTAACTCCAAAACGCTTAACTCCTCAAAGCGGGGATACTCTAAGATATACTCTATCTCCAACTTCATACTCAATCGCTTTGCGCTTTGAATCTGCATAGCTCTTCTGTCTGGACTGGGCTACCTTGAGCCTATCTCGAATCAGTTTAACCTTACGCTCAGACTCCTTAATCAAATCTGGTCCAAACAACCGGCGATCTCGGTTTAGTCCCATGACAACGGTGTCCTGCATCTTCTTCCATCTGAGCCTCGAAGGTGCCATCCTTAGGCTGGTTTGGTAGCTGTTGTTGTAAGAAAATTCTGCATCTGACAAATTATCATCCCAACTAGATCCATAATCTAGTGCACAAGCTCTCGACATATCCTCCAAAATCTGATTGACTCTCTCGGTCATCCATCGATGCTGTGGGTGGAAAGCATGTTTGAATTCCACACTGGTTCCCAATGTTTCGTGTAACTGATCCCAAAACTTTGAGGTGAATTGGGTTCCTCTCGTCGTCTGATGCTCCTCGGAACTCCGTGTAAACACACAATTCTGGTCATGTATATCTTTGCCAACTTAGCACTGCTATAGGTAGTCTTGATTGGAATAAAATGAGCTACCTTTGTTAAGCGGTCGACTATGACCCAAATCGAGTCATATCTGAGCGGGTCTTTGGGCAAACCTGTGATGAAATCCATGCCTAGTTTGTCCCACTTCCATTCGGTATCGGCAATGGTTGTAACAATCCTGCCGACTTACGATGCTCCGCCTTTACCTTCGACATACATCGCAAACTGCTACATACTCCGCAATATCCTTCTTCATTCCGGTCCACCGAAAGTATTCTTCAAATCCAAATACATCTTGGTATTTCTGGATGAATCGAATAGGGGAATCATGAGCTTCTTGCAAAATCAACTTACGATCTACGGGTTATTGGGCACATAAACACGGTCCTCAAACCATAGGGTATCGTGCTCATCCTCACGAAATCCTTTAGCTTTTCCTTTGGTCATTTTCTCCTTTATAGAGGCAACTTCCTTATCTCGCCTTTTGGGCTTCTCTGATTTTGTCCATCAGTGTTGACTGAATCTCCAATGCTGCTACATAGCCTCTGGGAACTATTTCCAAACATAGCTCTCGAAGGTCCTCGGCTAACTCATTGGGCATCCCTCCCATCATTAGGGTATTGGCGTGGCTCTTACGGCTCAATCGTCTGCTTCGACATTAGCCTTTCCGGGTGGTAATGCAATCTCATATCATAATCCTTGATAAGCTCTAACCATCTCCTCTATCGAGGTTTAATTCATACGTGTGAAGATGTACTTCAAACTCTTGTGATCCGTATATACTTCACAATGATTTCCAATGAGGAAATGTCTCCATGTCTTTAAGGCATGCACAACTGGCTGCTAACTCCAAATCATGTGTGGCATAATTTAACTCATGGGGCTTAAGTTGTCGTGAAGCATCTGAAACAACTCTTCCTTCCTGCATAAGCACGGCTCCAAGTCCTCGGCGTGAGCGCCGCAATACACCTCATAATCCTTGGTCTGATCTAGCAATATTAAAACTGGTGAGGTAACCAATCTTTTCTTCAACTCCTGAAAACTTGCCTCACAGTCCTCAGTCCATATGAATTTGTTATCCTTCTTCAACAATTCTGTCATAGGCTTTGCAATTCTTGAGAAATTCTCAATGAATCTTGGTAGTATCCTGCGAGTCCAAGGAAACTCGAATCTCTCAACTGTCGTTGGTGCTTCCCATTTGGTTCTGGTCTCAACCTTTGTGGGGTCAGCTGCTATTCCTTCTCCGGATATAACATGTCCGAGAAATCCAACTTCCTTTAGCCAAAACTCACATTTGCTGAACTTGGCATACAAGCTGGTGTTCCCTCGGTTTCTCCAAAACCAATCTCAAATGTTCCTTTTGTTCCTCTTCATTCTTGAGAAAATCAAAATGTCATCAATGAACACCACGAACTTATCCAAAACTCCATAAACACTTTGTTCATCGGGTTCATGAAATAGGCTGGTGCGTTAGTCGATCCAAATGACATAACGGTATACTCATACAGATCCATATCTCGTGGTAAGCGCTGTCTTGGGTATGTCCTGCTCCCGAATCTTCAATCGATGGTACCACGATCGTAAATCGATCTTGGAAAACACCTTAGCTCCTTATGGCGATCAAACAGATCATTTATCATAGGTAGTGGGTACTTGTTCTTGATTGTTACTTCATTTAATCCACGATAATCAACAACCATTCTTAACGATCCATCCTTCTTCTCCACTAACAGTACGGGTGATCCCCAAGGTGAAGAACTTGGGCGAATAAAACCTTTATCCAATAGTTCCTTAATCGCTTCTTGATTTCCGCCAAATCCTGTGCGGGCATCCTGTACGGTCGCTTCGATATCGGGCCTGTTCCTGGCAACAGCTCGATCAAAAACTCAATGTCTCTATCCGGTGGCATTCACGGCAACTCTTAGGAAATACATCGGAAAATCCTTCACCACTGGTACTTCTTCTGCACCACTCACGATAAGCAATTTACTTGCGCTCTCCTCGGCTCGTGCCGTGATACATACTTGATCCTTCTTCCTTACGGTGTGGTGAGCAAAATTGACTTTGTGGTGGAATCTATGTTCCTCCATACTTTGATAACCAATCCATTCCTAATATCACATCCAATCCTTGGGATTCCGAACTATTAGGTGCGAGGGAAAACATAGTGTCCAATCCTTAATGGCGATCGATTACACCATTTACTAGCCATGTATTCTGCTCGGGTGAGGTTACTAGCATGGGTGACCTAAGGGCTTGGGTCGGTAATTTGTACTTATCCACAAATCCCTTGATATGTATGAATGCGATGCACGATGTCGAAAAGAACAAGCTGCGGTAAATGACTTAACCAAAAACTTACCGATTCTTGCATCGGGCTGATCTTCAACCTCCTCCACATCAATGTGGTTCACATCCTCTGTTGAAAGGGTTGGGCTTCTTTCCGAGCTTCCATTGCCATTTCCATTTTGGCCTTACGGGCGATCATTGGCATAATGCCCGATCTTGCGGCACTTAAAGCAAGTGATGTGACTCAGGTCTACCTTGGATGGTGTTGCGGGTTGGTGCGGTTCTGTCCATTGCTTCCTCCATTCCCGTTCCCATTCTTAGTGCCATTATGGTTATGCGAATTACCTCCTCCATGGGTATGCTGAAACTGAATTCCTGATTTAGGGGTATAACGAGGCTCTGCTTTGGGCTCGAGTTATACTTCCCTTGTCCATACTTCCGCTTGCAGTTCTCAATTTCTGCTGCTTTCCTTCAATCATGAGGGCTCGGTCTACCAACTCTGGTAGTTGTTGAAACTTGCTACCATCAACGGCATCTGAACTCATCATTCAGTCCTTCTAGAAACTTCTCTGTTTAGCGCATCCGTTAGCGTCATCAGGGCATAACGTGCTAACTTCTCAAATCATCCACATCTCGCCAACATCCTTCCTCCTTGCCGTAAGTTGCGAAACTCACGCTTCTTCATGGCCATGGCTCCTGCTGAAACATGGGCGGTCTGAAAAGCTTGTCTGAAACCGATCCCATGTGGCGGTGTCTCACGGGTAAGTGGCTGTAAAATTCTCCCACCATCTTTCTGCGGGTCCTTCAAGCTGATGTCTGCAAACTTCACTCTTTCTCCATCATGCATCCTGCAGTGGTCAACTCCTTCCTATCTTGCGGAGCCAATCATACTGCCACAATCGGCTCGGTGCTCTTTGGAATACACCGCGGATTCAGTCTAAGGAAGCGAGTCGGGTGATCCGGGTGGTGGTGGTGGTGGGTTGTTGTTGTTGTTGTTGTTGCCACGGTTACGCACCAATGTTTGAATCAGGTGTTACGCTGCTGAATCAATTGGGTGATCTCGGCGGAAAACAAACCCGGTCGCGTCTCGGAGGCATCGATGGGTTTAGAAAAGGCGAGAATTTAAGAATAGATTGAGGTCTAAGGGGAATCACTACCCAATGCACATGAGCAAATGCACACAAAATCACTTCATTCAATCAAACAAGGGCTTACAACGATCTACCTATCGCAAAAGTGCGTGTACTAAAATGTTTACATGGAGGAGTACTACTAATATGTGGGGACTTCTACTAATTTGAACGGTGGAAGACTCCATGATGTCGCTCGACCGTCTTCAAAGTCGGGTTCACTTGGATCCGATTCGGTGTCGTCGATGTTGATGTAGTCGCTTGGGCAACCGACATACTGGTCTTCATTCCTGAGCGCCAACTTCTTCTTGAGTTCTTCGATCTCATACTTAATATCGTTATTGTGTCTTGCTAGAGCTACGATCTTGTCCATGTAGTCCTTGCGTGTAGTCTTTAGTTCTTCTTCAAGTTCGATGATCCTTCCCTTTGCATTCTGCAACTCCATCATATCATTGCACATTTGGTTCTCCTGGCGTCGAATGTGCTGGTTTAACTCCTGTATGAAAGCTGCAATGGATCTATCCTTCTTGGTGCTGACTATGTCCCATTTGTCATCTCGACGTCCGGAAATCTGGTAGATAGTGTCCTTGAGGTCTTCTTGATAAACTTCTCCAATGCGTCCCATGGTGATGTGAGCTGCCATGCTCTTTCCGGACTCAAGTTGGTGCAATGAAAACACTATCTATAGGCTTGGTGATTGGGGCGAATGTCCTTCTGGGCGTGAGCTTGAATCTTCAGCGCTCCTCTTGAGCGAGTGGCGTTGAAAGTCCGGTGAAACTTGGTAGTCAATGTTCGGTACTTGGTGACTTCCTTCAAGTGAAATCCAAAAGGTGTGCCTTCATCTGGTTGGGTGTACTTGATCTTGGCGTCCGTCATCCTAAGAGTAGAAAAGATGAGGAGTTAGAAAATGGGAAGAGAGTAGTGATCTATGGCTTTAACTTAGAGGTCGTGTCCTACGATCGGCGTGTGCTCGATACCATCTCTGTAGCGACCAGACCGAATGGATCAAGTCTCGTGCTCGATGTCATCCTGGATCGAGAATCTTGACACCACACAAGACTTGAAGGATTTATAGCGAGTAGCAATCACACACTTATTACATCGTTGTCCACAAGGGAACTTATTACAATAATATGGCTTAAGGCCATATAATAATAACAATGGAAGGCTTGGAAGATAAGTGAGTCCATCAACTCCATCGGCATCACCGAGTATAGAACCACGACCTAACACCTTACTGTAAATTCGAAAAGTCTGCATAGCGTGAAAGTTGCAGCCCGAAACAGGTTGACACATGGAATATCTTGGCAATGTAACACTGAGAGAGCAATGAAAGAATAAGCCTATACTACATGCATATATGGCTGGTGGTAAAGCTCTCACGGTTACATTTTGCATAAAGCTAGTTTTTCCCTACAACAAAGGAATAATTTTATTTAACTATCATGGTGGTTGTTAAACATTGAGAATGGTTGACAGACATCCTCAATCCCAATTAAAGGTACTCATCAAATCCCAATAACATTTATTAGAAGTAACATGTTGAGACTCACATGATATTAAATTACGGATACTCAAAACGTCCATAACAGGGGACACGGCTAATCATGATTAGTTTATACACTCTCAGAGGTTTGCGACTTTTCCCCACAAGACTCGATCGCCTCCGCTTGATTCTCGCACTACATGGTGTTTGAGAAAGCGGATGACCGAGACATAGTCTTTCGAAGCGCTAGCACCTTACATGTGGGTAGACCGTACCAACCTACATCCCCTACATCAGCTAGCCTACCCGTAAGAGTTCGCACAACTTAGTCAACTACGCCAGAGCCCATAATTGGCTTGTGGCTGCACACGGAAGTTTCAGTTTGAATAATCTTATGATCCCTTAGAGCACGGGTGGCGGTCCGAAGAAATCTGAGCAAGTCTGATAGAAACCAGGTGCCTCAATCCACCCAGATGTGTGTTTAGGTTGCCACCTTAGATAAACCATTAATTAACAATCTCACATCTGTCATGGATATTCACTCACCCAATCCACGTCTACTAGCATAGCATGGCATAACAAGCAAGCGAGAAGTAACTCCCAAGGTTTCATAAGTAAAAGCAGGTAATAGGTAGTACCTCGGTCTACTTCCCAATCCCACAATTTAATTAGATCCTAAACATGCAAGTGTTTGAGGTTTGATCTAATGCAATAAAACTGGGTAGTAGAAAAGGTATGATCAAGTGTTACTTGCCTTCTCGATGATCCATGAAACCTAGAGATTCAAGTAACAAGCGGCGCACTCGGGTGATCTAACGCAGACAAACAACAAGCATACAATAAGTACTCATCTAATGCAGGAAATCTCGAATAACATATCTAACCGAGAGTTCAACTTAAGAACCCTGGTTACAAAAGAATCAAACCAAATAAAGCATCGAAAGTCAAAATCGAGAGAGAACGACTCGGTTTTAGCAATCTGAAACTAGGTCAAAATTTTACAGTAGCAAAACTTTATTTAATTAGGTTAGTCGGAACGGCGGTTTAAGAACGAAACTCCAGCGCTTGAATCACTGATTCCGATAAGCGAAGCGAGAAAATAAACAGATTTGAAAATCGAATCGAAATCGAAATCGAAAATAACGGATTAAATCCGATTAAAAAAATGATGAACAAATTAAGCGGCGGACGTTAGTTAACAGATCTAATCCGGCGAACACGTTCATTGAAACGAGCGGGTCGGTGAGCGTTCACTAATTAATAAAACAAAAAAATATAAACCATCTAGGTTTTTTTTAAAACCGAACAACGCGAAAAAACGGATCGGGTTTTGAAACAAAACCGGACCGGGGCGGCGAGGTGGCTACCTCCGTGAGTCGTCGGCGCGGGCTCCGGCTCGCGGGTCGGCGGCGGGACGGCGGTGGCGGCGAGTGGCGGGGTGGCGCCGGGTCGCGGCGGCGGCGGCAAGCGGCGGCGGCGTCCTTGGCGGCGGCGGCTCGGTTAGGGGCGGCGGGTGTGAGGTGAGGAGGGGAGGGGCTGGGGTTATAAAGGGGGGCTCGGTGCCTTGGGGAGGGCACGGCGGCGGCGCGCGTGGCGAGCCGGACTCGGGCGCGGCGGCGGCGGGTCTCCTCCAGCGAGGAGAGGGCGGCTGGGCAGGCGGCTCGGTTGGGCATGGTGGGCCGTTAGCCCGAAGCGAAGCGCGCGCGTTTTTTTAAACAAAACTAAACGGAATAAAAATAAAACCAAATGATCTCCAAATTAAATAAAATTAATTTTCCCCGACTCCTAAAAATGAGTCGAACAAAATGAACTTTAAAACGGGGCAAAAATGCATATTTTTAAAATACTCCTTTTTTTGCCTAAAGCAAATAAACTTTCAAAAACCAAAATTTGACTTATTTATAATATCTTCATTTTTCCTAAATGTTGGGAAAGTCATATTATTCCCTCTCTTAATTTTTTTATCGGAAAAACTTTTGAAGATAAATAAATAAATCCAAATGATCCTATTTTCAAAATTTGAGAAATCCCAAATATGAAAATAATGAAATCTCCAACTCTCTCCGAGGGTCCTTGAGTTGCTTGAAATTTTCTAGGATCGAAAAAATGCGAGAAAATATGATATGCATGATGACCTAATGTATAACATTCCAAATTGAAAATTTGGGATGTTACATTCTCTATCTTTAGTTATGGATATGGAACACAAAATACCAAAAAAATTAGGTGTACTTGCTGCTCATGGAGATGGGGAACCTCCTAAAACCCTCGATGCTGGTTATGTGAAAGATATTATGTACTACTTTAGTAATCCTGAGAAAACCCCATTCAACTATGTAATGGGAGTAACGTTGGATCAACGTGAATACTTTAGGGATTATCGCTTGACACAAAAAGGGAAACTATTATGGGATCAAATTCATATATTGAAGTGGTATGCTAGGCAACTATGCTTGAGTTATGATTATACTTGTTGCTCTAGGATGAAGGCTCCACACCTTCCCTTTTCATGCAAATTTAGTGATAATAAAACCTTAGCTTCTTATGCTAATGGTATATATGATTACTATGATGTGGAGCAAATAGAAGAATTTGTTGCTTTTATGGGTGCTTATGAAATTGAATCTATGTTTAAAGAGTTTGAAGATTTTGATGATGCTGCTTATAGACCTGAAAATTTAGCTATCCTCTAATATTGCTATGAGAATTATGAATACAATTCCGATATTAATGCACTTATTAAGAAAGTCTCCGCTGTCCAAGAAGAGATTAATATTTTGCAGGAGTCTATGGAAGAAGAAATTGATGAAACTGTGAGCTCATTGGATGAAAAATATGAGGAGGAGAGCGAAGAACAAAAGGAGGAAGATCGGATTGATCACCCGTGCCCACCTTCTAATGAGAGTAACTCTTCAACTCATACATTGTTTAATTCCCCTTCGTGCTTACCGAAGGATGATTGCTATGATGACTGTTATGATCCCTTTGATTCTTTTGAAATATCCCTTTTTGATGATGCTTGCTATGCTTGTGGCCAAGATGCCAATATGAATTATGCTTATGGAGATGAACTTGCTATAGTTCCTTATGTTAAACATGAAATTGTTGCTATTGCACCCACGCATGATAGTCCTATTATCTTTTTGAATTCTCCCGACTACACTATATCGGAGAAATTTGTGCTTATTAAGGATTATATTGATGGGTTGCCTTTTACTACTACACATGATGATTTTGATGAATATAATATGCATGTGCTTTCTGCTCCTACTTGCAATTATTATGAGAGAGGAACTATATCTCCACCTCTCTATGTTTCCAACACGATAAAATTGCATGAAACTGTTTATACTATGCATTGGCCTTTACTATGTGTGCATGAATTGTTCTTTTATGACATGCCGATGCATAGGAAGAGAGTTAGACTTCGTTGTTGCATGATATATGTTGCTTTGTGCTCACTACTAAATTACAAATCATTGCTAATTAAAATTGGCTTTGATATACCTTGGGATCCGGGTGGATCCATTACTTGAGCACTATATGCCTAACTTAATGGCTTTAAAGAAAGTGCTGCCGGGGAGACAACCCGGAAGTTTTAGAGAGTCATTTATTTCTGTTGAGTGCTTTCATTTAGTTTAAAAACAACAAAAATAAATAGGGGAACCCAAAACTTTTACAAAAAAGGAAAGTGAAAGTGAGAAAGACAAGGATTGTTGAAGTGGGAGAGCTCCTTGAACTTTGTTCATGCTCACGGCAACTTTGTGAATCTTGATTACAGAAAATTTTCAACAAAAATAATTATCCCCTTGTACAATTCCATTGTATTATAAAAATAATGTGCCAAGGTTTGCCTTTAGGATGTTTACAATGCGTGTTGGTTTGTATGATGCAGGACAGAAACTTTGGCTGTAGTGCACGATTTTTAATTTTTTTACTGGAACGTCAAATGGTTCTGATTCTTTTTGCACTGTATTTATATACAATTTTTTAATTTTTTCTAATTTTGGCAGAATTTTTCAAGTATCATAAGTATGGTGAATGTTCAGATTATTACATACTGTTCTGTTTTAGACAGATTCTGTTTTTGATGCATAGTTTGCTAGTTTTGATGAAACTATCAATTCCTATCAGTGGATTAAGCCATGAAAAAGTTATATTACAGTGGACACAATGAAAAAACAAAATATTAATTGGTTTGCAATAGTACTTAGAGTAGTGATTTGATTTATTATACTAACGGATCTTTCCGAGTTTTCTGTTGAAGTTTTGTGTGGATGAAGTGTTCGATGATCGAGAAGGTCTCGATGTGAAAAGAAGGAAGAGAGGCAAGAGCTCAAGCTTGGGGATGCACGAGGAACCCCAATTAAATATTCAAGGAGACTCAAGTGTCTAAGCTTGGGGATGCCCCGGAAGGCATCCCCTCTTTCTTCAACAAATATCGGTATGTTTTCGGATTCGTTTCGTTCATGTGATATGTGCAAATCTTGGAGCGTCTTTTGCATTTAGTTTTCATTTTTATTTTATGCACCATGCTGGTATGAGATGGTCCTTGGTTGATTTATAGAATGCTCTTTGCACTTCACTTATATCTTTTGAGTATGGCTTTATAGAATGCTTCATGTGCTTCACTTATATCATTTGATGTTTGGATTACCTGTTTCTCTTTACTTAGACAACCGCCATTTGTAGAATGCTCTTTTGTTTCACTTATATTTGTTAGAGCATGGGCATATCTTTTGTAGAAAGAATTAAACTCTCTTGCTTCACTTATATCTATTTAGAGAGATGACAAAAACTGGTCATTCACATGGTTAGTCATAAAACCCTACATAAAATTTGTAGATCACTGAATATGATATGTTTGATTCCTTGCAATAGTTTTGCGATATAAAGGTGGTGATATTAGAGTCATGCTAGTCGAGTAATTGTGAAATTGAGAAATACTTGTGTTGAGGTTTGCAAGTCCCGTAGCATGCACGTATGGTGAACCGTTATGTAACGAAGTCGGAGCATGAGGTGTTTATTGATTGTCTTTCTTATGAGTGGCGGTTGGGGACGAGCGATGGTCTTTTCCTACCAATCTATCCCCCTAGGAGCATGCACGTAGTACTTTGTTTCGATGACTAATAGATTTTTGCAATAAGTATGTGAGTTCTTTATGACTAAGGTTGAGTCCATGGATTATACACACTCTCACCCTTCCATCATTGCTAGCCTCTTCGGTACCGTGCATTGCCCTTTCTCACCTTGAGAGTTGGTGCAAACTTCACCAGTGCATCCAAACCCCGTGATACGATACGCTCTATCACACATAAGCCTCATTATATCTTCCTCAAAACAGCCACCATACCTACCTATCATGGCATTTCCATAGCCATTCCGAGATATATTGCCATGCAACTTCCATCATCATCATATACATGACTTGAGCATTCATTGTCATATTGCTTTGCATGATCGTAAGATAGCTAGCATGATGTTTTCATGGCTTGTCCGTTTTTTGATGTCATTGCTACGCTAGATCATTGCACATCCCGGTACACCGCCGGAGGCATTCATATAGAGTCATATCTTTGTTCTAGATATCGAGCTGTAATATTGAGTTGTAAGTAAATAAAAGTGTGATGATCATCATTATTAGAGCATTGCCCAGTGAGGAAAGGATGATGGATACTATGATTCCCCCACAAGTCGGGATGAGACTTCGGACGAAAAAAATAAAAAAAATAAAATAAAATATATAAAAAAGAGAAAGGCCAAAAAAAGAGAAGGCCAAAAAAAAAAGAAAAAAAAAGAAAAAATGAGAGAAAAAGAGAGAAGGGGCAATGTTACTATCCTTTTACCACACTTGTGCTTCAAAGTAGCACCATGTTCTTCATATAGAGAGTCTCTTGAGTTATCACTTTCATATACTAGTGGGAATTTTCATTATAGAACTTGGCTTGTATATTCCAACGATGGGCTTCCTCAAATGCCCTAGGTCTTCATGAGCAAGCAAGTTGGATGCACACCCACTTAGTTTCAGTTTGAGCTTTCATACACTTATAGCTCTTAGTGCATCTGTTGCATGGCAATCCCTACTCCTCACATTGATATCTATTAGTGGGCATCTCCATAGCCCATTGATACGCCTAGTTGATGTGAGACTTTCTCCTTTTTTGTCTTCTCCACATAATCCCTATCATCATATTCTATTCCACCTATAGTGCTATGTCCATGGCTCACGCTCATGTATTGCGTGAAAGTTGAAAAGGTTTGAGAAACGTCAAAAGGATGAAACAATTGCTTGGCTTGTCATCGGGGTTGTGCATGATGTGAATATTTTGTGTGGTGAAGATGGAACATAGCCAGACTATATGATTTTGTAAGGATGAGCTTAATTTGGCTATGTTATTTCAATAAGACATAATTGCTTGGTTGGTATGCTTGAAGTATTATTGTTTTTATGTCAACGGATAGACTATTGCTTTGAATCACTCGTGTCTTAATATTCATGCCATGATTAGACATATGATCAAGATTATGCTAGGTAGCATTCCACATCAAAAATTATCTTTTTTATCATTTACCTACTTGAGGACGAGCAGGAATTAAGCTTGGGGATGCTGATACGTCTCCGTCGTATCTATAATTTTTGATTATTCCATGTCAATATTCTACAACTTCCATATACTTTTGGCAACTTTTTATACTATTTTTGGGACTAACATATTGATCCGATTGCCGGTGCAGTCCACATCATTGCATGTTTTGGTTTTGCAGAATATCCATATCAAACAAAGTCCAAATGGGATAAAAGCAGACGGAGCTTATTTTTGGAATATTTGGAAAATCTGGGAGAAAGATCACGCAAACGGTGTCCGAGGTGGCCACGAGGCGGGGCCCACGCCCGCACGTGAGGGCGTGCCCCCACCCTCATGGGCCACCCTAAGGCGGTTGATGCCCTTCTTCGGCCGCAAGAAAGCTAATTTTTGGAAAAAATCACGGTGAAGGTTTCCGTCCAATCGGAGTTACGGATCTCCGGATATAAAAGAAACGGTGAAAAGGCAGCAGAACAGAACACAGAAACATAGAGAAACAGAGAGATAGATCCAATCTCGGAGGGGCTCTCACCCCTCCCACGCCATGGAGGCCAAGGACCAGAGGGGAAACCCTTCTCCCATCTAGGGAGGAGGTCAAGGAAGAAGAAGACGAAGGGCCCCCCTCTCCCCTTCTCTTCCGGTGGCACCGGAACACCGCCGTGGCCATCATCATCACCGCAACACCAACAACTTCACCGCCATCATCACCAACTCTTCCCCCCTCTATGCAGCGGTGTAACCTCTCTCTTACCCGCTGTAATCTCTACTTAAACATGGTGCTCAACGCTATATATTATTTCCCAATGATGTATGGCTATCCTATGATGTTTGAGTAGATATGTTTTGTCCTACGGGCTATTTGATGATCAAGATTGGTTTGAGTTGCATGTTTTATTATTGGTGCTGTCCTATGGTGCTCTCCGTGTCGGCATAGCGTGAGGATTCCGCTGTAGGGTTTGCAATATGTTCACGATTTGCTTATGGTGGGTGGCGTGGTGTGAAGCCTGAGACCGAGTAAGTAGGTTGTTTACGTATGGGATAAAGGGACTTGATACTTTAATGCTATGGTTGGGTTTTACCTTAATGATCTTTAGTAGTTGTGGATGCTTGCTAGAGTTCCAATCATAAGTGCATATGTTCCAAGTAGAGAAAGTATGTTAGCTTACGCCTCTCCTCAAATAAAATTGCAATAATGATTACTGGTCTAGTTATCGATTGCCTAGGGACAAATAACTTTCTCGTAACAAAAAGCTCTTTACTAATTTAGTTGTGTCTTTACCTAAACAACCCCTAGTCTTTATTTTCGTGCTCTTTACTTTCTTGCAAGCTTACCCAACAACACCTACAAAGTACTTCTAGTTTCATACTTGTTTCCGGTAAAGCGAACGTCAAGCATGCGTAGAGTTGTATCGGTGGTCGATAGAACTTGAGGGAATATTTGTTCTACCTCTAGCTCCTCGTTGGGTTCGACACTCTTACTTATCGAAAGAGGCTACAATTGATCCCTTATACTTGTGGGTTATCAGTGGACATCTTGACTTGACTAAGGATGGGGAACCGATTGATCAAAAGGTTTACCGCTCAATGATTGGTTCATTGTTATATCTATGTGCCTCCCGTCCCGACATTATGCTAAGTGTGTGCATGTGTGCACGATATCAAGCGGCCCCCAAAGAATGTCAGCTTAAGGCTGTGAAAAGGATAGTGAGATACTTAATTCATACACCAATTTTTGGCATTTGGTATCCTAAGAGGTCTTGTTTTCATCTTGTTGGCTACTCCGACTCGGACTATGCCGGTGACAAGGTTGATAGAAAGTCCACTTCAGGTACTTGTCAATTTCTTGGTAGATCTCGTTTGTCTTGGTCCTTCAAGAAACAAAAGTCGGCATCCTTATCCACCACTGAAGCGGAATACATTGCCGCCGGTTCATGTTGTCCTCAGTTACTTTGGATGACCCAAACTCTTAAAGATTATGGGATCTATGTGAAACATGTTCCATTGCTTTGTGATAATGAAAGTGCTATTAAGATTGCTCATAATCCCGTGCAACATTCTCGTACTAAGCATATTGAAGTTCTTCATCATTTCATTCAAGATCATGTTGCCAAAGGAAACATTGATCTTAAGCATGTTCATACCGATAAGCAATTGGCGGATATATTCACCAAACCGCTTGATGAGAAAGTATTTTTCCGTTTGAGAGGTGAATTGAACATCATTTATGCCTCAAACTTGGAGTAGTCACTCCATTTGGATACATGCAAGGCATGAGCCTTCGACTAATCCTTGATATTTTGCTTATGATGTTGATCACATGTCTTGGATATATATATTTGTACCCTTGCATGCTATCTAACCCTTGTAGGTACTTGGATGAATCTAAATCTATGAGATTGCAATTCACTCACATCTCGAGCAATCTCTACATCACCAAGTCTCTACAATATGGTGGTTGAAGACAAGGAAGCATGAAACTTTTCAACATATTCTTTGACAATTTATTTATATCAAATTTCATTTGGTATCAAACTTCATGATTGTCATTTTGGATACACAAGTGCTCTTCCTTGCAAAACTAACCCATGTAGGTAGATGAACTCAAACTACAAGTGGTGCTCCCGACTCTTGATGAGCTACATCTACCTTGAGCATCCTACACAAGTTCAACTACATGATTAAGATCAACACCACCGCCCAAGGTATGTCATTCCATATTAGAGAAGCTTTACCCCAAGTCATGGGTCAAAGCAGCTCAACAAGATGTGAGTACATCAAAATGCTTAAATGAAAATGGTAACCCCATTTTGATCTTAAACGATGAGTATGACCTATGATCAAGTGTCTACACTTGACTCCTAAGTCAATATACTCTAACATAGGTGACTTTGTCGCCGACCTATTCTAGATGAAGTTCTCTAGTGTTTCTCTGTGCTCTTGCATTTGTCTATTGCATGTTTGTTTCCCCTTTAAAAAAAACTTCATCTAGATTTCCTTTTTATTTTCTGCATTCCCTGCTTCCAATTAATTGCAAATCTTCTAGTTAATTCTCTGCAAATCCTTGTGAGATCTTATTTGCCTAGTGAGCTGAGATGACAATTGTTCTCTCTCTGAGTTGAACTCGGACTCACCGGTTTGTCTCTTTCGGTCAAACCGAACCACCTCGGTGGCACCGAAGAAGACAACTCAGAGTTACCGATTTCAATGTTGAGAAGACACTTTGCCATTTGAATTCTGCATATTTGTTCCAGATCCACTCGATGATTCTTATCCTCTACCAGCATCTTATATTACATGTTGCTTTGTATTGTGACTCAAGGACCAAACCCACTTGACTCATAAACCTTCTTGGAAATTGATGTCAAAGGGTGTGAGAGAGATCACATCAAAGCTTACTCACATCAAAGGGAGAGAGAGACCCTATGGGAGAGATTCTTAGTCTTCCCAGATGCTTGGTATTAGAAGAGGAGAGAAGTTACATGTCTTTAAGAGGGGAAAAGACATGCTAGTATATGTTATGATTGTTTGTTTTGCTCTGATTTTCTTTTCCCTGCGTTCTCCCAGTATCCCATATAAGATTCATGGGGAGAAAGACATCTAAGGGAAGGAAATATCGAATTCATTGCATATCTTTACTATGTGGGGAAGTGTCTATATCCAATAGAGTACCTAGTACTCACTCACTACATGTCATCCCAATCTTGGTACTCTTGTGGTTTGCTATTCTTGCTCTATTTAGTAGATGTTTCTGTGTTATCTAACCTTGTTTACTTAGGTTCATCTCTTCCAAAGCCAGCTCAAGACCACAAGGTAAGTATATGCATCACACTCATGTGCATGATGATCTCTTGCTGATGTGCATATTGTTTGCAAGAAGGACTCATGAACATGAAGGTACATTTCCTATATTCACACCATTTGCTATGATGCATATAGCCAAGATACATGTAACTCATTGCTTGCTCTGTCATGCTTATGCATTCACGTGCTCTTACATTCCATATTTACATGATTGCATACATGTAGAGGGAGCCTGTGCATGTTAAATGTCTTTCCAAAGCTTTACGTGCTATTCTTCATATCTTTATCTAAAGCTTTGATGTATGTTGTCATCAATTACCAAAAAGGGGGATATTGAAAGCACAAGTGCTCCCTGGGTGATTTTGGTAATTAATGTCAACATATCTCTTGTTGGACTAATATTTTTACCTAGTATATTTCAGATGAGTTCAACAGTGGAGTGGCATGGACTAGAGGATGTGGAACCCCTTCAAAATGCGAAGGACAGAAGATTGGCAAAAGCTCAAAGCTCAAGACTCCTCATTTTCATTTTAGTGATCCAAGATCACATTGAGTCCATAGGAAAGCCAATACTATTAAAAGGGGATGAGGTGTTTCTTAATGGCTTGCTTGCTCAAAGTGCTTAGTGATATGCTCCAAAGCCCTCAACCACTTTCTCATATCCACATATGTCCCAGACCTAAAGTCAAACTCGGACCCACCTATTTGATCTATCCGGCGCCACCAAGTTCACTTGACATAGCCACTGCCAGAAACCCTAATCAGTTCGGTCTTAGCGGTGGAATCTCGATCTCACCGAGATGGGCTTGCAAACTCTCTATTGCATGTTGCAATAATTTCGGTCTCACCGAGATACGCAATCAGTCCCATCGAGTTTGCTTGACCAACTCTCTGTTTTTATTATTACCCAAATCGGTCTCACCAAGTTTGTGTAATTGGTCAAACCGAGTTGAGGTTTTACCCTAACCCTAGCACATTGGTCCCACCGAGTTGATCATATCGGTCCCACCGAGAATCCTAATGTTTACATTTTGAACTAAATCGGTCTGACCGAGTTTCTAGATTCGGTCCCACCGAGTTTGGTAAATTGTGTGTAACGGCTAGATTTTGTGTGGAGGCTATTTATACCCCTCCACCCACTCTTCATTCATGGAGAAAGCCATCAGAACGTGCCTACACTTCCAGCATACATTTTCTGAGAGAGAACCACCTACTCATGTGTTGAGACCAAGATATTCAAATCCAACCACAAGAATCTTGATCTCTAGCCTTCCCCAAGTTGCTTTCCACTCAAATCATCTTTCCACCAAATCCAAATATGTGAGAGAGAGTTGAGTGTTGGGGAGACTATCATTTGAAGCACAAGAGCAAGGATTTCATCATCAACACACCATCTATTACCTTTTGGAGAGTGGTAGGTGTCACTTGGGAGCCTCTGTCAATATTGTGGAGTTGAACCAAGGAGTTTGTATGGTCAAGGAGATCGCCTACTTCGTGAAGATCTACCCTAGTGAGGCATGTCCTTCGTGGGCGATGGCCATGATGGGATAGACAAGGTTGCTTCTTCGTGGACCCTTCGTGGGTGGAGCCCTCCGTGGACTCGCGCAGCCGTTACCCTTCGTGGGTTGAAGTCTCCATCAACGTGGATGTACGATAGCATCACCTATCGGAACCACGCCAAAAATCTCCGTGTCTCCAATTGCGTTTGCACATTCCAATCCCATCCCTTTACTTTCTTGCAAATTGCATCTTTACTTTCCGCTGCTCATATACTCTTGCCATGCTTGCTTGAAATGTATTGTGAATGCTTAAACTTGTGCTAAAACTCCACCTTAACTTGAAGAACTTAAAAACTGCTACTTTTCTTTGTTGAGGGTCTAATCACCCCCTCTAGACACCTCTTCTCGATCCTTTCAAAATCGGATGATTTTCAGTGAAACCGGACTAAATTCATTGCATTTTACATATTTCTTTTTATTATGGAATATTTTACATATTTAACTAAAAATAACCGGCTAGGCCTTTTTTGAGTCCATGGGAGGCGCTTGTCGCGATACTTAACTGTTCTGGAAGGGCCAAATCCATCGCTCCTCTCTTTTAACTATTTGCAACTGGGCTTGGCGTATCACAACCCAGTCCCGACGTGCTATGTCCAACACTATCAGCATGTGATTGTCTAAAAAAAACTACCAGCCTATGAAACCGGATGGATTCGGTGCGTACCCAATATGTAAAAAAATATTGGAGAACTGAGAATCCGAACGGCAAGTGCTTATGCTACCCATCAAAAAAATAGGGCTTATTCCATCTGTGCCCCCAATTCCTTAGTTGTGCTCAGTTTTCCCCACGCTCCAAAGTTTTGCTCACTTTTCCCACTCTCTTAGCTGAAACTCTCACAAATGTTCATAGTAGACGTTTGCCGTCTTGGCCGTTAACTGACTTGTGGGGCCGCGTTGGACTCTGTTGACTGTGGCTGTGGCTTCGCTGGTTGGGCCGTGTTTGTGTTCATAGGACGGGCCCGTTAGTTTGTTGGTAATAAATTAAAAAGGGAGCCCAATTAAAAAAGCCTGCTATCGATGGATGCAGCCTGCTATGCATGCCCGGCTTTGGCATCGATGTGGCCTGCTATGCATGCGAACGCCGCCACGCACGCATCTAGTGACCTAGAACTAATCGCATGCATGCACGCCGACACGCACGCATCGATCCATGCCGCACGGTTGCCGACATGGCATGCACACCGCACGCACACATCGTGTTGCACGGTCGCTTTGCAGCGTCGTTTCACGTGCCGCATGCATACATGCCGGTGGCAGAAGGGGAAGGCTGCACGCTCGCGTCCATATGTAGAGGCATCGGTTCAGTTGTGGAAGGCAGGCAACCGCCAACGCAGAGCACGCAGAAGGGGGAGGCAGGTAGCCGCCAACGCAGAGCACGCAGAAGGGGGAGGCAGGCAGGCCGCCAATGCAGAGCACGCTCGCATCGATTCACGTTCACACATTGGTTCACGCACGCTCGCATCAATTCACGATCGCATCGATTCACGCACACACTGAGTCACGATCGACGCCGTTTCCACGTGTACCCTCTTCGTCTCCCCCGACTATTTAAACCGCCCTTCATTGACTCTTCTTCTACAGATCCATCCGCGCCTCCCCCTTCTCTTCTTCCCCCAAAAGCCAAAGCAAACACTCAGCGAAGCGAGCAAGATGCAGTACAATGGGCCAATGTTCCAAGAGCCGCCCACCGTGCCGGAACGGCGGTACCCCGCCAACGTCGTCGTGGAGGCATCGCTCCGCGTGTGGGTGTTCTCACACTGGAGGGGTAGCACTGAGCTTGCACGGGGGTTCCTCTGTGCGGGCTTCCACCACCTCCCGGTGGGCTCGCCGCCCATGTTCAACCTCGTGGAGCAGCGTCCCCACGCCAACGCTCCAGTGGTAGGGCTCGTCGTCCACTTCACCAACAGGTTCGATGCCTACTACCTGCTCGGCAAGGTGTATTGGTGTGGGTGCGAGTCCATCGCATTCACCACCTATAACATCTTCAACGACTTCGAGAGCGTCTTCCCCGCTCGCAACCGCATGCACAACCTCCCGTACTACCTCGGCGAGAATGGCCTTGAAGAGGAGCAGTACTGAAGCCGGCGGCGAAGAAGACGGTGAAGCCGGCGGTTAAGGTGAAGACGATGGGGAAGACATGGCGGTGTTTCCCTAGCTACCCTATCTACTATGTAGTGTGAGTTTGGTGTGTGTGTTGCCCGAGCTAGCTACCCTATCCCATCTATGTAAGGTTATTATCTATCGGTATCGTGTTATATGTAAGAACTTGTGTTGCCCTAGAAACCCTATCCAAGTTAAGTTATGTGTGTTATATTAATGCTTTGTTATGTTTTTATTTTGTTTGTCCCAAGTTTAGACACGGCTAATTGATGTGGGAAAAATTAACCAAACTAACTAAAAATGATGTGTTTATAGATGCCTTCTAAAAATAAGAACATATTGTACACGGCTTTGGTTTGGGAGCTCTGTATTTTTAGGTATTCCAAGAATAGTTTGGTTTCCAGAAATATTGAAGTATCAAATACTTTGAGATGTTTGGCTTTAGTCAAAAGTGTAGTTTTATATACTTTAATATGTAGAAAACTACACTACTTTTGAATTATATAAAAAAGAGGGTTGGACCTCTTTTTCCAATACTGAAGTATTGGTTCGCTAGGCATAATAATACTGTGGTTTGCAAATACTTTGATTCTATAATTACTTCACCGCCAAACTAAGCCAGGTTGTGAGCAAGCAAAACAAAAGCACATACGGTGAAGAGAAATCAAATCAAAAAAAATGAAGGGACCCATAAAGGAAAGCCAAAAAAATTCCTCAAAGATATAGAAGAGATTGGGCAATCAAATTAATGAAAAAAATCAATCAGAAACAAAAAAGAACTGTCACGCCCAATATGCGACCCTATCCAAAAGGAACTCGACGGTCCCACCAAGGATAGACCCGCATATTGAAACGCTTTTGCAAGTTGGATATCATAACATCAACATTACATAATAGTGGGGATACATACATAAGGCACAAATGCCACAAGAATACAACAACATCATATACAAGAACAACATCCGACTACGGATGAAACATAAACAGAAACTCAAACAATATCCACCCTGCTAGCCCAGGCTGCCGACCTGGAACCTATCCCCTGATTGAAGAAGAAGCAGAAGAAGAACTCCAAACAAGCAAACATCGCTCTCGCGTCATGACCATCGCATAACCTGTACACACTGGCTGGTGGTGTAGTAATCTGTGAGCCACGAGGACTCAGCAATCCCATTACCATGGGTATCAAGACTAGCAAAGCTTAAATAGGAAGGGAAGGGATAAAGTGGTGAGGTTGCAGCAGCGACTAAGCATATATGGTGGCTAACCAAGCGCAAATGAGGCGAGGCGAGAAACAAAGGAACGGTCGTCAACTAGTAATGATCAAGAAGCGATCCTGAACTCCTACTTACGTCGACATAACCCGAAACCGTGTTTTCCTCTCGATCAACCCGAAAAGAGACACTCACGATTCGCTACGGTTGGTGTATTTTAGAAGAGTTTGCTTCAAGTTTACTACAACCGGATATTAACAAATTCCCATCGCCACATAACCGCGGGCACGGCTCTCGAAAGTTTATACCTGCAGGGTGTCCCAACAGCCCATGATAAGCTCTCACGATCAACGAAGGATATTCCTTCTCCCGGAAGACCCGATCAGTCTCGGAATCCGGCTACAAGACATTTCGACAGCAATAAAATTAGACCAGCAAAGCCGCCGGATGTGCCGACAAATCCTGATAGGAGCTGCACATATCTCGGTCTCGGGCACACCGGATGAGCAGACGTCGGGTTGGCATAAACCCTGATTGCCCGAGGCGCGGACATCGCTTCGGTTTGGACCAGCACTCGAAGGAGAACTGGCCGGGGCTAAAATAAAGATGACCCTCGGGCTCCGGAAACCCAAGGGAAAAAGGGCATAGGTGAGGCAAATGGTAAAACCAATGTTGGGCCTTCTTTGGAAAAGTCTTATTCAAAGCGAACTGTCAAGGGGTCCCATAAATCACCCGACCGCGTTAGGGATGCAAAATCCGGGAACATAATACCGATATGACGGAAACTAGGCGGCAAGAGTGGAACAAAACACCGGGCATAAGGCCGAGCCTTCCACCCTTTACCAAGTATATAGATGCATTAATAATATAAGATATATTGTGATATCCCAACAAGTAAACATGTTCCAACAAGGAACAACATCTCCATGTTCCAACAAGGAACAAACTTCATCTTCACCTGCAACTAACAACGCTATAAGAGGGGCTGAGCAAAGCGGTAACATAGCCAAACAATGGTTTGCTAGGAAGGATGACAAAGGTTAGGGGTTCATGGCAATTTGGGATGGCTTGATAGACAGGTAATAGGAAGCGCAACATAGCGATAGAACGAAGCAACTAGCATATCAATGATAGTAGTGAGATCCAGGGTAGCAGTCATCTTGCCTGAAATCCCGCAAGGAAGAAGAACGAGTCCATGAAGAAGATGAGCGGATGAAGCCGAACCAAGCGTGAGCGAGCGAATCCTCACGATCCTGGCAAGCAGGAACTAACAAGAAGAAGCACACAACAAGGTAAACACACCATACATAAACAAGGCATGATGCACAACAAGCATGATGCATGACAATACTACATGAAGCTACTCATGGCAAGAGATGATGCAAACAAGAGCAACACATCAAAGCAAGTTTAAATGAGGCCGGGAACAACATAGAACAATTCCGGTAAGTCCTCATATGCAAATTTCGAAATTGGTCCAGATCTGAATAAACCTTAAGTTCAAGCTGTTAAACAGCAAGTTAAAATGCACCACGATGATCTACACGAAATTCTAGTCAAGTTACATATAAAGTTCATTAGATTCGGAGCTACGGCCTAGAAGATATGAGCAAAACAAGTTAAACATGGCATTGATGCAAAATGCATCCAAACATCAAGCAAACACCTCAAAGCAAGGATGCAACATGATAATATGAAACTACATGAAAAATCAAGCAAGTTTCATATAGAACACACTCAAAACGGAGCAACGGTGCAACACATACACTCTATACAAGTCATGACAACAATCTGTCCAAAACAGCAACTAGTCATATTGCAAGCACCGAAACAACAAGCTACAGCATCTCAACATGAAACAAAAAGGCATGAACATGATGTACAGGTAAAGCATAACAAAACATGAACACTGAGCTAACTCCAGAAACTACTAGAACATGCTCAAAAGGACATGGCAAAATTGCAAATAATAACAGTTTCAGACTTTAGCAGAAATAACATCAGGTTGCAATGTTTAGAGCTATCAAACAACATGCTACAGGAACTTATCATGGAAAACAAAGGCATGGCATGAATCTACTAATTGCATAGAACAAAAGTCCTTTAGTGACCATCAGCCAAAAAGGATCAAAAGATATGATGGCACCCATGTAAACATGGCAAGTTATATTACAGATTTAAACATGGCAGGAACAACAATAAGTAGGCATGTTGGTGAGCTTGAACCACTCACCACAGAGAAATACATGGCATGTAAAGGCAACTCACAGTAAGAAGACATGGCATAGAAGCTATTCATGGAAAGAACAACATCATAGCATGCAAGGACCAACTACAACAATCTTGGCAAAATTGAATAACATGTAAACAACCTGCCAGGAAACATTTTATAGCAAAAGTAGAGCTCGATTGACTCAAGCTATGGCACTCCATAATTGCAAACAAGGGCATGGATAGATAGATAATAACCATATGTTCAAAACATCCTTACTGAAGTATCTCAAAATAAGCATGGATCTCTCGGTAGCATCAAGTTTACATGGCATAAAAATATCGTGAGCAGGGCTGAAATCAGCAACATCATGAAGCCTAGTTTGCATGCTTGTGCTAGTCACCACAGAGATCACAAAAATACATGGCATACACCCGTGTAAAGATGGCATGGCATATTACAAAACACATGTAGGACTCAAGTTCATAGGGAGCACACATCAATCATGGCAAAAATGACAAAAGTGCAAGTTCTGATAAGAATCTGAAACTAACATCACATAGCCCTCTTCTAACAGCATTTCTGGCATCAATATGAGCTCAAATGAAAATGGTTCAATGTGATGAAATGATCTACCCTTCGAGACGAGCAATTTGACATATTACACGCACGAAACGGAGCTACGGATGCAGAGATATGGCATGATGAATATGGCATGATAATGCAAAATGCTTCGGGACTTGGAAGAAAAATGGACCTCGAGGGGGAGAAAGTCAACGGCCGCGGATCTCGCCGGAGTTCGGCCGGAGAGGAGGGGGATCGCCGGAGATGGGCGGGGACGAGCTGGCCCGGCCGGATCCGACCGGATCAGCGCTGGCGGGGCGGCGCAGGAGAGCCCCATGGGCGGCTTGGGCGAAGCGGCCGAGAGGAGGAAAGGCGGCGGCAATGTGGCTTGGCAGGCGGGCGAGCGCCGGGCGGCACGGGCGGCGGTGGCGAGGCAGGACGGCGGAGAGCAGTGGCGGCAGGCGCGGCGGGCAGCGGAGGAGGCGCGGCGCGCGGCGGCGAGCAGGCGGGCGCCCGGATCTGGGCCCGGCGGCGGCAGCGGTGATGTGGGCGCGGTGGAAGCGGCGTGGCGGCGTCCCATTGGCGCAGAATCTGGCGGTGGTGATGTGGCGGCTCCAGATTGGCCGGAGTGAGGTGGCTGGGGTGGTGGACACGTCCGGGTGAGGTTGGACGTGTCCGGCGGCGCGAGGAAGAGGAAGGCTAGGGTTGGACTGCGCGAAAATTGGAGGGGATGCACATATTTATAGGTAGAGGGAGCTAGGAGAGTCCAAATGAGGAGCGGTTTTCGGCCACGCGATCGTGATCGAACGACCGAGAGCATAGAGGGGAGTTTGCTGGGTTTTGGGCCAGTTTGGAAGGGGTGTTGGGCTGCACACAAAAGAGGCTTTAACGGTTACCCGGTTAACCGTTGGAGTATCAAACGGACTCCAAATGACACGAAACTTGACAGGCGGTCTACCGGTGCTATACCAAGGCCGCTTGACAAACCTCGGGCCATTCCGATCAAGTTTAACACCCGCACACGAGAAGAGGCAAAAGGGGGCGCCGGGGGACATAGGAGTGCCGGATTGCAAAACGGACAACGGGGAAAATGCTCGGATGCATGAGACGAACACGTATGCAAAATGAAATGCACATGATGACATGATATGAAATGCATATGATGACATGGCAAAGTGCAACACGCAAGCACATGACATGGCAAGGACGGCAAATAACTGGCGGACACCTGGCGCAACGAATCCGGGGCGTTATAACACTCCTCCACTAACAAGAGATCTCGTCCCGAGATCTTAGGACCGAGACGGAAGGGAAAAGGGATGAGGTGAAACAAGAACTCAAGAGAAGAATCAAAGAATCGAGAGCACTCGAGAAGAAGATAGGAACGACGAGAATGACGAGAATCAAAAGCTCACGGAAACAGATAGACTATGAAATCACTCGTTCTAACCGGAGTGGTTAGAATGAGAAAAGAAACGAATAAGACTGAAACGATTTAGGTAGCACTCCGGCTGAAACATGGAAGGAATAGAATCTGAACTTGAGAAGATGGAATGACACTTGATGAACTCTTGAAGTATGAATTAAATGATGAAGAACCACCATGAAAAACTCCGGTGACAAAAGGATGATGAGATAAAATGAAGGAAGAAAGAATAAGATGAGCCTGCGATGAATTAGATGGAGGATTCCGACGAAATGGCCGAGGAAATTTGAACTCCGGAAAAGAAAAGATGAAAACACTTGGAAGTAGAATTTATTCATCAAGAACAAACTCCGAAGGAAGGGATTAATCACTTCAAGGAAATAAGAATAAGATTTATTGTATGCTTATCCTTCATCAAATTAAATTGATGACAAGCAATGGATTTTTGCATACTACTTATTCTTCTTGAAAAAGAATTGAGAAGTGACACATCGCAAACTTGAGAAGGTCTTCATGAACCACCGGTAGGATTGGAAAGAACGAATGAATTAATATGATAAACAAAGAAAATAATCTTGAACGAACCACCGTAAGAATTCGAAATGACTGATTAAAAGGAAATAATCACCGGGAAGAATTAGAGAAGCACGGAGATACTTGAGGGAATTAAAATGCAAGAGAACGAAGAGATCGCGAACTGATTGAAGAATACTTGAACGAAGCACCGGAAGAATATTGAGACGAACGATGGGGCACGAATAAGGAATAATTGGAGAACGAATTTGAAAACTTGGAACGAAGCAATATTTCGAAAAGATGACCTCCGGATGACCGAGAGGGAAAACAACACCTGAAATACTCCGGATGGGTAAGAAAAGAATCTCTGACAAACGGAATAATTCAAGAGGATAGCATGAAGCTAGAACCACGAATCTTCGGGAGAACGGGCAAGATTTAGAGGAAAAACTCTTCTTCAATCTTCAAATGATGACGAGAAACACCACCAAAATTACTGAGGTACTCCGGAAGAATGAAAGCGAAGAGGTTGAGCCAACAATGAAAAGAATTTTGAACGAGATCTTGGAAAAGGCATGTGACTGATGGAATCCATTCTTACGTCACACTTGAAAAGAATTGAGAATAACTCCGGAGGAATTAGAAGAGCCAGGTAAGATCCTGGGAAAAGACCCGTGGGTTAGGGCCCACTGAAGAGAAAAACACTGTTGGAAAGGGATGTTGAAGAGATAGATGATGCACCGGAACAATTGAGATATTTGCATGAGGTGACAACCTCGAGTTAATTGGAACATAGACGTATCTCCTGAGATGTCTTCGAAACTCCGGAATGATTAACTGGCGAGAGGCGAACGAGCAAAGGGAGATATTTGAGCTGAGGGAACGAATACGATCGACAACGAAAAACTTGAATTGAATCCACCGGGGAAGAAAAAGAGACGATGACTCACGAACGAGACGAGAATTCACCGGTTGAAATAATTGAGGGAAGACTGAAGAGGCTCCACACGAATGGAATTGATGCTCGAAAGAGACTCGGGCTCCGGGTAGAAGAGGGTGGGAGGGCGGGAAAACACAAATAACTTGGACGGGGAAATCGATGAATATCTTGAAGAGAAAACACCGGTAGAAAGAATGCAAAGGCTTCGCACGAGTAGGATGGATACTCGATTACAGACTCCGGTTTCGAGAAGATGAAGGGAGGGTGGGTGGGAAAAGAGAACAACTGGGGATTGAACTCAAAGATGAAGAGGCTCGAGTCAACTTGACGAAAAATGCACCAGATGAAAAGAGCTGAGGAACAACGATCGAAAAACCAACTGCGTGATCCTAACAAAAAACTTGAATGGGAAGAGGAGTAGTTCAAAACACCTACGTCAAGATTCCTCACCAGAGCGACGAAGGGGCAGAGGAGTAAAAATAATTCCTACTCTCCGATATAACTAGACTCCGAAAACAGTTTTCTTCTAGACTCAACAACGGCCAAACTACACGATCAATCAAGGGGGCTCCTAAGGTCGGTCGAGGCTCTGATACCAACTTGTCACGCCCAATATGCGACCCTATCCAAAAGGAACTCGACGGTCCCACCAAGGATAGACCCGCATATTGAAACGCTTTTGCAAGGTGGATATCATAACATCAACATTACATAATAGTGGGGATACATACATAAGGCACAAATGCCACAAGAATACATCAACATCATATACAAGAACAACATCCGACTACGGATAAAACATAAACAGAAACTCAAACAATATCCACCCTGCTAGCCCAGGCTGCCGACCTGGAACCTATCCCCTGATCGAAGAAGAAGCAGAAGAAGAACTCCAAACAAGAAAACATCGCTCTCGCGTCATGACCATCACATAACCTGTACCTGCAACTGGTGGTGTAGTAATCTGTGAGCCACGAGGACTCAGCAATCCCATTACCATGGGTATCAAGACTAGCAAAGCTTAAATAGGAAGGGAAGGGATAAAGTGGTGAGGTTGCAGCAGCGACTAAGCATATATGGTGGCTAACCGACGCAAATGAGAGCGAGACGAGAAACAAAGGAACGGTCGTCAACTAGTAATGATCAAGAAGTGATCCTGAACTCCTACTTACGTCAGACATAACCCAGAAACCGTGTTCTCCTCTCGATCAACCCCGAAAAGAGACACTCACGGTTTCGCACATGGTTGGTGTATTTTAGAAGAGTTTGCTTCAAGTTTACTACAACCGGATATTAACAAATTCCCATCTGCCACATAACCGCGGGCACGACTCTCGAAAGTTTATACCCTGCAGGGGTGTCCCAACTTAGCCCATGATAAGCTCTCGCGATCAACGAAGGATATTCCTTCTCTCCGGGAAGACCCGATCAGTCTCGGAATCCCGGCTACATGACATTTCAACAACAATAAAACTAGACCAGCAAAGCCGCCCGGATGTGCCGACAAATCCTGATAGGAGCTGCACATATCTCGGTCTCAGGGCACACCGGATGAGCCAGACGTCGGGTTGGCATAAACCCTGATTGCCTAGGGGGCGCCGGACATCGCTCGGTTTGGACCAGCACTCGAAGGAGAACTGGCCCGGGGGCTAAAATAAAGATGACCCTCGGGCTCCAGAAACCCAAGGGAAAAAGGGCATAGGTGAGGCAAATGGTAAAACCAATGTTGGGCCTTCTTTGGAAAAGTCTTATTCAAAGCGAACTGTCAAGGGGTCCCATAAATCACCCGACCGCGTTAGGGGCGCAAAATCCGGGAACATAATACCGATATAGCGGAAACTAGAGGCGGCAAGAGTGGAACAAAACACCAGGCATAAGGCCAAGCCTTCCACCCTTTACCAAGTATATAGATGCATTAATAATATAAGATATATTGTGATATCCCAACAAGTAAACATGTTCCAACAAGGAACAACATCTCCATGTTCGAACAAGGAACAAACTTCATCTTCACCTGCAACTAACAACGCTATAAGAGGGGCTGAGCAAAGCGGTAACATAGCCAAACAATGGTTTGCTAGGAAGGGTGACAAAGGTTAGGGGTTCATGGCAATTTGGGATGGCTTGATAGACAGGTAATAGGAAGCGCAACATAGCGATAGAACGAAGCAACTAGCATAGCAATGATAGTAGTGAGATCCAGGGTAGCGGTCATCTTGCCTGAATTCCCGCAAGGAAGAAGAACGAGTCCATGAAGAAGATGAGCGGATGAAGCCGAACCAAGCGTGAGCGAGCGAATCCTCACGATCGCATAGCGAAACAGGAACTAACAAGAAGAAGCACACAACAAGGTAAACACACCACACATAAACAAGGCATGATGCACAACAAGCATGATGCATGACAAGACTACATGAAGCTACTCATGGCAAGAGATGATGCAAACAAGAGCAACACATCAAAGCAAGTTTAAATGAGGCCGGGAACAACATAGAACAATTCCGGTAAGTCCTTATATGCAAATTTCGAAATTGGTCCAGATCTGAATAAACCTTAAGTTCAAGTTGTTAAAAAACAATTTAAAATGCACCACGATGATCTACACGAAATTCTAGTCAAGTTACATATAAAGTTCATTAGATTCGGAGCTACGGCCTAGAAGATATGAGCAAAACAAGTTAAACATGGCATTGATGCAAAATGCATCCAAACATCAAGCAAACACCTCAAAGCAAGGATGCAACATGATAATATGAAACTACATGCAAAATCAAGCAAGTTTCATATAGAACACACTCAAAACGGTGCAACGGTGCAACACATACACTCTATACAAGTCATGACAACAATCTGTCCAAAACAGTAACTAGTCATATTGCAAGCACCGAAACAACAAGCAACAACATCTCAACATGAAACAAAAAGGCATGAACATGATGTACAGGTAAAGCATAACAAAACATGAACACTGAGCTAACTCCAGAAACTACTAGAACATGCTCAAAAGGACATGGCAAAATTGCAAATAATAACAGTTTCAGACTTTAGCAGAAATAACATCAGGTTGCAATGTTTAGAGCTATCAAACAACATGCTACAGGAACTTATCATGGAAAACAAAGGCATTGAATGAATATACTAATTGCATAGAACAAAAGTCATTTAGTTACCATGAGCCAAAAAGGATCAAAAGATATGATGGCACCCATGTAAACATGGCAAGTTATATTACAGATTTAAACATGGCAGGAACAACAATAAGTAGGCATGTTGGTGAGCTTGAACCACTCACCACAGAGCAATACATGGCATGGAAAGGCAACTCACAGTAAGAAGACATGGCATAGAAGCTATACATGGCAAGAACAACATCATAGCATGCAAGGACCAACTACAACAATCTTGGCAAAATTGAATAACATGTAAACAACCTGCCAGGAAACATTTTATAGCAAAAGTAGAGCTCGATAGACTCAAGCTATGGCACTCCATTATTGCAAACAAGGGCATGGATGGATAAAGAATAACCATATGTTCAAAACATCCTTACTGAAGTATCTCAAAATAAGCATGGATCTCTCGGTAGCATCAAGTTTACATGGCATAAAAATATCAATGAGATCAGGGCTGAAATCAGCAACATCATGAAGCCTAGTTTGCATGCTTGTGCTAGTCACCACAGAGATCACAAAAATACATGGCATACACCCGTGTAAAGATGGCATGGCATATTACAAAACACATGTAGGACTCAAGTTCATAGGGAGCACACATCAATCATGGCAAAAATGACAAACGTGCAAGTTCTGATAAGAATCTGAAACTAACATCACATAGCCCTCTTCTAAGAGCATTTCGGGCATCAATATGAGCTCAAATGAAAATGATGCAATGAGATGAAATGATCTACTCTTCGAGGCGAGCTATTTGACATATTACACGCACGAAACGGAGCTACGGGTGCAGAGATATGGCATGATGAATATGGCATGATAATGCAAAATGCTTCGGGACTTAGAAGAAAAATGGACCTCGAGGGGGAGAAAGTCAACGGCCGCGGATCTCGCCGGAGTTCGGCCGAGAGGAGGATCGCGGAGGCAGGCGGGACGAGCTGGCCCGGCCGGATCCGGCGCTGGCGACGGCTGAGGGCCTTGGCCCCCTTGTGGGCAATGGCGAGGGCAGGAGCTGGCCGAGAGGCGGCGAGCGGCAGCTTGGCGCGGCGGGCGGCCTTGGCGGCGAAGGCCGGGCGGCACGGCGGCGGCGGCCATGCCGACGGGACGGGCGGAGAGCGGTGGTTGGCTGCTGGCGAAGCGGAGGAGCGGCGTGGCAGGCGAGCGGGCAGGCGGCGGATCTGAGCCCGGGCTGGCCCGGCGATGCGGTGGGTGGGCGATGGTGGCGGCGTGGCGGTGTCCCATTGGGCGCGGAGGCGGCGGTGGTGATGTGGCGGCTCCAGATTGGCCGGAGTGAGGTGGCTGGGGTGGTGGACACGTCCGGGTGAGGTTGGACGTGTCCGGCGGCGCGAGGAAGAGGAAGGCTAGGGTTGGGCTGCGAAAATTGGAGGGATGCACATATTTATAGGTAGAGGGAGCTAGGAGAGTCCAAATGAGGCGGTTTTGGTCACGCGATCGTGATCGAACGACCGAGAGCATAGAGGGAGTTGCTGGGTTTTGGGCCAGTTTGGAAGGGTGTTGGGCTGCACACAAAGAGGCTTTAACGGTTACCGGTTAACCGTTGGAGTATCAAACGGACTCAAATGACACGAAACTTGACAGGCGGTCTACGGTGCTATACCAAGGCCGCTTGACAAACCTCGGGCCATTCGAGAAAGTTTAACACCCTTTACGAAGAGGCAAAAAGGCGCCGGGGACATAGGAGTGCCGGATTGCAAAAGCGGACAACGGGAAAATGCTCGGATGCATGAGACGAACACGTATGCAAAATGAAATGCACATGATGACATGATATGAAATGCAGATGATGACATGGCAAACTGCAACACGCAAGCACATGACATGGCAAGGACGACAAATAACTGGCGGACACCTGGCGCAACGAATCCGGGGTGTTACAAGAACAAAGCAATCGTTCGTAAACAAAAAAAGAAACATCACTTGTTTTTGGGCCTCATTTATCATTTGTGGGCCTATTGCAGCTTGATTCACTTTGGGCCCGCGAAGTAGGTTTTTTTTCTAGCTGAACTGACAAACTCGAGGACAAAAGTTTGGCAAGTGCGAGAGAGAAGAGATGAACTTGATGTATATCCCTTGTGCTGCTCAAGTACTGCTTACTGTCATATGACGAGCTAGGGTATGATCCAACACTCGAGGTTATTAGCTTACAAAATAATCCTATCACTGAACTGGTAGTTGTCTTCTACCGAAACTGAAAGTGTCGAAACATAACAATAAACTGCATACATTCAGAGATCGACAGTTGCACTAAACAGAGTTGCATTTGAGATAAACAGACTTGGATTGCTAAATGGCAACAACATTAGACAAACATCTCTAACGAGAGATGGCCATCAAGTAAAAAATCCTAGAGCAAGTATTCCTAAAGCTATCAGATTGGATTGCTTCTTCAACTCAATCAGCTGCTTGAAGTTCTTGTTCATCTTCTTCAATTCCGTCTTCAGTTTGACATCTACCACCGTCGGGTATTCCGGACGCGCTGCTGCTGCCGGAGCAGCAGTATCATGGGGCAGATTGAACTCGCGGATTGCATTCCCCCTGGAATCCAGCAAGCCCAACCCTTGAAGCCTCTGGATGTAATCATCCATCCACTCGAAATGGTGGCATTTCTTCACGATCTGAAAACGAAATCACGTAACCTAAATCCCAAATCTAACAGATTTTTTTGAGAAATTAGAGATAAAGGATGCGAGGAAAACTCAGATCTAACCTGCCCGTCCGGCTTGCTCTCGCATTTGACAAACTCGCACCCAAAGTTCCCATTCTTCCCCTCCTTCAAAGTCAACCGCTTGGTGGCACGGTCAAGTGGGCGGTCGATTGCATCGAGTCATCGGCCTTTGGACCATACACCGCCACGTGGAGCGGGGCCGACGAGGAGGTCGACATATCACCGGAGAGGAAGAAAGCGGAGGAATTGCTCGAGAGGAAGAAAAGCGAGAAGATGGGGAAAGAAAGCGGAGGAATTGCTCAAGATCATTCGATGCCTTTTCTGCATCGGATGGAGAAGAGGAGAAGGGAAGCTATATTGACGATTTGCCACATTGTATTTTGCGGTTTGAATATTTGAACCAACTCATAACACTGACATGTGGTGGTCATGTGCGAAAAATACAATTTCATATGTAAAGTGGAGCAGATTGTAAAAGGGAGTGCAGTAGCCAATCAGGATGCGTCACGTGGATCACACATGCCTACCCCCACATCTGACGGGTGGTGTTTGGCGCTTGGTAGGATCCGACGGTGGACGTTCGACGCTAGGGTTTGGAGCATTTCTGCGAGGTTATGAGCCAGTCAACGGGGTTATTAGGGTTTGTCCAGATTTCAAATGGCCATAACTAAATTAGAAAAAATTGCAAAAATATAAAAAAACGTAGTTCGTCCATTTATGAGCCCTAGTTACCATAAAAAATATAACTCGGTATAGGGGCGTTTTATTGAAAAATCATTTTTGAAGTGATCTATCGAAATGAAGTTCAAATGTTTTTAAAAAATTCAAAAAAAAATCAAAATGTTGTAATTCTTGCGCACATAGTCGTCATATGTGACGAGGTTATGAGAAAAAAATATAAACTTGGTGTAGGTCATTTTCATGAAAAAAGGCTTCACACAAATGAGCTATCACCTATGAACATGTTTAGAGTTTGTAGAATAGGGAGAGAGGGTTTAGGGTTTGAAAAAAATGAAAATAATTCAAAAAAAAATCAGAAAAATCTCCATAGCTTCATTTTGGAGTGAATAAGAAGGATCTGAACTTACCTTTTCATTTTCATATCTAAAACGTGTTATTTGACGGTTTTGAATTAAAAGCATGTTTTTTCAAAAAAATGTAGTAATATGAATATTAATAAATAAATAGTGAGACTTCGTTTTTACCCTATATATATGGAACAAGTGTTAATAAAAATATATATGCCTCATTTAGACAAGGTCAAAAAAACTTGATTTCAAATAGGGCTGTTTACCCTAGCTTTCGAGCTCGTTTCAAGCACATTTCTCATTCGGACTGTTCACCTACGAATATTGGACTTCAAATGCTCGATCAAATACACCGCACAGAGCAATGAACCTCCAATGTTCAACTTCAACTTTGGCTCGAATCCAAATTTTGGCCCAAATTCAGACATTGATTTAAATTCAAATTTGATGGAAATTTGAATTCTGACTCAAATAAGAAACCAAAGTAGAAGCAACATTATTACAAGTGATAAGTTTTCACAGTAGCTCAAATCTACCAAGTTTGAAGATGCCAACATCTTAATACAAATCTACCAAGTTTTAAGCGATCGACTCGCCCTCAAATTGACAACACAAACATTTCCCAACAACTTAATTCAAATTTTCGACTTGCTCCTTGTGTTTGCAGCTGGCTTCACCGTCTTGCTCCTGGTTTCCCTAGTTGAGATGCTCTTTTCTTTCAGACTCTTGTTCCTTTTGATCTTTACTTGGGGTTTTCGCATACGGAGGTCTTGATGGAGTAGTTCCACTACTTGAGCACTTGATGACCATTTGGCGGTCATCTATGAGTTCGATAATCTTTAAAGGCACAATTGGAAAAATTACCCCTCCTCTTCCTCTCTTATAGCTTCAAAACCATCAAAGGCCATGGTTTCAAAATCTTACCTTCTTCATCTCTTGGCCTTTTCTCCCTAGAGCTGGTAAATAAAATTATAAGCCATAGGCAAAAAAGAGAACAAATGCAAACAAAAGGGTAGATGCATTCTACAAATGCAAACACATACCAAGATGCTTCATTTGCTGCTGCATTCTCCACTGCTTCAATTGCTACTGCATTCTCCACTGCATCTTCAGTCTCCATTGCCGCTGCATTCTCCTCTGCATCTTCAGTCTCCATTGTTGTTGCATTCTCCTCAGCATTGGCTGCTGTCCATCTTTCCTCCTCTCCAAATGATGCATCTACTGCATTGGTATAAAGCCTAGCAATATGCCCCAGAACTCCACATTTTTGCAAGCACGCTTCTTTGGTAGACGACCCTCCTCACCTGCTCTAATCCTCTGGTTCCTTGGTCTTCCTGGTGGTCTAGTAATGACATGAGCATGGAGTTTGAACCCTGGATCTACTATGTTCCATTGATCTTTCCCCAAGAGTGCAGGCACATTGTCAGCATAAGCAGCCATAAATTTGGCAACAGAGAAATACTCAGAGCAATATTGATCAACTTCACCATCTGCACCCTCGATAACGGTCATCAGATGTAGGGCATGTATGCATGGCTTCCCACGGATCTGCCATTGCCTACAAGTACATTCTCTAGTACTTAGGTTCACAGGATACCTCCATACCCTATTTTTAGTGTCAGTATAGGTAACCTCTCCCTCATATGTACCAGATCGAATACATTTCATCTTCAGTCCTCTTGCCTTCAAGTGCAACGCCTTAATCAGTGATGGGAGCATTTGATGACCAACATATTGTGTTTCTGCAATTCTTTTCCGAAGGGCCATCTTTATCATGATCATCTGCCTCATCTTGTCAAATGCTTGCCACAATAAGAGCCCTTTCACTGACTTGATCTTTGAATTGAATCATTCTGCAAGGTTACTGGTCACATAATCTACTTTGTAGATTTCGTTGAATTTGCTTCTTTACCACACCTTGCCATGATGTGCATCCATGTACTCCTTCACAAGAGGATTTTGAGCATACAACACTCTCAAATGGTGTTCATGCTTCCTTTTGCTGCATGTGTATGATGCTGGCCATAAGTTCTCATCATAAACTTTACCTTTGAACTTCTTTTTGAAATTATGCGCTACGTGTTGCATACATTCCCTATGCTCCACTCTAGGGAATAAAATTTCTACTGCACTCTCTAAACCCTTGCAAGCATCTGTATGTATAGCTAAACCTGGGGGTGTGCCTATAATGTTGCGCAACTGCTGCAGAAACCAAACCCAACTTTCCTCAGACTCTGCCTCCACCACACCAAATGCAACTGGAAATAGCCAGTTGTGTCCATCAACTGCAGAAGCTGCTACTAGCTGTCCTCTCCATCTTCCAGTCAAATGTGTAGCATCTACAGCCAAATATGGCCTGCAACCATCTACAAACCCCTGCCAGCAAGCCTTGAAACAAACAAAATCCCTTCTGAAGCACTCCTTCTCAAATGACTTTCCTTTTATTTTGAATGGAACCGTATGCTTGTAAATCTCTACAACACTCCCTGGACTTGCCATCTCCACTTCAGCTTTGAAAGTGTAAAGCAGCTGAAAACTGTCATTCCATTGGCCATTAATTCTGTCAAGAGCCTTTTACCTAGCATTGAAAATTCTCATGTAAGGAATTTCTATCTTTTACTTCTCAAAAAGCTTCCCATGGAGTCTTTGTTGGACCAAGTCCGAGTTCTTCTCTCAGCCAATCAATATAGCATCTGCCACCCACCTAGTTTTTGCTAGCTTGGTTTTGGCCTTCCCCCCTCCCCCTCCAGGTGGACAGGTATGCTTGTGTGGGTTTTTCTTTATCTGAAACAAAATAAAAGGGTGAAAAATAGTTAAGAAACCTTACTCAATGATCTGAAACTAAATTACTAACTGAACTTAGATTACCTGAATATATTTGCTCTTTCTCATTAGTGATGCATGCAACTTCCACCTACACCTAGGGTATGGACAAAAAACTGTAAACCTTGCCGGCTCACTCCTTTTAATCTTATAGGTGTTTTCAGATATAATGCACCATGTTGTCACTGCATTCCGACAGTCCACCATTGATTGGAAAATGGTACCTACACTAAGCTCAGGTTTTTCCCTGTTCCACTCAATTGTTGGCATGTCATCACCATCGTATTCATCCTCGATTAAGCTGTCCATGTTCTCCACCTTCTCTTCATCGTCGGTGTCATCAAACCTAGCTTGGCTGATGGGCTCCTCCATATATTCATCATCCACTACTTTCTGAGTGGCTACATCGACCGTTCAGGAAACATCATCTCGTCTTCATCATCATTTGTAAGCCTTTGCCTCGTCGAGTTCTGCATCTTCTTCTACACCAACTGCAGAAGGTACACGAAGCAGCACCTGAATCGGAACCAAAATTGGCAGCAGGCATGTTGTGGCTCCATGAACCACTTGCTTTACTTGGTGTCGACCTACAAGGAGTGCCGGGGTGCTGGCTATTAGCACAGATAAATGATGTCTGAACTCCCTTCCCCTTCGCCCGTTCTTCTGCGTGGTGAAGCACATCGATTTGGAGTTTACCGAATCGGTAGCTAGCAATCAGCAAAAAGCAGCGACATATGATCGCCATAAGTTAGTGGGAGAAATCTTTGCTCGTCACTTTGCTGAAGTAATTCAGTTCAACGACATCGGCATCACTCGAGGATAGGTGTTTGAACTCAGCTCATAAATCTTTGAAAGATATGCTGGTTTCTACCACTTTGGGATAGAAAATGATGAAACCAAATGCGGTTTAGTACCACGCAGCACACTAGTTTCCATTCTAATCACCAGTCGGAAAGCCAGTGCAGAATCAATCCTATTTTGTTGAAACAAAGGCTTGATTAGCGGGTAAAATCAAGCACAAATTGAGCGATTCAAGCAAAGCGAAGTCAAATCGACCTACAATCGACTTAGAACGTCAATTCGAGAGAAGCGATGCTTACCCAGGTTTAATCCATGAATTATCGCATGATTCGACCCAATCCTCTCCACGGTCATTGCATTCGGGCGTCCTCACTCAACATCACTATGTAATCCCAGATGGGGAGGTGGGCTATATCTGGCGGAGACGCGGCGTCGCCAACGGACGGAATAGGGGCATATGGTGGAGGAAACAACTGCGGTGTACTTAGCACAATGCCGGCGGAGGGGGCGGGGCGGCGCGGTGCGGTGCGGCCTGTCTAGATCTGTTTCATATTTAGACAAGCTGCCCAATACGTGTCTCCTTGCGGTCCCACCCGTCAGCAAGCACCGGTCAGACGAAGACTCGGCCCCACTCATCATCAATTAACGGTCAATGGACGGTCAAGACGGCAAACGCCCGTTATGAGCATTTGTGAGAGTTTCAGCTAAGGAAGAGGGGAAAAGTGAGCAAAAGTTTGGAGCGTGGGGAAAACTGAGCACAACTAAGGAACCAGGGGCACTAATTTAAATATCCCAAAAAAATAAGGTGCCTGAAAATTTGTTTCGAAACAAATGATTCAGCTTTATATCCACGTCGACCCTCGACATGATGGTTGGAAGCAAATGCCAAGTTCATACTGAAAGATCCTTAACAACAATACCAACTTGCAGACGTCCAGGTAGAACAAGTACCAATACAAAACTAACTTATAATCTTTGTAGTCCTGGCCCTTGTGTTCATCTGGTAGAAAATCTTGCAGACGACCAGCTCCCGCTCCCTCTCTTATTCCAGGTCTCCGAGGTGGTACTGGTGCATCACCCAGTTGGTCCTTGATTGGTTGAAGTTCTTGTTGGTGTGCACCACCAGAACCTTTTTGTTGCCCGTCTGCCGGCCGTTGACCATCACCGGCAAGGTATTGCCGGTCTTGTGCCACATCGCATGCATTCGGCACTCCGACTGTATCTTGCGACGCATCCGCGTGCCCCTTTTGAACGCCCTGGAGTTGCACTAGAAGAAATGCTGGTTTAGGCCACTCAGTGTGATACCTGCAGTATTGGCGAATACAAGATTTAGGGCACGTAGTTGGCATTTTCATAACATCTTTGGCATGTTGCAGTCACTTGCTTCACTTTTATTAACTGTCAAATTGTAATTGCTTCACTAGGTCTGCGTCTAAAAGGAAAAAATAGAGGTATAAACAAAGGAATATATTTGTGCAAGTAGATGGTTGATCGGTGTCTCACCTGGAAGTTTCTCAGGATGGGTGTAGCATATGCCATGCTCGATGCCGATGGTTGGTATTAACAAATCGATGAGAGGATGAGATCTCGCGCTGTCAGCACTCACTTTGGCCTCAAGATGCTCAGTTAGATCAAACTTGACGCCAGCCGGCAGCACCGACCAATCCTTCTTGCACTTGCATCGGTTAATTCCAGTTAAATGGTACTCAACATATGATCAATCAACTCTTTAAGTAAATGATGAAATATTTCGACAGAAAGGTGCTACTCCAAATCTGAAGTCCACAATACCTGAACAAACTGGGGTCTCGGCTTCATTACTGCTCCCTCTGTTCCCAAATATTTGTCTTTCTAGACATTTGAAATGGACTACAACATACGGATGTATGTAGACATATTTTAGAGTGTAGATTCACTCATTTTGCTTCGTATGTAGTCACTTGTTGAAATCTCTAGAAATACAAATATTTGGGAACGGAGGGAGTACATGCATACTATAAAGACTTGAAAACCCCCATAAAGATCGAAATCATCATACAGGGCGACGGGACGAATACTCACAGGAGCGGCCTCGCTGGTTCCTTCCTGCATCTGCTTAGCTTAAAAAGCATCCTTATTGAGATCAATTTTTTCAGCGTCTTCCTTTTGACTACTTGAAATGAAGTATAGTAGCTCTAGTAGCTCATCGCTCATCGTACCAACTGGATCAGAACAAGGCGGCGGCTCGGAGGCGAGGAGACCGGGAGAGAATGGGAGAGTGATTTTGTAGAGAATGGGAGAGTGCAACGAGAGGGGTGAACCTCACTTTGGTGAACTGAACACGCAACCAGGACTCTTGTGTCACCTCACACGGAGCGTGTTGTCACGTCAATTCAATGTGAGGGCATGTTGAATAATTTGACTGACGTATACTAGTACTACTATACTACTTACTAGTCGTATTTAGTGTCACATTTTAACCATAGGTTTAACTAACAAAATGTGAATGCATGCCACCGAAAATTATACCATTGGAAACTATGTTCAAATACGACTCCAACGATATAATTTTCTATGACATGCATTAACATTTAGTTAGTTAAATTTATGGTCAAATTTTGACACAAATTACGAAGGGGACCAATAAACCAGGAGGGAGGTAGTAGTACGAGTAGTGCAGTATACAGTATAGAGGACTACTTACAAATTTAGAAATGGAGTACTACGAAGTTACAGGGCTGTGCGACAGACTTTGTAGGCTACATGAGTAATACAAAATATAATTCCCATTGGACAACACTTTCACCAACAAGTACGCACTTGAAGCCTAATTGATATATATGGCTTCTGCACATCATCTCCATCATCAATATCACTACATGCTATGCAGGTGAGTTAGGATGTGCTTGATCCCAAGAAAGGTACCTATCCTTCAAACTAACAACAGTACATAATACTCAGTCTAGATATCCAACAAAAGAGGGTCATGCTACAATAGCAGGATACATGGCTCAGTCTAGATATCACTACGAATAAAATTGTGCATATTTGCTGTTGGCATGAACCACATCGCTGTGTCTCGGGTTTGCAAAAGCCATTCATCACTTGGAAGCTTGATGCCTTTCACACACAGAAAATTATCTGGCAACAAGCTATGTCGACGAATCTCTAGATATTGTGATTCATGAAACCGATGGTACGATGTGTAAACACAGTTCCCCCTGGCGAATGGAAGTTGCATAGCACGGTAATCATCGCCGGTGATATGATCGATGATTGGTTGGATGATCGAATAATTGAGCGCAAGGAACATGGAGTGGTTGCCGAGGCTGTAAACCCGCCTCCATATGAATACGCCTGGCCCAACGGAGCTGGGATCTTTCTCGAACACGAAGCAGCCATAGCCATCACAGTCGCGTACGCCCCAAGCATTGTACTGCATGTGGTTTGATGAAATGGTTTGGTCAATTTGGTACGTGCGAATGAGCATCAAGTGCCCACCGTCAGTTGAACGAGCAATAAACCACCACGCATTGACTTGTATATTTCCAGGTCCTGGAATTATGAAGGCCAGCGCATTTGTGTCTGCTGCAACAAATCAGATTGGAGACCCAAAGGACAAAAATATACAATAATGTTCAGAGTATGTGTGGAATTAAGATTATTATAACAGTGACACATGCCATAGCTAGAGAAATGCAATGCCGTGGTCATAATCATACCCCTAGTTTAAAAACAATAAGCCAATGGCTTTCATATTCTAGCAACATGTCATGGTTCAAATATCATGTAAAAATGAGAGGAAAACAGTTATGCCAGGGCCCACTCATATTCTACCATAGCAGTTACTACTGTTCTCATATTCTACAATAACATGTGTTGTTATAAAAATCTTGGAAATGAGAGTAACATATAGCAATCATGAGGTTATACTCATAATATCTACTCTAACTATCATTAGATGCCAATTGTTCTCATATCAACTGCAACAATAACATGTGCGGTCATAAAAATCTAGGAAACGAGAGGAACATATAGCAATGATGTGGTTATTGTCGGCGTCCTGGGAACGGGGGTACCCAGACTTGCCTGCGTGCGGCCCATGGCATGGCTCCACCAACGGCCTGGTACGGCCCAGCGCCAACAACAACAGCTCAAGATCCTCGCGAGGGGCCAAGCCTCGCAACGGGGACGACACAAAGACCTCCCTAGGGGCGGCCTCGCTAGGCTGGCTCCTGAGGAGCGGAGATATCTATGCAAGGGGCACCTCGCAAGGTACACGTGACGTGAGCCATGACGACCAAGGCCAGGCGGGTGCCAGCGGGCACAGTGTACCAGTTTCCCCTTTGGTGCCAAGGGGGGCAAGCGTAGGCGAGGAGTCCTGAGGCGTCGGGCAAAGGTTTCCATATTGGTGCAACAAGAACAAGACCAGCAGGACGGCAGGACGGAGGTCATCGTGGAGCCCAGGATGGCGTCACCACCAGAGGCTTTGGCAAGCGAAGACTACTTTTGTCAGGATAGCTTGTACTAGCTGCCCCCCTTCAAATTGGACGTTGTGGGATCCCTTCCTGCCTGATATTTGGGAAGAGGACCAGGGCCTCTATAAATAGGACTAGCCACCACCGTAGCAAGGGACGAATCATTCGGATCATCCTCACACCCACCAGCTCATTGAGCTCAAGAACACCTCTCCTCCTGAGGTGGTTTGACCACTGTACTAGTTCATCCTCAGCCCCTCGAGGCAATCCACCACCACACACTGGAGTAGGGTATTACACCGCAACGGTGGCCCGAACCAGTATAAATCTCTGTGTCGTCTCGTGTTCTTTTTGTTCGTCAAGCTAGGCCGTGGATTGTTGAGCGGGTGAGCTAGTGAGGGAGAGAGTTCTTCATGCGCACCCCAGTGTTTGAACCTCAAGGGTTTGCCGGAACCCACGATCCGACATTTGGTGCGCCAGGTAGGGCTGCGTCGAAGCTTTCCCTCCGTCGGTCCATGCTCCACCGTTCCGTCAGCCCCATGGCCGATGCTCGCCGAGCCCGCGCCGAGCATCGGGCCGCTCTCAACGCCCGCGTCGCCCAGACGGCGCCCGTCGGTGGGCCTCCCCGTCGTTCTCCATCGCCTGCCGCCAACGCCGCCACTGGCCCGGCAGGGAATGAGCAGCAGGCCTCATCGTGGCACCCCTTTGTGCAGCGGGACGGATGCACCGCCGCCCCGTCGCTGACTCCGGCCGGTTCGTCGCGAACCCATGAACGCGCAGGCTGCACTGCTCATGGCATGCGAGCTCCTGCACTACCGCCCAGTCAACGACCTCTATGAGGAGTGGCTGGACCGCATCACCGAGCTCATCAGCGCCGCCGGGGGCTCTCCCGCGCCGTCCCTCTCACTGCCTCGTCCGCCTCCTGCCGCGGGCAATGTGGCCCATGGAGCGCCTCCGCCACCTCCATGTCAAGACGTCGCCCTGGCGTCAAGACGCGCGGCCCCGCGATGCGACCCGCCGTGCAGGGCGCCGACACGTGAAGAAGGAAGCTGCCGGGAAGTCCCTCGGCCGCAAGAAGGCGCTCCCGCAGTCTCCGCACAACCGCGTCAAGACTGTGCATCGCCCGTGGCGGCTGTGCACGGATACCAAGACCAGGCTCTGCCTCCACAACGAGCTCCAATGACTACAGCAGGCTGCCGCGCCTTCACTCCTGAGCTGAGCAGCGTCATCTGGCATGGGAAGTTCAAGCCCGACCTGCCTCCACGCTACGATGGCACCCCCGACCATGCGGAGTTCCTGCAGCTCTACGAGCTGAGTATCGAGGCGACCAACGGTGACGAGAAGGTCATGGCGAACTGGTTCCCCATGGCCCTTAAGATGGTGCGCGCTCGTGGCTCCTGAACCTGCCCTTGGGATTGATCTCCTCCTAGGGCGAGATGCGTGAGCGTTTCATCGCCAACTTCCAGGGCACTTGCGACCGCCCGCCGGCCGTGGGAGACCTGCGACGCATCAAGCAACAACCCGGGGAAACCCTGCAGAAGTACATCCGGCACTTCAACAGCGTCCGCCTCAAGATCCCCAAGGTGACGGACGTGGCCATCATCTCCGCGTTCTCCGACGGTGTCCGCGACATCAAGATGAAGGAAGAGCTCGCCATCCACGAAGACCTATGCACGGCCTTGGAGCTGTTCAACCTAGCGACCAACTACACGAGAGCCAAGGAAGGGCGCCTCTCCCTCATCGAGCTCCCAACTGCAGACCCAGAAGACAAGAAGGCCAAGGTCAAGGACGTGAAACGCAAGGCAACAACCATGCTTGCGGCCGAGCCAGAGGTGAGGCGCGGCCGCGACCACCCAGAGTCATCCAGGGGCAGCCTCCCTTTCTGCGCCTTCCGCAACGTGCACAGTCACAACACCAACGATTGCCAGGAGCTCAGGGCCATCCGTGACGGGTGCTTCGACCGATGCCACGAGCGCAACGATCGAGGCTACGGCCATGGAGGAGGCCGAACAGGAGGACGCTGGGACGACTGCGACCCTCGCCAGGAGTGGCGCGACCAGCCTCGTGAGGACCGCTGGCATGACCAGCCTCGCAAGGGCGCTTGGAGGGACCAGCCTCGTGAGGATCGCCCTTAGGGCAAGGCTGGCCTTCCTCCTCTGCCACCACCATCCAGAAGAAACGACGACCAGGACGAGGGGGCTGGGGGCTTCTAGGAGTATCGCACCATCGCCTGCATCTTGGGAGGTGCGCAGGCCCCAGCCTCTCAGTGCCTCTTCAAGCAGTTCGCCCGAGAAGTGAACGCGGCTCTCCCCTGGCTCGAGGCCATGCACCCACTCAGGTGGTCCAAGTGCGCCATCACCTTCAGCTCGGCGGACTAGCTCAAGTGCACGGCAACTGCCGGCGCCCTCCCGATGCTCTGCTCTCCCATCACCAACAACGTCCAAGTCACCAAGACCCTCATCGATGGAGGGGCAGGGCTCACCGTCCTCTCCGTCGACACGTTCGACCGCCTCCAAGTGCCATATGATCAGCTGCAGCCTACCAAGCCTTTCTCAGGAGTGACTGACGGCTCCACCACCCCGATAGGGCAGATCCACCTCCCTGTCACCTTCGGCAAGCGCGAAAACTACCGCACCGAGCTCATTGACTTCGACGTCGCCCACATTCGTCTTCCCTACAACCTCATCCTCGGGTATCTAGCCCTGGCCAAGTTCATGGCAGTGACTCACCATGGCTACAATGTCCTCAAGATGCCAAGAAGTTGTGGCGTCATCACGGTCCCCTGCGAAGAGAAGGACGCGGTGTGCTCTCTCGAGCGCGCCTACCAAGCTGCTGCGATCGAGGACCCAGACAACGAAGGCACCATCTACCCTCCTGAGGCCGTCCCCAAGAAGAAGAAGCAGGTGCTGTGCCAAGGGCCTCTGGAGAGCGGCGTTACCACCTCAAGACCTGCGCCCACGGATGGGGCGCCTCCCTCCCTTGCATAGGAAGGCGTGCCCGGTGCCCTCCTCAGGCTGGGCTCGGGGGATCTCTTCTGCAGGGCCTCAGACCTAGCCGACGTCACAAGGGAGGCGCTCGGGCACCATGTGGAGGCGTGCTTCGCCGCATGTTTCCCTCACGAGGACGCAAGGCATGGGATGCCTGGCGCTCAAGAGTTCATCGCCAACACAACCAAGGATCTTCAGGAAGCAAGAGTCATTCGCGGAGACTGCCACCCACCACCTGGCGCAGCTCCACGTCCTGGCGAGGATAGTGAGCTGCGCGTCTGCATTGACTACCTCGGGCTCAACAGGGCCGCATCGCAGGAGCGTTACTGGCCGTCACGTGCTGGTCGGTGTGAGGGCCCCCCTCGTAGCTACGTTCGCGTGCCTTATGGCCTGCCGGACACGACTGTCACGTAACACCGGCTCATGCAGGGCATCCTGGCGGCTCGCGAGGCCAGGAGCCAGGCGGTCCTGAGGGAGGAGGACCCGGAACCTCCAGGATCTCCTGGGAACCGGCCACCAGATGACACCTAAGGAGCAACTTCCTCAGCACGCGTCCCGAGCTACGTCGACATCTCTTCTGCAACTGTGCCAGGTGACATTTTTCAGTTCATTCAGCTGGGAGCACCCCTCAGGCTGCATTATTCCCAGGTCGCATGGGTCTGTCCGTGCGAAGTGTATCTTTATGCATCTTTAGTTTACCTTGTTGGGGGCGCCCCTCGGGCTGCATCATCCCCAGGCCGCATGGGTCCGACCCTGTGGCATGTATTGCTCTTGCATTTACCTGAGCTAGCATTACTTACCCTTCTTGAGATGATATTTAACTACCTGATTACACCTCATGGCATCCCGTGTTGCCGCCCAATCTTCTGCTTGTCCCGCGATAAGGACTCTACACGCTGGCACGACGCTTTGTGCTTGGGTCTGTCCCTGCAACACTGATAAACCTGAGAGATTGAGCCCTGACTCGCGGCCAGCTCCGCGCACGTCACCTCACCAGATCCTTAGTGCCTTCATCCTCTTGTGTGACGCTCAGCAGCAGGGCAGCCAACGCGATTGCGAACAATACCTCCCTCATCATGACCTGCAGGAATCTCCGGAGCTTCACTGTGGGTGGCCCCGCCAACTCCCTCCTTTTCCTCGTGCGTTCCACTTGCGCGTTAAAGGGGGAGGGGCTCCTGAGCATCGCGTCTCTGGATCTCTCACTGACTCTCCAGCCCTCACCCCCTGGCCTTGGCCACGACATCACGACCTGGCATACCAGCGGCGGCTGAGTCCTGCTCGGGGGTTGGGACCCGTGGACGCAGAGCACCCTGAAGAGCATGGAAGGAGGAGGAAGCTGGAGCAAGCCTAACCTAGTAGTACCACCGCCGCAGGCGCGCGAACTAGGCGCGGCGCAAGGAATCAACCCAAGATCACTAATATAAGTCAAGCATTCGAGTTAGCCCGGTGCTATTACACAAGATGTTTAGCTTTCGTTGCCTCGCTCCGGCAACGCCGACCTCTTCTTCAGCCTCAGGAAGCTGCTTGCACGCCAAGGGGGACTGTCGGTGTCAAAACCGGCGGATCTCGGGTAGGGGGTCCCGAACTGTGTGTCTAGGCGGATGGTAACAGGAGACAAGGGACACGATGTTTTTACCCAGGTTCGGGCCCTCTCGATGGAGGTAATACCCTACTCCTGCTTGATTAATATTGATGATATGGGTAGTACAAGAGTAGATCTACCACGAGATCAGAGAGGCTAAACCCTAGAAGCTAGCCTATGGTATGATTGTTGTTCGTCCTACGGACTAAAACCCTCTGGTTTATATAGACATCGGATAGGTTAGGGTTACACAAAGTCGGTTACAATGGCAGGAGATCTACATATCCGTATCGCCAAGCTTGCCTTCCACGCCAAGGAAAGTCCCATCCGGACACGGGACGAAGTCTTCAATCTTGTATCTTCATAGTCCAGGAGTCCGGCCAACGGTGATAGTTCGGCTATCCGGACACCCCCTAATCCGGGACTCCTCAAGTAGCCCCGAACCAGGCTTCAATGACGATGAGTCCGCGCGTTGATTGTCTTGGCATTGCGAGGCGGGTTCTTCTCCGCATTCCATATACTTGTCGAATAGTGTCCGCTTCGATAAATGCTGCGCTCCTTGGCTTCTCGCCCAATAATGTCCATCTTCCACGTGTTTGAGCGAATGCGAAAAGCCAGGTATTTTACACTTACCCCCTAGCTGCGCAAATGAGCTGCCTATAAAAGGGCGAGGATCTAGATCCGAGTCACACCATCCCCCTTCATGAGCTTTCATCGAGCGCCTCGACCAAAGCCCATTCCATCATGGGCCGGTCGACGCGGCTCCTCCTCTCGCGCTCCCAGCCCTCAGCCTGGAAATTGGGAGAGATGCTCAGTCCCGCATAGCGAGCTAGTTATACTCCAAACCAAGGGATTCCTTCCCCTGGCCTTCATGGTTCCGGTTCGAGCCGGACTCGCCACCTACAAGGGCGGAAAGCAAGCGGAGAGCGTCCCCGATCCCTCTAAAGGAGAGCGGGTATGCTTCATCTCTTATCTAGTAAGAGGACTCGGATTTCCAATCCATCTGTTTCTCCGGGGGATCTTGGAGTTCTACGGCCTCCAGTTGCACCACCTTACGTCTGCCTCCATTTTGCACATCGCGGGCTTCATGGCCCTCTGCGAACTGTTCTTGGGCATCGAGGCTCATTTCGCGCTGTGGAAGAGATTATTCTGCCTACTTCCCCGTTCTCATGAGGGGTCAATATATCAAGTGGGCGGAGCGAACTATGGCGCATCGCAGGGACCGGGTATCTATCCGAACCCGAAGAAGCGCGTCCAAGACCGGCCTTGAATGGTTTTATATAGAGGGCGTCCGCTGCCGGATCCTGTTGGATCGGCCTTCGGAGTTTAGCAATGCTCCTCTCAAGAAGCGCCTAAGCTGGCGCCCATGAGCCCCAGAGGAAAATGATCGGGATGTCCTTTACTTGATGAGCGAATAAGGTTATGGCTCATGCGGATTGACCATGATTGGAGTCATGGCAATCTGCATTATGAGGAGTGCAGCCGCCCAATATAGGGGCCACCCCATGTGGGATTTCAACGGGAGGGCGATGCCACCCGCCACGGCCGCAAAGGGTCGGATCGGTCACTGGCTGGTGAAGATCTTGTGCGCCATGTATAAAGGGAGGAGGAGGATTTTCTCCGCATCAACCCATCGAGCGAGTTTTCTTGAATAATCCTCGAAGCTGGGTAAGCAAACATCTTTGTGGCCTGTCCAATCCATGTTCCCATGATTAAATATCTCATTTCTTGGTTTCTGCACAGGAACTGCGCCGGACTGTGGAGAAGATACACAGCCCGCCCCCACAACCCGAGGATCCAGAACGGTCCCTCGATCCGGCCTCCGAAGAGGATCCGGATATAAATGTGGAGTTGATCGACGGGGTGTTCTACCAACTTAGCATCGACAATGCTTTGGTTGCCATTACGGCCGATTACCCCGGAACACTTCCAGCCTCACAGGTAACTGAGACCGAGGTCCCAAAACCCTGATAATGACCCATCCATGCTTATTTTTTGATCACCGTATACCAATGGTGTTTCGCAGGGGGTACCTTCGAGGCAGGAAGCCGAGCCCGCGGTGGCCAGCCAACAAAGGGCAATGCGGCCCCGCAGGCTAAAAAGAAGTGCGGTTAGGATTGAAACTCCGCCGCAACGGTATGGCGTGTCACCATACTCCCAGGATTGATTCCTGAAAGGCGTACTAACGCTGGTGCTCTTTTCAGGAAAAAGAGCGCTCGCCGGACTTAGTCCGGAGAGGTTGCCAATTGAACCTTCACCGGCCAGGCTTCAAAGCCGGGTCCGGAGGCTGAGGCGAGCACGAGACGTGCGTCGGATGCTCCTCCGACAGAGGATGCCGACAAATTGTCCGCCACCAACTCCGAGGTGGAGAGCGCCATGAAACACAGGCACCGCCGGACAGTTCTTCATGACGCGTGTTTCTCCCAAGAGGCCTTGAATGCCTTCAATTCAGGGGATGCGCACCTCCGTGCCGCTCAAGATGGTCTAGCCAGAGCCACGGAGCAGTATGTAAAGGACATACGGGTAAGGAGATTTGACAGTTATATATGCCAGTAGCCCCCGAGACTTAAAATAGTTAGAATAACTGATTTAAGGATCATTTGTTATGCAGGATCTTACAAAAAGGAATACCCGACTATCCCAGGAGCTTGAAGAATGCAAGGCCCAACTTGAGGCCGCACTAGCCGCTACAGGGGGAGCCACAGAGACCCTCTCTGGTAACATATGTTTCAAAAGATAAATAGTTTACGAAATGCGGCAGGTGTGTAAATCTGACAAAAATATTGCAGATGGCGCCGGACTAGATCTGGACAAGCAACAACTCTTACGTCAGCTAAAGGCCGGCGAGAGCGTGCTTACGAGGGTGCGGCAGGAGAAAAATAACCTCCAAGATGCCAACACCCAACTGGGTGAGGAACTAAAGGATGTTCGTGCCAGGTTGTGCGACTCAGAAGGAGAATCGGCAACCGTCGCGGCATTTTCAGTAAGTGCTTGAGCGAATTTTGAAGAGTTCAGCGAGGAAGGCGACTAACATAAACATGTATGTAGGTTTGCTCGTAGGTCGTCCTGAAGAGGAGATGCCCATTTCTTCGGGTGATCTTCTTCCCGAACTGCGTCAGCTGCACGAACGAGTTCGGTAGGTGATGAAAGGCGTCGGACAGGCCTTGTGGCCATCTATCTCCCTGCCCGAAGGCATTGGAGAGCTGGCGGAGCGGCTTCAAGGAGCACGCGGCGCTTCCGACTATGGAAGATATCGGCTGCCGTCGAGGCGCCGAGGAGGCTGGGCCATGGTGAAGACGCGGTACACGGAAGGTTGACCCAAACCACATGCCCGAGGTCGGACTGTGGGGCCTGATGGGAAGGAGATCCCTGTAAGCTTAGTGTACGGCCAAGTAGAATTGGCCGCCAAGTATTCCCAGCAAGATTGTAACTTAGATAGCCTATTAGATGACATTGAGGAGGAATACAATGAGTCGAGTTGACTATGCAATTAAATATGACATGAAAAATGTCTTCTACCTGGATTGTAGATCGTTGGTCATAGCGGACCTTTTCGCTTCGACCTCAGGACCCAATAGTCCGGAGTGTGTCCGAATACCTTCGTGGTTATATAAGAACCGTGGTATGCATGGAGACAAGGCGTAGGGGTCATTAGTGCTGTATCAGACAAGTGCCCAACTAGTTATGTTATATTACATGGATAGTAAGAAACATCTTCCTGGGAGAATAGTTCCGTTAAGGGTTCCTTTCGCTGGGATGCATGCCCTAAAGTGCATGTCAAAGCTGCTAAAAAAGCAGAAAATCATATGGGGGCAGATGGATAAATAGTTAAAAATCATCTTTCAGTTCACCGACCGAATATTCCCTTAAGAACGCTAGCTTTCGGCTTCACCCAGTCTGAGGTACACATCCGGCTGACCCGCATAATAATCGCAGAGGTGCTCCTTTACCACCTAGCCGAACAATCGGGAACGAGGGGTAAGCACAGAGCCGTGCAACCCAGCTTGGCCAAAACTTAAGTCATATCGATGCATATAATGGTGAATAAAAGGTACATGCGGAAGTTTGACACATGTGTTGGGCATGAAGCCCGTATAAGTAAGCTTCTGTTAAAGAAGCCCCCAGGTATAATGAGCGCGCATAGCGCATCAAATATGCGCGAATAAAGTGCTAATGAGCCTCTAAAGGCTTCAAAAAGAAGGAGGAGGAAGGAGAGAAATAAAAGACAGCAAAAATAAAAAATGTGGACGGAGGAAGGAGACGAACTTGGAGTCCGGCGCTTAGGCGTAGAATCTTCATAGACGGGCTGCGTTCCATGGGTTCGGCTCGAGTCGGTTGTCCGACGCGCTTCGCAGACGGTATGCTCCGCCGGTCAGGACCTGGTCGATGATGAAGGGACCTTCCCATTTGGGCTTGAGTTTGTCCTTTTTCTTGTCCGCAGCGAGAACTAGTTCGCCAACGTTATAAGCTTTGGCCCGTGCTTCCTGTTTTGATATCTTGAGCCTGCTGTTGATAGAATGCGGAACGAGCTTTTGCCACGTTGCGCTCCTCCTCAATGCGTCCAACTGTCCTGCCGATCGAGCTCGGCTTCTCTTTCTTCATACATGCGCCGCGAGGTGAGTCAGGAATTATGTCGCAGCGGCAAGACTGCCTCTGCGCCATACACCATAAAAATGGTGTGAATCCGTAGTACGATTTGGCGTGGTTCGCAGCCCCAGTACGGAGTCGAGCTCCTCAACCAAAGGCGTGTTAGATTCCTTGAGGACCGCACTAGTCCGGGTTTAATGCCGCTCATGATTAGACCGTTTGCTCGCTCGACTTGACTGTTGGTTTGAGGGTGATAGGCGAGGCGTGTCGAGCTTGATGCCCATGTTTTTGCACCATAATTTGACCTCATCGGCCGTGAAGTTGGTGCCGTTATCAGTGATGATACTGTGGGGGACACCGTAACGGTGCACTACGCCTGATATGAAGTCTATCACCGGTCCGGATTCAGCCGTTTTAACAGGCTTGGCCTCTATCCATTTGGCGAATTTATCCACCATGACCAACAGGTATTTTTGCTTGTGGGTTCCTCCCTTAAGGGGTCCAACCATGTCAAGCCCCTGGACCATGAACGCCGGTGATGGGTATAGTTTTGAGGGCGGTGGGTGGCATGTGGCTTTGGTTAGCAAAAAGCTGACAACCGACGCATCGTTGGACTAAGTACTGCGCATCTGCCCGGGCCGTCGGCCAATAAAATCCTGTACGGAAGGCCTTGCCTACAAGGGCCCAGGCTACGGCATGGTGCCCACCCAGTTCGGCATGAATTTCAGCCAGGAGGTTTCGCCCTTCCTCTTCGGAGATACACCTTTGAAGGACTCCGGTAGTGCTTTTCTTATAAAGCTCTCCCTCATGGACTTTATAGGCTTTAGATCCCCGTACTATGCAGCGGGCCTCGTTTTGGTCTTCGGGGAGTTCCTGCCTAGTTAGGTAGGCTAGGAATGGCTCCGTCCACGGGGCGATGACCGCCATTATTTCGTGGGCGGAGGGTGTTATCTCGGTGGCAGAGCCTCCGATTATGTCAGAGTGTTCGGCGTTAGGCAGTGCGGTTGGGTCCGGATTGTTATTGCGGGACTCCCCTTCCCATAGTACGGATGGCTTGAACAGCCGTTCCAGAAAGATGTTGGGTGGGACGGCATCGCGTTTTGCACCGATGCGTGCCAATATGTCCGCCGCCTGGTTGTTATCCCGGGCTATATGATGAAATTCGAGCCCTTCGAACCGTGCTGACATTTTTAGGACCGCATTGCGGTATGCTGCCATTTTCGGATCTTTGGCATCAAAGTCTCCGTTTATTTGAGATATCGCGAGGTTCGAATCCCCGCGCACCTCTAGGCGTTTAATGCCCATGGAGACTGCCATCCGGAGGCCGTGCAGAAGGGCCTCGTATTCGGCTGCGTTGTTGGAGTCCGTATACATTATCTGAAGGACGTATTGGACCGTGTCCCCGGTTGGGGACGTCAAGACGACGCCAACCCCCAGGCCGGCCAACATTTTGGAGCCGTCAAAGTGCATGATCCAATTGGAGTATGCGCCGTACTCTTTAGGGAGTTCGGCTTCGGTCCATTCGGCCACGAAGTCGGCCAAAACCTGCGACTTGATGGCTCGCCGTGGCTTATAGCTTATGTCGAATGGAAGGAGCTCTATTGCCCATTTAGCAATCCGTCCCGTCGCGTCGCGGTTGTTTATAATGTCGTTAAGAGGTACTTCGGAGGCTACCGTTATCGAACACTCTTGAAAGTAGTGTCGCAGCTTCCGGGATGCCATGAACACCGCGTATGCTATCTTTTGATAATGTGGGTACCGAGAATTGCATGGAGTGAGGACAGTGGACACATAATAAACCGGTCTTTGAAGAGGGAACCGGTGTCCGTCCGTTTCTCGTTCGACGACGAGCACCGCGCTGACAACTTGATGTGTTGCGGTGATATATAATAGCATTGGTTCGCCCATGTTGGGCGCGGCCAGGACCGGATTAGTTGCCAATATGTTCACTCGAAGTGTTCGGTGCGGCGGAGGAGGCGGTAAAGGGGTAACGCCTTTTCTCCCAAACGGGAAATAAAGCGGCTTAGAGCCGCTACGCATCCAGTCAAATTTTGTATTTGTTTGAGGTCTTTTGGAATATCCAATTGTGATAGAGCTCGGATCTTGGCTGGGTTTGCTTCAATTCCTCTACCGGACACAATGAAGCCCAGGAGCTTTCCGGCTGGAACGCCGAAGACGCATTTTTCCAGATTGAGCTTGATGTCATATTTTCGAAGATTGTCGAATATGAGCCTCAAATCGTCTATTATAGTTTCGACATGCTTGGATTTTACGACCACGTCATCTACATATGCTTCCACTGTTTTGCCGATCTGGTTAGCCAGACATGTCTGAATCATGCCCTGATATGTTGCACCGGCGTTTTTGAGCCCAAAGGGCATTGTGTTGAAGCAGAATGGGCCGTATGGAGTGATGAATGCTGTTGCGGCTTGGTCTGGCTCCGCCATCTTGATTTGGTGGTAGCCGGAGTACGCGTCGAGGAAGCACAATGAGTCGTGTCCTGCTGTAGCGTCAATAATTTGATCAATTCGAGGGAGGGGGAAGGGATCCTTTAGGCAAGCCTTATTAAGGTCTTTGAAATCAACATATAGGCGCCAGGATTTGTCCTTCTTTGGTACCATCACCAGATTTGCTAACCAGTCCAGATGTTTTATATCTCTAATGAATCTGGCTTCCAGAAGTTTGGCTAGCTCCTCTCCCATGGCCTGTCTCTTGGGTTTGGAAAAGCGCCGAAGAGCCTGTTTGACTGGCTTGAATCCTTTTAGGATATTTAGGCTGTGCTCGCCAACCGACGTGGGATTCTGGCATGTCCAAGGGTGCGGGCAAAATGTCGCTTTTCTCGTAGGAATTCTCGTAGTGCGGCATCTACATTAGGGTTTAATTGTGCCCCAATGGAGGCCGTCTTTGCAGGGTCCGTTGGGTGGACTTGGAATTTGACTATTTCATCCGCTGGTTTGAAAGAGGTGGACTTGGATCTTTTATCGAGTATCACATCGTCCCTGTTCACCGTGGAGCGCATCACAGTGAGTTCCTCGACCGCTAGGGCTTCTGATAGTGCCTCGAGGGCTAGTGCGGCTGTCTTGTTTTCGGCGCGGAGTGCTATGCTCGGATCACTAGCGAGAGTGATGATTCCGTTAGGTCCGGGCATTTTAAGCTTCATTTACCCATAATGGGGTATAGCTTGAAAAATTGTGAATGCCTCTCGCCCTAATAAAGCATGATATCCGCTGCTGAACTGGGCCACTTGAAATGTGACCTCCTTGGACCTGTAATTGTCCGGCGAGCCGAACACTACGTCCAGTGTGATTTTTCCTGTGCAGCATGCTTCCTGGCTGGGAATTATTCCTCTAAAGGTTGTGCTGCTTCGCTCAATGCGGTTCCAGTCTATTTCCATTTTTCGGAGGGTTTCCTCGTAGATGAGGTTCAGTCAGCTGCCGCCATCCATGAGTACCTTTGTAAGGCGAAAGCCGTCCACTATTGGACTGAGAACCAATGCGGCTGGTGCTCTGGCTGTTCGGAATTTGGGTTAAATCATCGGCATTAAAGGTAATGGCCGTGTCGCTCCATGGATGTATTGTTGCTACTTGGTAGACTTCGGCAAGGTTGCGGAGTGTTTGTTTCCGCATGTTATTTGATGCGAAAGTCTGGAATACTGTTAACACCGTACTGGTATTGCTGGGCTGGGATTCTGAAGCTAGAAGCTCTTCGCCACTTTTGGCCACCTGCCGTAGTATCCAACATGCTCGAAGGCTATGAGTTGGAGTGGCACCCTCTGCGCTATGAATTTTGCAGGGTCCGTTTAGCCAACCCTCCAGTACGGTTCCGTACCCTTTAGGGGTTTTTTGTTTTTTGATATTTAATCCAGGTGCTTGGTGATGATGCACCCTTTTATTCCAGACTAAGGATGTATTCGGGGCCGGATTATCCCAAAATTGACTTTCGGTATTCCAAGCACTCTCCATCGCACAGTACTTTTGTACTATGGTCACTAAGTCATCCAAGCGTGTAATTTCGCGACGACTTATGGCGTTTAGGATTCCTTTGTCCATGCAATTATTGCAAAAAAGTGAGATTGCGTCCTCCTCTCGGCAGTCCTTTATCTTGTCCATAACCAGGAGGAATTTGGCCCAGTAATGATGTACTGTTTTAGTTGGCTCTTGCCGAATTCAGGATAGATCGCTAATGTTTGGGTGGGTAGATCCGGAACCTTGTCCAATTTAAGACTCAGGGGCCGAGAAGTTTCCGAACTCGGAAGCTTGGATTTTTGAATGCTATCCAATGAGTCTAACCCGCCGCCTGACTTTAAGTTCAGGGCTTGATCGACATCCGTCCCTCTGCGGGAATCCGGACGTAGCTAGTCCTTAAGATAGAAGAAGAATCGCCGCATTGCTCCTCTATCACGACAACATGATGGGTAGCTTGGGGAGAGTTGATCTCTCTCAGATCGGTTTTAGGCCCGATCCGGTCGTAGTTTGTGGCGACTCCCAGGGCGGCGATGCGATCCAAGAGCTCATTTACGGAGGAGAGCTCGATTGGATCTGACTATTCGGCAAGTTCCGAATTGACGTGAAGATTGGTTTCGATGACTCGAGAAGTCACCGTTGGCGCGACGGCCGAACTGGCGGTCATAAGAAAACCACCTAGCCGGAGAGTCTGGCCAGTGGCCAAGGCTCTTTGGCGATAGAATCGTCTTTAAAGACGGGATGAGGCATCCTTCCTGACGGTGACGGCACAGAGGAACTCTCAATGAAAGCACCAATGTTGGTGTCAAAACCGGCGGATCTCGGGTAGGGGGTCCCGAACTGTGCGTCTAGGCGGATGGTAACAGGAGACAAAGGACACAGTGTTTTTACCCAGGTTCGGGCCCTCTCGATGGAGGTAATACCCTACTCCTGCTTGATTAATATTGATGATATGGGTAGTACAAGAGTAGATCTACCACGAGATCGTAGAGGCTAAACCCTAGAAGCTAGCCTATGGTATGATTGTTGTTCGTCCTACGGACTAAAACCCTCCGGTTTATATAGACACCGGATAGGGTTAGGGTTACACAGAGTCGGTTACAATGGTAGGAGATCCACATATACGTATCGCCAAGCTTGCCTTCCACGCCAAGGAAAGTCCCATCCGGACACGGGATGAAGTCTTCGATCTTGTATCTTCATAGTCCAGGAGTCCGGCCAACGGTGATAGTTCGGCTTTCCGGACACCCCCTAATCCGGGACTCCCTCAGGGACCTCTTGAGCATCGCGCCTCAGGGGCTCTTACCGGACCTCGGGCCACTCATCTCCTGGCCTTGACCACGGCATAGTGACCTGGCATACCAGCGATGGCTGACGCTTGCCTGGGGACTAGGACCTACCGGCGTAGAGCGCTAAGCTACCGCGAGAATGAAAAAGAGGGGGAGCAAGGCCGAAGCGAGAAATGCATCTATAAACTTCACCACCTTCACCAACGCGCATCTGCTTGGGCAACCTCGCCACCCTTTCGGCCCTGAGGTAGCCACTTGCGTGCTAAAGGGGACCCCCCGAGCATCGCATCTCAGGAGCTCTTACCGGATCTCGGGCCGCTAACCTCCTGGCCTTGACCACGACATCGCGACCTGGCATACCAGCGACGGCTGCAGCCTGCTTGGGGAGTGGGACCTGTCAGCTTAGAGCACCAAGTTACCGCAAGGGACGCAAAGGGTTGACTAGCCGAAGCGGAAAATGCGACCACAACACTGGATGAAGGACCATATTACATTGAGCCAAAAGCACTACTAATTCTTTACACACACCCACGGGGTTCGTCTCGATTCCTCGCAGGGAACAAAAGGAAGAGGAATCTGTAGCCACGGTCACCGACACCATCATCAATAATGGGCCCCTGGGGGTGGACGCCAACCCCATCCAGATCATCGATGACGGCGGGCAGATGCTGCCGCCGCGCTTCGGGCATGTCTTGAGCTTGGGGGCACGTAGCTGTTAATGTCTACTACGGAACCTTCTCCTTGTAGACGTTGTTGGGCCTCCAAGTGCAGAGGTTTGTAGGATAGTAGCAAATTTCGCTCAAGTGGATGACCTAAGGTTTATCAATCCGTGGGAGGCGCAGGTTGAAGATGGTCTCTCTCAAACAACCCTGCAACCAAATAACAAAGAGTCTCTTGTGCCCCCACCACACCCAATACAATGGTAAATTGTATAGGTGCACTAGTTCGGCGAAGAGATGGTGATACACGTGCAATATGGATGGTAGATACGAGTATTTGTAATCTGAAAATATAAAAACAGCAAGGTAACAAGTGGTAAAAGTGAGCGTAAATGGTATTGCAATGATTCGAAACAAGGCCTAGGGTTCATACTTTCACTAGTGCAAGTTCTCTCAACAATAATAACATAACTAGATCATATAACTATCCATCAACATGCAACAAAGAGTCACTCCAAAGTCACTAACAGCGGAAAACAAATGAAGAGATTATTGTAGGGTACGAAACCACCTCAAAGTTATTCTTTCTGATCAATCTATTCAAGAGTCAGTAGTAAAATAACACGAAGCTATTCTTTCCGTTCGATCTATCATAGAGTTCGTACTAGAATAACACCTTAAGACACAAATCAACCAAAACCCTAATGTCACCTAGATACTCCAATGTCACCTCAAGTATCCGTGGGCATGATTATACGATATGCATCACACAATCTCAGATTCATCTATTCAACTAACACAAAGTAATTCAAAGAGTTCCCCAAAGTTTCTACCGGAGAGTCAAGACGAAAACGAGTGCCAACCCCTATGCATAAGTTCACGAGGTCACGGAACCCGCAAGTTGATCACCAAAACATACATCAAGTAGATCACGTGAATATCCCATTGTCACCACAGATAAGCACATGCAAGACATACATCAAGTGTTCTCAAATCCTTAAAGACTCAATCCGATAAGATCACTTCAAAGGGAAAACTCAATCCATTACAAGAGAGTAGAGGGGGAGAAACATCATAAGATCCAACTATAATAGCAAAGCTCGCGATACATCAAGATCGTACTGATACGTCCATTTTGCGTCATGCTTTTATATCGATATTTATTGCTTCATGGGATGTTATTACACATTATGTCACAATACTTATGCCTATTCTCTCTTATTTTACTAGGTTTACATAAGGAGGGAGAATGCCGACAGCTAGAATTCTAGGCTGGAAAAGGAGCAAATATTAGAGACCTATTCTGCACAACTCCAAAAGCCCTGAAACTCCACGAAAGTTATTTTTGGAAATAATAAAAACTACTGAGCGGAAGAAATACCAGAGGGGTCCCACACCCTGGCCACGAGGGTGGGGGGCGCACCCTACCCCCATGGGCGCGCCCCCTGCCTCGTGGGCCCCATGTTGGCCCTCCAGTGCCCATCTTCTGCTATATGAAGTCTTTCGTCCGAAGAAAAATCTGGGATTGGTACCTGTAGGTTGCTAGCAGTGTTGATTACTCCTTGTAGTTGATGCTAGTTGGTTTATTTGGTGGAAGATCATATGTTCAGATCCTATATGCATATTAATACTCCTTTGATTATGAACATGAATATGCTTTTTGAGTAGTTACGTTTGTTCCCGAGGACATGGGAGAAGTCTTGCTATTAGTAGTCATGTGAATTTGGTATTCGTTCGATATTTTGATGAGATGTATGTTGTCTCTCCTCTAGTGGTGTTATGTGAACGTCGACTACATGACACTTCACCATTATTTGGGCCTAAAGGAAGGCATTGGGAAGTAATAAGTAGATGATGGGTTGCTAGAGTGACAGAAGCTTAAATCCTAGTTTATGCGTTGCTTCGTAAGGGGCTGATTTGGATCCATATGTTTCATGCTATGGTTAGGTTTACCTTAATACTTCTTTTGTATTTGCGGATGCTTGCAATAGGAGTTAATCATAAGTGGGATGCTTGTCCAAGTAAGGGCATCACCCAAGCACCGGTCCACCCACATATCAAATTATCAAAGTACCGAACGCGAATCATATGAACGTAATGAGAACTAGTTTGACGATAATTCCCATGTGTCCACGGGAGCGCTTTTGTCTATATAAGAGTTTGTCCAGGCTTGTCCTTTGCTACAAAAAGGATTGGGACACCTTGCTGCACTTTATGTACTTTTGTTACTTGTTGCTCGTTACCAATTATCTTATCATAAAACTATCTGTTACCTATAATTTCAGTGCTTGTAGAGAATACCTTGCTGAAAACCGCTTATCATTTCCTTCTGCTCCTTGTTGGGTTCGACACTCTTACTTATTGAAAGGACTACGATAGATCCCCTATACTTGTGGGTCATCAAGACTCTTTTCTGGCGCCGTTGCCGGGGAGTGAAGCGCCTTTGGTAGGTGGAATTTGGTAAGGAAAAAATTTATATAGTGTGCTGAAATTTACTGTCACTTGTTGCTATGGAAAGTAATCCTCTGAGGGGCTTGTTCGGGGTATCTTCACCCCGACCAGTAGAGCAAAGAGTTGCTCCTCAACCTACCGAACCTACCGAAAATGAAAATGTCTACTTTGATATTCCTTCGGGTGATAGAAAAACTGCTAGCTAATCCTTTTGCAGGAGACGGAACAATGCATCCCGATGAGCACCTAATATATGTGGATGAAGTTTGTGGATTATTTAAGCTTGCAGGTGTGCCTGATGATGTTATTAAGAAGAAGGTCTTCCCTTTATCTTTGAAGGAAGATGCATTGACATGGTATAGGCTATGTGATGATATGGGATCATGGAACTACAAACGATTGAAATTGGAGTTTCATCAGAAGTTTTATCCTATGCACCTTGTTCATCGTGATCGCAATTATATATGTAATTTTTGGCCTCGCGAAGGAGAAAGCATCTCTCAAGCTTGGGGAGGCTTAAATCAATGTTATATTCATGCCCCAATCATGAGCTCCCAAGAGAAATAATTATTCAAAAATTTTATGCTCGGCTTTCTGATAACAATCGCACCATGCTTGATACTTCTTGTGCTGGCTCTTTTACGATGAAGACTATTGAATTCAAATGGGATTTATTTGAAATAATTAAACGCAACTCTGAAGATTGGGACCTCGACGAAGGTAAGGAGTCAGGTATGACATCTAAGTTTGATTGTGTTAAATCTTTTATGGATACCGATCTTTTCCGTAAATTTAGCACTAAATATGGACTTGACTCTGAGATAGTAGCTTCTTTCTGTGAATCTTTTGCTACTCATGTTGTTCTCCCTAAGGAGAAGTGGTTTAAATATCATCCTCCCATAGAATTAAAAGTAGATGCACCTATTAAAGTTGAAGAAAAGACTATCACTTATAATGATCTAATTATTCCTACTGCTTATGTTGAGAAACCACCTTTTCCTGTTAGGATAAAAGATCATGCTAAAGCTTCAACTGTGGTTCGTAAAAGCAATATTAGAACCTATACACCTCCTGAGCAAGTTAAATTTGAACCTAATATTGCTATTGTTAAAGATCTCTAGTCCGATAGTATTGATGGGCATGTTATTCATTTCTGTGATGAAACTGCTAGAATTGCCAAACCTTGTGCTAAAGATAAACATAGACCTGTGGTAGGCATGCCTGTTATTTCAGTTAAAATAGGAGATCATTGTTATCATGGCTTATGTGATATGGGTTCTAGTGCTAGTGCAATACCTATTGACTTATACAAAGAAATTATGCATGATATTTCACCTACTGAGTTAGAAGATATTGATGTCACAATTAAACTTGCCAATAGAGATACTATTTCACCCATGGGAATTGTTAGAGATGTTGAAGTCTTGTGTGGGAAAACTGAATATCGTGCTGATTTTCTTGTTCTTGGTTCCCCACAACATAGTTTTTGCCCCATTATATTTGGTAGGCCCTTCTTGAACACTGTTAATGCTAAGATAGACTGCAAAAAGGATGTTGTTACTATTGGCTTGGGTGATATGTCTCATGAGTTTAATTTCTCTAAATTTCGTAGACAACACCGTGAAGAGGAATTGCCTAGTAAGGGTGAAATTGTTGGTCTTGCTTCTATTGCCGTACCTCCTAGTGATCCTTTAGAACAATATTTCCTAGACCATGAAAATGATATGTTTATGAATGAAAGAAGGGAAATAGATGAAGTATTCTTTAAACAAGAACCCATCCTGAAACAGAATTTGCCTGTTGAAATCCTAGGGGATCCTCCTCCACCCAAGGGTGATCCTGTGTTTGAGCTCAAACCGTTACCTGATACTCTTAAATATGCTTGAGGCGGAACCTTGGCGGAACCAATCTAGGGCTCCGGCAGAGCAGTTCTGCTGGGGACACTTCCCTCCGGGAGGGGGAAATCATCGCCATCGTCATCACCAACGCTCCTGTCATTGGGAGAGGGCAATCTCCATCAACATCTTCACCAGCACCATCTCCTCTCAAACCCTAGTTCATCTCTTGTATCCAATTCTTGTCTCCAAGTCTGGGATTGGTACCTGTAGGTTGCTAGTAGTGTTGATTACTCCTTGTAGTTGATGCTAGTTAGTTTATTTGGTGGAAGATCATATGTTCAGATCCTATATGCATATTAATACTACTCTGATTATGAACATGAATATGCTTTGTGAGTAGTTACGTTTGTTCCTGAGGACATGGGAGAAGTCTTGCTATTAGTAGTCATGTGAATTTGGTATTCGTTCGATATTTTGATGAGATGTATGTTGTCTCTCCTCTAGTGGTGTTATCTGAACGTCGACTACATGACACTTCACCTTTATTTGGGCCTAGAGGAAGGAATTGGGAAGTAATAAGTAGATGATGGGTTGCTAGAGTGACAGAAGCTTAAACCCTAGTTTATGCGTTGCTTCGTAAGGGGCTGATTTGGTTCCATATGTTTCATGCTATGGTTAGGTTTACCTTAATACTTCTTTTGTAGTTGCGGATGCTTGCAATAGGAGTTAATAATAAGTGGGATGCTTGTCCAAGTAAGGGCAGCACCCAAGCACCGGTCCACCCACATATCAAATTATCAAAGTACCGAACGCAAATCATATGAACGTGATGAAAACTAGCTTGACGATAATTCTCATGTGTCCTCGGGAGCGCTTTTGTCTATATAAGAGTTTGTCTAGGCTTGTCCTTTGCTACAAAAAGGATTGGGCCACCTTGCTGCACTTTATTTACTTTTGTTACTTGTTTCTTGTTACCAATTATCTTATCACAAAACTATCTGTTACCTATAATTTCGGTGCTTGCAGAGAATACCTTGCTGAAAACCGCTTATCATTTCCTTCTGCTCCTCGTTGGGTTTGACACTCTTACTTATCGAAAGGACTACGATAGATCCCCTATACTTGTGGGTCATCACGTACCACCTCAAGAACACGAGAGAGAGAGAGAGAGAGAGAGAGAGAGAGAGAGAGAGAGAGAGAGAGAGATCAAACACATAGCTACTGGTACATACCCTTAGGCCCGAGGGTGAACTACTCCCTCCTCGTCATGCAGAGCACCGGGATGATGAAGATGGCCACCGGTGAGGGATCCCCCCTCCGGCAGGGTGCCGGAACAAGGTTCTGATTGGTTTTTGGTGGCTACAGAGGCTTGCCGCGGCGGAACTCCCGATCTATTGTGCTCTCCGATGTTTTTAGGGTATATGGACATATATAGGCGAAAGAAGTCGGTCAGGGAAACCACGAGGGGCCCACGAGGGTGGGGGTCGCGCCCAGGGGGGTAGGGCACGCCTCCCTGCCTCGTGGCTTCCTTGAAGCTTCCCTGACGTCTACTCCAAGTCTCCTAGATTGCTTTCGTTCCAAAAATAACTCTCCCAAATGTTTCATTCCGTTTGGACTCTGTTTGATATTCCTTTTCTTTGAAACACTGAAATAGGCAAGAAAACAACAATTTGGGCTGGGCCTCCGGTTAACAGGTTAGTCACAAAAATAATATAAAAGTGTTTAGTAAGGCCCATAAACATCCAAAACAGATAATATAATAGCACGAATACATCATAAACTATAGATACGTTGGAGTCGTATCAGCATCCCCAAGCTTAATTCCTGCTCGTCCTCGAGTAGGTAAATGATAAAAGAAATAATTTATGAAGTGTGAATGCTAGCCGGTTCACAAGTTTGATCAATGATAATTTCAATCACCTTTTCTAGCATCATTATATGTCATAACAGTAGCTCATCTCATAAAACTTCTCATGATCAAGTAACAAGCTATTCACATGTTAAAGCATAGACCATAAACTTCTTGAAAACTAACAAACTATGTTCTCAGTCATCAAACAATTGCAATTCATCCTATTTTCAGGAAGGGTCTATGTAAGAGCTTTGATTTAGCAAATCCCACATACTCAACTATCATATAGTCTTCCATGATTGCTACCACTCAAAGCATATTTTGGGAACAAATAGCATCCATCGAACACAAAGAAAGATAGGGGCTTAATGTTTCGCCTCCCAACTTATTTATCACATAGATAATTGTCAACAATAATAATTCATGATCAAATATCATTACTAGGGAAAACCTTATACATAGAATCTTAGTAGCAGCACGGTTTAAAAACAGGCGCTACTGCTAACTAGCAGTAGCGAGCTTAACGGAACCGCGCTACTAATAATAACTAGGTGATGGCGCTCTAGGTGAAACAAGCGCTACTACTATAGTTGCCACAGATTTGCCTCGGGATAGATATAGTAGTAGCGCCCTTCCATAGACGCTGCTGTTGCTAAAGTACTTAGTAGCAGCGTTTTTACGCAAAACTCGCTGCTGCTAAGTGTTGCACCTAATTAAGTTTAGTCCCATATGCTAAGCGAACAAGGTGTTTACCACCTTAAATATGTTACTTATCAAACTACCTCGAGCACTTGGTCTTCATTGAACTATATGTGTAGGATTTGTGGCTGCAATATGAATCTTCACCGGTGCCTATACAGTCTTGTGAGGATTCATGTTGACTATTTAGATTCTACACAAAAAGATCAATGATGACCAATGTATATTTTTGATGCATGCTTAGACTTAGCAGTAGCGTTTTTCTGTAAAAGCGCTATAGCTACTTTAGCTATAGCGCGTTTCCTAAAGTGCGCTACTGCTAGTTCGACTTAACCACCCTTTGCTCAAAATTTCGCTAAGTCCTCCTTCCTCCCTTGTTCCCCTACTCCTCTCTCGCTTGCCACGCGAGCCCGAGCCTGCCTGAACGCCCGCCCTAGGCTGCCCTCAACCTCACCGCCGCCGCCCGCTGCCGCTCACCGTCGCCGCCCCCCACCCCTCCGCTCTCGACCTCACCGCCGCTCTCGACCTCAACGTCGCCGCCGCCTCCCCCAACCCCACCGTCGCCTCCCGATCCCGAGCCCACCCTCGTCGCCCCTACATCTCCGTCGCCGAGCACCTCCCCGCCACCGTCTCTCCCCTCTCTGTAAGCCCCCCACCCCTCCCCCACCCCCGTTCTCTCTGCTTAGTTAGTACTAGATGTTTTTTAGTAGTAGTAGATGTTAATTTAGGGTTCATAGATAATGATTTTTAGCAGTAGTAGATGTTAATTAGTAGTAGTGATGGTACTAGTTAACTATTGTATAATGTAGTTTATTTTCACTGTTTTTAGTAAGTGTTTAAAATAATTACTAAGTAAGTTAATAAACTAGTTGAACTAGTTTAGTTTTAGTTGAACTAGTTTAGTAAGTAAATTAATAAACTAGTTGAATTAATAGAACTAATGTATTTTTAGTAAGATAATTAATACAACTAGTTGAACTACTTTATTTTTAGAAAGAATTAGTTTTCTTTCTATTTATAGTAAGTTTATATTTAGTAAGAACTAGTTGAATTAATAGAACTAGTTGAACATGTCATATTTGTTGTTATCTTTTTAGTTAAACAATTATTCGGGATGTATTAGTGATAACTTATAGGGTTTTTGCTTTTGTAGAAATCAAGGAGCCCCTCCATCATCCCCGCCGTCGTCCCCGTCACCGACCCCCTATGACCTCGACGAGAGACCAGCCAAATCTCCATGTATATCTTGTGTTGCTCAAATAGAATATGTGGTTGCCCAAGTGGCCGGTCATGTTCAGGTTACACCTCCGAGTGGCCTATGTTTTGCCGGAGTGTTGATTAATTTCCGTTCGGCAAATTTCAGGCGCCGATATGTCCTTTTTAGCAAAGGTCATGCGGATTTTCCCGTGAATTCTGGCATGACTTGTGCTAGAATATGTAGGAAATATCGAGTGGCCTGGATTTTCTCGAAAAATAATGATCTAATTTAGGTTTTGTAGTACATATATTTAATTGTACAAGTTTAATCTTTGCATTATGAGCGTAGGAAATGTCGTACTTTCGGACGATTTACGTCTCTCGGGAGTGCAGCTGGTGCCACGACGATTGAGGTATGTGCGACAGGTTAGTTGAGCTGGACGAAGATCGGCACTTCAGCATTAAGCTCGAGGAGACCTTCGATGTTGAAATGGTACGCAACAACAACAAGTGTTTTTTTTGTAATTAAGCATGACTTCAACTATTTCAACATCTAATTTTCATCTTTTACAATTCGACTAGCTTATCCCATGCCATGCAAGACGCTATGTCTTGGAGAGGATGGGTTTTGAAGACCATGAAAATTTTCAAACAAAGAAAATACACCTAAGGACCCATCATGATTGGATTTTGAAGTAAATCTGTACAATTCTCAGAGCGTAACCCATTTTGGTTGCCAAAATTGGGAAGCACTTTGCAAAATGTATGGTTTTTATGAGGGTATGATTGTCACCATAGATCTTGGTGATCCTGACATCGAGCAAGACAATATGGACATTTGGGTCCTTGTTGATAAAATTCCGATTCTACCGCAATGTGAGTTTCTCAAACATAGTTATTAACTAATTTATATTGTTTATTTCAAAATAGTTGACAGCTTATTTCCATTGACAGCTTATTTTGAATGTTCAAACAATGTGCGGAAGATGGTATACAAAACCCACAACACTGATGGCTCCGAATTAACTTATAAGGAGAAAAGTCATCGATAAACATCGTACTTATCTTGAGAATTACAATACCTATTATCGAACTCCTCCAAATTATGGTGAATACGTGCCACTAGTGCATGTGTTGAACCACGGTAACTTCTATGGAGATACCCTGGTAAGATTTTTTACTATTACGACATCCGTGCATCTTTTGCATACTTCTAAAACTAGTACATCATTGCTAACTATGAAGTTATTACTATGTTTTTCAACAGAAAATCCCGATGGATTGTGTGCCTCATCGATGTATCGAATGGTCACCTTGCGTTCGAACATACAGCCAGGTCAATCTAAGGAGCTCACCTGTGCATATCGGATATCTAAAACTGGTGAACACATGCTAATCAAAGAATGGAAAAAATGTTTGGAGATTCGCAAGGAGGTTCTTGGAAGTAACATTAAGCAAAAGGCAAGAATTGGAGACAGGATAATCTCCATTCTCCATAATGGAGAGTCAGGGGCTATCTTGTTTTTTGCTATTCTACCTTAGAGAATATAGTAGGTCCTAAGAGAATGTAGTAGGTCCTATGAGGTACAATATGTTTATTATGTGGTACAATGTGTTAGAGTTGTGATTACAACTAGTGACCAATTTGCTATGTGATGTCTCATTGATGAAAACGATGATCTTGAGGAGGTGTTATATGACAATGATGTATTATGATGATAAGTTGTTAATGATATGATGATGATGATGATATTATATCACTGGGTGAAAGAACCGTAGATTAGTTTCAAGTGGATGGACATCCACTTGAAACTAGTCCACGGTTCTTTCACCCCGTGATGTAATAACTCATTATGATGTAAAAACAATCTGTAAATTCCTGTTGTATGAAAACTTGTGTAAAGGTGTATGAATACAACATGAAATAAAAAAGAAATAAAATACGAAATAATAGTAGCAGCACGGGCGGGGAGAAGCGCTACTACTAATTACCAGTAGCGCTCCTCTAGGAAGTCGCTACTACTAAACCGATTTAGCAGTAGTGTGGGCTGGGGCACGCTACTGCTATAGGTTAGCTGTAGCGCCTTATCAGTAGCGCACCGTCCCGTGCTACTGATAGGCCTAAAACCCACGATGCTGCTAGGCTTTTCCCTAGTAGTGTATGTTTGAATGGCCATATATGCTTAGATCTTCCATCACATGATGCTTTCCAACTAAAGAGTAGGTTGGAATGAGAAGGAATACTACTGACTCTTTCATAAAAGTAAAAGATAGGCCCTTCGCAGAGGGAAGCAGGGATTTGCAAAGGTGCCAGAGCTCGAAGCCTTAAAACGGAGATGAAAATAATTTTGAGAGGTATGCTTTCATTGTCAACATAACGACCAAGAGTTCCCAATATCTTCCATACTACATACATGATAGGCGGTTCCCAAACAGAAAGGCAAATATTTAACTCCCCCTCCACCAACAATCACACTCCACGGCTTGTTCGAAACAATGGGTGCCGTCCAACTTATCAACAATCCTGGGGGAGTTTTGTTTAAATTATTTGCGATTTTGTTTTTGATCTTTTGATCATAGGACTAGGCATCCCAGTTACCAGCCATTTTCTCGTGAATGATGAGCGGAGTCCACTCATCATGAGAATAACCCACCTAGCATGGAAGATACTGACAGCTCCTAGTCGCTACATGAGCGATTCGGGCATACAAAACAGATTATTATTTGAAGGTTTAGAGTTTGGCACATGCAAATTTACTTGGAACGGCAGGTAAATACCACATATAGGTAGATATGGTGGACACTCATGGAAGAAACTTGGTTCAAGGATTTTGGATGCACAAGAAGTATTCCCGCTTAGTACAGAAATTTAGGCTAGCAAAAGATTCTAAATAGAAAGCACCACATGTTGAAGGATCCATAACAATATAACTTCTGTACAAATATACCCAAGCATAACTCATTATGTTGTCTTCCTTGTCCAACTTGAACTATTTGCTCAAGTTTGAAAATAATTAATGGGGCTCAAAATCATAGAATATGTCCAAGATAGTATATTTCTATGTGAAATCTCTCTTCCTTCAATATTCTTTCATGAATTGTTCAAGTGACCAATACAAAGTTTGCTAACCTTCTATAATTTTACCACCTCTACTTATTATATGTGAAGTCATTATTCCCATGGGATAAGCATATGAAACATATATAATTTCAGATTTATGATATTCAAATCATTCAACCATTTACTCATAGGATATAAGTGAAGCACACGAGTAAATGACAAACTACTCCAAAAAGATATAAGTGAAGATCAATGAGTAGTTAAATAATTATGTAGCTATGTGAAGACTCTCTCTCATTTAAGAGTTTCAGATCTTGGGATATTATTCAAACAACGAGCAAAACAAAATAAAACGACATTTCAAGGATAGCACTCATCATGTGAAGAAGCAAAAACTTAGGCTCAACCGATACTAACCGGTAATTGTTGAAGAAGAAAGGTGGGATGCCTACCGGGGCATCCCCAAGCTTAGATGCTTGAGAGTTCTTGAAATATTATCTTGGGGTGCCTTGGGCATCCCCAAGCTTGAGCTTTTGTGTCTCCTTAATTCCTCTCATATCACGGTTTCCTAAATCTCGAAAGCTTCATCCACACCAAACTCAACAAGAACTCGTGAGATAAGTTAGTATAAACCAATGCAAAAACCTTATCATTTTCTACTGTAACAAATCACTAAAATTATTATTCAACATTGCATACTAAAATGCCTCTGCATATTTAATACTCCTATCCTAAAATAGAATCATTAAACAAACAAACATAAGCAAACAATGCAAACATAACAGCAATCTGCCAAAACAGTACAGTCTGTAAAGAATGCAAGATTCATCATACTTCCCTAACTCCAAACATTATGAAATTCTACCACACTGTAGAAAGCTCAATATGCAAAAAGTTTCAACATTTTATCATATTCTGACTTTTCTAGGGAATTTTTGCAACAGCGCTAAACTTTCTGTTTTGAAATAGCAACATGTATACTTGCAAAATAAACATGCTAAAAGCTATCCTTGACATTTTTATTGAAAATAAAGATGCAAAACATTATTCTAAATAACATAAAGCAAATACTAAGAAAATAAAATGACGCTCCAAGAAAAACACATATCATGTGGTGAATAAAAATATAGCTCCAAGTAAAGTTACCGATGAACAAAGACGAAAGAGGGGAGCCATCCGGGGCATCCCCAAGCTTAGGCTCTTGGTTGTCCTTGAATATTACCTTGGGGTGCCTTGGGAATCCCCAAGCTTAGGCTCTTGCCACTCCTTATTATATAGTTCATGGAATCTTTACCCAAAACTTGAAAACTTCACAACACAAAACTTAACAGAAATCTCGTGAGCTCCGTTGGCGAAAGAAAACAAAACACCACTTCAAGGTACTGTAATGAACTTATTATTTATTTATATTGGTGTTAAAGCTACTGTATTCCAACTTCTCTATGGTTTATAAACTATTTTACTAGCCATAATCTAAAGGTCTTACTTGGCACTTTATTGAAACAAAAGCTATAGAACATGATTAATACAGTATCATAATCATGTGAACACACAAAAACAGTAAGGGTAAATATTGGGTTGTCTCCCAACAAGCGCTTTTCTTTAATGCCTTTTTAGCCAGGCATGATGATGACAATGATGCTCACATAAAAGATAATAATTGAAACATAACGGGAGCATCATGAAGCATATGACTAGCACATTTAAGCCTAACCCACTTCCTATGCATATGGATTTTGTGACCAAACAACTTATGGGAACAATAATCAACTAGCATAGGAAGGCAAAACAAGCATAACTTTAAAACTTTAAGCACATAGAGAGGAAACTTGATAATATTGCAACTCCTACAAGCAAATGTTCCTCCCTCATAATAATTTTCAGTAGCATCATGAATGAATTCAACAATATAACCATCACATAAAGCATTATTCTCATGATGCATACACATATAATTTTTATTACTCTCCACATAAGCAAATTTCTTCTCATGAATGGTAGCGGGAGCAAACTCAACAAAGTAACTATCATGTGAATCATAATCCAATTGAAAATTAAAATCATGATGACAAGTTTCATGGTTATCTTTATTCTTTATAGCATACGTGTCATCACAATAATCATCATAAATAGGAGGCATGCTTTCATCATAATAAATTTTCTCATCAAAACTTGGGGGACTAAACATATCATCTTCATCAAACATAGCATCCCCAAGCTTGTGGCTTTGCATATCATTAGCATCATGGATATTCAACGAATACGTACTAACAATATTGCAATCATGCTCATCATTCAAAGATTTAGTGCCAAACATTCTAATGCATTCTTCCTCTAGCAATTGAGCACAATTATCGGAATCCTTATTTTCACGGAAGACATTAAAAAGATGAAGCATATGAGGCACCCTCAATTCCATTTTTTAGTTTTATTTTATAGACTAAATAGTGATAAAACAAGAAAAAAAAAGATTCAATTGCAAATCTAAAGATATACCTTCAAGCACTCACCTTCCCGGCAACGGCGCCAGAAAAGAGCTTGATGTCTACTATGCAACCTTCTCCTTGTAGACGTTGTTGGGCCTCCAAGTGCAGAGGTTTGTAGGACAGTAGCAAATTTCCCTCAAGTGGATGACCTAAGGTTTATCAATCTGTGGGAGGCGTAGGTTGAAGATGGTCTCTCTCAAACAACCCTGCAACCAAATAACAAAGAGTCTCTTGTGTCCCCAACACACCCAATACAATGGTAAATTGTATAGGTGCACTAGTTCGGCGAAGAGATGGTGATACAAGTGCAATATGGATGGTAGATATGAGTATTTGTAATATGAAAATATAAAAACAGCAAGGTAACAAGTGGTAAAAGTGAGCGTAAACGGTATTGCAAGCCTAGGGTTCATACTTTCACGAGTACAAGTTCTCTCAACAATAATAACATAACTGGATCATATAACTATCCATCAACATGCAACAAAGAGTCACTCCAAAGTCACTAACAACGGAAAACAAACGAAGAGATTATTGTAGGGTACGAAACCACCTCAAAGTTATTCTTTCTGATCAATATATTCAAGAGTCCGTAGTAAAGTAACACGAAGCTATTCTTTCCGTTCGATCTATCATAGAGTTCGTACTAGAATAACACCTTAAGACACAAATCAACCAAAACCCTAATGTCACCTAGATACTCCAATGTCACCTCAAGTATCCGTGGGCATGATTATACGATATGGATCACACAATCTCAGATTCATCTATTCAACCAACACAAAGTACTTCAAAGAGTGCCCCAAAGTTTCTACCGGAGAGTCAAGACGAAAACGTGTGCCAACCCCTATGCATAAGTTCACGAGGTCACGAAACCCACAAGTTGATCACCAAAACATACATCAAGTAGATCACGTGAGTATCCCATTGTCACCACAGATAAGCACATGCAAGACATACATCAAGTGTTCTCAAATCCTTAAAGACTCAATCCGATAAGATCACTTCAAAGGGAAAACTCAATCCATTATAAGAGAGTAGAAGGGGAGAAACATCATAAGATCCAACTATAATAGCAAAGCTCGTGATACATCAAGATCGTACCACCTCAAGAACACGAGGAGAGAGAGAGAGAGAGAGAGAGAGAGAGAGAGAGAGAGAGAGAGAGAGAGAGATCAAACACATAGATACTGGTACATACCCTCAACCCGAGGGTGAACTACTCCCTCCTCATCATGGATAGCGCCGGGATGATGAAGATGCCCACCGGTGAGGGATCCCCCCTTCGGCAGGGTGCCGGAACAGAGTCCCGATTGGTTTTTGGTGGCTACAGAGGCTTGCGGCGGCGGAACTCCCGATTTATTGTGCTCTCCGATGTTTTTAGGGTATATGGACATATATAGGCGAAAGAAGTCGGTCAGGGAAGCCACGAGGGGCCCACGAGGGTGGGGGCGCGCCCAAGAGGGTAGGGCGCGCCTCCCTACCTCGTGGCTTCCTTGAAGCTTCACGACGCCTACTCCAAGTCTCTGGATTATACATTCCCAAAATAACTCTCCCAAGGTTTCATTCCGTTTGGACTCCATTTGATATTCCTTTTCTTCGAAACACTGAAATAGGCAAGAAAACAACAATTTGGGCTGGGCCTCCGGTTAATAGGTTAGTCCCAAAAATAATATAAAAGTGTTTAGTAAATCCCATAAACATCCAAAACAGATAATATAATAGCATGAATACTTCATAAATTATAGATACGTTGGAGACGTATCAGCTGTCATCGCTCGTCTCCGGAGTCTCGTCAATCTCGGGAGAATCGCTGGACTCCCAGGAGTCGCCGTTGCTGCTAGGAGAGCTGCTGGCAGGACCAAGGGCGAGTTCAACGCTGGTCGCTTCACCACCCTGGCGGCCCCCTCCAGAGCAGCACTCCAGGCGGCGTCCCTCCTCGTCGAAGACCTTGAAGAACAACGTGGAGGTGCCGTCATACTCAAAGTGGATGGCGAGGGCCCCTTCCGCGTGGCAGGCGTGGGCGACCTCGCCCCATCCACGCGTCATGAAGATCTTTCCCAGAGCGACGACTTCAACTTTCGCCCCTGTGGCGGGGGAATTGCATCTAGCATGCTGCAGCCACAACTCGAGCGGCCCCCTCGGCGGCATCTCTCCGGCAAAGAACCCCGGGAACCTGATCCAGGAGCGCAGTGGCATCGCCGCCCATATCACGAACTCCCTCGAGGAACCTTGGCATGGGTTCATGGTACGGCGGCCCGCGCCACCACGACCTGGCCACCACCGCTGTGGCGCAAGCGGCGCGAGGCGTCGCCTCCTCCTCCGGAGCCATGCGCTCGAGCATACATGGGCAGCGGATAGCCTGGCGGAGGTCCCTCGTGCCGAGGCCTCGTCACCTCCGGACTCGCGCCAGCACCTCGGGAGCAGATTAACCTCTTCTTCGGCGGAAGAGGCCCTTGCTCTTCGTGGGGGGATTTCCCCTTCTCGGCGGCAGAGAACCTCCTTATCGATGCCATGGGAGTTGCAGCAAGACGGCGAAGCAAGGAGCAAGAAGAAGGAGATGAGCAGCGGGGGCTCCGCCCCTCCTTATTTATAGCTAGAAGGAGGCCAACCGCCGACCTCCACGATCATAGGTAATGATGATTTTTTTCTGCATGCAGCAGGGTCTCGTCAAGTCAAACGGTTGCCGAGGCAGCATGGGGAAGCGGAGACGCCCATGTCCAATCAGTCGCCATGCGTCGACCAAGGCCGCAGGCGGTTGGGGCCCGCGGCACTCCGCACTTGCCCTTTGGCTTCGCCCCGAAGCCAAGTTCGAGCGTGCCTTGGGCCCGGGGGCTACTGTCGGCGTCATGGGAACGGAGGTACCCAGACTTACCTACCTGCGGCCCATGGCGTGACTTCACCAACGGCCTGGTACGGCCCAGTGCCAACAACAATAGCTCAAGACCCTCACGAGGGGCCAAGCCTCGCGAGGCGGACGACACCAAGACCTCCCTAGGGGCGGCCTCGCTAGGCTGGCTCCTGAGGAGCGGAGATATCTATGCAAGGGGCACCTCGCGAGTTTCACGTGACGTGAGCCGTGACGACCAAGGCCAGGCGGGTGCCAACGGGCGCACTGTACCATTTTACCCTTTTCTGCGAAGGATGGCAAGCACAAGCGAGGAGTCCCGAGGTGTCAGGCAAAGGTTTCCATATTGGTGCAACATGACCAAGACCAGTAGGACGGCAGGACGGAGGTCATCGTGGAGCCCAGGACGGCGTCACCACCAGAGCCTTTGGCAGGCGAACACTACTTTTGTTAGGATAGCTTGTACTAGTTGTCCCCCATCAAATTGACCGTTGTGGGGTCCCTTCCCACCTGATATTTGGGAAGAGGACCAGGGCCTCTATAAATAGGACTAGCCACCACTGTAGCAAGGGACGGATCATTCGAATCATCCTCACACCCACCAGCTCATTGAGCTCAAGAACACCTCTCCTCCTGAGGCGGTTCGACCACTGTACTAGTTCATCCTCAGCCCTCCGAGGCAATCCACCACCACACACTGGAGTAGGGTATTACACCGCAACGGTGGCCCGAACCAGTATAAATCTCCGTGTCTCATGTTCTGCGTGTTCGTCGAGCTAGGACGTGGATCGTTGAGCGGGCGAGCTAGTGAGGGAGAGAGTTCTTCGTGCGGACCCCAGTGTTCGAACCTCAAGGGTTTGCCGGAACCCACGATCCGACGGTCATAGACATACTATCTATTCTAAATTTCTAACAATCAACAGGATGCATAAGGTATATGTCAGATCACGGGTTCCGGCAAAACCCTCAAGGTTCGAACTCTGGGGTGCGCGCGAAGATCTCCTCCCTATCGATCCACGTCCTAGTTTCACTATGATCTCAAGAACTAACTCTACGAACTCGCGACACAAGGGACACAAGGTTTATACTGGTTCGGGCCACCATTGTGGTGTAATACCCTAATACAGTGTGGTGGTGGTGGTGGATTGCCTCTTGGGCTATGGATGAACAGTACAAGGGGAAGAATAGCCTCCTGAGGTTGAGGTGTTCTTGTGCTTGGGGAACTGGTGAAGGATTCGATCTTCCTAGCTACGGTGGTGGCTAGTCCCATTTATAGAGGCCCTGGTCCTCTTCCCAAATATTGAGCGGGAAGGGAGCCAACAACGGCCAATTTGAAAGGGGACAACTAGTACAACTTATCCTGACAAAAGCAGTCTTCGCCTGCAAAAGGCTCTGGTGGTGACGTCGCCTTGGGCTGCATGGTGACCTCCGTCTTGCCGTCCTTCCGGTCCTAGTCTCATTGCACTGATATGGAAACCTTTGCTTGATGCCTCGGTACTCCGCGCCTGCGCTTGCCGCCTTAGCACCAAAGAGGAAGCGAGTACACTATGTGCGCTGGCCCCCGCCTGGTCTCGATTGCCATGGCTCATGTCACGAGAACCTCGCGAGGTTTGCCTTACCTTGATCTCTGCGCCCCTCGCAAGCCAACCTGGTGAGGCCGCTCCCAAGGAGGCCTTGTGTCGTCCGCCTCGCGAGGCTTGGCCCCTCGCGAGGGTCTTGAATGCTTGTTGGTGAAGATGGGCCGTACGGGCCCGCTAGCAGCGCCAAGCCGCGGGCCGTAGGCAGGCATGTTTGGGGACCCCCATTCCCAGAACATCGATAGTAGCCCCCAGGCCCAAGACGCGCTCGGGCTTGGCTTCGGGGCGAAGCCAAAGGGCAAGTACGGAGCGCCGCGGGCCCCCCATAGCTTACGGCCTTGGTCGACGCGTGGCGGTTGATTGGACGTGGTCGTCTCCGCTTCCCCATGCAGCCCTCGAATCCACCTGGCTATGCGGCCACCACAACCTACACAGTTATTCTTCCATCGCCGCACCGTACTTCCCCAATTCCTCTGCTTCCCCGTGTCTCTGCTCTATCCCCAATCTGTCTTGAGCTCTGCCTACTCCATCTCCATGGCGCCGAAACAAGCGGATAGGGAAAAAAACCTCTGTCTTCTACCAGCGTGCCTCCGGCCATCGAGCCCGTGGTTCACCGATCCTTGGTGCTCAACGATGAGGCCATGGACAAGGTGCGTCCCATGCTTGCCTCCAGCTTCAATGAGTGGGGGGAGACGATGTCTTGGCCCGCTCTCGTGCTCGCATTGACCGGGCTGTCATCGAGGTCCCAATATTCATCAACGCTCTCTGGGCTGGCCTAGTCCCCCCTCTCTCTGCTTTCTTCAACGCGGTGCTTGAACATTACCAGATCCACATGCTGCACCTTGATCCCCAATCCGTGACCCTTCTTGCCGTCTTCGCCTTCGTGTGTGAGGCTATGGTGGGCATTGCCCCTTCCGGGGCCCTTCTTCGCCACTTCTTTTCGCTGCACCTGATTGACCCCCAGCAGAGCTCGGGATGCCTGAGCTTCCAGGCTGTGGCCGCGACGGTGGGCACGGGGATCGACTTCGAGCTCCCTCCATCCATGAGCGAGTTTCGGACGTGGTGGGCATTTGTTGATGTCGGAGTGCTCATCCCTCTACTCCATTCTTTGTCTGCGCCTGCCGTCCCCAACTCCAATTGGAGCCATGAGAGGCTCACGAGCCCTCGCCTTTTCCCCATCTGGCTCAGGCTGAAGAAGTTGAAAGATCTTGGTGTGACCACGCCTATTGTGGTGAAGGAGTTTGTCAGGCGCCGAGTCGCCCCGCTTCAGCACCATTCTCGACTGATGTCGGCCTTTCTCAATAGCAAGGACCACATGAAGCTTCAGGAGTCCAGGCTCCCTCTTGAGATGCGTCAGATAGTGCTTGGGGTCTTGGCGGGTGCTTCGTCGCTGGATGATATGCCCGGGAAGAGTTACTTGTTGTACCGTTGCTCGAACAAGGAGAAGTTCGTGGAGCTCATGCCTTCCTTTGACGAGTGGGGCTTGCGCCCAAATGGCCTGGTGGGGCCCTGCGAGAACCCCACCAACGTGGTTCCCCTCTTCACTACTGGCGCCGAGCTTGCCCCGAGTGTGGGCGCTGGGGGGCGAGCACCGTTGGAGGCTGGTGGTACGAGTGCCATGGTGCTGACGCCGCCTGGAGCTCCCTAGGTGCCGTCCTCGGGAACTCGTGACTCTTGCCCTGGCGCGGCAGCTGAGGAGGCGATGCAGCGCTCGAATCCCGAGGCTGAAGCTCCTGAGACCTCGGCAGATCTTCGCAAGGTGTTGTCCGATGGCCCTCCTCAGCTTGGCGCTCCCGAAGCTGTCCCTTCAAGCGCTTCTCCTGCTGCGCCTCGTACTGGCTGCCATGTCCAACGCTTTGGTCGGTTCTGCATGGACTTCGAGGAGCTCCGAAAGAGGAAGAGGTCTCCGAGTGGTAGCAGCGGCATCTTCGGGCCGTTGAAGCGGAGGAAGTACGTCGCTAGCGATGATTAAGTACTGCATCTTTGTGGTTTTCTGAGTTCTGCTTTCTTCCTGACTGTGGTCCTCTAGGGTCCCTTCCGTCAAAGCTGCTGCATCTCCTGAGGAGCGGCCTCCTCTCTCCTTGACTCCCCCGCTGGCCTTGAGCGCCCCGAGTCTGCATGTCGCTCCCGGTGTGGGGTCGGTTGGAGAGGCGCGCTTGCCTCTATGGCGCCTTGAGTCCGCGGCCTCGTCGCCCCTCCTCTGCGGCCTTGCTTGGAGTTTGGCGGGCGTGCCCAGGACCCCTCCTCTGGTCATGGACGGTGGCTGGTTGGCTTCGGTCTTCGGCTCCTCTTCAAGTAGCGGGCCCCAATTGGTTCGGGCCCTCCACTGTCGGTGTCAAAACCGGCGGATCTCGGGTAGGGGGTCCCGAACTGTGCGTCAAAGGCGGATGGTAACATGAGGCGGGGGACATAATGTTTACCCAGGTTCGGGCCCTCTCGATGGAGGTAATACCCTACTTCCTGCTTGGTTGATCTTGATGATATGAGTATTACAAGATTTGATCTACCACGAGATCGTAGAGGCTAAACCCTAGAAGCTAGCCTATGATTATGATTGTTCTTGTCTTCGGACCAAAACCTCCGGTTTATATAGACACCGGAGGGGGCTAGGGTTACACAGAGTCGGTTACAAGGGAGGAGATCTACATATCCGAATGGCCAAGCTTGCCTTCCACGCCAAGGAGAGTCCCAACCGGACACGCGACGAAGTCTTGAAATCTTGTATCTTCATAGTCCAATAGTCTGGCCAAAGGATATAGTCCGGTTGTCCGAGGACCCCCTAATCCAGGACTCCCTCAGTAGCCCCTAAACCAGGCTTCAATGACGATGAGTCCGGCGCATAGATTGTCTTCGGCATTGCAAGGCGGGTTCTTCCTCTGAATACTCCATAGAAGATTTTGAACACAAGGATAGTGTCCGGCTCGGCAAAACAAATTCCACATACCGCCGTAGAGAGTATAATATTTCCACAAATCTAATCTGCTGACAACTTTTCTTAACGTGACATCACGCCATGGCCCGGTCATTATTTGAACCGTTTTTCTCAACCAGCTACTGCACATATTGCGATGCGGTTTTCTTGGCACGTCTTGTCGAAGCAGAGATCGTGTCCCCTTATCACGTGATTCTCATCAATACGGGTGTGGGTAACCCAACCGCGCTATCAATTACGGCGCTTGGGGAATAAGCGAGTTTACCAGGCAAGTGAGGAGGCGCACAGTTTTCTCCGCCCTTATAAAGGGACAAGGACTCCTCCTTTTTACCCACGCCTTCTTCTTCCCTGCCCATCCATTCTCGTGCACTCGAGCTCCAGCGCCCAAGTTCGCATCTTCTCCGCAAAATTACTCCAAACATGTCCGGAGCGGGAGGCAAGTGGATGGCCTCCTCAGTTACGGAGGGGAACATTACGAAGCTCCGGGAAGCCGGATACCTAGCCGCAGATATCGCGCACCGGCTCCTAGATGCGGGGCAGATCGTCCCCACCCCCGAGCCTCACGAAAGTGTCGTGTTCCTTACCCATTTCGTCCGCGGACTGGGGTTTCCCCTCCACCCATTTGTCCGCGGGCTCATGTTCTACTACAGGCTGGACTTCCATGATCTGGCCTCCAATTTCATCCTCAACATCTCGGCATTTATCGTCATGTGTGAGGCCTGTCGGTGTCAAAGCCGGCGGATCTCAGGTAGGGGGTCCCGATCTGTGCATCAAGGCGGATGGTAACATGAAGCAAGGGACACAAATGTTTACCCAGGTTCGGGCCCTCTCAATCGAGGTAAAACCCTACTTCCTGCTTGATTAATATTGATGATATGGGTAGTACAAGAGTAGATCTACCATGAGATCGTAGATGCTAAACCCTAAGAGCTAGCCTATGATGGTATGATTGTAATTGTGATCGGCCTTCTAAGGACCAACCTCTCCGGTTTATGTAGACACCGGAGAGGGCTAGGGTTTACATGGAGTCGGTTACAAGAAAGGAAACACAATATCCGGATCGCCCAGCTTGCCTTCCACGCAAAGGAGAGTCCCATCCGGACACGGGATGAAGTCTTGAGTATTTTATCTCCACGCTTCAATAGTCCGGACGATGTATATAGTCCGGCTGTCCGGATACCCCCTAATCCAGGACTCCCTCAGTAGCCCCTGAACCAGGCTTCAATGACGATGAGTACGGCGCGCAGACTTGTCTTTGGCATTGCAGGGCGGGTTCCTCCTCCGAATACTCCAAGGTAATTACCGAACACTTGAATGGTGTCCGGATCCACAAGATGATCTTCGCATGCCACCATAGAGAGAATGATGTTTCACAAATGCAATATGCTGACAACTTTTTAGGCAACGTGACGTGTCATTACGGTCGGGTCATTATTCGAACCGTTTTCCCCACAACCAGCCACAACGCATATTATGAGGCAGTTTCCTTGGCACGTTTTGTCGAAGCAGAGATCGTGTCCCCTTATCACGGGATTCTCATCAATACGGGTACGGGTAATCACACCACGCCATCAAGCGTGGCGCTCGGGAAGCAAGCGATTCCCAACGGGCAAGTAGGGAGGCGTACCTCTTTCGGCACCTCTATAAAGGGATAAGATTTCCTCATTTTTACCCACGCCTTCCTCCTCCTTCGCCCACTCTTGCCCCCTCGAGCTCCAGCGCCCAAGCCTTCGTCTCCTCCGCATAGCTAAACATGTCCGGAGCAGGAGGCAAGTGGGTGGCTTCCACCGTCAAGGAGAAGCACATCACAAACCTTCGGGCGGCCGGATACTTGGCCACGGACATAGCGCACCGGCTACCGGACACCGGGCAGCTCATTCCGACCCCAGGACCCCATGAGAGGGTCGATTCGTTCTTGCTTCGTCCGTGGACTGGGATTTCCCTCCATCCCTTAATCCAGCGGGCTCATGTTCTACTACGGACTAGATTTCCATGATCTAGCCCCAAATTTCGTCCTCAACATCTCGGCGTTCATCGTCGTATGCGAGGCCTTCCTCCGCATCCGACCTCATTTCGGCCTATGGCTGCAAACCTTCTGCGTGAAGCCGAAGATTGTAAGCGGTCAGCAAGCAGAGTGCAGAGGAGCCATGGTGGGCAAGATGCCTAATGTCACCTGGCTGGATGGCTCCTTTGCAGAGACCGTGAAAGGATGGCAATCGGGGTGGTTCTACATCACCGAACCGCGCGGCGCCAACTGGGCGGCGGCCCCCGAATTCAGGTCTGGAGCCCTCATGCGGCTCACCTCCTGGGAAAGGAAGGGCCTGTCCTGGGGCGATCCTACGGAGCTGACCAGACTCCAGACATGCATCAAAAGCATGAAGGACAATAACATCAAGCTTGTCAACGTGATCCAGGTCATGTTTGTTCACCGGATCCTGCCCTGTCAAAGGCGGGTAGTCAATCTATGGGAGTTCGTCCCCGCCGAACACCAGACACTCCGGAAGCTCTATGACATGACGCACAAAGGCGCATGGAAGGAGATGTTCAAGGCCTCTGAAGTGCCTCCTCCTACATCCGAGGACCGTGGGCTTCACGCCGCGCGGGCTCCTAGTCAGGTGAGTTCTCAGACTACCACTGGACTCGGTTTTTCCCAATATGTTCAAGGGGGATCCTTAAGTAGTTATACATATTTGCCTCAAGATTACGTGGAGACAGAGGAGCAGGTTTACTGTCCAGCTCTGCTGCCAGAGGGCCTAGCTGACGCTCTCCTGACGGAGATGCTGGTCCTGGCACCGTACAAGGTGCAGGAGAAGAAGGCCGAGAAGAAGGCCCGAGGATCGAAAGGGTCTCCGCGTGGGTTGTGTGAAGCCTCGTCCAAGAAGATGTGAGGCAGACTCCTCCACGAAGGGAGGAGGAAGAAGAAACGCCCATCCGGAAATAATGAGGGGCCCGGAGAGGCGGGCCAGGGGGCCGGAAAAGGCCCTCGGCGCAAGGCCGTTATACCCCTGTCATCCGATGACGATGAGACAGATTCCTTCCGCGGAGGCGGGGGAGAATCAAGAAGAAATTCCACCTTCCCGCACTAGGGGGAGAAGAAGAGAAAAGCCGCCCCGGAGGGGGAGGCTGGGGCGTCCAAGAAGGGGAAGGTACCCCTTCTGGACTACTCCGCCATGGTCGCTCATAGTGAGGAAGGATGGCTGCCCAGGGGGAAGCCCCCGGTGCGATCGTAAGTGTCCGCACTCCATCATAACTTCGTTCTATAGCTTTTGTTTAACGCCGGACATATGTGCAGTCCGGCCAAGGCTTACCCCGAAGTGTCTTCCTCGGGATCCCTGAGTGATTTGGAGATCAATTCGCTTCCGACAGCCACTACTCCTCAACCCGCGGATGACACAAAGGTGTTATCCCAAAGGCTCCCCGAGCGGGGGGGAGGTGACTCTGGAGACGCCCCAAGGCGGGGTCCCAGACGTCGGACACGCGGAGTTCAAGGTCCCCACGGATCGTGTCAATGAGAGCCACGATAGGCCGGGCTCTCAACCAAACACTGTCCCGGAACCTTCAATGGTTCGAATCCGAGCAGACAACCCCTCGTCAGGGAGAGCGAGCTGTCTGCATCGAGGACTTCCGGTGCGCCTGAGGCGCCGGATTGTCTGCTGGAAGCGCTTCGCGCCGCTTCCATAGATGAGGAGCACCGTACTCTTATGAGTTCGGTGATTTGGAAGGTTTTGTCCTCCAAGAGCGGACTAACCGAAGCTTGCACCAGCCTCTTGACAGGTTTTGAGGTAAGTAATAAATATGTGTAAAATTACCACCCGATAGGTAGTAGCCCCTGATACTCTGTTTGGTGTTCGGAAAGAAAAACCAAACGGAGGGTCAATTAAAATCCGCAAGGGTCTAACAATAAATATTCGTGTGCATAAGCAGGTTGTGCTGCTTGCTGCTGCTGCCCGTACTGCCGAAGTTGCTGAACTGAAGCGGGATCTGGAGCAGGCACAGGGAGAGCTCGGCCTCACGAAGAGGCAACTCGAGGAGAATAAAGGTAAGCGATTCCCTGTTCGTATGTATTTAAAGATAGGCAAAATTGGTTAGTCTAACGCCAAAGTGTAGTGACTGTGTAACAGGGGCCACCGCCGAAGTGGCGTCCCTGAAGAAAGCGTTGTCCGAGGCTGAAAACAAAGCGGCCTTGGAATGCAAGGAGCGCGAAAAGCAAAGTGCTAGAGTGGGCGAGGTACAACAAGAGCTCCAGGACCTCGGCAAGAAGTGCGAGTCTGTGGAGCATGATCTGAAGATGAAGGAGGCCGAGCTTGCGAAGGCCTTTGTAAATTTGAAAGATGCAAAGGCCGAAGCCGAGAATGCACAGCAGGAGATCCAGGAGGACAAAAAGATAGCAGCGGGTAAGAAATTCCTTATGCAAAGCAAACATGTGGAGGAGGTGTTTCTTTTACTTACTCGGTCGGAGCTCTCGGGGGCATTTGCAGATCTGCCCGCATGGCGTCTCGACGCTGCGGAGTTCGACTGCCGGAGGGAGCTCAGCGAGAAGCTGTTACGGTCCCGGTATGATGGGGCCGATCATCCGATGCCTCGGCGACCAAGCTGAAGCAGTTGATCGAACTCCACAGGCGGCGAACTTGCTATGAAGGACTTCATAGTCAGGATGTGGCCTGGTGAGCTCCTGCCCAATAGCTACTTTGGCCTGATCAAGCGGATGGTGGATGCCTGCCCGCGGCTTGAAGTGATCAAGCGATCCGTTTGCATCGAAGGTGCCCGCCGAGCCTTTGCCCGCATCAAGGTGCATTGGGGCAAGCTGGATGCGGAGAAGCTGGTCAAGGACGGGCCGCCGGAGGGCAAGGTGCATCGCCATCCCGAAATGTACTACGATGGCGTGACGAAGGGTGCTCGTCTCGATGCCGATGAGTGTACCAAGGACGCCATTTTGGAATGAATTCACTTCTGTCATGTTTGTAATTAAAGACGAAGTTACTTGCGCTATGTAGCGCTTTTGTTATTTAAAATATTACCTTCTGTGCGGCTGTTTATAAAATTCTGAAAGTAGGCCGTTCGTGGCTTCCTCCCGGCGTAACTAATCTTGGGGTGTTAATGGAAAACCGGACATTCTTTATCAAATGTTTGGTCCCTTAAGGAAGTGTCCGCAGCGCGAACAAGGCAATCGGACTATCTTGACTTTATAACTTTCACTTAGCCATAGAAGTCTACAATTTTAAATTTCGAGAAGCCCTAGAATCCGAAGGCGAATCGAGGCGCTATACACGCCTAGATCGGACGAAGCGATTTATCGCCTAAAGCGGAAAATCTTTAAGGATTTTAAAACCTCTCGAACAGCGACCAACTCTCGCCACATCATGCCGGTCAGTTTTGGCTTTCTCTCTTGAGGTGCTCGTCCAGGAAGAACGGGACACAATTGCAGTAGTTCTCCTGCGCTACCTTAGCCGATATAGCGGAACGTAAGGCACCAAAACAAAGGAGCCGGGCTATCCCAACTGTAGACCCAAGACATGATTCGGAGCTGATGCATATAGTGCTATAAGTTCGGGGTGCCGCACTATTGAAAGTGTTCGGACTTTATTTGCCATACTACAGGGCACCATGAGAAGCCCCTGGCAAACTGACCGCACCAAGGTGTACGGATGCAATATCAAATAAACATTTATAAGATAAAAATGCTCAAATAAGAATAATAATCTAACGCTATATATAATCTCCCATTGACGAAAAATACGTTTAAGCGTACGTTTACAATGGATGTGTTAAGCAGAGATAAAATAGGACTATTTAACATGTCCTATCCAGGGGCAGGCTGTGTTCAGATAGATAAAGCAGGTATAATGATCGTAAATAGATTCCACTGGGTATTTCCTTACGTGCACAACATCATTTGCCTCCTTGGATGTCTCTCCCTATAAGTCGGCAATTCGGCTCTTTTGAGGATGCTGCACCAAGCGGTGTCTGAAGGTAAGAGGAAAGAGTATGAAGGTATTTGGCGGTTACCCGCACTATTGACTGAGTCGTTGATCGCCTCCGCCTATGCCCATGGTATTTTGAGTGCGTAATTGTGTGCGCTGCGTGGCGCGAATGTTGCTTTGGAGGGGCTTGAGCGGAGGCCGGACTGCTAATCACGCTCTTGGCATTCCTGATTATCCTGTTGCGAGGTGCTCCGGACTCGCTTGGTATCTTTCGAAGTTGTCGCGGATTGGTTTGTCGGAGTAGGCGCATTGTACTTCGCCGCGAGGCTGCGTATGCTCTTCTCATTCGAAGGGGCGGTCCATATTTCCGTTGTGATGATGACCCGCGTGGTCACGGCATCTTGAGCTTGAGGTATGCATAATGTGGTACCACATTGAATCTATCGAATGCGGTTCGTCCGAGCAGTGTGTGGTAACCACTGCGGAAAGGGACGATGTCGAAGATTAACTCTTCGCTCCGGAAGTTGTCCGGGGATCCGAAGACCACTTCCAATGTTATAGAGCCCGTACAGCGGGCCTCTACTCCAGGAATTACACCCTTAAAGGTGGTTTTAGTGGGCTTGATCCTCGAAGGATCAATGTCCATTTTGCGTATTGTGTCCTGATAAAGCAGGTTCAGGCTGCTGCCGCCGTCCATAAGGACTCGCGTGAGGTGGAATCCGTCGATGATTGGGTCTAAGACCAATGCGGCTGAGCCGCCATGACGGATGCTAGTAGGATGATCCCTACGATCAAAGGTGATCGGACAAGCTGACCATGGGTTGAATTTGGGGGCGACTAGCTCCATCGCATAGACGTCCCTTAGTGCCCGCTTCCGTTCCTGCTTGGGGATGTGCATGGCGTAGATCATGTTGACCGTTTTCACCTGGGGGAGAAATTTCTTCTGTCCCCCCGTGTTCGGACGTCGGGGCTCCTCGTCATCGTAGCTGTGCAGCCCCTTGTCCTTGTCTTCGGCGTTTATCTTGAAGGCCTGTTTGAATACCCAACAATCTCTATTGGTGTGGTTGGCTGGCTTGTCCGGGGTGCCATGAATTTGGCACGAGCGCTCCAGTATGCGGTCCAGACTGGACGGTCCCTGATTACTTCTTTTGAATGGATTCTTCCGCTGACCGGGCTTGGGTCCGCTGAATCCGGCGTTGACTACCGTGTCTTCAGTGCTGTCGTCGTTGTTTTGTCGCTTATGTCTGTTACGCCGTGGCTTGCCGTTATTGTCGCGGCCATCCGAATTGCCAGAATGTGGCGTAGTGCTGCTGCGAGCCAACCAACTGTCCCCGCCTGCGCAAAAGCGGGTCATTAGTGTTGTGAGAGCTGCCATGGACTTGGGTTTTTCCTGGCCGAGGTGTCGAGCGAGCCACTCGTCACGGATATTATGCTTAAAAGCCGCCAGGGCTTCGGCGTCCGGACAGTCAACTATTTGGTTCTTTTTAGTTAGGAACCGAGTCCAGAATTTCTTGGTTGACTCTTCGGGCTGTTGAGTAATGTGGCTCAAGTCATCGGTGTCAGGTGGTCACACATATGTGCCCTGGAAGTTGTCGAGAATCGTCTTCGAGGTTTTCCCAACTGCCAATGGAATTTCTTTGGCGGTGTTTAGCCGATGCGGGCTGGTCCTTTGAGCTTAAGGGAAGATATTTGATGGCATGTAGATCGTCTCCGCGGGCCATGTGAATGTGGAGGAAATCTTGATCCATACTGCGAGGTCTGTTGTGCCATCGTATGATTCGATGTTCTGGGTTTGAACCTTTACGGGAATTCATGATCCATTACTTCGTCGATTGAAGCGGAGGGGGTGTGGCGCCTTTGTGCGGGCTATGTGGCTACGCATGGTCGAATTGCTCGGGTGGCTATATTCGCCCGGCGAACTTGTTGAAGGTGTATCCGGCGTGGCGGTCGTCGTCGCGTGCCGAGGCGCGACCCCGCGATCTGTAGATCGATCTTGGCTGTCATGTTTTGTTGCCCCGGGCCGTAGCATGTTGGCGTGGGGGTGTTGGCTGGTATGCGGGCTGGTATGCCTTTTTATCCCGGCCACGAGGTGGCCAGTCAGCCGTATGGTGCTCGAGTCCGTATTCCTCGGCTGCCAGGACTTCAGTCCATCTGTCTGTGAGCAGGTCTTGATCAGCTTGGAGTTGCTGCTGCTTCTTTTTCAGGCTCCTCGCAGTCGCTATAAGCCGACGCTTGAAGCGCTCCTGCTCTACATGATCCTTAGGCACGCCGAACTTCGTAAATCGCCGAGGCTAATCTAAATCTTGAAGGGGGCATGTAGCTGTCCTCCTCCGGGTATTCGTCTGTCGCTGTTCTTACAGGCTGACCTCGTCCTCTGTTCGGCCTGCTCAAGGCGGGCTGATCAGGTTTTATTCATCTTCGCACCATTCGGATTGTTTTCATCTCCTGGGCCGGTATTGCTGTGGCGGGGCTTGGAGTGGCGCCGACGACGCCCATTCTTTGCTTTTTTCCCTGAGGTTTTATCCTCCGTTGCCTCATCGCCATTTGTTTCCTTCGTGAAAGTGCGTTATATCGACTAGAGGGGGGGGGGGTGAATAGGCGATTTTTATGAATTCTTCACTGAGGAATTTGCGGTGAGGAAATTCCTTAGTGAAGAAATACTTGCAGCGAATAAGTACTCGAAGTAAGCGTAACAGATTACAAGCATAGTCATCATGATGAAATGAAGACAATCACAGTCTACAGAAGCGTAATCACAGGATAACACAAGATGAAGACAAGCAGGTGAAGAAATTGAAGCTGAGGAAATTGAGAAAGTCTTGATCAAAGTCTTCAAACACAGATATGAACAAACACTCAACATAGTAATGAGGAAATGAAAGGGTTGAGGAATTAGAACCAGTTAGGTTGGTGAAGACAATGATTTGGTAGACCAGTTCAACTGCTGTCTCGGTTATGCGTCTGGTTGGAGCGGGTGAGTATTTAAACTCGAGGACACACAGTCCGGACACCCGATCCGAGCACGCAGCTCGGGACACCAAGTCCTCACCGTATTCTCCTTGAACTAAGGTCACGCAAACCTCGTCCAATCACTCGTGGTAAGTCTTGAGCGACTTCCAAACCTTCACATACTTGGTCACTCGGCGATCCACAATTCCTCTTGGATGCTCTAGACCTTGACGCCTAACCGTCTGGAAGAAGCACAGTCTTCAAAGGTAACAAGCGTCGGATCCACGAGGATCAATTTCTTGATGATGCTCAATCACTTTGGGTTTGTTGGGGTTTGGTTTTGGGTTTTCCTCACTTGATGATTTTCTCTCAAAGTCCTCGGAGGATTTGTTGCTCTCAAATGACAAGTGTCAAGTTCTCTCGGGCAGCCAACCAACTAGTGGTTGTAGAGGCGGCTATTTATAGCCTAGGGAGCAGCCCGACATGATAAGACATAAATGCCCTTCAATGATATGACCGTTAGGTGGATAAGATATTTGGGACAGCTGGCGGCAAGATACGACAGAACGGTCGGAAATTTGAACATCAAATTCCTCGGGGCTATCATGTTCCTCTTTGTGTAGGCAATTCGCCTGGCGAATTCCTAACTCCTCGATCGAGAACAAATTCCTCGGCGACGGAAGAGCTTCGTCTCATCGCTGAAGAAATTGTTGAATCGTATGAGATTTCAAAAGCTTCACTCGAAGGAATTGGTAGGTGTAGGATTTTGAGTTGAGCATCAAATGGAAATTTTTCCTTAGTATTTCCTCGACCCCTTTAACGATCACGGTGTTTCCTATGACTCAAGAAAGAGAAAATGAAACTACGAAAACAAAAGTCTTCACGCTTCATGTTCCTCAAATGAATACCAAGTCTTCAAGGTCACACCAATTTCTTCACTTTCAAAGTCTTGAAAGTCTTGAGAATATCAAAGTCTTGAGTTGAAGAACTTCATTTTAGGGTCGACTTTCCTTGTAAATATCAAACTCCTCATAGACTTATAGACTGTGTACACTCACAAACGCATTAGTTACTTAACCTATAAGTCTTCAATACACCAAAATCACTAAGGGCACTAGATGCACTTACAATCTCCCCCTTTTGGTGATTGATGACAATATAGGTTAAGTTTTCAACGGGGATAAACATATGAAGTGTAAGTACTGATAATGAGGAATTTGATTGCAAGATATAGAAGAACTCCCCCTGAAGATGTGCATAGTGAGGAATTTGCTTTTGAGGCAATGCACATTTGAAGAAATGAATCATGGAGATCTCCCCCTATATCTTGTAATTCATACACGCATTTAACATATAGTATGAAGAATTTGAAATGCATGATGAAATATGGTGCTTGATGTTATGCAAGGTAACACACAAAGAGTATCAGAGCCCAAAGGCCAAATTGGATCAGAGCATAACAAATATCAAAACTACTTCTAATCAGAGCATAGAGCAAAAGCATAATGCATCAAAAGTATCAAAGCACCATCGGGTTTAAGATTACAACTCGATCCAATAAAAGGTTCGGAAAGAACGAGAGTTGTAACTTAATAAAATCGTATATAGACAAAAACTAGACCCGCTTGAAGACTAACTCAAATTTCTCCCCTTTGTCATCAAATGACCAAAAGGATTGAAAGCGAGGACTAACGCTCTTGAAGAATTTCAAGTTGAAGGCGGGGCCTTGACATTGTCGGGAGTTGTTTGTTGAAGTAGGACCAGCAGCGGTATCTTCCAAATCTTCATTTTCATCGATTGTCGCGAGATGAAGAATAGGAGCTGGCCACCAAGGAAGGAACTTTGACCTTCTTGAATTTCTTGGAGGAGGTGCAGACCGGTCAAATTCTTCCTTGAGTCCCATTGAAGTCAGTTCTTCTTCATTATAGACATGTGAAAGAACAGCCAGTGCGCTTGAAGGTTTCATGAAGGTAGTAGTGGTTTTCTTCACTGCATTGTGTGTTGAGGTCATGTTGTAAAGAAGAGTACCAAACTGACGTTTGACCCACTTATGATTCGATCAACCTTCCGATGAAGGCGAGGAGTAATTCACGATCGATCATCACCACAGGTGCGATAGCTTGAGGACTTTGCTTGGTGAGGTATTTCTTGGCTGAGTCATGTGTGGCGAGTCATCATTGGTGGAGTAGGATGCTGCTTTGAAACTGTCCATCCAATGGACGAATGCCTTCATCGATCACTGCAGATGGCCTTGCCCTTGTCATCGGTGAGGTAATTGTCCGTTTGAGGACTTCAATCGAGGCAGAATAGCTGCAGATGGTTCAAAGTATCGCCTTGTAATTTAGTGAAGATCTTGACCGATGAATCTCATAATCCAAAGGCGCATAAGGCTTCAGCTCAAATGGTGACATGGCTATGTTAGCCAGAGTCCTCATGAAGAAATCATGGAAATTGACGGGAACGCCATGGATGATGTTGAAAAGCATATTCTTCATGATGCCAACGACTTCTTCATCGTTTGAGTCGTGGCCTTTGATAGGACTCATAGTCTTCGTCAAAATTCGATTGACTGTCCGAGGCACATATAATAATTCCTTGACGAGGAATTTGGTTGTTGGGGCCTGCCTTGGCTTCAAAGGCTTCATCAGCACTTGCATATAGCGATTTGAAAGTTCTTTTCTTCATAGATCTGACGTGCACCATCAAGCGGAGGACTGAGTGGTAGGGCACGAAGCAATTCACTTCTGGTGCCTTGTAGTGAGTGTTTTGGTCATCAATCTAAGACCCATGAATTTCGTCTTCAGCGTCTCCGGTGATGTGCAGGGTTGCATAGAACTGAAGAATTAGCTCTTCATTCCAATCACAAATATCAGTGCATAAATTTAGAAGTCCTGCGTCGTGAAGAACACTTAGGACTGGCTCAAAGCCTGGCAGTGACTCCATATCCACATGAGGAATATGAGCATGATCGAAGATTTTGTCCTTGTTGAAAAGCACTGAGGAATAGAAGTTGGCTTGGCTGGCAGTCCAGAAGCGCCTCTTCCTAATGCGAGCAGAATCATATGGATTATATTCAGTGAAGAACACGTGCTCGGCAAAGAAATCTTCAGCCTTGAACTTTTGCTTGGTTGAGAACGGATTCTTTTGCTTGGGCAGAGGGGTGTCAGTGAGTTGCATCACCACCTCAGGAATCACAAGTTCAGGTTCTTCAGCCTGAGGAATTTCTTGTTCCTCAACAGGTGCAGTCTGAGGATTAGCAGCAGCAGCAGTTTCATCAGCACTAGTGGCTGGAATTTCTTCATGCACAGAACCAGTGGGTTGATTTTCTTCAGAGTCCATTTGGACTGTTTGTGCAGGAGAGTGAGGAACTTGTTGGAGCGGGGTGAAGAGAGGAGTATTGGGATGCTGACTTTCCCAAAAGTCATCATTTATCACTTTGAGTGGTGCATCCAATATCACATCTTCATTTTCAATTTCCTCGGCACCGACTTGAGGAATTTCATGGTCGATGAGGAAATAAGCTGGGGTTGAAGGATTGCTTCCACTTCAATTTCTTCATCAATTTTCTCGACAAAGCAGCAGATTGATGTTCTTCATCAGATCCGATTGGGATCTCATAGTCTTCTCAAAAGGAACAACTTCCTTTGATGGTATGGAGGAAATTGGAACAGCATCAATTGGGTTTTCAAATGAGCTGGTCATTGGTTTCATTTTCTTCGCAGCCAAAGAATCGACGCATGGTGATGCTTTCCTTTTCTTCAGCAGCTCGTTCTGCAGCCTTGGTTTTCTTCACATCGAGCGGATGGAAGAATTGGAGTTGGAGTTAGCGCGGAGGAGGGCTGGAATTTGGTTCAGTTTCTTGAGAGCAACTGATGCAGTTCCCTGTCTGAGCAATTTCTTGAGCGCACCACTAGTGGGTGCCCTGGCAGTTTCTTCGGTGGTTTGGAATGGGATCATCAGCCTGGAATCAGCATTTTCTTCAGCAGGCTGAACAACATCAGCGGTCTTGGCATTTTCTTGATGAGGCTGAAGTGAGGCTCTAGCTGAGGAATTTCATGTTGCCTTTGGGGCAGCAACACTTGTGAATTTCTTCGTCGAGTTGCGAATCTGGTCTTGACTCCTTGCCAATCAGCATAGTGGGTATCGAAGTTTTCTTTGAGGTCTTGAATTTCAGTTTGAATTTTGAGAAGCTCCTCGGGTGTCATCTTGACAACGTTTTCTTGAGAACTTCTCCTTCTGTATTGAGCCTTCTTGATTTCCCTCGCCTTCTCAAACTTCCATTTTCTTGAGCGATGAAGTGAGTCAACGCATGACTTTGACCAGTGTCATATGAAGATCGAGGCGAGGGGTATTGGGATCATTGTGCGAGAGATCAATAAAGTCGAGGACTTTCTTGGATCAATAGCGATGGCACAGATGTACCTTTGGCTCTAGCGGCCTTCACTTGACGGTCTCGATGATTTCTTCGAGTTCTTCATCGGATGCCTCATCATCGGATGGTACATGAAATACAACTTGTTTCTTCCTTGGACTGGGCGAGGACCTCGTCCAGCTGTTGCTTTGATCTTCAGGTGAGCGGGACCGATGAGGAAGTTGGAGCAGGCCGAGAACTTGCAGAAATGCACGAGGCAATTGAAAACCAGTGGTCCTTTGACAAGTAGCAGTGTGCACGAGGCGAAGGTTTTGCCGGAGCTGTTGAGGACTTTGGTGGAGCAGCAGCGGTGTGAGAAATTGCTTGGAAGGTGCTTCTTGAGGAACTTGGCCGTGAGGGCGGATGATGAAACACTTGGCTTATTAGGCTTCTTTGCATTGATTTCCTCGGTTTGACCGAGACCTCGATGGCGATAGTGCAGTTAGAATCCTCATTGAATTTCTTTCACCTCCTTTGCTTGCTTTGCCAACTTTGCTTGGCGTTTAGCCCATTCATCGGAAAGTCCTCACGCGTTTGATGCTAGTGGGATCAGCTATTTGGCAGGTGCCAAAGGGCTCTTGGGCATGGAGGATTTAAGCGAATTTCTTCATGTACTTAGGAGTTACATATCATATTCCTTCCATTCCGTGCCCATCTCCGTTCAATCTTACGAATCGCACCTTGCGTTGATTTTTCTTTCTTCATCCGGTGTGCAGTAGTCAGCATATATTTCCTCGGGATTTCAAGCGCTGTCATAACCTCAGGTTTCTTTCCTCCCTTTGCGGCTTCTTACCATCGCCATTTTCTTGATTGAGGAAATTGAACAATTGAGTTCTCTGAAGAAGTGTGCAGTTTTTCTTCAAGAAGCTGCAAATGAGTTAAGTTGATGAGAACCTAGGGATTCAGCAGCGGACATTTGTACTGTGAACAGAGTATAGGTGCGAGGAATTTGGAGAGGTCATATGCGTTCTCGGAAGGTTTTCAAAAGAACAAGTTTTGAGGATTTTGACCAGATGAGCCTTGAAGAATTTCACTAAGCGTTCTTTGTCTTAGGTTCGAGTTGTATAGATCGAGGATCCACACAATTGAGGAATCTTGAAGAAAATCATTGCTTAGAGAAATGAATCAAGAGATTTGAGGTGTTCATATGTGTGAGGATTTGAAGAATAAACACCTTTGAAGAATTTGAAGAAGATTTGAGAATCAAAGCGAGTAATAAAAGTAACTTTTAATTTACGAAGTGAAGAACACGACGACCGAGAAGAACAGTTGGGAAGTTAGTCGTTCAGATCTTCCGCCCTAACTTGGAGAGGAAATCAGCTACGGCGACGGCGGAGTGAAGATTTCAGCGGTCGGTAGCAATCGTCGGCGGCGAGGTCAAAGCGATGAAGCTTTTCCTCACCGGCGACGATGGAGTAAGCGGCGCTAGGGTTTGAGGAGCTCGGCGGGAGAGAGAGGTCGGCGAATAAAAGAGTGAGGAAGGAGAGAGGGTATTTATAGAACGGTGAAAAGCGGATCGTCCGAAGATTTAGGCGAACATGCCTGACCGCTTCCTTCTCACGACATGTGTCACCACGTCTTGTGTAGTGGAGATCGTGTCGATCGTGGGTGAATAAATAATGCATCGTGGGATGCGGAGCGGTTTAAGCGGTAAAATGAAGGTTTGAATAAGATTAGTTTTAAAAGTTCCGTTACAATTTCTTCACTGTCAAGGACACGGTGAAGATTTTGAGCGAGTTTCAAAGTAGAACGCACATGAAGAATTTGTGAATGGATTGGGTTGAGTATAGCATAGAGGGAAGGGTCGATCACATTCACTTAGCGTAAAAAGCGACTTGAAGAAATAGCCATAAGTGAATCTTGTAGAGGACATAAATCCATATATATATATATCAATGAAGAAAGGCAGCGGAAGCAGTGAAGATTTTGCAAAGTTGAAGAATTTGAAAAACTGAAGAATTTCAAAAGCGAGGAAAAACTCAAATTGAAGATTTTCAACTTTGGTGGTGGCGTGACCCACCGTATAAGAATGATGATTTCAGACACGCGTACAATTGTCGAGGGTTACGAGAATCAAATTCTTCATTAATTTCTTCACACTTAGAGTGTTATTCTTCATTGATTGAAGAAAAACGTTTCTTCATGTGTTGCACATCTAAGTCATCAATTTTGCATAAGTGTTAGGATGTGTGTCCTTTTCAAAGAACATTCGAAGATTCTAAGATATTTAGCTCACACCGCAACTTGCTAAATCTCTTCTCATCCAAGGGCTTAGTGAAGATATCAGCTAGCTGTTCTTGATCTTCACGTGCTTTCGATGGATGTAAGCCCTTCAACACATGATCACGAAGAAAATGATGGCGAATTTGAATGTGCTTTGTCTTGAGTGCTGAACTGGGTTGTGAGCAATCTTGATGGCACTCTCATTGTCACGATGAGAGGCACATTCTTCACGTTGATGCCGTAGTCCTTGAGGGTTTGCTTCATCCATAGTAATTGAGCACAACCGAGCCAGCAGCAATGTATTCAGCTTCGAGTGGAGCGGTGATCTGTGATTCTGTTTCTTCGAGGACCAATGGACCAAAGATCGTCGAGAAATGACAAGTACAGATGTTGACTTGCGATCCACGATCACCGGCATAGTCAGAGTCAGAATATCAATGAGATCAAAAGTAGAGCCCTTGGGGTACCATAATCCTAGTGTTGGTGTGTGAGCTAGATATCGAAGAATATGCTTCACAGCCTTATGGTGTGATTCCTTGGTGTAGCTTGAAATCGGGCACACATGCAAACACTAAGCATTATATCTGGCCTAGATGCACATAAGTACAATAAAGAACCAATCATGGGCGGTATACCTTGTGATCGAAGTCAATACCATTTTCATCGATTGCATAGATGGCCATTTGTGGGCATAGGAATTTTGACACCTTTGCAATCTTGCATGCGAATTTCTTGAGGACATCTTTGAGGTATTTCTCTGAGATATGAATATGCCATTGTGTTGTTGATTGAATTTGAAGACCTAAGAAGAATTTCAACTCTCCCATCATAGACATTTGATATTCTTCACTCATCATATAGGCAAATTCATCACTATAACGTTGGTCGATACAGCCAAAGATAATATCATCAACATATATTTGGCACACAAAAGTTCACCATCATAAGATTTAGTAAAGAGAGTAGGGTCGAGTGAACCGGGTGTGAAGCCATTCTTCACGAAGAATTCCTTCAATGTATCATACCACGCTTGAGGGCTTGCTTGAGGCCATAGAGGGCCTTATTGAGTCTGAAGACTTTGTCGAGGATTCTTTGGATCTTCAAAACACAGGGGTTGAGCAACATATACTTCTTCCTCAAGCTTACCATTGAGGAATGCACTTTTCACATCCATTTGATATAAAGTGATATTGTGATGGTTAGCATAGGCGAGTAATATGCGAATAGACTCAAGTCTAGCAACAGTGCAAAAGTTTCATCGAAATCAATTCCTTCAACTGCGTGTAGCCTTGAGCTACTAGTCGTGCCTTATTCCTCACCACAAGACCATTTTCATCTTGCTTGTTGCGATAGATCCACTTTGTGCCAATGATATTATGCTTGCGAGGATCTGGACGTTTGACCAGTTCCAGCACGTTGTTGAGCTCGATCGATGTAATTCTTCTTGCATGGCCTGAATCCACTCGGCTCGAAATGCTTCATCTACCTTAGTGGGCTCTGTGATAGAGACAAAAGCATAGTGCCCACAAAAGTTAGATAAATGTGAAGCTTTTGAGCGTGTGAGAGGACACAGCGCTTTAATGTCATCGATGATCTTCTCCACTTGCACTTCTTTTTTTGCGCGAGGATGAGCTGGTTGTCTTGAGGAATTTGATCATTTTCCTCGGCACCATTTTCTTCAGCATTATCTTGAGTGCATCAGCTCGGCGTTCTTCGCATCTGAGGAATGAATTCTTCACAGTTTCTTGATGAGGAATGACATCCTCGGTTGCCTTGAACCTGATAGAATCCTCGGTGCTGGTTAAGTCTAACACGAAGGTAGGTGCTCTCTTTGCGAGCCATTAGTTTCATCGAACCGCACATCTCTGATGTCAACAATCTTGTGTAGAGTGATGTTGAAGACTCTGTAGGTGTCTTGAGTCCTTTCGTAACCAAGCATAAAACCTTCATGTGCTTTGGTGCAAATTTAGAGTTGTGGTGAGGATCTCTAATCCAGCATTTAGCATGAAGACTTTGAAATAACTTACATTAGGTTTCTTGTCGGTGAGGAGTTCATAGGCAGTCTTCTTGAAGAATTTGTGAAGATATACTCTGTTGATGATGCACGCAATGTCAATTGCTTCAATCCGAAGCGACTAGGCGTTTTGTATTCATCAAGCATAGTGCGAGCCATCTCAACAAGAGTTACATTCTTGCGCTCCACGACGCCATTTCTTTGAGGAGTATAAGGAGCAGATAACTCATGAGTAATACCAAGTTCATCAAGATAGTCATCAAGACCGAATTCTTGAACTCGGTTCCATTGTCACTCTGATGTGCTTGATCTTCACACCAAAGTTGGTTGAAGCCCTCGAGGAAAATCGTTTGAAGATTTCCTGCACTTGATTTTTGTAAGTAACAATGTGTACCCATGTGTAACGAGAGTAATCATCAACAATAACAAAGCCATATAGTGATGCTTCATTAACGATACTGAGTAATGATTGGGACCAAAGAGGTCCATGTGAAGCAATTGAAGGACGAGTAGTGGTCATGATAGTCTTATTTGGATGCTTGGCCTTGGTCATTTTCCAGCTTCACAGGCTCCACATAAGTGATCCTTGAGGAATTTGACATTCTCAATGCCAATGACATGCTTCTTCTTCATGGCGTGTGCAAATTCCTCATGCCTGCGTGACCAAGTCGTCGATGCCATAGCCAATATACGAAGCTTTTGCAAGTAGGCACACGGCTGGTTGTGGTCTTGTAGAGAAGTCAACAATATACAAGTCTCCTCTCCTAAAGCCTTGAAGACTTTGGAATTGTCGACTTCCATAATCACAACACAGCGATACTTGCCAAAGATAACAACCATATCAAGATCACAAAGCATTGAGACTGACATGAGGTTATATCCTAAAGACTCAACAAGCATGACTTTGTCCATGTGCATGTCCTTAGAGATAGCAACCTTACCAAGTCCCAATACCTGACTTTTGCCTTTGTCAGCAAAGATGATATGCTTGAGATGTGGCGGTGATAAGGTAGCATCCATCAATAGATTCTTGTCACGGTCATGTGATTTGTACATCCACTATCGAGAACCCACTCAGTGGCTTTGGGTTGATCATCCTGCAGATGAATTAGTACAACTTACGATCCCATATACTTCATCAGTGAAGAATATGATATCAAGTTCATCAGATGAATTTCATCAGTCAGTATATCAGATAAGCAATATGAGGACGTGTGAAATGAAAGTTCATTTCATCATGATTAGCTGCGTCCTTTCGAGCAATTTTGTCGGGCCCCCGACAAATTCTTGAGACGTTGAGGCACGCCGGAGACCTGACCCTGAGAAGAGATTAGTTCTTTTCTTCACCACCCACATGAAGGGGTGGCAAAGAGTTCATCATTCTGCGAGCACCATATGAGAATGGTGGCATAGAGGCCAAACCATTTCGTTTCACATAAGAGGGGTTAGGGTAAGCATATGAATAAGCGGAGAAATTCTTGAGGACTTATGAACATATTGGTTTGAAGAATAATGCACATATTCATAGCCCTTAGCTCTACCTGAAACAGAGTTGTTAGCACGATGATAATCATATGAGGACTTTGATCCTTTTGAGGAATTTGATCCACGTGAGGAATTTGGTCCGTATGAGGACTTGGATCCATATGAAGAATTTGGTCCATATGAAGAATTTGATCTGGGGTTCCTATTCTTCATGGGTGGTGTCATGAGGACATTCACTGAAGACTTTCAAGGCACTTCTTGGGAACCCAGATTTTCTTCATAGGGGAACCGTTCTGCGATTAGTGCCAACATATCTAGCAAATACTTCACCATTCTGATTTTTGAACAGTTTATAGTTTGAGTCAAATGACTCATCAGAATGAGAAATTCACATGTAAAACCAGATAAGGTAGATGGATCAGCTGGAGGTCCCTTTGCAGCAACCCATGAGGTTTTGGGATCTGCTCAGGGCTTCGATGCGTTCCATCGACATTGAGTTTCCTCTCAAAGGCAATACCCTCTTTCCTAGGGTTCTGTTGAGGATCTGCTTTTAAGCACATCACAAAAGTCGATGCCCTTTGAGGCTTTTGTACATGCACATCATGTACAATTCCTTCGATCCTGCATCGTCAAGTGATACTAGCAATGTCCTCGGATGAGGAATTAGTGATAGCAGAGGCGGTGAAGAATTTATAACAGTTGAAGCATTTGAACATTGGTGAAGAATTAGCGATTCACGTTCAATGCACTTTAAGCATGGAGGAACAAATTCTTCTTGAGAAGCGCTGATTTGTTGAGCAAGTAATGAATCGCCCTCATACGAAGATCTTCATAACTCGCTCTTAGCTTCTCAAGATCTTGCTTTCTTTGAAGAAATTCATAAGAAAGTTTCTCATGATCGATAAGAGAGTGTTATGATGACCTTGAAGGCTGTCAAGCCTAGGCTGAACTCTGAAGATTTTCAATCGGGGGCTTGAGTGCGATCCATTTCTTCACCTAACATATCATCACTCTTATCTAGCATGTTTTGAACCTTTTCAAAAGCCCTTTGTTGTTTATAGCAATCTTAGCAAGTTTAGAGTAGCTGGGCTTGAGATCCTCATCGATTCATTTCACTAGATTCGAGAGGAGGTGAAATTGAGTACCTTGGCACCTTTTGCCATGAAGCAATAGGTGGGGCGTAGTCATCATTTTCCTCATCGGCTTGTTGGTGGTCAGTTTCTTGATGTTGAAGATGGACTTGCTAACAAAAGCGAGAGCAAGAGCGAGACTAGCCACACAGATTCGGATTCTTGAGACTCCTCCTCTTCCTCATTTCCTCTCGATTCAGCTTGAGTCCATTTCCTTGCCAATGAATGCCCGAGCCTTTTGGAGCTGCTCTTCTTGAGAAGAAGGTTTTGAGGATTTTGATGATGAAGATTTTGATGATTTCTTCTTCTTCTTCACGTCATCAGAACTGTAATCCTTGTGTTTCTTCTTTCTTAATTCCTTTTCCCAGTCAGGACAATCTTGGATATAGTGACTAGGTTTCTTGCATTTATGGCAAAGTCTTCTCTTATAGTCACTAGATGAGGAATCACTGCTTCTTGAGGATTTTCCAGCGACCACGTCTTGAGAATTTCTGGAATTTCTTCACGAGCGATGCTAGCTCTGGCCAAATTCTTCAGGATCTCCAAGGCTACTACGAGTCTTCACTCTCAGATTCGGACACAGCCTTGGCCTTGTGGCACGTGTTTTCCATAGCGAACCATAGAGATCTCTCTTTTCAGCAAGCTGGAACTCGTGAGTATTTAGCCTTCGAGGATATCGGCGAGGATCAAGAGACTTGTAGTCAGCTCGTTCTTGTATCATCGGTGCGAGTATCAAATGAGGAATCAAGCGATCTTAGCAATTTCTTCACCACCTCATGGTCGGTGATGTCGGTGGCACCAGTGCTTGAAGCTCATTTGAGATGTCGGTGAGGCGATCGAAGGTTTGTTGAACATTTTCGTTGTCGAGTCTTTTGAAGCGGTTGAAGAGATTCGAAGAACATCAACTCGAGTCACGCTGAGTTGAAACACCTTCATTTACTTTGGACAGCCTGTCCCGGATGAGTTTGGCGATTCCAAAGCACTCACTCTTCCATATTGACCTTTGCTCGGATGGCCACATATGATATTCTTCGCTTGAGAATCGAGTTGCTTGAATCTCTTCACATCAGCATCATTCGTAGAGAGGTGTGGTGAGAAACACCTTTTGTCACAACATACCGTAGATCGTTGTCAATTGCTTCAAGATGCATTAGCATTTTGTTCTTCGATGAGGGTAGTCCGTCCCATCAAGGTAGGACACCTGCTGAGACCTTGATCATACCTGCGGTCGATATAACTAAAACTCCTGTGGTTAAACCAAAATCACATGTAACAAGGGAGTACCTTGCTCGATACCAATTGAAAGTCGTTATATCGACTAGAGGGGGGTGAATAGGCGATTTTTATGAATTCTTCATTGAGGAATTTGCGGTGAGGAAATTCCTTAGTGAAGAAATACTTGCAGCGAATAAGTACTCGAAGTAAGCATAACAGATTACAAGCATAGTCATCATGATGAAATGAAGACAATCACAGAGTATGAAAGCGTAATCACAGGATAACACAAGATGAAGACAAACAGATCAAGAAATTGAACGAGGAAATTGAGAAAGTCTTCACCAAAGTCTTCAAACACAGATATGAACAAACACTCAACACAAAGAATGAGGAAATGAAAGGGTTGAGGAAATAGAACCGATTAGGTTGGTGAAGACAATGATTTGGTAGACTAGTTCCAACTGCTGTCTCGGTTATACGTCTGGTTGAGCGGTGAGTATTTAAACTCGAGGACACAGTACCCGGACACCCAACACCGAAAGCACGCAGCTCGGGACACCAAGTCCTCACCGTATTCTCCTTGAACTAAGGTCACGCAGACCTCGCCCAATCACTCGTGGTAAGTCTTGACGACTTCCAAACCTTCACATACTTGGTCTTTCGGCGATCCACAATTCCTCTTGGATGCTCTAGACCTTGACGCCTAACCGTCTGAAGAAGCACAGTCTTCAAAGGTAACAAGCGTCGGATCCACGCAGGATCAATTTCTTGATGATGCTCAATCACTTTGGGTTTGTTGGGGTTTGGTTTTGGGTTTTTCCTCACTTGATGATTTTCTCTCAAAGTCCTCGGAGGATGGGTTGCTCTCAAATGACAAGTGTCAAGTTCTCTCGAGCAGCCAACCAACTAGTGGTTGTAGAGGCGGCTATTTATAGCCTAGGAGCAGCCCGACATGATAAGACATAAATGCCCTTCAATGATATGACCGTTAGGTGGATAAGATATTTGGGACAGTTGGCAAGAAGAGCAAAGAACGGTCGGAAATTTGAACATCAAATTCCTCGGGCTATCATGTTCCTCACTTTGTGTAGGCAATTCAAGATGGCGAATTCCTAACTCCTCATCAGAACAAATTCCTCGGCGACCTGTAAGAGCTTCGCCTCATCCATCAAGAAATTGACTGAATCATGAGATTTCCAAAAGCTTCACTCGAAGGGATTGGTAGGTGTAGGATTTTGAGTTGAGCATCAAATGGAAATTTTTCCTTAGTATTTCCTCGACCCCCTTTAACAGTACGGTGTTTCCTATGACTCAAGAAAGAGAAAATGAAACTATGAAAACAAAAGTCTTCACGCTTCATGTTCCTCAAATGAATACCAAGTCTTCAAGGTCACACCAATTTCTTCACTTTCAAAGTCTTCGAAAAGTCTTCGAATATCAAAGTCTTCGGTTGAAGAACTTCATTTTTGAGAATTCGACTTTCATCAGTAAATATCAAACTCCTCATAGACTTATAGACCTGTGTACACTCACAAACGCATTAGTTACTTAACCTATAAGTCTTCAATACACCAAAATCACTAAGGGGCACTAGATGCACTTACACTTCGGAGTGTCCACCATATATATATCATAAGAAGAGGTGGCTGTCCACCGCCCAGTGAGCAGTGGTTCATGTTCTTCTCCTGCATCGTCGTCCATACCTTCGATGTCTTCAGAGTCGAAGTTCAGTACCTCGGTTAAATCATCGACCGTGGCAATGAAGTGGGTGGTGGGTGGGCAGCAGTTCCTTTGTCGCCTGCCTCCCACTCGAAGCAGGACATAGTTGACAAAGAGCCTCGACAAAGAGAGAGACTTTAATGAGTCAGCATGTAGCCAAAGGGCCAGTGCTTGGAAAATGTCATGAGCCGGTGAACTCCATTCTTAGGAGCCCAACCAGGCCCGACGGGCTTTCCGGAGTCTTGTGAATTTGGAACCACCGCGTCCAGGATACAAATCCGGGGTTTCGGAGTCATAGGCCACTGCAGAGGTAAGACCTGTGTTCGGCTCCACCGCCGATGAGTGTGCGCGACCTGTGGAAGCGGGGGTCCATTCCTAAGATCCTTAGGCAGCCGGCCTGCTCGGATCTAGGTCAGGCATCAT